>CAWUFW010000456.1:147500-887500 GCA_963921515.1 Calotriton arnoldi
GAGGACCTGGTGGGCGTGGTGGTGGTGGGCGTGGGCGTGGTGGTGGTGGTGGGCGTGGTGGACGTGGTGGTGGTGGTGGACCTGGTGGTGGAGGACCTGGTGGGCGTGGTGGTGGTGGTGGGCGTGGTGGACGTGGTGGTGGTGGGCGTGGTGGACGTGGTGGTGGTGGGCGTGGTGGACGTGGTGGTGGTGGGCGTGGTGGACGTGGTGGACGTGGTGGTGGTGGTGGACGTGGTGGTGGTGGACGTGGTGGTGGTGGACGTGGACGGGGCGGTGGTGGTGGACGTGGACGGGGCGGTGGTGGTGGACGTGGACGGGGCGGTGGTGGTGGACGTGGACGGGGCGGTGGACGTGGACGGGGCGGTGGTGGTGGACGTGGAGGTGGACGGGGTGGTGGAGGTGGAGGTGGACGGGGTGGTGGAGGTGGACGTGGAGGTGGACACAGTGGACGTGGCGGTGGACGTGGTCACAGTGGTGGTGGAGGAGGACCTGGTGGTGGAGGACCTGGTGGTGGAGGACCTGGTGGTGGAGGACCTGGAGGTGGAGGACCTGGTAGTGGTGGAGGACCTGGTAGTGGTGGAGGACCTGGTAGTGGTGGAGGACCTGGTAGTGGTGGAGGACCTGGTGGTGGTGGAGGACCTGGTGGTGGTGGAGGACCTGGTGGTGGTGGAGGACCTGGTGGTGGTGGAGGACCTGGTGGTGGTGGAGGACCTGGTGGTGGTGGAGGACCTGGTGGTGGTGATGGACGTGGTGCTGGTGGTGGTGATGGACGTGGTGCTGGTGGTGGTGATGGACGTGGTGCTGGTGGTGGTGATGGACGTGGTGGTGGTGCTGGACGTGGTGCTGGTGGTGGACGTGGTGCTGGTGGTGGACGTGGTGCTGGTGGTGGACGTGGTGCTGGTGGTGGACGTGGTGCTGGTGGTGGACGTGGTGCTGGTGGTGGACGTGGTGCTGGTGGTGGACGTGGTGCTGGTGGTGGACGTGGTGCTGGTGGTGGACGTGGTGCTGGTGGTGGACGTGGTGCTGGTGGTGGACGTGGTGCTGGTGGTGGACGTGGTGCTGGTGGTGGACGTGGTGCTGGTGGTGGACGTGGTGCTGGTGGTGGACGTGGTGCTGGTGTTGGACGTGGTGCTGGTGGTGGACGTGGTGCTGGTGGTGGACGTGGTGCTGGTGGTGGACGTGGTGCTGGTGGTGGACGTGGTGCTGGTGGTGGACGTGGTGCTGGTGGTGGACGTGGTGCTGGTGGTGGACGTGGTGCTGGTGGTGGACGTGGTGCTGGTGGTGGACGTGGTGCTGGTGGTGGACGTGGTGCTGGTGGTGGACGTGGAGGTGGAGGTGGAGGTGGAGGTGGACGACGACGTGGTGGTGGTGGTGGTGGACGACGACGTGGTGCTGGTGGTGGACGTGGTGCTGGACGTGGAGGTGGAGGTGGAGGTGGAGGTGGAGGTGGACGAAGTGGAGGGGGTGGTGGTGGACGGCGTGGTGGTGGTGGTGGACGGCGGCGTGGTGGTGGTGGTGGACGGCGGCGTGGTGGTGGTGGTGGACGGCGGCGTGGTGGTGGTGGTGGTGGACGGCGGCGTGGTGGTGGTGGTGGACGGCGGCGTGGTGGTGGTGGTGGACGGCGGCGTGGTGGTGGTGGTGGACGACGGCGTGGTGGTGGTGGTGGACGGCGTGGTGGACGAAGTGGAGGGCGTGGTGGTGGTGGTGGACGGCGGCGTGGTGGTGGTGGTGGACGGCGGCGTGGTGGTGGTGGTGGACGACGGCGTGGTGGTGGTGGTGGACGACGGCGTGGTGGTGGTGGTGGACGACGGCGTGGTGGTGGTGGTGGACGGCGTGGTGGACGTGGACGTGGCGGTGGACGTGGCGGTGCTGGTGGCGGTGGACGTGGCGGTGCTGGTGGCGGTGGACGTGGCGGTGCTGGTGGCGGTGGACGTGCTGGTGGTGGCGGTGGACGTGCTGGTGGTGGCGGTGGACGTGGTGGCGGTGGACGTGGTGGCGGTGGACGTGGTGGCGGTGGACGTGGTGGCGGTGGACGTGGTGGCGGTGGACGTGGTGGCGGTGGCGGTGGAGGTGGTGGTGGCGGTGGAGGTGGTGGTGGACGTGGTGGAGAATGTGGTGGTGGTGGAGAATGTGGTGGTGGTGGAGAATGTGGTGGTGGTGGACGACTATTGGGTAGGAGGGTGCTGGCAGAATGCGGATGGAGAGGAGGATCTCTAAGGGGGCACATGGGAGAGCAGAAAGAGGCCGATTATTAGATACAATCAAATTTAAAGCGCATTAAAGCCAATGCTCCTTTAATAAAAAAAACACGCCGTGCCTGCAGTGAGAGTGGCTCACAAAGAAAAGAAACCAGTTTGCCTCCGGTGTTCAGTCGGTTTAAGCTCCTTTTATCTAGACGCCCAGTTTGTTCAGGTGCGTGTGCGCTCCGTGAAATCTTGTGTACTGACTTGTCTTCTGAAACCTGGCTGTATTTCTCAGCTCCCCGCGTGTGCCAGTCAGCAGCCTGAATTAACTTCAGCCTTGCGCGAGAACAAGCAGCAGCTGTTTGAAGCATTCATGCTTGTGCTGGCCTCCGCCTTGCGGGAGCGAGCAGCAGCGGCGCGAGAGCCATATGGTTTCAATTAGCATGCGCGCCGCTGCTCACTCCCGCAAGGAGGATGCCAGCACAAGCACGAGTGTGCAAAGGAGCAGACCGATTTCTAAAGGTCATCTCCTAGTGCAGCGCATGCGCGCTGCCTAGGCGAGACCTAAAAACAAGGAGAAATAAAGCATTTCTCCTTGTTTAGCCAAGTTAAGACCTGGTTTTCCCTGGTCTTAATTTTGGCACTGCCTCCTATTTACGCTGCCCTTGTAAATAAGGGGCAGCGTCAAAATCAATGGGTGTTGCGGTGGAACGCCCACCACAACACCCACTGCCCACCCCTTACACGCTAAGCATTGCGTGAAAGGGGCTTCGCCTTATTTACAAAGCAGTGTTAAGCCATGCTAAGTGGCTTAACACTGCCTTGTAAATAAGGCGAAGCCCCTTTCGCCACAGGATCGTCACAAAAAGAGACGTTCCCATGGCGATAGGGGCATGTAAATATGCCCCTAAAATCCTTAGTAATTTGAGTATTTGTTTTGTGTGCACATGTGTTTATTTTTTTTCGAATTACTGTTTTAATGTTTGAAATTTAAATCATACAAATTGCTTGGGGGTCCCCGGCTTCCAGTGGTGACTCAATGGGGGTCCTCAGGGGTGAAAAGTTTGGGAACCACTGCTCTAGGAGACTGCACGGTTGGTTGAACTGAAGGCTTTCCTTCTTGCACTTAAAAATACGTGTCCTAAATTCCCTACTCAGTGTGAAATTCGTATTGTTGTGTGCAATCTTTCAATGATGATTTACATTTTTGGCGACATAATTAATTTTGGTATTCCAACGGTAGCACAATCAATCACTTACTGCTCTGGGTTAAAGTGGCAGATCTTAAGGATAGGTTGCCACAAATTCATGTTATACATACATTAAGTCATCAATGTGTGGAAATGCAGGCTGTAGGGAATTCTTTGGCTGATGAAGCAGTCAAATCTGCAGTTGCCACATCTAAAATTGCACTGGTAACACGAAAACTTGAATCAGTAATGATGTCCTGGCTGCCGTGAATGCTTTGAAAATCATTTCATCATTTTATTATGATTTCAATTACCAGAATATTCCTTTTGTCACTATCCCAGGTGTTGGCGATTGTGTAAAAAGATGTGCTTGTGGTGGACAAGGCACAGTAGAACGTTTAATCTGTTGACATGTCAAAACAGAGAACATATTTCCTAGTTTGATGGTCTAAACCCTGCCACCAATAACATTGCTGTAAGAGCGAAATAATGGCTGCCACTCCCGCGTGAGCGGAAGCTACACCTTCATGTGCTGCTACAATCAGATCATGTCTGAAACGGTGTGTCCTATTACTGCGCTCCCCGAGAGGGTTGAGGGTGTTGTGTTCTGGGGTGCCAATTCACTTGTTTCTCTGGTAAGGTTAGGAGGGCAAGTGAGGCACTATAGCTAGTCGGACTCGGGCTCATAGGTACTGAGGTATAATGGTGACATCAGTCCCTACATGCCGATGTTCTATGGTCCCAAGCATAGTTCTGTTCCGGAGTAGAATCCCTGCAACACTATATGGCTATAGCTTAGCGGTACGCTGCAGAGTAGCCTTTTGTACTATTGTGCTCTACGGACTGCAGAGGGAGTATGTGGCTAGGCTCAGCAGTACGCTTGTAGAGTTGCCTTTTGTACAGTTGTGCACTACGGACTCTAATGCCAGAAAATAAAATCTACTTGAAGTTGCTATCATTCAGTAGTACTATCTAGCATGGGACTGAGTTGCAGCTTTTGGTACTCAAAGAGGAGAGGAGCTGGCCAAATGGCCAGAGATCAAGGGTACCAAAGGAGAGAATAGGTTTAGGGTCTTCTCCCCTCTGTGGCAATCAGAAAGCGACACCCCCTGCCCTGTCTGATATCTCGGCACGTTCATTGCTGTTTTGATCGAGTCTATCCTCCTTGCTGTTGGACGTCCTCTGCCCCTTTATCCTTCGAATGCTCTAGACATCGGTTTCGTTTGCAGCAAGTAATGTACATTGAGTCCCCTTTATTTTCAGATCGAAGCCTGCAAAGGCCTATTGCAGACATGCTGAAAGCTTCCCTAAGAATGCTTTCCGCCCATTACTTACCATTGGGTTTTTGTTTGTCACTCACAGTTGCTATTTGTTTTAGGCTGTCCAGCATGTTTTTGCACCTCCCATGGAGCATAGGCTGTATAACGCTTCTCTGATTGGCTTCTTCGTTTCTTCCATGAGTGCTTGCTTTTCAGGAACAATTTTTTCTTGAAGCACTTAATGAGAGTTCATGTTTTATCCAGCTGTCCTCCTTGTCGTTCCCGAACAGTGTGCTGCTGTGTAACCCCCATGTTAGTGTTCCACCTGTGTGCTTCTATCCCCCACCACACATTACTCTCTTGTGTTTTTTAATTTTTTTGGTGTAGTAGCTCTGCCACAAGAGGGTTGGGGCGCTTTACATTTGAACACCATTTACACTAGGTCACATACATTTTGTAAGCATAGGAGAATAAGTGTTTTGTCCAGAATTCCAGGATGTTGAGCAGACACCGGGACTCGAACCTGGGCCCTCAGTTAGAAAGTCGGCAGCTCTGGCCCTATAGCCACATTCTGTCACCACCCATTGCTCTCTTCATTTCATCTGTGTGCTTATCCCTGCCCTCCTTGTTGCCTGCTCACTGTCCTTGCAACACTCTGAGGGAATCCATTCCCAGAGCAGACTCGTCTCAAAAGGCATTCTCTAGGTAATGGACGTATGATTTTAGTTTTTTTTTTTTAAATAATAAAATGGCAGCTGATAATTCAAATCAGTTTCAACATTGCAGGAAGTAATTGTATTTGTATTATCAACAGCTATTTTATTATCAAAAAAGTATATAGTTCATAAATCTGCCCAATACTAGATTAAAGTACCCTATAAAATGAGCACATATTCCATATTCAGTTGGGGGCTGCAGGGACAGTGAGCAGCCTAGTGCTTCAGGGGCTTGTTTTGGGGGAGGTGGGGGGGGGGGGCAGTGGAGGTGCCTGTGATGCTGACAGACCAACAGCCAATAACAAACAGCGATGTCAAGACTCTCACAACATAGAGGGAGGTAGTAGTGAACGTTTTCAAATCACCTCGAGCCCTAAGGGGCGATCAAAAGTAAAGGGCAAAACCTACTGCTTCCTGCAGTGTTGAAAGTGCAGGTGACAACTGCTAAGCAGCTTTTTCATGATTTGTTTTGTATAGCCCATGATTTCAATATAGTGTGTGGTTTTATTTACTAATACGGTACACCCTCCCCAGATTTTGTTTTTTATCTTTTTTTGTTATTCCACACACAGACCGTGGCTTCGACCCGGCAGACCCGGCACATATCACATGAATCACTCCACTCTGTGCCACTCTACTCCACTCTGTGCCACTCTACTCCACTCTGTGCCACTCTACTCCACTCTGTGCCACTCTACTCCACTCTGTGCCACTCTACTCCACTCTGTGCCACTCTACTCCACTGTGCCACTCTACTCCACTCTGTGCCACTGTACTCTGTGCCACTCTACTCCACTCTGTGCCACTCTACTCTGTGCCACTCTACTCTGTGCCACTCTACTCTGTGCCACTCTACTCTGTGCCACTCTACTCTGTGCCACTCTACTCTGTGCCACTCTACTCTGTGCCACTCCACTCTGTGCCACTCCACTCTGTGCCACTCCACTCTGTGCCACTCCACTCTGTGCCACTCCACTCTGTGCCACTCTACTCCACTCTGTGCCGCTCCACACTGCGCCACTCTACTCCACTCTGTGCCGCTCCACACTGCGACTCTACTCCTCTGTACAAGACTACTCCACGACATTCCACTCAACATCCCACTCTACTCCACATCACTCGATTCTAAAACACACTACTATACTCCTCTCTGACACTCTACTCCTGTATACGCCACTCCACTTTACAACACTCCAATCACCTCCACTCTATGCCACGCTACTGTAAGCCACTCTACTCCATACCATTCTATACAACTCTACTCTGACACTTTACTCCACTGTATGCCACTCTACTCCACTGTATGCCACTCTACTCCCCTGTGCCGCCATTCTGTGCCATGCCACTAACATGGCTGAAACACATTGGCAAACCAATAGCTCTCACATTGGCGAAACCTATTGGGTTTGCCAATGCTAGTCTTTCATTTAGACCTGCAAGAAAACCATGCCAGAGTGTAGTGGATGCGGCATTCATGTTTTTTTACCTTCAGTATGAATATTGTTTTTGCATGCATATTTTAAACTATTATTTTTCTTTAACTTCTTAGGTTTCAGTGGTCTCAGATTAAAGCCTACTTTATTTTCAAACTGGAGAAAGTGATGGAAGATTTCAAGTCCTCGTCTCCTGAGGCCCGGGGCCCCACAAATCCAAATGTGGAGTACATTCCGTATGAAGAAATGAAGGAACGGATTTTGAAGATTGTCAGTGGGTTTAACGGGTATGTATAACTTGGGTTTGCACTTGTTTTAAAAATGTATTTTGTCTAACTCCAGGTGATTATTATTATTATTATTATTATTTTTTTTAAAGATAGTTTAACTCAAGGAATTTTTGTTAGTGTCTCTTCATAATTGTTTAATGTTGTTTATCTTGATTGATGTTTCTCTATGTTTAAGCCAGGTAAGCGAAATGCCTCCACAACGAGCAGATGTCCAGCCACCAGACTCCCATTACAGGCCTCGACACTTAATTACATGTTTGATCAGGTTTCAATGTGCTATTCTATAGGTGCCTGATTAGAACGGGAGGTAGTAATTTACAGATAAATCAATGGAATGTATTGTATCACCTTGTGAATGGCCATTTGGCATGGCTCTTGTAGATTTATTTATTAAGACCTTGAGCACAGGTTGACAGGGCAGTTTACAAGTGGCAAACTAGCAAAAGTGGAAAAAGGCACAAATTATAAACTTGAATTACTGTACGGTCTAGGTCCACTCTCTCCCCGCAGCTCCGCTGTGCCGTCTCTTGCCTCCAGACCCCGACCTCCTCCTTGGGAGGTTCGAGGCTGCTGCCTGTGCCTACTGCCCGCTCCAACTGGGACCAGACTGCCTGCAACCACCGTAACCTTTCTCAGCCGTTTTTCTTAATTTTTCCCTGTTGTGCCACTGTTATTGTGCCCATCTGTGTCTTGCTCTAATTCCACCACTGTTTTTATTTTCTTGTGCCTGCCTGTTCCTTTCGCCGCTGCTGCCCCTGCGGCCCCTCCCCCCGGAATTCCCCCACTCCTGCCTCCCAGCCTCTCCTCCCTCCCACCTCCCCTACTTAATGGCGGCCGCTGCGCGGTTGCGCAGCGGACGCGTGCAGCGGTCGCGCCAAAGGCGAGCCCGTCTGCGCCCGTTTGCGACCCGACCGCGGCCAGGAACTCTGGACCTCCCACTACCCATGGCTACGACACCACCACCACCCTCCTCGCACTCAACCCTGGAAGACTTGGAGAATGCCAACAGGCCTCGCCGAACACGACCCACGGCCAGTTCTCCTGCCTCCACTGCTGCCAGACCCACACCGCCACCCCGGCCTCCAACACCGCCGATGCCAGCACCGGCGACACCCTAAAATGCATCCTCCTCAACGTACGCTCCGTACACACACGCCATGGAAATCTGGAACCTACTCGACTCTCTCTCGCCCGACATCGCCTTCTTCACAGAGACCTGGACCAACGCATCCTCTGCCCCCAACATCAGCACCGCCATCCCAGACTGATACAAGATACAGAGGAAAGACCGCCCCAACCACCCAGGAGGGGGCCTCGCCATCGCCCACAAGAGCACCCTCCGCCTCACCACCTCCAGCGAAACCTTCCCCTCTGCCGAACACCTGCACTTCCAGACCCAGACCACCCCCAAAGCCACACTCTGAGGAACCCTCATCTATGGACCCCCCGGCCCCCGAGCACCCTTCGCCACCACGTCACCGACTTCATCGCACCCCACGCCATTGCCTCAGCAAACTACATACTCATTGGAGACCTGAACTTCCACCTCGACAACCCCAGCGACCCCCAACTCCACTATCTTTCGTGACAACCTCGCCAGCATCGGACTTAAACAACTCGTCAACACACCGACCCACAGAGCAGGACACACCCTCGACCCCATCTACGCGGCAGGAAACAGCGTCCAATTCAGCCACACAATGCAGCCGCCATGGACCGACCACCACTGCGTACACTTCGCCATCAACAAACCCAAGGCACCCAAACCAGCCCCACGCCCACCTCGAAGGAACTGGAGCAAGGTTACCGACTAGCAACTTAACTCCACCCTCACCGGAGACAGCCACATCTGGGCACCCGACGCAAATGACGCAAACAACGCAGCCAGAGAACTCCACACCTGGATCTTCAACTGCGCAGACTAGCTCGCCCCGCTGCGCATCCCCGACAGACAACGCCCCAGGAAAGCCGCCTGGTTCACCACCGCTCTCCAAGAAGCCAGACGCACATGCAGACGCCTGGAGAAGAACTGGAGAAACACCAAGACAACCGAAAACCACACCACCTACAAGGACGCCTTGACGGACTGCCATAACCAGATCAGAGCAACCAAGAGGCACTTCATCCACAACAAAATCCTGGCCAACTCTAAGGAATTTTCAGTGTCATTCAGGAATTCACCAACCCACGCAGCGAAGCCACAGACATCACACCATCCCAAGACCCCTGCGACAAGCTTGGAACCTATTTCCACCTCAAGATCAAAAACCTCTGACAACTTCATCGACCATCCACCAGGTGCCACAGACGGCCCCGCCCCCCAGTAACACCAGCCAGCCCACCATCTCCAACTGGACACCGATCACGGCCGAAGACACCGCCTCGACCATGAAAAGCATCCACTCGGGGGGGGGGGCACCGTGGTCTCCCCCCCCCTCAGACCACGCCAAGAACCTCGGCATCGTACTCATCACTCACCATGAACCGACAGGTCAACGCCGTCACCTCCAGCTGCTTCAACACCCTCCGCAAGACCTTCAAGTGGATCCCCCTGAGTCAAGGAAGACAGTCACCCACGCACTCATCACCAGCAGACTGGACTATGGAAACGCACTCTACGCCGGCATCAACAAGTCCCTACTCCGCAAACTCCAAACAATACAGAACACCGCCGCCAGACTCGTCCTCGGCATCCCCCGACACGAACACATCAGCCAACACCTACGAAGTCTCCACTGGCTCCCCGTGGAGAAAAGAGTCACTTTCAAAATCCTCACTCACGCCTACAAATGCCTACACAACAACGGACCCAAATACCTCAACAACCGAATCAACTTCCACGTACCCAAAAGAAACCTCCGATCTTCCACCCTCTCACTGGCTGAAACCCCGCGCATCCACAGAGCCAGAGCAGGCAGAAGATCCTTCTCTCACATTGCAGCCAAGACCTGGAACGAGCTACCGGCAGAAATCAGACGCGCCCCCTCCCTGAACACATTCAGGAAGACCCTCAAGACCTGGCTCTTCGGGTAAACAGATCTGCAGACCCCCCCTCAGCGCCTTGAGACTCTCACGGGTGAATAGCGCGCTTACAATTCCTTGATTGATTGTCATACAGGATGGCGAGACATCCATAACTCTTGTTTGAGTAGTTCAGTTAAGGCGATTGAAAGCAGCTTGTGAAAGTTATTTTAGAAAGTACTGTTTGATGTCTCTTATGAAGACACAGAGGCATAGTGTGACTGATGTGTGCATAGAATGCAGTCCCAATATTTTGTGCATTGCCAACGAAATATTGAGAGTGGATGTTTTTCCAAACCTGTGAGTGTCACTTTGAGCAAAGATTGGCTTCTTTGGATTATCTTAATTGGATATTCAAGTTTGTTCGGATAGATCGTAGGTGGTGCATGGAGTCTCATACGCTGAGCAACATTACAAAGGAATCCAACCTAGCAAAGTAAGCCTAGGTATAATGCACTGAAATCTTTGTGTATGGGACCAGGTGAGCTTCTCCTTTGAGGAGAGCTAGGTTACAGCTGGACGCAACAGTCTGAGCATTATATCCTACATGTGAAATCAAAGGCAAAATGGGCAGTTTAAATCTTGCTTCCGAAGAAAGGACTTGAGGCTACAGATACTTTTTAATTGGAAGTTTGTCGAGTTGGAAACAAAGGTATTTTACCTTAAAATTGTATGTTTGGCTATGCCCCCTGATTACCATGACTTTGTTAAAGACTTGGTAGGCAAGATTATTCCATTCCGTTATCTGTGTGCTCGAAATTGTTTCTGTAAGATCAGGAGCTAAAATGTCATGAGACAAAAGCATCTTTGCCCCTTCCCAGCAGAGGATGGTATCTCTGTTCACATAAGAAGAGATAATTCTAAGAAGAGTTGATTCTGGCTGGAATCCAGGAAGTCCTTGGTGAAGTGTTTTTACCAAGTGGGCCACATAGAATGCTTAGGATCTGAAGTTTTGGCATTGTTAGTAATCTCCACTGTGAGGCACTGGAAGACTGGAAGTTGAATGAGTTTATATTGTGAGGAACTCCTTCTGTGTAAGGCGTCCTCGCCACCTGCATTATTTGCTCTATTGTGCTGGAGGATGTTGTGACCTAGAGGTAAGATCACTTCTAAAAGTGGTATGGCGGATGGTTTGAACGAGATTTCCATGTGTCTGGTAATGTTTGGAAGCCTTTCTATTTATGAGGAGCTAGTTATGTGGCAGAGTGAACTGTGGACCTGCAGGTCATTTCCTAATCTGGTGTGGTACCATTGTGGTCCGGTTTTGCCCTGTAGGCGGCGCCGTATCTGATGTAAAATCTGGTAATCGTGCCTTCAAGGGATTTGTTTAAATGTCCAAGTCATCAGTGATTTCAGAACATAGATTATTGTTAAGCCCCAAATGGTGGCTTATTACAATCAAATAAATGACTTATATAATTATGTAATAAATCAAACATAAAGCTGGACAAGACTCAGCTTGAAAGAAACAATTTCACAAGGGTATATACTTAGTAAAAGTTCAAATTTATGTAAAAGAATGTGGTATTAAAAGGGTACATATTACAAATCACATAAGGCAAAAGTGACTGAGATGGATATTCTTTTTTTTTTTTTTTTTTGTTTTTTGTTTATTGATTTTAAGTAATAACATCGACATTGAAGCAATGCACAACATGAGAACGAGCAGTAAGCATAGCATTATACATCAACCGCAGTCCTGAGATTAAAAAAAAGGGAAGAAACCACAGCATTTTTTTAAACAATTTGGCTACTATTCCCAGTACCTCTCGTATGACAATTATTATGCAGCAGTGCAACAACGTGGAGTACCCATATAACAGTTTGTATCTTATCTGTACCTCGTGATGCGTTTAAGTTGTGCCGGTAGTCTGTCCCCCAGTACATGTGCTATAACCTCCCTCTAATAAACCTGTAAGTTTTAGCTGACTATCTAGCTCTTTCGTACCCTGTAGTGAGTTTCACACTGTTACTTCAAGGCGTATCTTCTGGCGTTGCCGCTGTCGCACTTCGTGCCATCTCATAACTGTGATATAAACTCCAGAAGTTCTTAGGACGACTCTGGGGGGGGGAAGCAACTCACTGTATAGCTCTGTTTGTGTATTGCAGTACATCAGATCCTTTTCCCAGTTAGCCACGGTGGGAGTCGGGCCTCTTGACCAATTAATCGCTACCCGGCGCTTCGCCAGTAGGAGCCCCATATCAACCAACCGTCTTACCTCTTTAGGTTGTCGCTTCGAGTAGCCTAATAATGCCAGCGGTGTATCCAGGGACAGATCCATGCCAATTATATCACCTATTTTCCTAAATATTTGTTCCCAATATTTAGCTATCCCTGGGCATAGCCAGGCCAAATGCATTAACCCTGCTGGGGACATTCCACATCTGTCACAGCTCGCTGTGTCCCTTAAGCCATAACGGTGCAATCGCTCTGGGGTATAATAAACTCTATTGAGAAATTTAAACTGGATTAATCTATGTCTTCCTTTTAGCGATATTCGCTTCGTACTTTGACAGCAATATCTCCATATTTCGTCATCTAAGTGCTCACCCAGGTCTCCCTGCCATTTCAGTCTGGCTTTCGTGTAAGTTTTTCCGATATCCCATTGTGATATTATACAGTTTAGAAATCATCTTAGCGGGGGAATCTGAGCGCAGCACGTGTTGGAGCGGCTACCTCCGGCGGCTCCAGCAATTCATCCCCTACCTGCTCTCTCAGCGCGTGTCTCACCCTATGATGGTGAAATCTCACCAGTGGTGTGCCTTCATGTCCTTGCGCTTCTATCTCTGACCACTCACGCGCCCCTCCGTCATTAAACAGGTCCCCTATGTCATTTATTCCTACAGATCTTAGGGCACTTACCACTGCCTGTTCTCTACATACCGATAGCCAGCTGCACCATCCTAACGGGGTTATGGGTGAATACAGTATGACTCCAACCTGCTGCTTAAGTAAAAAGTGCCAAGCATGTATCGGAGCATTTACAGAATCTAGCACTCCAGTCCTACGTGTGGGGGCCTGAAACATCAGTGCCGGGAGAGGCGAAGGGGCCGCTGCTATTTCCTTATCTGCATGTGAGGAAGTCCTGGTATTTCATGTATCCAGGCATGTGCGTGCGAGCTTTGCGCCACCCTATAATATTGATCAAGATCTGGGGCTCCCAGGCCTCCCATCGAATATGGTAATGTGAGGATATCCCACTTGACCCTCGCTTGTTTCCCTGCCCAAGCCAGTTTGACCATCAGCGTTCTTACCTTTTTGAAAAAATATCTTGGTAATACCATTGGGATATTCATAAAGAGAAATAGAAACCTTGGCAGTACGACCATTTTCATAAGAGACACGCGTCCCATCAAAGACGAGGGCAGTCGTATCCAACGCTCTGTCGTCCTCGAGGTTGCTCACCAGTTTCCCATAATTCTCTGTAAAGACTACTTCGGAGTCCGTATGTACCTTAACGCCCAAATACCTCACTGGTTCTGAGGTGCATTGAAGTGATAATCGAGCTCAATGGGGTCAACCACCGAAGTCAGAGGAAAGATAATAGATTTGGACCAGTTGACTTTTAGACCAGACAATTCCCCATATCTTACCACTTCTCTAATTACTGTCGACATATTGGTTTCCGGGTCCCTTATATATAGTAGCGTGTCATCGGCATAAGTGGATATAATTAAGTTATATCTTGGGAACCGGATCCCCCTATGGCTATGATATTCCCAGAGTGCGCAAGCTAAAGGTTCTGCCACTAATGCATATAGTAGCGGCGAAAGGGGACATCCCTGACGCGTTCCTCTAGATATTTTAATGGGGGCAGTTACTATGTCACCAATTCTCACTCTGGCAGAAGGCATGTTATACAGGACTCCTACTAACTGCAAAAAGACTTCCCCCAATCCCATTCTGCACAACACATGTCTCATAAAGGCCCACTCAACCGAATCAAATGCTTTCTCTATATCTAGAAAGACCGCTATCGCCTTAGTTTCTGGTCAGGTGTGTTGTATGGCTCCGAATACTGTCCTTAAATTATAAGTCAGATTACGTCCTGGTACAAAGCCAGCCTGTTCTGGTCTCACCAACTGGGGCACCAAAGGGGCTATGCGGTTGGCCAGTATCTTGGCAAACGGCTTTGTGTCCACATTAAGGAGCGAGAGCGGTCTGTATGATGCACAGTCGTCGGGGGGGCGGGGGGGTTTCCCCGGTTTTAAAATAGTAATTATCAATGCCTCTCGCATCGACGAGGGCATCTGTCCCTCCTCACTCATCTCTTCGAAGAGCATCTTCAGATGTGGGATAAGCTGCTCTGCAAACGTTTTGTAAAAGGTGACTGTCAGACCATCCTGGCCTGGGGCACACCCTGCTTTCATAATTTTTAGCGCCACTAGCAGTTCAGTAGTATCTAAGGGCCTCATTAAATTCTCCCTGTGCGCGTCTTTCAGCCTTGGAAGCTTTATGTATTCTAAATAATTTAGTATTTCGTCCTCCCCAGTGTGTAGTTTGGAACTATATAACTGCGAGTAGTACTGACTAAATCTGTTGGCTACGTCTGCTGGTTCACTCAGCTTTTCCCCGCTATCTGTTTATTTCAGCCACTCCTGACAGATCTCGCCTACTCTTTAGCAGCGACGCCAGGACCGCGCCTCTCCCTCGCCATAGGTCCGGGCTGTGGCATATTTCCCCATGTGTTTCACTTCGTCGTCTGCTACGTCGTGATATTCACTCAGCGTAGTTCTCAGTTCCTCCCGAGTTCTCTCTCCTTCACCCTCTAATATCCGTCGTTCGATCTCACTCAGGCAGCCCTCTAGGTTGCTCAGACGTCCTCTAATTGCTTTTATGACTCCCGAGTGTTTAGCCATCGCTACCCCACGTATATACACCTTGAAGGCTTCCCATACCGTCAAACTTCTCTACTGAGCCAACGTTTAAGTCAAAAATCTTCTATGGCCTCTGCCATTTCTGCCTTAAATGCGGCATCAAGCAGTGAATACGGCGGGAATCTCCATGTGAATGGAGCAATTCTCTTCTGGGGACATTCTATGGTCAGGCTTATCGGGGAGTGGTCCAAATACGTACGAGGGTGAACCTCGCAGGCGCGGATCCAGGTATTTAGTGCCCTAGAGGCGAACCAGTAATCAATCCTGGTATGCAGGTCATGGGGGGCTGAATGAGAAAAGCCGCCCTGGTTGAGAGCGGGTCCGCCACACATCTACCAAGTCTAGTCGCAGTGTCGCTTTGTGAATGGCCCTAGCCGCAATGCGGTGTGACGGACCGCCTGATCTTTCTTGCTCTGGGTCCAGTACGCAGTTGAGATCCCCTCCCCAGAGCATTGGTTATGTACTATATTTACTCGGCTTCTCCCGCAGTTTCACATAAAACTGTGGGTTGTCATAATTTGGCCCATATATATTCACTATTACCATATCCAACCCTCGACCACGGCATCTAGTGATCACAAATCGACCTTACTGGTCAGTCTCCAGTATTTCAAGCTTAAGTCCTGGCTTCAGTCCAACCCACGTGAGCACACCCCTAGCATGTGTGGTGAATCCTGCCGCATGAAAGGTACCATGTAACCTCCTACTCGTGAGCATGCTACTGTTAATGGGCAAATGTGTCTCCTGGAGCAGCGCTATATCCATCTCATGTCTAGTTAAATATATCACTTTCCTTAATTTCCTGAAATCATTTAGTCCACGTACATTCCATGTCAGCATTGTTATATTACCACTCTGCCTCTGTGCCATTTCTACTGGTACTTAGTGAGTTAGCACTGAGTATACCGCACTGTCTGAATTTTACTTCGTTCTCTACACACACTGCACATTGCCTCTCGAGAATGCTCCAATCCGATGTTGTGGTGTCAGCCAAACAAAACCCCTCCTCCCACCCCCCTCCCACGCTATGCCCCCCTCAACTTGGCATAGGCGATTAACCTGTCCCTATCCCTCCCCCCAAAACCCCAACATTTTGTATACAACATGTATAAGCTTCTCTAGCACAAATATAAAACTAATCTGTCTACCCTTCATGCAGTGGGCAACACTCGTGGGCGGATGTTGCCTGCTCGCCTTTACCAATCCTACGAAATGACCGGCGACGATTCGCCGTCACTATTACAAAAATGAAAAACCAAGAAAAAAAACATCTGTTTCCTACTCAATATACTAACATGCGAGTGCGACATACTCATTAAACTCTGGGTACGCAACTGTCCTATTTACCAGTGCATATTGCAGGTGGACCCTCTTCTGCTTCAAACAGCACCCGTTACATGAATAGGTCTGCTATTACTCCGTATTAACCCATACAGCTCTAACCTGACATTGTCTCAAACGTTATGAACCTGCAACTGTCAAAACAGTGGGTATCTGTAGGAGAGTAGGATCTGCCTCTTATGTTGCCCCCACTTTTTTTCTGATGTTTACACTGGTTTCTGGCTATAGTCAGGCTGGGACCCTGCCAATCAGGGCCCCAGCCTCTCTGGTCTCTCTAAACGACTTGGAGTGCACTCTAGGTGCACTAGTGATTGGATACTGTGGTACCTTATGAGTCCCTAGTATATGGTACCTTAGGTGCCAAGGGCATAGGTACTTCACAGGCCTACCAGGGGCTGAAGCATGTATTATGCCACCCCTGGGAAGCAGACTAAATCTGACACCACAGGTCTGCTACTGCAGCCTGGGTAAGGTGGTGCATGCACCCCTTACTGTGATATAGGCTACCTATATCACTACATAGATACACACATATAAACCTATAAGTCACTCCTATGGCAGGCCTTATCAATTCTGAAGGCAGAGTGCTTGGTTCCTATGTGAGAGGGTGCCCCTGCATGAGCAGAGCCCCTCTGCAGCATTCGGAGACCCTTCTCTGAGGCTGTTTGTAGTGCAGCCTGACCATATACTCTTAAGCGCATTATAACCTCGCGTTAAATGCTAACTTTGGGATGGCTGCACGGAAACATGTCGTGTTTGGTGTCAAACATCTTGGAATACTACCCCCCGCCAGTTCTGGCGGCGGGGGTAGCATTCCACCCTTCTAGAGGGATAGACATGTACCTACTGTGGAAACGCGGTAGAATCCTGCAGAGCCCTGGCATCACAAAATGGATGCCACCAGTCACAGACACTGGGCTGCCCTCCTGCTGATGACCGAAACTCGCAGTGGAGGAAGCCCAACAAAAGCTATCCTGTCACAGGAGGGTGTGACCACCTTCCAGACAGGGTTTAGTGTATTGGGGCTGGGTGGGTGCACTCCTAGAGTGCTTTGAAGTCCTGCACTGGGGGAGCAGAAGGCTCCTCTGTGCATATGCCAGTTCAAACCAGCTCAGGGGCTACCTGCCCCTGCTCTGGCGCGAAACTGGACAAAGGGAAGTGGGTGTAGCCACCCACTCCCCTGACCCTCCCATAGGTGGGGTCATAGAGCTAGTCCCTCCCTTCCTTTTAGTATAAGAGGGGGAACCTGTGCATTGCAAACTAGATATCCCTGGACGACGCTCTAAAGAAGAATCCTGGACCTTCGACGTTCCACTACCTCTGGAAGACTGAAGAATCTCCCTTGGAGTCAAGGAGTGACTCCCCTGCTTGGCAGGCACCAAAAACTACAACGACGGTCGCAAACTACGCTGCTCCCGCCGGAGCCAGAGGTCCCTGCAGCCCAAGACGAGGATTTCCTGACTTCTCCAAGGCCATCGTGAGTCCCCAGCGAAGCTGAGGCCAGTGGACCCCACGAGTGACGAGGAACCGCAGTCCCTGGGTACCGTGCACTATTGTCGAGTGCAACCCCTTCACGACGTTCTACGAACCTGTGCTTTGGACCACGTGTGGTCCCAGCCTCTAGTGGGAATCCC
Organism: Calotriton arnoldi; assembly: GCA_963921515.1. Lineage (NCBI taxonomy): Eukaryota > Metazoa > Chordata > Amphibia > Caudata > Salamandridae > Calotriton > Calotriton arnoldi. Next base: position 165,446 of record CAWUFW010000456.1, read on the forward strand.
TCCGAAGATCAGAGGCCTACCCCGTCCCGAGTGACCGTGGGCCCCTGTTGAAGGAATCCTCCCGAGGCGTCTTCGCGATCCCTTGCCAGCCGGCTTGTGGGTCCCCAGAAGACTTTTCTAAAGAACCAAAGGGCTCCCCTGGTTGCTCCAGGCCTGCCCTGACTTACCCTCGCTGGGTGAGTTCCCCAGACCTTGCTGGTCTGCACCATTGACTTTTACGCTTTCCACGAGACTTGCTGCTACCAAGGCTTGTTGGCTCCAATCGGGTTGCCGACACCGCAGTCAGCTGCAGACTTTGTGGGACACGCCGAATCCAGCTCCTGGTCGTCGTCGACGCCTCCTGGACCTGGTGGCCGAAGAGTCAAGACACCCGTGAACGACCTGAATCTGCCGACGACGGTGGGCATTCATCTTCCTTGCCCCGAGTCACTGCCCAGTGACTTTGAACACTGTCCCCTCTGCTTTCAGGTCTTCCTTCTTCCGAATCCAGGCTTGGATTCCACCGGACACTTCTTCGGACTTCACAAGCAGCAAGTCTTCATTGGCTCCCATTGAAAACGACGCCGCGACCCGACACCAATGGACACCTATGCACCATGCTTCCCTGGGTGATATAACTCCCGCACTACGGTGCTCCTGTGGGTGTTGGCCCTAGAACTACTTACCCTGTAAGTGACTTGCTTGTAGCTACTCCCGAAGTGCCCTTAAACTCTTAATTTCCAACCGCGACTTGCCCCATTGAAGTCTACGGCGATCCGCGCCTGTGTTCACGCACTGCACGCGTCCCCCGTGGGTCCTTTACTTACCTGCCTTGGGTGGTTTCGTGAGGCCCCAACACTTCTGAAGGCCCTGGGCCTTGTCCCTTTGCAAGTCGTTGTTCTTAAGTCTCTTTTTTAGTATATGGTCTGGTACGCCCCTAGGGCCCCAGCCATATTTGTGCTTAATTTATTGTGAAACGTTGATTTGTGCATATGTTCCTGACTTCTAATCTCATAAAGAGATTAGTAGAGAGTTGTTTAGTAATAAATACATATATATTTGATATATATACCTGTGTGGTGTCTTTTCATTTGGTGATTCAAGAGATTGTGTGGTAAAACAAGCTGCTTTACATTCCTCCAAGACTTAGCCTGAAGGCTGCTCTCCACAGCTACCACTAGGATAGCTTTCTATAAAGGTTGTCTTAAACCTACCTACCATAAGAGTCGAATTGTACTGGTGCAAGGTGTCCACTTTAACTAGTGAACAGCATATACCAGGCCAACTTCTCACATTGGTGGCAGCTTGTGGGATTCCAGCTGGCTATTGTTTTACCAGAAAATCTCTATTTGAATTACTAACTGAAAACCACTATAGGTACTCAAGGTACATATAAAGTAAAGCTTAGTATCAATAAGTTCTACTGAACTTAGAGCTGTGTGCCAAGGGATAGCACACCCTTTCTACAGCTCAAGCTAGTATCAGTAGGCCACAAACTAGTGTAGGTAGTACAACACTGCACAACACTAGAATGTCCTTAAGGGGTGGACCCAGTGGATCCACTCAGCCTCAGTATAAGGACATGACTTTCTTTGACTTGAAAGCCATGTGTGCTGAAAGGCACATGAAGCTAGGACAGAGTCCCTCCACACTACACCTGATAGATCTGCTGGCAGCAGATGATCTTAGATTAGCTCTAGGAGCTAATGGGTCTGAATCAGTGAGTGGGTCAATTACAGTGTCTGGGTCAGATGATGGACATCAGGATGACCAAGACTCTGTGGTTGTAGGGTCAGGTCCCAAGGGGTCTGAACAGGACGGAGGAATTCTCCCTAAGAGAACTGACATAGTGGAGGACAGGCCTAGGTCCCTTTCTAGGGAATCTGAGCACTCCTATCACTCTGGCAGATAATCTGTCTACCTGAGGAACTCCTACTGCTCAAGAAGAGAGACCTCCTCTGACAGAATGTACAAACTGCTGCAGTATGAGGAAGCAAGGTTTGCCCTCAAAACCAAGCAGTTGGCATTAGATAAGGAAGCCCTGGAGCTCCAGAGAGCTTCTAGAAAAGAGGGGTTAGAACCCCCTGGTGGCAGCAACAGTGTCCCTAGAGGCAGAGAATATATTCCAGACCATAGGAACCTGAGCAAGGTTGTTCCTCCCTACCAGAGTGGGGATAATATCCATAAGTGGGTAACTGCTATGGAAAGGGCCTGTAGAGTACAACCGGTACCCCAAAAGCAGTGGGCAGCAATCTTGTGGCTCTCCTTTGCAGATAAAGGTAGAGACAAGCTCCTCACTGTTAGAGAAGAGGATGCTGATGATTATGAATTCCTGAAGAGTGCACTGATAGATGGGTTTGGCTTAACCACTGAGCAGTACAGGTTGAAGTTCAGAGACACCCAGAAGGCACAGACTCAGGACTGGACTGACTTTGTAGATTGTGCAACTAAGGCTCTGGAGGGTTGGCTGGTTGGCAGTAGGGTTACTGATTTCAAGGGATTGTATAATCTAATGATGAGAGAACGGATCCTTAATTGCCAGAACCAGTTGTTGCATCAATACCTGGTGGACTCAGATCTGACCTCTCCCCAAGAATTGGGAAAGAAGGCAGACAAGTGGGTCAGAACCAGGGTGAGGCAGAAAACCCAGAACCAAGGGGGTGACACAAAGAAGCAGGATTCTAAGGGCTCTGAGAAAGGTGGGGATAAGTCAAAAGACCAGAAGTCTTCACAAGGCCCCCAAAAATCTGCATCTGGTGGGGAGTCACAATCCAACAAGGGAAAAGGCCAAAAGAAGCCCTGGTGCAAATTCTGTAAACAGAAAGGGCACTGGACTTCTGATTGTACCAAGTCCAAAGACCAAACCACCACCACTCCTGCCCCTAAGGCAACTGTTCCCCCTAGTTCAGCTACTGGTGGAGGTGGTACACAGAATAAGGGTGTAGTAGAGTTGACCCTGGGTTCTGAAGTGGACTCTGGCCTAGTCAGAGTACCCACTGCTGATTTGTGATGGAGACATGGACATGTCCTTCCTTGTGAGCCCCAGTAATCTGGGCAAATACAAACAGCAGCCTGTAATAAATGGCAAACAGGCTTTGGCATTTAGGGACACAGGTGCCAGTGTCACCATGGTGGCAGAGGAGCTTGTGGACCCTGGACAGATCATCCTGGGCGAAATGTACCAGGTGACCAATGCAAGCAATGGCAGGACCAACCATAGTCTGGCAGTTGTGAATTTCTCCTGGGGAGGGGTAACTGGCCTCAAGAAGGTTGTAGTCAGTGCAGACCTCCCTGTAGAAGGTCTATTGGGCAATGATCTAGAAACTTCAGCCTGGTCTGAAGTAGAGTTATGGATTCATGCTAAGATGTTAGGCATCCCTGCAGAGGTATTTGCTGTGACCAGGTCACAGGCCAAAATGCATGACACTGAACCAGCTCTGGATCCTGAAATTATGGACCAGATGCTTCCCAAGAAGAGGAGCAGTAGGGTTAAGGCAGTGCCTTCCCTCTGTCTCAGATCATTGATTCCCCTCTTAAGGGAGGAGGAGCAGACCCTGAAGAAGGAACTGCCCCAGAGGAACTTGAGCCTGATCAGGTTGAGTTCTTGGGGGCAGGGGGCCCTTCTAGGGAAGATCTGAGTAAGGAGCAACAGTGCTGCCCCTCAGACAGCAGGCTGCTGCTGAGGCTGCTGGGAGTGCTAGTGGGTCCCATGAAGTTTATTGGGATGAGGGACTCCTATATTCTGAGGGTAGAGATCCAGCCCCTGGAGCCACCAGGAGGTTGGTAATACCTCAGAAGTTTAGGGGGTTCCTCTTGACCCTAGCACATGATATCCCTTTAGCAGGTCACTTGGGCCAAAACAAGACCTGGGACAGGCTTGTTCCACATTTTCATTGGCCACATATGTCAGAGGACACGAAGTTTTGTCGCTCCTGTGTCACATGCCAAGCCAGTGGCAAAGCAGGTGGCACCACAAAGGCCCCCCTGATACCTCTGCCTGTGGTGGGGGTACCCTTTGAAAGGGTAGGGATTGACATTGTTGGTCCCCTTGACCCTCAAACTGCATCTGGGCACATATTTATCCTGGTGGTAGTGGATCATGCCACCAGGTACCCAGAGGCAATTCCCTGAGGACCACCACAGCCCCTGTGGTGGCAAGAGCCCTCATTGGAGTTTTCTCCAGAGTGGGTTTCCCAAAGGAGGTCATCTCTGACAGAGGTACAAACTTCATGTCAGGATATTTAAAAGCAATGTGGAAGGAGTGTGGTGTAACTTATAAATTCACCACCCCCTATCACCCACAATGCAATGGGTTGGTTGAACGTTTCAACAAAACCCTGAAGGGAATGATTAAAGGACTCCCAGAGAAGCTTAGGCGGAAATGGGACCTTCTTCTTCCCTGCCTGTTGTTTGCATACAGAGAGGTTCCACAGAAGGGGGTTGGTTACAGCCCATTTGAGCTTCTGTTTGGGCATCCTGTAAGAGGCAAAAACAACAGTTGATGGACAGAATGCAGAACAATGTCATACATTCACCCCAGTACAGAGATCTGGGCCAAAATCCTGTAAGAGGTCCATTATGTTTGGTAAAAGAGGGCTGGGAGTTACCTCTCAAACCCCCTAAACAGTATGTGATGGACTATGTACTTGGTCTCCGCTCCAGGATGGCCGAATACATGAAAAAGGCAACCAAAAACCTGGAGGCCAGCCAAGAATTACAAAAAGCTTGGCATGACCAAAAGGCTGTGCAGACTGTGAACCAGCCAGGACAGAGTGTGGGTGTTGGAGCCTGTGGCCCCAGCAGCCCTCCAAGACAAGTGGAGTGGCCCCCATACCATAGTTGAGCAAAAGGGAGAAGTCACCTATCTGGTGAATCTTGGAACTCCCAGGAGCCCCCTGAGGGTGCTTCATGTCAACAGATTAAAGCCATATGTTGACAGGGCTGACATGGGCTTGCTCATGGCAACTGATGAGGACCAGGAGGAGGAGAGTGACCCTCTCCCTGACCTGCTCTCACAGAACCCTGATGATGGGTCAGTAGATGGTGTTGCTTTGGCAAGCAGCCTCACTGACCATCAGCAAACTGAGTGCAGACAAGTTCTGCAACAGTACAGACATGTTTAGCCTGACCCCTAGTCAGACTACCTGGTGCACCCATGAGGTGGACACTGGAGACAGTCTGCCTGTCAAGAGTAAAATCTACAGGCAACCTGACCATGTCAGGGACTGTATCGGGACTGAAGTCCAGAAAATGTTGGAGTTAGGTGTGATTGAGCCTTCAGATAGCCCTTGGGCTAGCCCAGTAGTCCTAGTACCCAAGCCTCATACTCAGGGTGGTAAGAAAGAAATGAGGTTTTGTGTAGACTACAGAGGCCTCAATGCAGTCACTAGGACTGATTCCTATCCCATACCAAGGGCAGATGAGCTGATTGATACTTTGGCCTCAGCCAAGTATCTAAGTACATTTGACCTAACAGCTGGCTACTGGCAGATCAGGTTAGCTGATGATGCAAAAGCCAAAACCGCATTTTCGACCCGTGGTCGGCACTACCACTTTGTGGTGATGCCCTTTGGATTGAAAAATGCACCTGCCACTTTTCAGAGGTTGGTGAATAAAGTTCTGGCAGGGATGGAAACTTATTGCTCAGCTTATCTAGATATTGCTGTCTTTAGTTCCTCCTGGCAGGATCACCTGGTCCACCTCAGAAATGTTTTGAAGGCTCTGCAGAAAGCGGGCCTCACTATCAAGGCCACTAAGTGCCAGATAGGGCAGAGTCAGGTTGTATACCTGGGCCACCTTGTGGGTGGAGGCCAGGTTCAGCCTTTACAGAGTAAAATCCAAACCATAATGGAATGGGTTGCTCCTACCACCCAGACACAGGTGAGAGCCTTCTTAGGCCTGACTGGGTACTATAGGAGGTTTGTGAAGGGATATGGATCTATAGTGACCCCCTTGAATGATCTGACCTCAAAGAAAATGCCAAAAAAGGTTCAGTGGACAGCTAGCTGTCAGAAGGCATTTGAAGACCTAAAGCAGGCCATGTGCACTGCCCCCATCTTACAGAGTCCAGACTACACCAAAAAGTTCATTGTCCAAACAGATGCTTCTGAGCTGGGTGTGGGAGCTGTACTGTCTCAACTGAATGATGAAGGTCAAGACCAGCCAGTAGCTTTTATTAGCAGAAGGCTGACCCCTAGAGAGAAACGTTGGTCAGCTATAGAGAGGGAGGCCTTTGCTGTGGTGTGGGCCCTGAAGAAGCTGAGGCCATACTTGTTTGGCACTCACTTCATAGTTCAGACTGACCACAAGCCCCTCCTATGGCTTAAACAGATGAAAGGTGAAAACCCAAAACTTTTGAGGTGGTCCATTTCCCTACAGGGGATGGACTATACAGTGGAACATAGGCCTGGGACCCAACATGCCAATGCAGATGGACTCTCAAGGTATTTCCACTTAGAGCACGAAGACTCAACTGGTCAAGGTTAGTTTAGTGTCCCTGTGTTTGGGGGGAGGGGGGGGTTGTGTAGGAGAGTAGGATCTGCCTCTTATGTTGCCCCCACTTTTTTTCTGATGTTTACACTGGTTTCTGGCTATAGTCAGGCTGGGACCCTGCCAATCAGGGCCCCAGCCTCTCTGGTCTCTCTAAACGACTTGGAGTGCACTCTAGGTGCACTAGTGATTGGATACTGTGGTACCTTATGAGTCCCTAGTATATGGTACCTTAGGTGCCAAGGGCATATGTACTTCACAGGCCTACCAGGGGCTGAAGCATGTATTATGCCACCCCTGGGAAGCAGACTAAATCTGACACCACAGGTCTGCTACTGCAGCCTGGGTAAGGTGGTGCATGCACTCCTTACTGTGATATAGGCTACCTATATCACTACATAGATACACAGATATAAATCTATAAGTCACTCCTATGGCAGGCCTTATCAATCCTGAAGGCAGAGTGCTTGGTTCCTATGTGAGAGGGTGCCCCTGCATGAGCAGAGCCCCTCTGCAGCATTCGGAGACCCTTCTCTGAGGCTGTTTGTAGTGCAGCCTGACCGTATTCTCTTAAGCGCATTATAACCTCGCGTTAAATGCTAACTTTGGGATGGCTGCATGGAAACATGTCGTGTTTGGTGTCAAACATCTTGGAATACTACCCCCCCGCCAGTTCTGGCGGCGGGGGTAGCATTCCACCCTTCTAGAGGGATAGACATGTACCTACTGTGGAAACGCGGTAGAATCCTGCAGAGCCCTGGCATCACAAAATGGATGCCACCAGTCACAGACACTGGGCTGCCCTCCTGCTGATGACCGAAACTCGCAGTGGAGGAAGCCCAACAAAAGCTATCCTGTCACAGGAGGGTGTGACCACCTTCCAGACAGGGTTTAGTGTATTGGGGCTGGGTGGGTGCACTCCTAGAGTGCTTTGAAGTCCTGCACTGGGGGAGCAGAAGGCTCCTCTGTGCATATGCCAGTTCAAACCAGCTCAGGGGCTACCTGCCCCTGCTCTGGCGCGAAACTGGACAAAGGGAAGTGGGTGTAGCCACCCACTCCCCTGACCCTCCCATAGGTGGGGTCATAGAGCTAGTCCCTCCCTTCCTTTTAGTATAAGAGGGGAACCTGTGCATTGCAAACTAGATATCCCTGGACGACGCTCTAAAGAAGAATCCTGGACCTTCGACGTTCCACTACCTCTGGAAGACTGAAGAATCTCCTTGGAGTCAAGGAGTGACTCCCCTGCTTGGCAGGCACCAAAAACTACAACGACGGTCGCAAACTACGCCGCTCCCGCCGGAGCCCGAGGTCCCTGCAGCCCATGACGAGGATTTCCTGACTTCTCCAAGGCCATCGTGAGTCCCCAGCGAAGCTGAGGCCAGCGGACCCCACGAGTGACTAGGAACCGCAGTCCCTGGGTACAGTGCACTATTGTCGAGTGCAACCCCTTCGCGACGTTCTACGAACCTGTGCTTTGGACCACGTGTGGTCCCAGCCTCTAGTGGGAATCCCTCCGAAGATCAGAGGCCTACCCCGTCCCGAGTGACCGTGGGCCCCTGTTGAAGGAATCCCCCCGAGGCGTCTTCGCGATCCCTTGCTAGCTGGCTTGTGGGTCCCCAGAAGACTTTTCTAAAGAACCAAAGGGCTCCCCTGGTTGCTCCAGGCCTGCCCTGACTTACCCTCGCTGGGTGAGTTCCCCAGACCTTGCTGGTCTGCACCATTGACTTTTTACGCTTTCCACGAGACTTGCTACCAAGGCTTGTTGGCTCCAATCGTGTTGCCGACACCGCAGTCAGCTGCAGACTTCGTGGGACACGCCGAATCCAGCTCCTGGTCGTCGTCGACGCCTCCTGGACCTCGTGGCCGAAGAGTCAAGACATCCGTGAACGACCTGAATCTGCCGACGACGGTGGGCATTCATCTTCCTTGCCCCGAGTCACTGCCCAGTGACTTTGAACACTGTCCCCTCTGCTTTCAGGTCTTCCTTCTTCCGAATCCAGGCTTGGATTCCACCGGACACTTCTTCGGACTTCACAAGCAGCAAGTCTTCATTGGCTCCCATTGAAAACGATGCCGCGACCCGACACCAAAGGACACCTATGCACCCGGCTTCCCTGGGTGAGGTAACTCCCGCACTACGGTGCTCCTGTGGGTGTTGGCCCTAGAACTACTTACCCTGTAAGTGACTTGCTTGTAGCTACTCCCGAAGTGCCCTTAAACTCTTAATTTCCAACCGCGACTTGCCCCATTGAAGTCTACGGCGATCCGCGCCTGTGTTCACGCACTGCACGCGTCCCCGTGGGTCCTTTACTTACCTGGCTTGGGTGGTTTCGTGAGGCCCCAACACTTCTGAAGGCCATGGGCCTTGTCCTTTTGCAAGTCGTTGTTCTTAAGTCTCTTTTTTAGTATATGGTCTGGTACGCCCCTAGGGCCCCAGCCATATTTGTGCTTAATTTTTTGTGAAACGTTGATTTGTGCATATGTTCCTGACTTCTAATCTCATAAAGAGATTAGTAGAGAGTTGTTTAGTAATAAATACATATATATTTACCTGTGTGGTGTCTTCATTTGGTGATTCAAGAGATTGTGTGGTAAAACAAGCTGCTTTACATTCCTCCAAGACTTAGCCTGAAGGCTGCTCTCCACAGCTACCACTAGGATAGCTTTCTATAAAGGTCGTCTTAAACCTACCTACCATAAGAGTCGAATTGTACTGGTGCAAGGTGGCCACTTTAACTAGTGAACAGCATATACCAGGCCAACTTCTCACAGTATCATTGGGTATCTGTCCAACTTTTCATGACTCTTGTTACTCTGGATCTTCGTGTTCCTCTTCCTGTTGCAACTCTGCGTTAGGGTTTCGTTTCCCAACTTTAATATAGTCTTGGAGTGCTTTTTGCAGTGCTTTTGGGTCTGTGAAGATTCTAGCTTTGCCCTGCATGTTAACTCTGTCAAGCAGGATATAACATGGCATATTCCAGTTGCTGCTCCCTTAATTGCCTCTTCAGCGGGGCAAATTGTCTCTGCGATTCTTGCACTCGCATGGTAAAATCCGGAAAGAGAGAGATCGTGGAGCCTTCATAGTGTAAGTCACCTTTATCCCTAGCTTAGGTTGACCAGAATTTTAAAGCCAAAAACCGGGACATTTAAAGAAAATAGGACTACAATTTTACTTTAAGCGAGCGGACAGAATGACAGCGCTCCTCAGCTTAAAATTACATAACGGGTAGTTAGAATATACATAAAATGCAATTTTTTAAACCCAGTAGCTTGTCTGTTAATTAAATTGCTTTCTTGAAAGAACTGATAACTATCCTTGCTTTGTAAAACATAAAAAAGCACCACTCACTGTTTTCATTTGACCCTCTCTAAAAACCGGGACAGGTAATTTCCTGAAATCTGCTGGGACAGCTGGTGAAAACCCGGGACCGTCCGGGCAAATCCGGGACGCCTGGTCACCCTACCCTAGCTGCCTTTAGTGCTGCATCCCTGTCTCTATAGTTCAGTAATTTCGCTATTATGGGACACGGTGGGGCACCAGGCGGGGGACGCGGGTCCAATGACCGGTGTGCGCGCGCTCCACCACAAACATCTCTGAAAAGGTTTCTCTGCCTAACAGGGATACTAGCAATTTCTCTGTGTAGATCTCCATATTGCCCATCTGGGTGGATTCCGGAAGTCTAGTAATGCGGAGGTTGCATCTCCTAGACCTCGCCTCCAAATCCTCCGCCTTGTCTTGCAGGGCATTCAAGAGCTTTGCCATTTGTTTTTGCGTAGCGTCTGTTCCTATTTGCGCTTCTATCTCCGTCACCCTTCTCTCTGTCATGTCCAATCCTTCGGCGTGCTTATCCAATCTTTCAGTCACACGGTCCATTCGATACGCCAGTGAGTCTATCTTGCCGTCTATGGCAGTTAGGCTTTTTTGTAACTCTGCGAACATCTGCCTTACATCTCCTTCACTGCCCTCCTCCACATCTTTGGATGCATCTACTTCCTGTTCTCCTTCCGCCTCTTGCACTCTCGATTTACGTTGCTCAAAGTGTATTTTGGGTTGCGTCTTGTCTACTTTCCCCATGGTGGCTATTCTCTAAGTGTTTGGCTATTCAGTAGCAGTCCTGCTGCAGCCACACAGGTATGACTTTATGATCCTTTCTCGTACACCTCGCTCCTTTATCCGCGCACAATGCTTTAGGTGCACCTATTCACGCACCACGGGTGGCAGACCTTTGGTCTAGTAGTATGCTGCTCTCCTCGTCAGTCAGCCACTCCGTGTCGCTGCAATCCCGCAGTACCTTACAGAGCAAGAGGCTGGCTGATACCAGAAACAGCGCCTCTTCACCTCAGGCAGGAGTGCCTCCGTGTGCACCCTGCTTATTAGTTATGCAGCCCATCCAGCAGTCACTATCTTGTCCCTGCAGCTCGGGGTGCCTCACTGCCTTTCTTGTTGCGCTCGCCACAATGTACGCATGCACACTTGGAAGTCCTTACCATCAACTGCTGTTTTCACAAGTTGGTCCCTGCACCTAGTGGCCAGCGCACTTCTCAGGGTCTTTCAGAGTGCAAAGAACTCCGCTCATGGCAACCTGCGCTTATTCCTCTATGCCTCCAATCCTCTCTCGGTGAAGCGGTTTGTTTCCTCTGGTTCTGTCCAACTTGGCCCTTGTCTCCACCTCAGCAAATCGCAGTGTCTCTTCCTCCGGCCGTCGTGCTGATCAATTCTTATTCAGGCTCGGCTATATCTGCCGTCGTCGAGTCTCTCACGGAGTCCCGCCCTCCGATTCACTCCCAGCGCGCTGCCACACTAATTTGTGTCCTCAATAGCAGGCTCTGGTGCTTCGCTCCGGTCTAGCACTCCACCAAGCCCCACAATCTGGTGCAGAACTCCGTCCTGCAGAAGCCTCTGTCTCGCTGCTTCGTCGCCGTTGGTATCCGGCCGGTGCTGGATCGCAGGTAGGCTCCGCCCGCCTACCCGCTGCGTTCTCCGTTCGTTCGCTGTAGCTATACGTCTGCTCCCTCTCCGATTTAAGGGCCAACCTTGCCTCGCGGTCGTTCGAAATTTAGTCTCCAGTGGTGATCTCGTGCGGACTCGAGTTCTGAGTTACTGCAGATTGTCGTCTCTCCGTGCCGCGTTATTAGATAGAGGCTCCGGCACTGCAGCAGCCTTCAATGCGCGGCTGCACTTCCCTCAACGGCCGGCCGCATTCAGGCCTCAGTCGGGCTCTGCCCACGGATGCACTTTCCTTCCCTTCTACTCAGTTCCAGTGCGTCTCTCTCGGCTCGTTGGGTAGCTCACGCGTTTCGCTCTCTCGTACCTTACTTCTGGCTTAATTTGCAAACCACGGATGTAGGATTCCTAACGGATAGTTAGACGGCTCATCGGAACACTCTCACAATGCGGTCATCTTGAGCCCAGGCAAGCTCCGCCCCCCTCACTGAGATGGATATTCTTTCCTGTAGATGTTTTTTCAAGAACACTTTTGCTGTAACCCATTTCACATAATAAATGACAGGAGAAACATCATTGGCTATACAATGAACAATTCCTGAGACAATAATGACACAGAAAATGGGTCGGTTTGTCGACGTTTCGGTCTTTTTTGACTAAGCGTCTATAAGACCATCTTCAGGACGTGCGTTCTTATGCGTACTGATGACCCTGAAAAATTTGGAACAAAGGCATATGTTCCAGAACAGCAATCGAGATTAATGGCGCTCCAAAAAAATCACAATTCAAATGGTAGTGGCCATAGTGGGGCAAAGGCTCACCACGATATTATATATTTCTCCGATTCTGGTGTCTAATGTTCCCAAAGGGTTGAGACGGCCGTTGCTGCAAAATCCGCAACTCTAACATTAGTCTTGAGTTGCCTAATTCCTCCTCATTGTCCAGACCTCTTTGATCGAGGTGATATCTGATGTAGCATTTTGTAGACAGCTGGAGCTCTAGTTTTTTAGATGACTGTTCATATAGGTTAGTTATTTAATGGTTTTGTAGCTTTGATCTGGTAGTAGCCTTTCAAACGGCTTTTGCTCAAAGGACCCACAGAGCACATTAAAAAGCTACGATGCAACAGTTTTTCTGGTGGAACAGGATCTGTATGTCAATGCTTCCTCTGGAAAAGGATTTCCTGCTAGAGACTGAGGACAAGCTTGAAGCCCTGCTTTGTAACCTACCTTAGACAAAGGGTATGAACTGACCGATACTGAGGAGTGGAGCCCTAACCAGGAGGACAAAGCAAGGCCTGCTGGTCTGAACAGTGTCTGGAGATTGTCTCATGGAAGTGAGCAAGATGGGCCTTGCAGCCCAGCTGACCATAACCAAACAGCACAACATCCTTAACATTCAGGACTGCCCCAACCCTGCTCCAAAGTAGGAAAGGGCTGAAAACTCTCCTCTTTAAAGAGCACTACATCACAATGCACCAACAGCCCACTTCTTTCTGCTCCTTGAACCCAGCTACTGCTTCAATCATTTGTTGACTCTATCTTTGCCTTTTACACTCTGCAGTTCTCCACTGTCTATTGGCTAGGTTTGCGCTCTACAAGTAACACTAACGTAAGTTTGACCCAAGAATCCTGCAAAGAAATGGCGAGCTTGCATTGTCTCCGCTCCACCCTGCATCACATAGGGCTCAGCCCATTTTAGATTCGGTTGGGGTTTGTTTTTTTCTCTCTTGGTCGTAGTGGAAGTAAGGCCATATTGGTTGGGGCTAGTCATAACTGCTGTGAGGAGTGCTCAATGTGTGGTAGGATCCGGGGTGATGATTTAGGTGGTAGTCCAGCTTCAGCACCAGTAGTTATCCCCCTTCCCAAATTCTGACTGTCATGACTCATTGGGACAGTAGCTGGTCTCCCGTGAACTGTCCAGTGACCCAGACACCGACTGTGGCCCTGTTATCCTATCGAGTCACCAAGGCATTTTGAGAAGAGTTTTTTTGGCCCTGTAAAGCAACCCTTTAACTGGTTGCTCTGTGTTGTGAGTGTAACTGAATGTTTTTAATCTTTTGTGGTGTTTTTTTTAGAGGTTCTTAGCAGTCTTGCTTCCAACGAAGTTCTCTCCTTGCACCCAGAACTGCTCTCTCTCCCTTATGTCTAAGCTAGATTTGTGCAGTCGCAGCCATAGTAAGTCTTGCAACCTCGCAACTTCCTAAACTAGCATGTAACTGCTGATCTCCCCACCCAGCTGCCTTTGTTGATGTGCACACTGTTCAGAAGATAGTCTCATCCCTCAGCTGATTTGTTTACCTTGAGTCAGAGCATCTAATACTAAGCATCAGATTCTTGGGATATCTACCTTCCCTCCTTGTAACTCTTCCCACCTGTCTCCTTTTCGGGGAAAGCCAGACTTCTTGATGTGAATGGAATGCTCAAGCACAGTTTCCTTTTGCCCTTTGCTCCCCAGGTTCATTGCCAAATTTATAATACCGTATGTTTTTGAAGCGCTTAATACTACAGGTTTACTGTCGCAAAGCTCTGTAGCTATTCGATCTTAATGTTACCTAGTGTACCGACACTCCATTTGTGAGCCTCCGAAGAATGAAATGCTACGGCTATGAGAATTTGGACTTGTCACCTGCAAATCACTAATCTTGAGCGTGGGCACTTAACCTCACAGACCTATCTTGTGTTCTTCAGGAGTGCTGAATTTACACAGAATTGTGAGTATGAACCAACAGATAATATATGGACATGGATTAGATACTACTATGATGATGAGTTGGTATTTTTTGGAAACCTGCAAGTGTTGATTTGATAGTGTTCTGTGTACAGCAACCTGTCTATTGACTGTTTATATCACAGGAGCTTGTGTGTAAGGGACAGTAACATTCTCTCACTTTAGGATGCAGAATGTTGGATGTTTGACCAGATTTGATTGCAGTCGTTTAAGTTTTACAGTGCACTGTAAGTGATGCAGAGTTCCTTGAAACGAAGGAAGGTAGATGGAGGCAGCTTGGATGATGCAACTCGCCTCAAGAAACTATATTTTAAAAACGAATGTTTTCAGGCTCCCCAGTCCAGAATGTGAGGGATGGGCCTTTAGTGTATTCTAGGCAGAGAGTACTACGTTTTTATGATTGTTTGATTCCAGTTTTGATCTGGGTTTGGTTGGGCAGAGACGTGATGACACATTGAAGAATGTGTCTTGTCAGTAGTTCCTCAAACATAGACAAATGGCATCAGTCTAGAGTTGTTGTACTTTTGAAAATACTGAGAACGATTTGAATGTTGTCAAAATAGTTACATCATTTGAGTCTGACATGTCTTGGGAGTGGAGTCAGGATGGAACTCGAAGGCCACCCACGTTTGACAGTGCTGTTCGAAAGACAGTATCCGAGGTGCTGCCGAGGAGACTTAGCCCCCATTTTACTTTCTGATTCTGTGGTGTAGGCAGTCGGTTGGGATTCAAAGGTTTATGGTGTAGAATGAAGCAGATAATTTGAGCTATGAGTGCGGTAGATAGGGACACCAACGCAGAAATTCTTTCTCTGAAAGGTCTGAGCCCACTTGACGTTGCTTTAGGTGTGTGATTTGATTAAATTCCTAAAGTATCTAGTGCACCGTTCTTTTGAGTCGTTTGGAGTAAGTTGGAGAGGAGGTAACGCATGGTATAATGCAGCAACATTGGGAAGGGACAGGAGGTCTCCGCAGAATGTCCCCATCTTTTGAGGATCCAGTAATCTTGGTGATGGTGCTGACATGATGAAATTGTTTTGACATAGAGTAAAGTGTGTTGTTGTTTAGTGTGTTGGTCCGGTGAGTGTGCCTCTTCGTTTTGCCGGCCCAGTACACCCTTGTACTGTGGTCATCAGATGTTTGCGATGATGAACTTGTGCATGCTGGTTATTTTGAAGGTGAAATGGTTATGTAAGGAATCCTCCAGAGCTTGTGTTGGTGCATGCTTATGTTTTTCTTTGTTCCCTTATGAACTACACATAGTGATGTTTATACCAAATCTAGTAGGACTTTGATTCTCAATAGGACCCAATGTCATGCGGTTCCTACTAACCAAGTAACACTATGGGTTTGGACAACATATGCGTAAAAATATGGGGACTGAGTCCACACATATCGCCAGAATATGTTGCCCCACTTCCTGGCTAGCTCACCGTGCCCCATCTGGACCCCTAAACCTGACAGGGTACCGGATGGTGTCTGTTAGAACATGACCACTCGGACTCTTCCCTCCCCTCCCCCCCAATGCAATTGTGGAAACAGATCTACCCTGATGGTTACCATAGTCATGCTCAAAGGAAAACACATGAATTATGCGAATTGGCATTTCAAACATTTATTGAAGCAATGGATTCTTGTGCAAATAAATGACCTGTAGTTATTAGTAGAAGGAAACAAAACATTGATACCAGCATTACAAGATTAGTGAAGATGAATATTTCAACCATTATAGCGTTGCAGTGATTATATGCATAAATATGATGATGACCCTATCTAACACTGACTCTACTCTAGAGAGCGTAGTAAGAAGTGCATTCTGCCAGATCTCTTGGAGCTGCCTAACTCCCCATTTACCGGTCTGTGTGATGTATCCGGAAACTAGTCTGGTGTAGAACAGGCCGCTGTCCTCTTCAAGATAGTGATGGAAGTCAGCAGGGCTGCCAGTCGGTAACGAGCTAACGTCTTTGATAATTCATGGAAGTGCTCCTCTGACGAGCTAAGTGTCGGAAGCAGTTTATATAACAAAACTAGCTCCGTCCGCACTGACTGACGTCCTTTGCTAAGTCATTGTTTGTATTTCCGTTTCAGAGTGGTCTCCGAACGGACAACAATAATACGCAGGGGCCGCGTGCTCAGTGTACTTTATCCTTGAGCATAATATTCAATGTTGTGATAAAATGTGCGTTGCAAGCAGCACACTTTCGAAGTACCTTATGCACATGCAAAGAATGTTAAGTCACTGTCTAAAAAGATGTCCAGTTTAAACTTGACCTTGTAAAATGGAAGCTTCTAGCACAGGGCCCTGTTGAAACCCACAAAACCAAGCATTAAAATTGGTTCAGAGATAGTAGTTTTATGTATTTAACATGGCCTCCATTTTACAGTATTAAAGGAAAAGAGAGCAAAGATCTTTATTGATCCTTTTTAGGTTTGAAATGTCAACATGTTTCGGGCTTATATCGTACCTTTGGGGTTCATGGTCAATCAATAGGACTCTGTCCTATCTGCCTTCCCCGTCTCGTAATAAACCCTAAAGGAAAGTGCTTATGATGTGCACATCCTCATCGGTGACTAAACAAAACATCAGTTAGCTATAACTGTAGATTAAGTATGTGCCACAAGGTTTATAAAATTGTATCAAATGCATATTTTATACTCCTTATAATTAGGGCTCCCGGTTTTATGGTATTTATATTTGTCATTTCCATCTGTATTTATCCATATTTATTTTTTTGCTAATTTTACCTGTATTTATCCACATTTATTTTGGGTTTTGTGAAAAAATGAAGATGAAATGTGTGTATTTCTGCATTTATTTAACCAGTTAAGGTGCACTCGTGCCTGAACACCTGACTGGTTTCAATGATATATACACACACACTCTGATGGTAAAATATGCACTTCTAAGAAAATATGTAAATTTTAGTATCAAGGTTGTGCAAATCTACTGCTGTTTAAGGCTCTTTACTACAATCCCTATTTTTTTTTTTTTTTTTTTTTTTTAATCCCCTCATCTGTCAATCCGCACAACAATTGTCCTGGAAATCATGATTGACAGCATTTAGAATCACTCAAAAACAACCCAATTTCCGTTTTTTTATCCACATTTAAAAATAAATACAGGCAGGAAACTAAATGGGTTTTCTGTCTGTATTTATCTGTAAAAATCAGTTAAAAACAAACTGGGAGCCTTACTTCTAATTAGTCCTGTAAGTGCTGCATTGTCAATGTCCCATTAATCACCTTTGTGAATCCACCGCCTTCTGTAACTTGTTTGCTGTGTTCAAGGGCTTTGTCTTATTGAATGCAAATTGACATCCTGTTATGAAACTTAGGGTATCCGTGATCAAATTCTCATTTAGCGCTTTATGTAAAGCCCCAGTTAGACTACTAACATCAAATAAAGAACCAAAGACGTGGCTCACTGATAAGTAACTTTATCCTCACTTCCCCAAAAGCAGAGTTCATTAATCTGGTTCAGATCCCAAAAGGGCTTTGTCCCAGTTTGCCAGTAGTCGGTTTACGTCCTTGGTGCCCCTCTTGGTTGTACTTGTTTCACTTGTCACTCCACGGCTCAGTAAGCGACAGTATTGTATTTATTACCCTGGCTTTTTGCTACTTGGGTCTGTCATTGCATGTGTCCTGCCTCCTACACGTACAGAACCTGTTTGTATCCCAATTTATTGAGAGCCACAAGGAGTGTTCATGATGTACTTAAACACACATTGTTTCTCCATGCATTTCAATTTGGCACAGTTGTTGCATACTAATAATCAAAAGCTTTCAAACTCGCCACTCTCCAGGTTTATTTTCATGCAAACTTTGAATTGATGTCATTTTACATTACATAGCGGTGTTTATAGAGATACGACATAAGCAAAGCCATATGATTGTGTATTGGATAACGTGCACCGAAGCAAAACTTGAGTAACAACAAAACTTGATTATCAACATTTAACCAAATAACCCTCAGAACCGAAGTCTCCATGAAGGGGAGTTGGGGCACACATTAGTATTTGATAAACCTAAGGTGGCCTTATTCTAGTACTTGGCTAGATGCAGGGACTAGCGAAAACTTGATGTTGGGAAGCTTAGCCGAACATAATCTAACACTTTTTAAAAACTTTTTTTAAAGTTCATGTTACTTCCTATCTTTAAAAACAAAAGAAAAAAAGTTTTTACCTTGTACTACTTTGAGTCTTGCTGACTGCCATTTTGACTTGTAGATTCCCAGCTCCATTTAAGACTTCATAATGGAGCCCCCTTCCGAGAATAAAGCATGAGATCTGGGAAAAGTTAAACCCTTGCTTTGCACATGACCTCATTCAATATGGCTGCTGCTTTGATCACTTTCTGACCTTTCTTTTTTTGTAGTTTAATATAGCGCGGACTCGACCCGTAGGTATCAGAGCACTTCACATTAGCACCAGTTGCATTACAGCTGGAACATTTATTTTTGGGGCATGGGGAGATAAGTGATTTGCCCAGAACCACAGGATGTTTGAGCCCCCTGCCAGACTTGAGCCTGGTTCCCCAGCTTCAGCGTCAGCCACCCTCACCGTTAAACCACACCCTCTCCCTTTTTTCTAGAGAGGCCCACCTTCATAGCAACTGCGGATATGGTGCTGTTTTGAGGCAGGTCTACTGGAGTTCTTAGGGTCAGTTTTTTTGAGCCCTATGTCTTCATTCAGCTGCTGAGATTGGTTTTCCTAAGCCCCACTCAGTAGTTTGTCGGCTGCTCTCAATTGAGACTCCATTTCTCCATAATAAGTGGTTCCTGGCACACACTGCTGGACCTCAGAATCTTCTTCCCCCACCACAAGACCTGACTTTTTGCAAATGAGATTGGAAGCTCTCCAGTTCTTCCGCAAAATGCAGCTAAAAGTTTTTGTCTCGGATCACACAGTCCCGCAGGAGAGAAACTTCCCTGGATTGAAAGATCCTTCAAGCTTCTGTTCACCAACCTTGAACATGCCGATAGAATTACAAACATTTAAGAAAACAGTTCTAAGGGATATTGATACAATGGAAAGGAAATGCACAAAATACGACCTGTCCAAAGAAAAACTTGGAGTTGTCCTAAGATTTAAATCCTGCCATGAGATAATAAAACCAGCAGATAAAGTGGCGCCATAGTCGCCATGGACAGGTGTAAATAGGAACAAGAAATGAGGCAACTACAGAATGAATAGCACTATAAGCGGAAGTGTCCGAATTGCGAGTTGCAGAGCTAGGAGTGGAGGAGAGCAGCTGCGGGAGCCGCGAGCCACGATTTGAGGAAATCAGGAGTTGAGGAGTAGACTACAGGGCAGAGCGGAGGAGAGCAGCCGCGGAAGGCGCGTGAGTGCCGCAAGTGCATGCCGCGAGAGCCGTGGAGAGGTGAAAAAACCCCGCAGCCCCAGGAGGATCTCAGGTGCAACCGGCAAGAAGGGCAAGGTTAGTGCCGCGGTGCCTCTCAGCTGTGCGGAGGCGGCTGGCATTAGGCCAGTGCGGCTTGCACAAACTGTGAGGACCGCCCCCGCTCTCCCCCCGGAGGAACGTGATCTGCCTCCCCAAAGCCTGCACCCAAGTAAGGGAAGAACCCTATGATATCCCCGATTGAGAACGCGGGGCATCATATAATAGCCCGAGTGACGGAAACTGGAGTGCAGTGTGAGCAGACAGAAGCTGACGGAAGTTGACGGGAGCTGACCAGTTGAGGGGAGAAGTACTTGAATAGTGCCAGAGTGGAGAGGAGTATTTTACCACTGCATTCTTTACTCTGCTCCTGTCCTGCCCTGCGACCAGTTCTTTGACCAGCCCGGAGCAGTCTAGAGGTACGGTGCAGTAGTGAGGCGGTGGCAGACTTTTTCTTTCTTTTTATTTGAATTTTCTTTCAAACTCGCTGGTGCGCGTCTACGTCTATGGGCCGTTGAGAGGCCGTTGAGAGGCTCAGTGCATTTTTTAACTTTTCCCTTGGGGCTACGCCGTTGAACGCGGTGGTGCGCGTCTACGAGCCGTTGAGAGGCTCAGAGCAATTGACCTTGCTTCTTCTTCTTCTTAAGGAATTACCAACGCGCTGAAGAGCGACTATGAGCCGCTGAGAGGCTCGGAGAAGTGGGCTATATTTCTTTTTTCCTGACTCAACACGCGGGAACAGCGTGGTAACTCCTGTTATTTCATTTTGGTTGCCAGTGCCTTTGGATTTAACCCTGCAGTGGAAAATACGTTTTTTCCTACTCTGGACGGTATCCACCCAGCTAAGTACACTTTCATGTTTTAATTTCTGGGATACTTTCCGCTTTTCCGCTTCGGCGGCCGCTCCTGTTGGGGGGGGGGGGGGGGGGCGCTAAGCACAGCGGCTGGGTTGTACTGGTGCTGCGCCCTTGAGTCACGCAGGGGGCCACGCAGTAGTTTGTTTGGAGAGTGGAGTACCCGCGTGAGCTGCCTCACAGCGAGTCTCTATTGTTGAGAAGGGCAAATAGCCTGCCAGACTGTAAAAAATTGCCAAACCTGCCGCCCTCGAAGCTGCCCTTAAGTTTAAAAAAAAAAGGATTACTATCGCTTTTCAATAAAGATTTGTGAAGGCTATTAAAGGACTGTACAGTTAAAGTCAACTGCGAGCTAGAGTGCACTGAATTCTTTACCTACATTACTTCAAGCAGTCCCATTCCTTAAAGCAGCCCAGTAAGCAGCAAGAGAATTTATTTATTTTGTAATGCCATCTAGGTGTTTGCGCTCAAATGTAAAAGCGAAAACAGTAGCAGGCTTAGAAAGTTGTTATCCGAGCCAGAGGAGTCCGCTTAAGCTCCAGCAAACCATTCGGCGTAGGAGAAATAGGGATCACCTTTCGTATTTGAAAACGTACCCATCGGTGATGTCAATGTTTACAAAAGGTGTAAGGAGCTCTAAGCGTGGGAAGGGGCTAAAGGATGAAAAAAAGGAGGTCCAGGAAGATGAGGTGATGGACACTCATGTAACAGCAGAGAACGAGGAGGACAGTCAGTTCACTAATCTAGAAGTTAAGGTTCCTCTCTACCCTGCTGTAAATATTCAACAGAACAATAATAGTGGAAAACCAGTACAGCCACCAGGTGAAACAGCTGTTTTACAATTAGGAGGGGTGGGTAGCAATATGGAAATGGAAACGGATTTGTCGGTGGGCAAAGTAGAAGGCCCCCCGGATAATAATGTGATAAGAAAAGGACTAACCCCATTATCTCCATTGGCAGGACTGGTATCCCTCTTTGACAATTCTCAAATCTATTCAAGAAGTATGAATGAATGCGAGCCTGGTTTCTTGCCGACTAAATTGAGTGAACCGTCATTAAAAGTGCCACAGCGGATAGAACGTAGCTTTAGCTCTGGGCAGGTGTAAATGGAGGATTATACTCTACCGGATATTGCTAAGCAAATGGAAAAGAATGAAGAACTAACTGCACAGCTGAAAAAGACAGGTGCCTTGGAGATGGATCCAGAACTGTCTCCGGTTTTAATAGCTGGTCAACCACATATGCCTGCTCTGTATAGTAGCACACTTATGAGTTCTTCCCATGCTGCTGATTTATTAGAACTTTCGGTTGGAAGGATATCAGGAGTATTAATGGATAAGGGGTTAGAGAACAGTATGAATTCAATTGAGAACGTGCGGATGGGGGGAACTCTGGAGATTTTTTATGCATTAGAGAGAATCCTCTCCGCAATTTTATCTTTGTTAGAAAAAAGTTCTATAAATACTGATCATATATTGGAAGTTCTCTCGCCCATACTGATAGGGGTCCAAGAACTTAATCAGATTAAGCAAGCCATAAAGAATTTGGAAAAGGTCCCTGAAGTACCCAGTCATTTATGTCAAATTTGTAACAAGATGTTAAAAAGTGGTACTAAATTTGTGGACGGGGAAATGAAAGAAATGAATGTGGGATCTAAAAGTGTATTGCTTAGAGGTAGTCCAATTATAAGTTTACCCCCAGTTAAACTCCATGAGAGTGTACAGCTTACCAGCCAAGGGAAAAAATTAAATTCAAAAGTATCCCCAGTACCTCCCCCATTACGAGTTTACCCTATTTTTAAAAAAAGTAATTCAAATAACCCAAGCCTACAGTTAACTGAAGAATTAGCAAATATCTCAGATAGTGCATCCTTAGGGGGAGGTCCCAGTATTGAGTGAAGGCAACCTCAGAACTGGTCGATGGGGGAAGAAGAAGATGAGGAATCGACGTTTCCCTAAACTAAAACAGAAAAAATTGCGGTTCCTCCCAGTATGTGAGGAAGCAAATAGTACAAAATCTTCGCCTAGTAGAAAGGATACAGGGACCTTGGGGCAATTCACATTGAATACGGGTCGAAAGACTGGGCAAGAAAATGATAAACTGTCGACCTGTTCGAACCAGGTGCTGATCGCCCCATCGTGTCAAGAGGGTCAGGAAGAAAGTGCGATAAACTACGAGATCAGCCGAGACCCCATATTAGGAAGTGTAACGGAAAAATTAGGTGAATCGGTAATAGATCAATACGTAGCCTCAGGAGGTGCCGCACTCGATACCTGTGGGCATGATACTTTTCTAGCGAGGTTTGATTCCAGTCAGGGGACAGTTGGGGCGGGGAACCTGTTTTCTGTTCTGAACAGTAAAGGGGTCAAGTTAGAGAGAGACTTAGTTTTAGGGCAGCCTGGTATTAGATCAATAAAGAATACTGGACCAGGAGTCTGGCAAGTGTGCAGGACTTTAATTTTTGTCTCTGTTTGAATATGAACCAATGTTATTGAATAGAAGTGCCCTCCTACAGATATTAACAGAAATAAAGGATTTGGGATTAATAACTAGTAAAGATATTGAGTTGGTCTACTTAGACGGGAGGAGCGCTCCCCCAATCACTAGAGCTACATTTTCATCAGGGGTAGTGTCAGCACTGGTTATAGCTAATGCGGACTGCTTTAGGAAAAGAGGTATGTATAGATGTGATCCCTAGTGTATCCCCTCGCCGAGTTCCATCAGAAAGCTTAGGAACGATTCATCAGATGCAAGGGAATGGATTCCCTAATAATAGGGGCGCAAATATCCCCATAAACCTTAAAGATCTAGAAATAACAGTAGGAAGAAACCTAGGAGATAGAGAATTTAACATTTTAGCTCCTGAAGTCCGATGGCCCCCTAGTGCTAATGGGGAGGATGAGGTAGCAAAGTGGAGTTGGGTTGCAGGTACATTGAATGGGTCAAAAACAACTACCACAAAGCCCATAGTGCGGGGGTAGCCAATTGGGAAACATCATATCCTGAAATGTGGCGGGGGTAGGAAAATCGAGTTATAAGCTTAAATCATTATTAGAATTAGACCCCAAAATTAATTTGCTCCAGGAAACGTGGATGGGGGAAGAGTTTCAGTTTGAGAATTTTTATGTATACTGTAGTACAGCAAAAAAATCCGTAAAAGGGCATGCAAGTGGAGGTTTGGCTATTTTACTTAGCTGTGACATAGTATGGGATCCTGTGATCTATATGCATCCATCAAAATGCTGTATTGGAGTAAAGTTGAGGATAGGTGAAGATAGCTTGGGGCAAGCGATTTTTCTTTTACTGGTAAATGTGTATATTCCCCCTGGGAGAGCGTCAAACGTACTGGTCGACTCTATCTGTACTCTTGTGCAAAGGTTAAGTAACAACGAAGAATGCTCACGTATAATGATGGTAGGTGACTTCAACGCCAAATTATCCAATAGTGCGGTCATGTCTTTTTCTAATCCAGAACTGGAGGAAGTATGGGCTATCCCAGATTCTGTACTGCCGGTCCATTTAAAGTCGGATAAACGTGGCCTGTTACTTTTGCAAAATTTTAGAAGCTTAGACCTTGTAACGTTAAACGGTAGATTCCCGGAGGACTCCCCCGCTGCTTACACCTTTTGTGGGGCACAGGGTCACTCTTTAATTGATTATATGGCAGTTTCTTTTCAATTATTTAATGCATGTACACAATTCAAGGTATCAACCACAAATATGAGTGACCATAATATTCTAGTTGTAAAAATGGACATAGAAATCGAGAAGCCTGAACTTTGGAATCAGAGGGATGAAAATGTCTCTTATAATCGTAATAATGGGCGTACTTGCTGGTCAAATAATTTGCTGCCAAATTTTAAGAGGGTTCTTGAGAATACCGCCTTTATTCCCAAGCAAGAAACACCAGTTCAGAGGTTCGAGAGAGTCTTGGCTGCAATTAGAACTTTCGGAAGAAAGAAGCAAGTTTTTAGTTCTACTCCATTAGTAATAATGCCATGGGAAATTAAAAACCTGAATCGGGAAATTAATGGTTTAATTAGAGACCAATTTAGGGTGCCCACGACACAAAGGCAGAGAGAAATAAGTAGGCTAAAACAGGTACGGAAAAGGAAAATATCATCGGATCGAAAGAGAGCTGAAGACAAAAAATGGGTTAGACTTCGAGAGGTGGCTCTTTCCGGGGATACTAGGAAATATTGGGCACTGATTGCGAAATTCTGTGATGGGAGAGAGAAGTCAAAACCCATTTTAATCCCAGAAGCAGAATGGTCCACATATATTTCCCAGCTTTATGCTTTAAATCTCATAGTTGGACAGATCCAAGAGGTTAGCACCACTCAAATTACGGGGGGCGATTATGGTGCACCATCATGTATGGAGATTGAGGGTTACATTAAAGGGGCAAGACATTCTAGCGCAATGGGCCCAGATGATGTACCAGTAGCTATAATAAAACAGGATTGTGAAGAATGGGCAAAATGTTTGCATCCGTTGTTTGTCCATTGTTATACCTATGGGGATATTCCACAATCCTGGAAGGGAAGTATACTTGTTCCGATATATAAAAAGGGTCCAAAAAATTCCCCGGCCACTTTTAGACAGATTTCGCTCCTGGATGCAACTGGGAAACTGTTTGCAAAGAGTATTCTCACTCATCTTCAAGAGTGGGCATTTGGAAATAATTATATTCCTTTGGAACAAACAGGATTCCGTAGGAATAGTGGCACACTGGATAATATCTCTATTTTGCAAACTTTAACTGAAAAATATCCAGTATGTCGGGGTGTGCCGTTATACTCGGCTTTTATAGATTTCTCCACAGCATTCGATAGGGTAGATCGGGGGAAGCTGTGGAGGAAATTGGTTACTATGGGGATACCGGGGAATCTTTTAAGATTAATAATTGCTCTCCACTCCTCTACCTGGACTAAGGTATTATTGGGGGAAACACAAGGCCTCTCGAAGAAAATAGTAACCAACAATGGGTTGAAGCAGGGGTGCCTTTTGGCCCCTTTACTCTTCTCTATCTACATTAATGATCTGCCAAGAAGAGTGGGCCTTAGTAAAGGGGATCCCCCCTAAATTAGGAAACTTAGAGTTGAGCTGTCTACTATATGCAGACGATGCAATAATAATGGATTTAACTCCAATTGGACTGCAAAGACGACTTGCTGAGTTAATTAGGTATACAGAAGAGTATTATCTAAAAATAAATATTTTAAAAAGCAAAGTTATGATTTTTAGTTATCAAGGTTGTAAGGTCAGAAAAATTTGAATTGGTTCCTGGGAAAAGAAAAATTGGAAGTAGTAAAATTTTATCCATATTTAGGAAAAATATTTACAAATAGGTGCTCAGCTACTAGACATATGGACCATTGCAGAGGTAAAGCGATTTCACAAGCCTTTGCAATTAAGCGTCTGTATACACATTGTGGGAAAAGACATTTTTCACACATTATTTCGGTCTATAAAATAAAGATTCCACCAACCCTGAGCTACGCTAGTGAAACAATTGATGCACAAAAGTGGGCCAGTTTCGAGACAGTGGAAGGTAAAATCTGGCGCCAAATATGTAATTTGAATTGCGCAGCACCGATTGCAGCGCTTAGGCTCGAATTTGGACTTCTTTCTACATATGTGCTATCAATGGCCGCGTGCTTAAGATGGTGTAATGCACTGACAAATAGCTCTGAGAATTTGCTAAGGGTGGCGTTGTACAGAGAAATATTTGTAAATGTGAAGGAAAAAAGTGCTATTTTTAGGAATAATTTAAAAGCATTATCAATGTTTGGTTTAGATATGGATGGGGTGGCGGTGCTTTGTAAAAGGGCCTTGAAAAGTATAATTAAGAGAACAATCTACGGGGTTTCTCGTGAAAGATATTAAAATGTGTTCAGAGAACAGAAACATGGATTGTATTGCGGGGAGTAGTATTGTCAAAAATCCCCAACCTTATGTCTTATGGAATCTTAAACACGGAGTTCGCAGGGTGATTTTGCTACTGAATTAAATTTACTCCCCTAAGAATTGTGACAGGATCTTGGGAGGGTATTCCTAGACATGAGAGGTATTGTCATTTATGTAATTCCTGTATACAAGATTTGAATCATGTTTTATTTTTGTCCCGCATTACAATCAATACGTCGTAGATATTTAAGGAATTGTTTTTTAAAGTATAATATCACTACAGCAGAACAGGCCCGAAATTGTCTGCTGTCGTCCCCCGCCCCCCATCCGAACTGATGTGTTTTAAATTTTTTAGCTTTTTTAAACATATATTAAGGTCGGAAAGATCTTTTTAATATATATGGTCAGAGCACTTGCACTTTATCTCGATCTCTCGGTCTTTATGACCGATTAGTTATGTTTACAACTGAGTATGTGCACTTTTACAAGCTTTTTCCGCTGCTAGTTACTCGTTGGTAAAGATCTTCTTAATACGTATGTACAGAGCACTTGCACTTTTTCTCGACCTTCCGGTCTTTGACTGATTTATTATGTTTGCAATTAAGCATGCACCCGTTTTCTAACATTCTCCGCTGCTAGTTACTCATTTTTAGGATCCCAAGCACTTTACTAAATTTGCTCTGCCACAAAATTATCCTGTATTAGATGATTTTTGGCCAGTATTGTATAGTGAATTTTAAATTTTTGAATTTTATAATAAGTTTTATCATTGAATGTTTTATGATAGTATTAGATTAGAAATGTGTATAAATTTGTAAGAATATATGTGACAATTCGATTATTTAAGGTTCACCCTTCTTGCATTGAAAACTCCAAGACCGACTGCTTCTGCTATGTTCATTCGTGCTTTTAGATGAAAATGACAACTTGAATTTACATTGGAAATTTTTGTGGAATGAAATATGTTTTTAAGATGTACCTTTATGTGGAATTCTGCGGAATTCTAAATCATAATAAATAGAATTGTGAATTGTAGCACTATAAAAAGAGCCAGAAGGACCCTAGCCCTATGATGACTAGAGAGATCGCTGAGCTCATAAATGAAAGAAAATGTTGGTCTCTAAAAAAGAAAAAGAAATTTGTGTATCAAAAATCCTTGAACACCTCTAATTTACAAGGACCCGCTGAATCCACCAGGGAGGCCTATCATCTCATGGGTGAATTACATTTTAGAACCCCTTGCAAAGTATATTGATGTATTCCTTAAATCCTGAATAGAATACATATCCAGCTACTTCAGGGATGCCATCAGTACCCTGGAAGGTGTGCAATTCTGTGGAACGACTGATGCCTTCGTAACCTTAGACATCATGAGTCTCTACACAAATATCCCTCAAGAAGGTGTCATGGAGTACTTAACAAAAGACAGCGACTATATGAGGTCCCAACGGATTCCATCCTGGAATTAGGAAAACTTTGTCTCAAATTATTTTTTTTCCAGTTCAATAAACAGTTTTACTTGCAGACAAAGGGCACTGCGATGGGATGTCACTTTGCACCGGAAATGGCAATAATGTTTGTAGCTCTCAACTAGGACAAATGGATTTATAACAACAATCCCTTCAGAGAACACATAAATACATGGAAAAGAAATATCGACGACGTGCTCATGATTTGGAAGGGTCGGGATGAAAAAATCAAGGATTTCACCAATTGGTTAAATAAAAGAAGCCAAGGCATTCAAATCTCCATGGCAACCAGTAAAAAGGAAATCCACTTCATCAACATAACTCTGTGGCATAAGAACAACCAAATGTACACCTCACTTTACACGAAAGAGACAGACAGGGATACCTTCTTGCACTACTCCAGCTTTTACCAAATAAACCTAAGGGACAATCTACCCTATAGTCCGTTCCTGAGGATAAGAAGGAACTGTTACAAGAGGGAAGATTACTTTATGAATGCAGGGAACCTACTCTCTGAATTGCAGCACCGCAATTACCCTAAGAAGTTGTTGAAACGAGCGATTAAACTCACTTGGTGCACCCCACGAAAGAACCTACTCCAACCTGGAAATAAATCCAAGAGCAATGTGATGGTATGCGTGACCACTTTCTCTGGAGTAGCGAATTTGGTGACGAACTCCATTAGGAAAAATTTGAGAATCGTGACTGGTTTACCACACTTTAAGGCACTACCCATGTTTGCGCTCAAAGAAAACAAGAATATCAGAGACTGCCTCGTCCGATCAAACACCACCCTAAACACAAAGACCCCCACCCTGAGTACCATGCTCAATTTACCACCGTTGAGTGGATACCACAAATGTGGGAACTGCTCCACCTGTGACCGCACAATTGAGGGGGAAGAGTTCACTTACGGACAAGCCGAGATCAGACACACAGAATTCACAAACTGTAATATTGGCGTTTGTCATTTGCCCATGTTAAAAAGCCTACATTGGGAAAACAAATCGAGATACTAAAACGTATCGTATAATACACATCACATATTCGGTGTAGAACGTTAACGCACCCATGGTCCAACATTACATTGAGAAAAATCACTGAATTACTGACCTCTAATGGACAGTGTTAAGACATGCCAAAGCACCAACTCAGAACCTATGTTGCTAAGACTAGAAGTGCGGATAGTAATACACATGTGCACAACAGAGATAGATTTGAATGAACTGTCAGAGATAGGGAACTTAGTTGCAGATTAGGACACAAGCTCTTATACACATATCAACACAAGCAGATGGGGGAGGACGGGGCTAACTAGTTGCACACTTACCACCCCACGGGACACAAAAACCATAATCTCAATACAAACATGGAAGGGCATACTCTTGTCGCCATTATTAGTCCTAAATAGTTATTTTTTGGCCTAGAATTGTGATTATACATAAATAGACTATGAATGTAACACGTCATAGAAGTTTTCATATGCTGCATCTGCACAGAGGTGCATATATTTTACCTACTGGCGGTTGCCAGTAGGTAGTTACGTTAAGGATGTAGTTGTCATAGGAAGAGCGTTTTCATTTGCCAATAACTTCTGCGACGTTTGATAAATCCTCGTAAAATTTTGAAAACTAGTTCCACGCTCACTTCAGCTGCTGTCTTGAAAGTTTCTGGGTGATCCGTCAAATGGGTGTAAGAAAAAGGGGGAGTCTCAAAACGTGTTTTCCCCATGTTAATTTCCATAGGCAACTTTAGACCGGGCTAAAGCCCGAATTGCTGAACGGAATTGCACCAAATTTGGCAGAAAGGTAGATAATGGTCCCGGGAAGTGCCTTTTTGTGATTTGGTGTAAATCTGTTCAGTAGTTGCAGAGTAATTTAAAGAAATTTCCAATTGTGTATATATAGTGACACAGAGGATCTGCGACCCCCTCCCTATCTCGTGCTGAGATCCAATTGGCTGTCAAAATTTTAAACCAGAAAGTATTGGCAGCCGTCCAGAGCCGAGTACCAGAAAAAACCTTAAAAGAAAAGGGGCCAGGGTAGAAATACCCTGACCCCCTAGGCCTCTTGGGAGGGTGGGGGTCCCTCAAGGACCCTACAAGGCCCAACATTTTTTTTTCTTTTGAAAGAAAGAATTCGGCAGGGTCCGCTTCATCAATTGTTAAGTATGTTAAATATGTTGTCAGCTTTCTTGGGACTCTGCTTGAGTCAAGTCACACAAAAATCATTTAAAATAAAGAAAATGGGCAGGATAGGGTTACCCTAACTCCCTAGTTGGGTGGTGCGGGGGAGGGGGAGGTCACAGAAAGACCCCGCTTGGTATTAAAAACATATTTTTTTTTCCTTTTGAATTTTGCTGCAAAATCGCAGGTGGATCCGTGGATTTGCGGCAAATTGGGGGGGGAGGGGGCTTGTTTTGAAATGAACCCCAGGGTGGGCCAGGTCATGGAAGCGTAAAGAATTATGAAAAGGAGGGGGGCACACGGACTGCCCCCCTCATAGGGCTTATAAAGCCCCGGGGACCGCCAACTCCCCGGGGCACTGCTGGGGACCACCCCCTTCCTAGGGCAAAACAGTATAAATAAATGCGGGGAGGGCCACATGTCTCCTCCCCCACCCGCAGCCCCAGGGACTGATATCTCCCTGGGGCAAATCCATAAAGTAGTGCAGGGGGGCACAGCACCCCATCCTGCAGCCCCGGGGACCGCCACCTTATCAGGGCTGAAATAAATTAATGTAGCTGGTCCGTCGTGGACCCCTGGCCCTGGGGACCACCACCTCACCAGGGCTAAATACTACAATGGAGGGCGGCCTTCCTCGTGGAGCCATAGATGGCCTTGTCGACTGCCACCCACCAGGGCCGCCGGCTTGTGCTCCTCCCGAGGTGCCAGCCCTTGGGAGGTAGCCGTTTGCTTTTGCTTGGCGGGAGCTGACTGCTCCCGCCAAGCAAAAGCGAAAATAATTTCGCTTTCTGCAAGCTGGAGCTGTCGGACAGCTCTGGCTTGTAGAAAGCGGAGTTCTCATCTACTTCCCTGCACGCTAATGTGTGCAGGGAAACCGATAAAACCATTGCTCCTGCAAGCAGGGGGCTGCTATTTAAAGCAGCTCCCTGCTTGTGGCAGCAGTGCAGGCTCCTGCAGGTGGAGGGAAGCCAGCTGGGACCGCAGGGTCCTTGAGGCACCCAGAAGAGATGGCTGGGCCCCGGGGGATAAGATCTGAGGGGGCCGCACTGCCCCTCTCCCCTAATTAAAAAAAAAAGGCTGGGGTCCCTGGGGCCCGAAATTGGCCCGGAGAGGGGGCCCGCACTGTAGTGTAGCTCATATTTCCCTAATAGGCTCTGCGCATTGGAATAATATATCCTATAGGTTTGACATAGGACTAAGGTCAGTATGTCCCTATCGAGTATATTAAACTTAATTACTTGTGCCAGCTAGCTCAGAGGCCACTAGAAACTCCTTGACAACAAGAAGGGAGTAGTTTCTGGCAGCCGCAAAACATGACCACTGTGTTTCCCTTTAGAATCAGAACGTGTCCCAGAGTCGTGGAAACAATAGATAACTATTTCACTCAGCTCAGTCGTGCATGCTTAGTTTTCTCCAAGTTACACAGAAAGAAATAGACTGGCGTTTCAATAAAGGATTTATTGAATAGTCTTGTTTCTGGTGTAAGTAAAATGTGCTGTTACGATCACAAGACAGTATGCGAGATAAATAATGTACAGGGTGAGCAGTAGAAATAAATAATACTGCGATAGCATTATCTTTTAGTACATATGCATTTACATAAATAACACAGACTAAAAATGCGAGTACTCATACGATGCGTTGCTAAGCTAATTCTACCCCAATGTACCTAACCTGACCTAGGTGTAGGAAGAGGGAAGAAGTAGGTGAAGTATTCCTTACTATGGTATACTAAGAGTATGTTAAGTCTAGTATGCCAAGAGTCCCTCTAGGTTCTAGTCAGCTCCATACCTGAAGAATGAGAGAGGTAGGAATCTCTTTGCCAGACTCGAACTCCAACACCCCGCAAGGGAAGTCAGATCACTGGAAGCTGGGCTCTCTGCGTGCAGGGAATGGCAGCGTCTTCTCAGTGCGTCAGGCCGGGAAACGGGCTCCTCTGAAGTCGAGGTCTCCTGGTTTACAGGGGCTAGGGAAGGTATATTTATACCTGAGAGCACCTAAGAATGTTAGTATTGACGTGAGTCGGACAGCGAAAGACGTCATGAATGAACCCCCGAAGGAATAATGGTTCATGCATAATGTACGAGTCCTTGAAGAAATCAATAGTCCTGGACTAGGGAAACTCACGCAGCCTAAGGGTCTGTTCTTCATGAACTCGTTGTGACGTTAGGGTGGACGGATGTCAGAGACCATGCCTGTATTTGGAGTGCATGGTTTAATGCCTAAATAAGGGCTGGGATTTTATGCCTATATAAGGGCAGGGCGAAT
Organism: Calotriton arnoldi; assembly: GCA_963921515.1. NCBI lineage: Eukaryota > Metazoa > Chordata > Amphibia > Caudata > Salamandridae > Calotriton > Calotriton arnoldi. The sequence continues at coordinate 197,671 of CAWUFW010000456.1, forward strand.
TGTGCCTATATAAGGACATGATACTGGAAAGCCCGTTAATGGATACAACACCCACTCCTCTTTCGTGGGTACGATAGTACTAAAATGCTAAACATTTAAAATGCTAAACATAAAAATGGAGTACCGTATATTTCTAAAATTTTTCATAAAACCATTTAAAAAAGGCATTTAAAAAACCTATTGGAATGCAAAAGGTACTGTACATTTGAAGCATTGCTTTTCATTACAGGCATAAAGTTAGAAAATAAATGCAATTGGAATGAAATAAGCAGTAATATTTACATTTGACAAAAAATGATCGATAAGTTTCTCAAAAATCAGTCATTTCATGTCATGAAAATTAATGAACTGTTTTAGACACACAAGATGACTAAGTGTCCGTGGAAGTACCTAGAAGTCTGTATTATAAGGCTAGTTCTACTTTAAGCAGATAGATATGCCATTTTCGTTCAAAAAAATTTGGGAAAATGTTCAATTTTGGTAGAGTTCCAAGTTGTTTAAAAAATGAAGGCCAAATTGTCACTGCATCTCTGGAACACTGTATGCCGAATCAGAGTTAGTTCACGGGTCTGGTGTAAACATGAGATCATCTATTTCAATAGACAAAACATCATCCACTGTTGTCGGTGTCAGTTGGAACACCTCGTGTAGTAGATTAATTGCACAGAGATGGGAAGCATTGCTTCCAGCATAGGTTGCCTCAGCAATGTTCGCGTCCGTTGTTACCTGTGTGCCTGGAGTTCTTTCTCGTACCTCAGCAGCAGCCGGAAGCGTCTGTGAGATCTCAATGAACGCTGACATCAGGATAGGAAGCCTCTGGGGACAACACAGAGCATGGGCCATTATCTGGTCCAGCAGAGTATCGACATCCGTTGGCGTTGCTGATGGAAATGTTAGACAGGTGTCCAACACGCATTCTTCACCGCATAGCAGGCATCGTAGAACAGGTAAGATGCAATCTTGCCAGATTGGTCTGAATGACAGGAACCAAGTTGTATTAAGGTCCCGTAGACGAGTCATGCCCAAAAGCTTTACTATTTGCTCACGGTACTTTCGTTCAAGGAGAGCTTTCTCCAGTTCGCTCGGAGTGATGTCTGCTAATAGGCTGGCCATAGCGCAATAGCAGGAAGAGAAATAGAATTCCGGCAACTAGTGCTAGAATTAATGGTATGCCACCAAACACCGAATGTGCAAAGTTCGGGATGATTCCGAGTATTGCCTGGAAAGGTGCTAACAGACCTGAGCAGATGCTCTTAAATACATGTACAATTCCGGTTGTATCAGACATGTTAAAGATACGTGATCTCATTTCCACGAAATGTATAGGGCAGTTTGTACGTATTAAAGTCTGTATCTCAGCCGAAGTCCTTGCTACTTGTAGATCATAGGTTTCTGTGGCCGAGGCCAAAGGCACTGTTTGCTGTAAAAGCATGGCTTTCATTCTGCTTAGAGTATCAAATCTTATAAAAGAGACGTTCAGCGAAGGCCATAGAGGCGACTCCCTGACTGTGTCTATTGGGGGAAACAATACTTGCATACAGCAAGTGACCCTGGAGTTGATCGTTACTAGATATGGGATGCCTGGCAGCATTCCGCAGCAGCTCTGATCATTCAACATGAGGTAACTCCCATTAGAAAGTTGTCCAAACGTTGGATTAATCTCAGCAGCTGGAGTACCCTGCTGATGGCAAGACAAATTTTCCACTGAACCATTACAAGCCCCGTGCAAGGAAATGTCTTGACATATAAGTGAACCACTCAGTGCAAGTTTACAGTTTGAACCGCTCAAAAACACTTCACGATCCCCACTCCAACATCTATATGTATACGGTAAATCCCACGATGTCTTAATGTATTCCTTACCCAACCTTTAATATTTGCCTGCTTGCATTTGTCTGAGGCAATATTGAAACTGAAAAGTACTCACAGGTAATGTTGTTTTGCCATGAATAAGCCATTCTGTAGCTGGTTTTTCTGCCACAGTGAATGGTAACTTCTCCAATTTTTCAATGCTCAGCACTGTATACTTTGCTCCTCTTTGTGCCAGTTCGATCTGTTTATCAGTGAGATTGTATTCTGCAAACAGAGCCGTTGTGTTGATGAAACGCCAAGGCACATAGCCCGCTCGCAAAGATTGCAGCGTCCAGCTTAATAACATAATAGAACGTAATTGAGACTGGCCTTGTTGTAACATCGCCAAATCTTGTTCTAGTATGTCGATAGCAGAGGATACAATGCCATCCAATGAATATATTCTGGAGGACAAAGTTGTTAACCCATTGTCGACCACAGAGAGTGTTTTCTCTAAATTAATACGATCAAGTTCACGTATTCGTTCTGCGGCCTCTATTTGTGATACCTTCCAAGCTTCATTATAAGCAGCATAAATGCCGGCATATATGAAACGTCTTTGACGCGGTTTTCTTGGTCCAAGCAAGAATTCCCTAAGGTCTGTGTCCTTTTTAAGTAAGGTTAAGTGTTGTTTCACATCCTGTAGTGTAGACTTATGCAGCCAATCGAGGCATAATTTTCCTACACTGTATGTTGTTACTACCCCCGGATGTTGTCTTTGGACGTATCTTGGGTCTGGCCTATTAACAGTAAAGCCCAGAGTTTTATTCAGGAATCTTTCCTGACAGTTATTCGTGTCTGTGGGCCAGATCAACCATTTTTTCCAAGTAGGATTAGATCTGTTGAGTTGTAGTATATTGTCAACTGTCACCACTGCCTTTGTATTATTTTCACTGGCAGGTGTTGGTACAGAAGGTGTGTTCATCTCTTATCTTGGCTAATCCAAGACAAGATGTTTGTTGGATAGTTTCATTCAAAAACATTATTTGGTCTGGGATGATGCAGGCTCTAAATAAAGCTTCTATCCCCTGCACTTGCCAATCTTTAGTACCCCACACAGTTTTTGTGTCAATTGTGTCTTTCCAAAAGTCGAAACCCTGTCTAGACAGTTGGGCATTAAATAATGCAGAATAAATCTGTTTTGTATTTGTTAACATAATTTTCAGTCCTGTTTTGTTTACATTTTTATAGTCAAACATTTCTGGATCAGATGTATTGTATCCTGAAAAATATGGAAACTTATTAGCAAATGTTTTTGAACTACCTTTTGGTGGTGTAGGACAATGTTCCCATTGGTTAAACATAAACACATTTCTTGGATATGCAGATTGATGCAAATAATGATGACCATAGTGATTATAACAATACATTTGTTCATAGTCTGATGAACCCTCTAAATATTCATGTTTAGAAAATGCAGCAGATTTTTCTAGGTCAAACATATCATTTACAGTCTCAAAGTCCCAATCATCTGAATAGGTACTGGACGTAATTAGATCACTTAGTGAAATTTTAAACAAATGTGGAATGTTCAATTGTTCATTCGGGCCGAAGATATCATAATCTGTTTTGTCCCACACTATACCATCCTGTATAGGAACAGCTGTGATGTTCACTGATGACAAGTCTCTTGCTTCACGATGGGAAGATTTGAGGTTTCAAAAGTACGTTTACGTCTTTTCCTTCAGTGTTCACATGGATGTATCTGCCACTTATAAGCACGCTTACAGTTGTAACCAAAGCTAGCCAGAGCAGGAAAACAAAAAGTCCAGATGTAATCCAGAGTTCAATCCATGGAGAAACCAAATAAGTCTTTTTCATAAATTGAAGAAAGTCTTGTACTTGCTGCTTGAATTTCAATGAGACTGGCGTCGTTTCAGGTTCACCCGGATCTTCTGAGAACGTATCAAAGTTAATGAAGTAGCCAGAAGCAGTTCTGTCAATTGTTGGAATTGCATCAGGATTTGTAGAAATAACTGGAACCAGTTCATCACTTGTTACGTTGGTGTAGACAGGTGTATTTGGACGAACTGTTACTTGGTGTTCAAGAGGGATGAGTTCCATAGCGTTGTTGCATAGTCCTCCGTCTGTTACAGCTGAATTCTCGATTGTTATCAGTCTTTCAGTCTGAACCTCTTGGATAGTAGCGAGAAGAGTGCGTCTGCTACTAGGTCGGAGTCCACGAGGCCTACTATTTAGTATTGGCCACATACTGTGGTTTGATCAGGTCGATGGACACAAATCTTTTCTCCTTTCTTCCAGCAAGGGGCGGCAGAAGTACTGTTCTTGTTCCTTGAACTGCTAGGACAGGTACTGGTTGTTTGTAAGAAGGTCCAAATTCCTTCTTGACCGCAATTTTTTCTCTGACTAGATCCCCAACTTTTGGAATACAGACAGGCCTTGCTGGGACAGCCGGTTGATGCCCAGTGGTGGTTGACTGTAGGAATACGTTGCTTTGTTTCGTTCTTAATTTGTTTAAGTCCTGTAAAACAGCCAAACTATCTTTGATATCAAAGGGTTTATTTTCCACCACTGTGCCTACGTGTTCAAGGTCTGGTACCCACATTCTTGTCCCAAATAGGATCTCATATGGAGTGACCCCCCCTAGAGAACTTCTTGGCAGATTGTTCATTGCGCGCTGTACGCCATTAAGGTGTTTGACCCACCCATCACCCGAACCTAATACCCTAGCTGTTATAGACTGCTTTATGTCCCGGTTTTTCCTTTCTACAACCGAATTTCCCTCAGGATGGAATGGAGAGGAGTACCGCAATGCAACAACCAGACTGGCCATGGCTTCTTTGTAAGCCCTAGAGCTAAACGCAGGACCCTGGTCAGAATGTAGCGTGCCTATTGCGTATGTGCCGATAAAGACTCGCAAATCTTTTATAACAGTTCGAGCGTCAGCCGAGCGCTGAGGCCATAACCATAGGAACCTAGATTCAGTATTTGCGGGAATGCCTTTGTCCAGTAGGATGCAGGCGCGTAGATAGTCGAATGCTGTCTAACAGTGGTGTCTGTACTGGGCTGCCGCATTCGCAGCATGGTGTCTGGTGGCTCTCTCGCTGTAATTTACAGTCTAAACAGTTGATGAATATGTGAATTTCTGTATTCATTCCAGGCCACCAGTACATCTCTTTTAACGTCAAAATTGTTTTAGAGATCCCTTGATGTGTCTCCTCCCCCAAATGTGTTTCATAAATCAAGGCTGCTCTACGTTCCATGTTTGGAATTACCCTATCCCCCACTCCAGGGATTCGAGCAAAAGGAACGTTGTTCGCATCAATTACATAAGAGTACTTGAGTGGAAACTTTTTTGGTAACGCACTGCTGCCTTTGCTTGATGCATTGACAGCCAACATTATCTCACCGTCTATTTTTGTTTTTGAACGAGTGATCGCAGCTACGGAAGCCGTTTGCACAGCCCCCTTTGCGGCTTCGTCAGCCAATGAATTCCCTGCAACGTGAACGCCATCACGTTGATGACTCGGTGTGTGTATCACGTGAGCCTTTGGTAGTTCGTTTTTCAACTGAACTACTTGTTCCCAAAGCAATTTATGCTTTATTGTGCCACCTTTCGCATCTTTGAAACCATTTTCAAGCCAGTTTTGTATATATTCATTATACGACTGAACACAGTAAAACGAATCGCACACTATTAGTGTGGGGAATTCTCGATCTGTACTTTCAAGTGCAAGTTTGAACGCTTGTAGTTCAGCTCGCTGAGCTGTACAATCCCCTAGAGATTGTGTTTTAGTGACCATGGGTCTGAAGATGCCATCTCGCATGCGACCTTTAACGATTGCACACGCTGCACTGTAAGCTTGCTTACCCCCTATTGCGGGTTGTGCGGATCAGTCAGTGTAAATTATAAATTCGTACTGATCAAGAGGCAGAATTTCAGTAGGCAGAGGACATTCTTGTTCATATTGTAGGAATGCTTGTGTTTTTAAATCTGGATCAAAAACATATTCAACATCTGTTGCAGCAAGAGAATTAACCCATTGTATCCATCTTGGATGTAATGCTTTAGCATTTGGAATGCTTGCTTTTGTGACCGCTTCTAAAGCCGGTACTGGGGTTACGACAATAATGCGTTTCCCTTGGGCTAAGGCTCTTTCTTTTGCTACAGCGGTTTGAACTGCTGTCAGAATTTTTTCAGTTGAACTGAAGCGCATTTCCGCTTGTGTGTACAAATGAGATTTGTATGCAATTGGGATTTTGTCACCCTCATTGAAGGTTAAGTAGGTGAATCCACATTGACCCGAAATTATTCGGATCACCAAATTTCGTTGACTTACACGTGTTTGTAAGTGATTTGTTGCTAACATGTTAGCCTGTAGTGAACGCAAGATTTCTGTGTGCTCTTGTGTCCAGTTTTTGATTGAAAAATCAGGTTTGATTAATGTGTAGAGAGGTTTAACCCTTTCTGCATAATTTAGAATGTATGTTCTTCCAAAATTTAGGAAACCCAGGATGGATTGTAAGTTTTTTTGCGTTTTTGGAGGTTGGAGCAGCGCACACTTTTCTAAAAAGTTAGCTGCCAAGCTCTTGCCTTCACTTGAAAGCTCATATCCTAAAAATAGGACATTGAGATGGGCAATTCTGGACTTTTTAAAGTTAAACTTGTAACCCTCCGAGGCGAATCCCAGTATAATGGTGCTCACCCTGTTCAAGCGTTTGTCCAGGTCATCGTCTGTCAGATATATGTCATCGACATAGGACAATGCCTCATTGTCATAAGTTTGTAGTAACTCCGTTACTCTTGCTGAGAATAAACCTGGGCTGTTCTTGAACCCTTGTGGTAGTCGACAAAAGTGACGCTGGTTCCCCATTATGGAGAATGCTGTTAAGTACCTGCTTTCAGGTGCTATGTTTTGACAAAAGAAACCATTTGAGATGTCTAATGTGGTTTTATATTTTTTACGCACAATGTTATTCATTAATGCTGTGCTATGTGCATTTTGCACTGCAAAAGTTTTAGAACAAGTGTTTAGGTGTCTGTAGTCCAAAACTAGACGATATGTATTGTCTGGTTTGGAGACAGGAAACAAAGGATTGTTCATTGAGGAGGTGCATGTTTCAATCACCCCTTGATATTCAAGTTGATCTAAGATCTCCCTGACCTGTTTTTAGCTTCTTGCTTTATTGGGTACTGCCGTTGTGCAGTTGGTTCATGTTTCAGATGTATTTTATGGTGAGGTGAGTCCTCGTCCCATCCTACATGATTTTTATATAATGCTGGGGCCTGGGCCACTGCCCATTTCCTGGCATATGTATATTTTAGGTGAATTGGAATATGGTTGGAGAAGGCAGGCATAATAATGTCCTCGCCATGTGGGCACTCCCTGACAAATTGTGGTGGCCAGTCCTTTTCTGCTAGAAGTATGTCATAGCCCTTTGATAGTCTTTCCCAAAAAAGTGCTTTCACCTGTCTAGGTTTGTCTCCCTCCATCCGGAGTGTTATTTCATATAACTTTTGTGGAGTACTAACCCTGGTGTCTACAGTCTTAACTGTAAGGTACTCATTCAAGTCCACGATCTCCAGAAGTTCCTTCACGGTCTGGCGAACTATTGTGACTTCTGCTGCACTGTCCAGCATTGTCTGAGCCCATTCTCCGTTCTTGAGTTGTGTTCTCAGTATTCTCGGCATGTCTGATCTTCAGACCTGCTACCTTCTTTTTGGAGAATTGAGGTTTTACTTTGGTTTTTGAAGCGTGTTTGTCTGCTTTCGATTTCACGCGTTCTTCTTTATGTTCTGACCGTCCTCTTCTTTCCGAAGTCTGTGATGAGATCTGAAAGGGACGAGAGGAACGTGTATCTCAAATTATCCCTATTCCTGAGGTTATACCTCCTTTCAGAGGGCTCCTTTTGAGGAGACCTACCTCGGGATTGAGAACGTTTCTCGTTTGATTTTTGTTTAGTAGACTCCCACTTCTTTTTAGAAGATATAGGAGTTTGTTTTATTGAGTCCTTCTCAGGACTTTCCGATATTTTGGGCTTCAGTGGTCTTCCACCCAAACTATCTCTGCCTAATTCTGCATAAGATTGTTCTATAATTCTGGGTAGCTCAGTTTGATGTTCTGTAACATCGAATTCCCTTAATCGTTGGCGGATCGCCACTGCTGCTGCCTCCCCTTTAATATTAGACAATATTATTGTTGAGACCTGGTAGAAATTTTTCAGTAACTTCATACCTAAATTTAGAGCAGGCTTTGCCCCATATTCATTTTGAATTTGTTTTAGGACATCAGGTATTACCGCAATTGACGGAATACCATGTGTTTTAGTATAGATGGCAGCAAAGACTGAGCCCCAAGTGGTGCAGTCTTCCAGTTGTGGTGTGATCCCCATCGGTAAACTGATTGTTAGGATTCTGTGTTTCTCATGCGGGCTAGTATTTGGAAATACTGCTTCGATTTGAGTCATTTTTTGAGCTATCCAAAATGGAATTTGCTCACGTTTTGTGGGCATTTTACCCATGACTGCGTATAGAGTCTGTGGTGTAATTTTTAGTGTATTCCCCTGTTGGGGAGTTGGATTTGGATATGTCAATGGTGGTCGGACTGTAAAAGTCTGCATGACATATTGGACCAATTGTCTGTAAATTTTTATTAACTCTGTGAGTTGAGTACGTAACTCCTCATCTGACATCTCTTCAATGTCCGGATGAGGTGTGTAGCCGGCTAAAATCGGCCATGTTGCTCCTGGTCTACCTAGTGGACCGAGCCTGGTAATGTTTTTGTGATGTTTTAGGGCGCCTTTAAACCAGAGCTGGTGCTCTTGGTAATTTAATGGAATTTCTATATCCTCGAAAGGACTGTATTCCTCTGGTGGTTCATCTTCTTTGTAGAAGTGAAACGTGTGTTACTGAATTGGATTCAGGAAATATTACCCATGAATAGAATACCTCTGTCTGAAAGGATTCATGTGCCTCTATCACGAAAACTGCTCTACCGCCTCTTGGTGGTAGGCCATGTTTCATAAGTTTTAGAGTGATGGCTCTTCTTAAGTTTTGAGGGATGTCTATAACACCCTCCTCGGTTTCATTTAAACCGGTAAAGTTAAAAACTGCTGCTAGGGCTGGATCAGCCGCAGCTACACCGTCTCCGGTTTCATTGTCGGAGCCAGGCATTTTGTTTGAAAAATGTAGAACAAGTTTCAAGGAAACTAAGATAAGGTGCACTCCTCGGTGACTGTAACATCCACATTGATAACCGCAACGGGAGTGACACGCATGATTTTCTAGCTGTGATACAATCATCTTCACTTCAGCAATATGTGACTGCCCCGACTCATTGTGGTGGTCACACGCTTGATGTAATTTGCTCCAGTTTGCCTGGTCCGACCATTATCTGATTCCTTTTTCCTGGCAGATTTCTAAAGGTCATCCCTCCCTCAGGCCTCGTTTCAATGGCCTGGGGAAGTTGCCTCCTAAAATAGAGCCTGCGGCCTTCTGTTTAGCTTTAGCGGAATGCCCACTGTCGCTTCCTGATGCTCTTGCCCAGTTTTACAGCTGGATTGAGAAGGTAGTGAGCAATCTATCTCCACAAGTCAAACCTAGAGACCATAATGCCCCATTGCCCAATCCCTGGTTCTCGCCCCAGCTTAAAATTTTGAAGCAACAATGTAAAAAGCTGGTAAGAACATGGAGACAAGACTATGACTCCGGGGCCAAGACCACACTGAAATTGGCCTAAAAGGCTTATTATGCGGCCATTAGACTGGCCAAGCAGACTTATTACACTGACCGAATTGCCCTGTCTAGTAATAATGTCAAAGAGTTGTTTAGCATTGTAAAAAGCTTCACATCTCCCAAAGCAATGAATGTGGCCCACACCCCCTCTCTCGAATGGTGTGAAGAACTTTCCACCTTTTTTATTAATAAGGTCAGGTCATTGCAATCACATTTTCAAAATTTTAATAGCCAGATTTCTCTGCTGTCCCCTGATTATTTGACTGGCTCCACTTCTTGTATCACCTTTTCTGCATTTGAACCGGTTTCTCTGCTAGACTCTCTTGCGGCTGCATCTTGCCTTAAATCAGGATCTCCGCTTGATCCATGCCCTGCGAAACTTATGGCCACTGCTGCGGCTGTTAATCCCTTTGTGAACCAGCTGATTAATACCTCACTTTCTCTTGCTTCTGTGCCGACTGATTGGAAACAGGCGCTGCTTGTTCCTCTTATAAAAAAATCCACTCTCGACCCCATCTCCCTTCCAGCTATCGCCCTATTTCTCTGCTCCCTGCGATTGCTAAAGTTTGTGAAAAAATGGTTAACAAGCAGCTCACAGTTTTTATTGAACATCATGGCCTTCTCCACCCTGCACAATCAGGTTTTAGGGCCACCTACAGTACGGAGTCTGCTCTCGTGGAAGTAACAGAGGCTATTCGTTAGACTTTGGATGTTGGGGGGCAGGGCTGTTTTGGTCCTGCTGGACCTCTCGGCCGCTTTTGATACTGTCCCCCATTCACTTCTTCTTGCCCGTTTACACAAGCTTGGCATCACCGGTACTGCTTGGGAGTGGTTGAAATCCTTTCTGGAAAAAAGAACTCAACAAGTTTGGATTCCCCCTTTCGTGTCATCCTCTCAAGACTTGCTGACAGGAGTGCCACAAGGGTCTATTCTTAGTCCCTTGTTATTTAATCTTTACATGACTCCCTTATTCAGCTGGCTGAGGATCTGGGTGCCAAAGTAGTTGCCTATGCAGATGATACGCAACTCTTGTTTACCTGGAAGAAACATGAGGTTGACACTTATCATGTCAAGACCTGCCTCTCTGCGGTATTTAGCTGGCTTGCGTCGGCTCAGTTAAAATGTAACGCAGACAAAACTGAGATTCTGTTCTTTGGGGAGTTTCCCCCTTTGTTTTGGCATTACTTTTGGCCGAATGAGTCCCCCTGTCCCTCCCCTTCTGGTCTTTCTGTGAAAAATCTTGGCATCTGGTTTGATGAGAAATTAAGTTTTGGTAATCAGATTGGCAAACTTACCGGCACTTGTTTTGGTATTTTAAAACTTCTCCGTAGATTTCTGCCACTATTGCCTCTCGCTGCTAAAGAAACGGTTATCCGTGCTCTGGTCACTTCTCGCATAGATTATGCAAATGCACTCTATGCCGGTTTGCCATGCTATCTGCTGGACAGACTTCAGGTGGTTCAGAATGCTGCCGCGCGTCTTATTGGATCTTCCCAAGCACTCCAGTGTTAGGCATCACCTACGAAATCTACACTGGTTGCCAGTAAAATCTAGGATAAAGTTTAAGGCTATTACCATTGCTCACGCTGCACTTTGAGTATGGCCCTGCCTATTTTAGGAAACGTTTTCAGTTTTACACCCCTGGCAGGTGTCTGCGCTCCTCGATTATGCTCCTTGCGTCTGTCCCCAGGTTTCGCCTGAAACGTAAAGGCGGCAGTTCCTTGTCTTATCTTGCAGCAACTTACTGGAATTCCATTCCCCTGGATTTACGCAATCTGAAGAATCCCTCTCAGTTTAAGAAAAAGTTAAAAACCTTCTTGTTCAACTAAACTGTCCCTCTTTCACTCTGCTTTTGTTCCCTCTGATGCTTTTTGGCTCCGTTCCGGGACACTCTATTGAGTAGCTGCGCGCGCTATAAATCCCATAAATAAATAAATAAAAATAAAAAAACACTGTATCCTTCAACGTTGAGCAAACCAAACAGCTAATATATAGGGTACTGCCCTATGTAGCCGTGGTGGATACCTAACCCTGCCCACTCCAGACGTCTTTTGGAGTATATGGGTAGGGGTCTTAAGAGAAAAAGCACGGCTGAGTTACTCAGTATCTAACGTTGAATTACTGCCTTACCAAACCGTTGGGCGCCATGTAGTGTTGCTCCTATTTCCCTAATAGGCTCTGCGCATTGGAATAATATATCCTATAGGTTTGACATAGGACTAAGGTCAGTATGTCCCTATCGAGTATATTAAACTTAATTACTTGTGCCAGCTAGCTCAGAGGCCACTAGAAACTCCTTGACAACAAGAAGGGAGTAGTTTCTGGCAGCCGCAAAACATGACCACTGTTTCCCTTTAGAATCAGAACGTGTCCCAGAGTCGTGGAAACAATAGATAACTATTTCACTCAGCTCAGTCGTGCATGCTTAGTTTTCTCCAAGTTACACAGAAAGAAATAGACGGGCGTTTCAATAAAGGATTTATTGAATAGTCTTGTTTCTGGTGTAAGTAAAATGTGCTGTTACGATCACAAGACAGTATGCGAGATAAATAATGTACAGGGTGAGCAGTAGAAATAAATAATACTGCGATAGCATTATCTTTTAGTACATATGCATTTACATAAATAACACAGACTAAAAATGCGAGTACTCATACGATGCGTTGCTAAGCTAATTCTACCCCAATGTACCTAACCTAGGTGTAGGAAGAGGGAAGAAGTAGGTGAAGTATTCCTTACTATGGTATACTAAGAGTATGTTAAGTCTAGTATGCCTAGTATGCCAAGAGTCCCTCTAGGTTCTAGTCAGCTCCATACCTGAAGAATGAGAGAGGTAGGAATCTCTTTGCCAGACTCGAACCACAACACCCCGCAAGGGAAGTCAGATCACTGGAAGCTGGGCTCTCTGCGTGCAGGGAATGGCAGCGTCTTCTCAGTGCGTCAGGCCGGGAAACGGGCTCCTCTGAAGTAGAGGTCTCCTCTGGTTTACAGGGGCTAGGGAAGGTATATTTATACCTGAGAGCACCTAAGAATGTTAGTATTGACGTGAGTCGGACAGCGAAAGACGTCATGAATGAACCCCCGAAGGAATAATGGTTCATGCATAATGTACGAGTCCTTGAAGAAATCAATAGTCCTGGACTAGGGAAACTCCCGCAGCCTAAGGGTCTGTTCTTCATGAACTCGTTGTGACGTTAGGGTGGACGGATGTCAGAGACCATGCCTGTATTTGGAGTGCATGGTTTAATGCCTAAATAAGGGCTGGGATTTTATGCCTATATAAGGGAAGGGCGAATTGTGCCTATATAAGGACATGATACTGGAAAGCCCGTTTATGGATACAACAGCACGGTCCCCCCCCACCCCTCCCCCCTTAAGAATAAAAGGCAGGGCCCCATGGGATGGTGTCTGGGGCCACAGTCAGCCTGGGGAGGGGGGCCGTGCAGCCTCCAACCCCCCATTCAACTGTGGCCTGGCGACTCACACAACCACTCACAAACCCCCTCACAGATGCTCACACTCGTGCACCCCCTCACAGACGCACTCACCCCCTCACAGACGCACTCACTCACAGACGCACATGCATCCACTCAGACCCGCTTAGACTCCAGCATCCACAGACCCACTCAGTCACTCATGCACCCACTCACACACCCATTGAGACACTTATGCTGGTACACCAAGAACCACTCAGCCACTCTCTCACCCATTGAGACACTCGCACACCCACTGAGCCACTCATGCACTCACTCTCAAAGGTTAGTTAGGAAATAGATTTTTTTTTTAAACGTGGAAATTCACTGAAAAAAAACAGGATTACAGGGACGTTCTAGTTAGGCTGACATTTCACTTGTGCAAAACTATGGAAATTCAGCCGTTACAGTTTGCTGAGCTAACTTTAACTTATGCCCCCTCAATGCACTGCTTATGACCTGACGTATTACATCACTGATGACATCTCAAATGACCTCGCTGACCTCTCAAATGACATCACTGATGGCATCAGCCACAGAACAACTCATACACCCACTTACACCCCTATACAACATCTCATACACCCACACAACCACTGACATGCCCATTCAAAGACCCATACAAACACTCGCACACCTATTCACTGATCCATAGAGCCACTCCCACCAACTCACCCATACAGCCAGTAACGCAACTACTCATATATACAGCCACTCATGCACCTACTCACTGACCAATGCACCCACTCACTTATCCAGGCATACAGACACTTATCCAGTATTGGGGTATCTTCATAGATTCACATGCTTGAATCGTTCCCCTTTGTCAAAGTGGGAGTCCCACGGCACTCTTAGCAGTGAGATACAGCTATAATGGCAGTAGGCCTTTAGTTTTATAGCCTATCTATGCCCTTTTTAAAAAAGGGCCAAACTTGAACTAAAACCAATCAGTTACTAGACCCCTCTAGAAAACTCCCAAGAGAGGCTGAACTCCTCAGATTTTCACCGCATGTCATGTGTGAAGGGAGTCTCGCTGAGCTCTGCTCAATTTTCTCTTATAAACAGCTTTTTTCAACTTGAAAGATACTGTCTGACAAGAGTCTGTTTCGTCCTTGTAAGATCTGTGGGAAAAAGAGGGTTCACATAGATGACCCACACAGAGACTTTATCTTCTGCCTCCATCCACAGCATGAGGTAAAACAGTGCAAAAAGTCACACTTTTTCCTCCAAGACTCCTGAGGGCAGACTACTTTTGTGGCTTAAAAAGATGCAGAAAACATCTTCTGATGAACAGTAACAACTCTTCCAAATCTCACAAGAGAGCCAGGTCACCTTAGAGTAAGTTTGAGGAGGCCATGAAACACCAAAAAACCTCTCATCAGACTATAGATGCTCTTAAAAGCAGAAACCTAAGAAAATCTCCTTAGAGCCAGCCTTGTCGTCACATTTCACGACTTTTAAGGAAGGAAAGCATGCGTCTGCCTCATCGTCAGGCTTATTGTGGCATAAATCCCTCTTGACGTCGGTGTCGACGCTGCGAACGTCGACTCCAACCCTCTTGTAGTCAAGACAGTCGACGCCACCACAGCATGGTTCCAAAATGGGCAGGGCATCTCTATGACCTGAGATCACGTCACCAAGCAAAGTCTCACCTTTGCTTCCTAGTAACTTGCTGGACACGGAAGAAACGAAGATGGCGGTCCATTTGGGACAGCTCATAGTACCTCCGAATTACACGTAAAATGTCAGGAGGAAGACTAAGACTATTATGATGAGGAGCAATATTACCAACATTACCCTGTTCCTCCAAAACAGTACCATCCGTATAGATATTATGTGGCCCTCCTAGAAAAGACTCTACATAGCTGCTGCCCTCCTTGATCCAGGACTTACAAGCTATGTTAACGGATTATAGGAAACCGTTCCTGCAACCTCAAGAGGACTATACTGAGACACCACAAGCACCACCAGTGGTACCTTCTACGCCAACATTACCCCTGCCTCCCACTCCTAGAATGACGCCTCGTCCTGTCATACGAGTGCCTCCTAGGAATGAGCCAACCTCTTCTGAGGATGACGCGGAAGAGGGAGAAATTCACAATTCTCCACCAGCGACGGATGAGTAGGATGATTATATTATACCTAAGCTATCCTGTTTTAGGTTTAAACCTATCATAACTGATAAAACCCTACAAAAGAGAAATAGCCCTCACCAGTGTAAACAAACGCTGAAAAAACACCTGCACAACCACAAATTAAATGCCATTCAAAGAAAGGAAAAGGAGAGTGAAAGTCATTTTTTATTTCTTCCTGAAAGGGCCAACACAATGGAACTTTGCTATACAATGTAATTGCATTTATATAGCGCTTACTACCCCTGACGAGGCGTCAAAGCGCTATTTCGGTGAGTAGCACGCTACTCCGGAGCCCATAAAGGATTAGTGTTGAATTAGTATAGTGAAATATGAAAGTTATTAGAGTGGTGGATAGGTTAGTCAGTTATTTGGATTGAGAAGGGTAGCGGAGGGAAAAATGTTTGCATTTATATAGTGCTTGCTACCCCTGATGAGGTGTTGAAGCGCTTCTTCGGCGAGTAGCACGCTACTCTGGAACCCATGAAGGATTAGTGGTCAATTAGCATAGTGAAATATGAGATTTGAGAAGTGGACATGTTAGTCTGTTATTTTGATTGAAAAGGGTAGTGGAGGGATAGAAGAGTGAAGGATTTAGACTTTTTTTTTGTTTTTTGTTTGTTTTGGAGGTCATAGCAGTAGGAGGAGGCTTGTGATGAGTAAAAAGGGATGTGGAGGAAAGTCAGAGGGAATAGTTTAGAAAGGCTTGTTTTGGGGGATCGGTATAGTAAAAGAGGTGTCAGTGATGCAAGGAGGGGTAGAGTAGGGGAGAGTCTAGAAAGGGTTCTTTTGGGGTTTATAATAGTGGTATGGGGTTTGGGATGAATGAGAGAGTGGATGTAGAGGATAATATTGATAGAGGTATAGGGTGAGAAATAGGGTAGTGCATTGGAAAGAGTAGTAGAAAGAGGTTTGAGATGAGTCAGAGTTGAGGTAGAAGATATATTGAGAGCGGTATAGGGTGAGAATAGGGTAGTGCATTGGATGCTTTTTTAGGAGAAAAGTAATAAATATATAGATGCATAAAGGAAGTAGGTATATGTAGAATAAAGATGCATTAGATAAACTCTGGTTTTCAATTGTTGTTGACTTAAATATTTTTTTTTTAAAAACATTATTCTACATGTTTATACAAAGCAATACACATATGTAGGTACATATCTATAATACAAATAAATGGTTATATACAGAGGGATATGCTGTATATTTGTTTGCGTATGGTGCTTAAGTGAGTAGTTTTCTGAAGATAAGGTGGTTGCCCGTGGATCTTATGTTGGGGGGCTAAAGAGTTCCGTAGTTTGGCTGCTTGAACAGAGAAGGATGTGCCACACATGGTTTTTTTCTTGTATCTTGGGATTTTGAGGCGAGGTGCCACTCTAGAGCGGAGGTTCCTTTGTTGAATGTGTTTGGTGATTTTATTCCTGATGAAAGTGGTCTCATTCCATGTATCGCTCTGTGGGTGATACAAAGCAGCTTGAACGTGGATCTTCTGGCAACCGGTAACCAATGTAGTAGCAAGAAAGACTGGGCTAACATTATTTTGCTTGAGTTTTGTTGTTTAGGGATGTCACTAAAATACTGCTTCTTCCTTTTTCTCTTCAGTTTTGTGGTCTTTGGTCTAAAGATGCAGGTTTTAGAAGCATGTTTTAGTTTTTTTAAAGTTATTTTATAATCTGTAGCGAACCAGGAAATGTCAAACATATTTGATGTTTTGGCTACGTTTGATTCTTTCACTGATGGGTAAAATGGCTGGTTTCAGAAGAATCTTTCCTAATGTGTAACATCTAATTAACCCACAGAGAATGGTTAAAAGCCCTTAATAAATCAGCCCCCTTTTCTAGCCAGTCAGTATTGATGGTAAGTGAATTGCCAAATACCCAAGGCTTTAAACATTCAATGCAAAGTGTAGTGACCAGTATATGTGAAAAGAGTGCGGTCACCAAGCATCTGGGATACTGGTGAAAATGACACCAGACTTTTGGAAAACATGGAGCTCAATGTCACTTTGAATGCTGCTGCAAAAACTTCTTGCTAAGTTCAACAAAGATTGGAGTGATATTGTTTGTATTTGCAGTGATTCAGCTACGTATATGAAGAAGTTGTGTGATGACCTGTCAAAATCGATACCTGAGCTGAAGTGCTTCCCTGTAAGAGATCCTTGACAGTTGTTAGATGGTATGCGGAAAGCACCTTTACAATCTTCAGAGTTAATGAAGAATGCTATTGACATTTTAGTCCATTCTGGTGCACTGTTTTGTTATGCACAGGAACTAAAACGCAAATATTTCTAATTTGGTGCTTTGTGTGGCATCAAAGAGAGTCATGCCAACTGTGTCATTTAGCTGGTGATTCGTAGTCCTAGAGACCGTGAATGCTATATCATGTGGCAACCGTTTACAGAAATTTTGCTGAGTGAGGATGCCAAAGGCAAGAAATGTGAGTATCTTTGGTCGCATAGTGATGTGAAAAAGTACACTCTACTGCATTCTTAGATTTTTACAGGAAAACATGACTGCTGTAGTGGACATAAAAAAACTAGTCTGAAAACACTCTTGTCTACGAAGTGTTCAGCATATTTGGTGTAGATGTGAAACCTCTCCTTGAGAGTAGGCTGGGCGATACTTTTAGTGACTTTGGCACTGCAACATGTTCCATGTTAGACTGTTTGTCACTTGGTAAGCAAAGAAGTGTTGAGGAGCAATTCAGGGAATTTTATTTTACAATATATGAGAAATGGCTTGCAATGATGCATAGAAATGTCCCTTCACCAACCATGGCATTTGAAGCCATTGAAGCCTCACAGTGGTACTCTGCACAAGTTTTAGATCCCTTCCGTAAAGTGGAATTTTCTCCCGACTTTCAAAAGTGCTGCTTCATTTTTGACTGCTTCAATAACTCTGAGGGCATATGCGCACAGTTCAACGTATTTGTTGCAGATCCTGTCCCCGATAATCTCAATCTTCAGGTGCACCAGTATTGGCATGGAAAGCTATGTTAGTGGCCAGAGTTAGCAAATTGTGTACTGGCTGTTTTGGCGTTGCCCGTCTCAAGTGCCAATGTTGAGAGGGCCTTTTCACGAATAAAAGTTTACATGGGAAGGAAAGAGGGAACGTGCATGACCAAAGACTCACTGAAGAAGTATTGTATAACTGTATTTGGACCTCATATACGCTGTACGCGCACTGCCTATATACCATGCACTATCAGTGCAGAAAGCAATAATAAAAGCGAAGCGTTCCATAAACCCCGGAAGAACACTTTCTTTTGTTTTTAGTGGCGCGAAAATGTGTAACCACTGATAGTCGCTGTTTTTTTAAGGTATTGAAATCACTTGAAAACACTGAAAAAACCCCACCAGAATTTACCAAAAATCTAAAGTGAAAACAGGAAAGCCTAATTATACCAGCTCCATCCCCACCTCCATATCAACCTTCTGACTCTCTTCTGGAGGATTTAGGAGGTTTTCACAACCTAATGGATAGAGCTGCTTCCAGATTTCACCTGCCTATCACAATGAAGCAATCCGACTGCTTCCTTTTATGATTTTAAGGAGCAAACGAGGAAGTCAGTGCGCTCCATCCATATTATCGATCTTATTTGGCAAGAGGTTATGAAATCGCCAGCCACAGTGGTGTCTGTCCTACCTTGGATTGACAAGAAATATAGAGCGCCAGAGGATTCCCCTGCATGCCTTGCAAGGCACCCCAAACCGGATTCTATGATATCACAGGGAGCACAGAGTAGGTCAAAAACCCTTTGACCCTCTCACCCAGCCCCCCACACACATCTCCACCTGACAAAGAGGGGCATTGCTTAGATAGTATTGGAACGTGCTTCTCCACCATGTCTGCAATAACCTTGCAAGCGGCTCACGCCTTGGCAATTGTAGGCCGTTATGACTGCCAGATGTGGTCCGATATTAGTGCCATGTTCGGTCTCATCCCCAAGGATAGAAGGCAAGAAGATATTGACGGAAGGAGAGCGCACAGCAGCTGAGGATATTGATTTCACCAATGACATAGCCACCACAGGCTTCAGACAACTAGCCGGCACAGTAGTTTTAAGACACCAAGGATGGCTTAGAGCGACCTCCTTCAGACCTGAGGTCCAATCATCCTAGACATGGCCTATGATGGAGACACTTTGTTCGGGAAGCATATTGATGACGCCTTGTTGACCATTAAAACAGACACTGATACGGTCAAAGTCTCCAGGGACCCTACAATATCGAAAGGTACCCTTTCAAGGAGCGCGTGGCAATGGTTTTTCGAGTTATGGCGGTGCATACTAACGCACCCAGCAGTGCCAGACCTACCAGTCATAGTATCAACAAGTTTTGCCAACAGCCGGACAACCATCTACAGCTGGTTTCTCCAGACAGGGCTCTCGCAGGGAACCACTGTCCCAGAGCCTCGATGCAGGTCGCAAGCAGTGACCACAGTCAGGTGCCAGCTACTACCCCCTCTCTTTCAGTTGGTGTGAAAGCTTCAACCACATCCATCAGTGGCAGAACATCACAACGGATGGATGGGTACTGGGTTTAATAACTTATGGCCATACCCTAGAGTTTTTACAACCACCACCAAACGCTCTGCTCAGGGGAGCGCTCTGACCCCCCCCCATCGTCTTCACTTATTGGAACAGGAAGCCAAGACTAAAATTTGCAGCGCTTCATCCTGAAATCAGTCTACCGTTTCAATTATGGTAGGTAGACGCCTCGTTTCCCGACCACTAACACTTCAGTTTGGTGCACACAACAAAGCAGCACTATTTGGGTGCTGTTTTTGTCCTTCTTATCCAACAGAAGATTTAAACGCCCCACTACCTGATCTACAGGATTGATCTACATGTAGGAGGACACAAGCTGACTTCATATAAGTAAGACTTTGTTTAAGACTGTTTTTTCAGCACCAGTTGTGCCTAGTATGGTCACCCTGGAAATTTTACATGCACTACTCTCTTCTTCTCTCTCCCCGACTTAGAGGTTGAACCCAAGGCAGAGAAAGTGCCTCCTCCCCGGCCTCCCCAACAACGCAGTATTTTCCGTACTAAGATCACTCACAAGGTAATACCGGTTGAACCCTAAAGAACAGAATCACAGTATGTTAGGTTTAGGGCCCCAATGGCAATCAACATGATATTGTCACATCATTCTTTACTATGCATGGCATCAAATTAATCTCCATCCCCTTTTTTATGTACCACATACAGTGTCCTTAAACGCACCCAGCCCTGAGGAAGACCTTCACCAAACTAATAGGCCCACCCAGAAGGTTGAAATGCATGAGCCTAGTTAAAACGTGGCCTGCACAAGGCCAAAAACAACCTCCAAAAAGCCTGAGAGGATTCATAGCTCCCAGGTTTTGGAATACTTCATGAATAATGTACCCCGACCACATAGGTCCCTAGAACTAGAGGTTTCTAGAGGAACACGCACTTGGAGGAAAATAATATATTCCCAGTGACGCAATCCATTTTAAGTTGAATACTATACTTACTCTGCTGATGTAATAACCACAATATATGTTGAACACTTTTTTTTGTTGGTTGCAGAAGTACTATGATGAACACTAATGATTGTTGATAACAGAACGACTTTGTGATAAATGTGAATATATGTAACAATAAGTTACGTCAATTGAGTATTTAAGTCACCTATTTGATTTTAAGTATCAGTTTCGTGATTGTTTTCTATTGTCTGACAAATATATATTTGTGGTCATACAAAAAAATCCACAAGAGTCTTTATTTTTATTCATTCTCTTTTTGTACGTCATATGTTTGCCATTATGTCTTTATTTATATGCCATGCAAGTACAGTAGGTATAGAGCTGTGAGGATACATCTGAAGGAGAATATAAATAAGTCTCCGAGTATTGGTTATAAGAGGCGCAGAATAGTCGCTTAGCCTGCTTAATCGTAAGAATAGAAAATACTCCCTACGCCATAGATATATGTATAGTGATAAAGGGAGGGCAGCTTCATGGACCTGGAGCTTTGGGTCCGTTCTGGGTCATCTCTCTGCTGTGTCAAAGGGAGCGCAGCTACAGGGACCTGGAGACTTGCGTCCGTTCTGGGTCTTCTGTATGTTATGATAAAGGGGGCGCAGCTACAGGGACCTGGAGACTAGGATCTGTTCCGATTCCATTCTGGGTCTTTATGTTGTGATAAAGGGGGCGCCGCTACAGGGACCTGGACACTTGGGTCCATTCTGGGTCTTCTCTGTTATGATAAAGGGGGCGCCGCTACAGGGACCTGGAGACTTGGGTGCATTCTCGGTCTTCTCTATTTAGTGATAAAGGGGGCGCAGCTACAGGGACCTGGAGACTTTGGTCCATTCTGGGTCTTCTCTG
Organism: Calotriton arnoldi; assembly: GCA_963921515.1. NCBI lineage: Eukaryota > Metazoa > Chordata > Amphibia > Caudata > Salamandridae > Calotriton > Calotriton arnoldi. The sequence continues at coordinate 219,176 of CAWUFW010000456.1, forward strand.
CTCTGATAAAGGGGGGCGCAGCTACAGGGACCTGCAGACTTGGGTCCATTCTGGGTCTTCTCTGCTATGATAAAGGGGGCGCAGCTACAGGGACCTGCAGACTTGGGTCCATTCTGGGTCTTCTCTGCTATGATAAAGGGGGCGCAGCTACAGGGACCTGCAGACTTGGGTCCATTATGGGTCTTCTGTTTGCTGTGATAAAGGGGGCGCAGCTAGGGGCCTGGAGACTTGGATCCGTTCTGATTCCATTCTGGGTCTTCTCTATGTTGTGATAAAGGGGGACGCAGCTACGGGTACCTGGACACTTGGATCCATTCCGGGTCTTACCTTTGCTATGATAAAGGGGGCGCAGCTACAGGGGCCTGCAGACTTGGGTCCATTCTGGGTCTTCTCTGCTATGATAAAGGGGGCGCAGCTACAGGGACCTGGACACTTGGATCCATTATGGGTCTTCTCTATGTTGTGATCAAGGGGGCGCAGCTACGGGGACCTGGACACTTGGATCCATTCCGGGTCATACCTTTGCTATGATAAAGGGGGCGCAGCTACAGGTATCTGGAGACTTGGGTCCATTCTGGGTCTTCTCTCTGCTGTATTTAATGGGGCGCAGCTACAGGGACCTGGAGCTTTGGGTCCATTCTAAGTCTTCGGTTTGCTCTGATAAAGGGGGTGCAGCCACAGGGACCTGGAGACTTGGGTCCGGTCTAGGTCTTCTGTTTGCTCTGATAAAGGGGGCGCAGCTACAGGGACCTGGAGACTTGGGTCCATTCTGGGTCTTCTGTTTGCTGTGATAAAGGGGGTGCAGCTACAGGGACCTGGAGACTTGGGTGCATTCTGGGTCTTCTCTATGTTGTGATAATGGGGGCACAGCTACAGGGACCTGGACACTAGGGTCCATTCTGGGTCTTCTCTGTTATGATAAGGGGGCGCAGCCACAGGGACCTAGAGACTTCGAGCTATTCTGGGTCTTCTCTATGTTTTGATAAAGGGGGCGCAGCTACAGGGACCTGGAGTCTTTGGTTCATTCTGGGTCTTCTCTATGTTTTGATAAAGGGGGCGCAGCTACAGGTACCTGGAGACTTGGGTCCATTCTGGGTCTTCTCTATGTTTTGATAAAGGGGGGCGCAGCTGCAGGGACCTGGAGTCTTTGGTTCATTCTGGGTCTTCTCTATGTTTTGATAAAGGGGGCGCAGCTACAGGTACCTGGAGACTTGGGTCCATTCTGGGTCTTCTCTGTTATGATAAAGGGTGCGCAGTGCCGGGGACCTGGAGACTTGGGTCCATTCCGGGTCTTACCTTTGCTGTGATAAAGGGGGCGCCGCTACAGGGACCTGGAGACTTGGATCCGTTCCGATTCCATTCTGGGTCTTTATGTTGTGATAAATGGGGCGCAGCTACAGGGACCTGGAGACTTGGGTCCATTCTAGGTTTTCTGTTTGCTATGATAAAGGGGCGCAGCTACGAGGACCTGGAGACTTGGGTCCATTCTGGGTCTTCTGTTTGCTATGATAAAGGGGGCGCAGCTACGAGGACCTGGAGACTTGGGTCCATTCTGGGTCTTCTGTTTGCTCTGATAAAGGGGGCGCAGCTACGAGGACCTGGAGACTTGGGTCCATTCTGGGTCTTCTGTTTGCTCTGATAAAGGGGGCGCAGCTACAGGGACCTGGAGACTTTGGTCCATTATGGGTCTTCTCTATGTTTTGATAAAGGGGGTGCAGCTACAGGGACCTGGACACTTGGATCCGTTCTGATTCCATTCTGGGTTTTCTCTATGTTGTGATAAAGGGGGCGCAGTTACAGGGACCTAGAGACTTGGGTGCATTCAGGGTCTTCTCTATGTTGTGATAAAGGGGGCGCAGCTACGGGGACCTGGAGACTTGGGTCTATTCTGAGTCGTCTTCTAGGTTGTGATAAAGGGGGCGCAGCTACAGGGACCTGGAGACTTGGATCCATTCCGGGTCTTCTGTGTGCTGTGATAAAGGGGGCGCAGCTACAGGGACCTGGAGACTTGGATCCATTCCGGGTCTTACCTTTGCTACGATAAAGGGGGCGCAGCTACAGGGACCGGGAGACTTGGGTCTATTCTGGGTCCTCTCTATGTTATGATAAAGGGGGCGCAGCTACAGGAACCTGCACACTTTGGTCCATTCTGGGTGTTCTCTGTTTTGATAAAGGGGGCGGAGCTACAGGTACCTGGAGACGTGGGTCAATTCTGGGTCTTCTCTGTTATGATAAAGGGGGCGCAGCTACAGGGACCTGGAGACTTTGGATCCCTTATGGGTCTTCTCTGTTATGATAAAGGGGCGCAGCTACGGGGACCTGGACACTTGGGTCCATTCTGGGTCTTATCTATGTTATGATAAAGGGGTCGGAGCTACAGTGACCTGGAGACTTGTGTCCATTGTGGGTCTTCTGTTTGCTGTAATAAAGGGGGCGCAGCTACAGGGACCTGGAGACTTGGGTCCATTCTGGGTCTTCTGTTTGTTGTGATAAAGGGGGCGCAGCTACGGGGACCTGGACACTTGGATGCATTCTGGGTCTTCTCTATGTTATGATAAAGGGGGCGCAGCTACAGAGACCTGGACACTTGGATCCATTCTGGGTCTTCTCTGTTATGATAAAGGGGGTGCAGCCACAGGGACCTGGAGACTTGGGTCCATTCTAGGTCTTCTCTATGTTGTGATAAAGGGGGCGCAGCTACAGGGACCTGGACACTTGGATCCGTTCTGATTCCATTCTGGGTCTTCTCTATGTTGTGATAAAGGGGGCGCAGTTACAGGGACCTAGAGACTTGGGTGCATTCAGGGTCTTCTCTATGTTATGATAAAGGGGGCGCAGCTACGGGGACCTGGAGACTTGGGTCTATTCTGGGTCGTCTTCTAGGTTGTGATAAAGGGGGCGCAGCTACAGGGACCTGGAGACTTGGATCCATTCTGGGTCTTCTGTTTGCTGTGATAAAGGGGGCGCAGCTACAGGGACCGGGAGACTTGGGTCTATTCTGGGTCCTCTCTATGTTATGATAAAGGGGGCGCAGCTACGGGGACCTGGAGACTTGGGTCTATTCTGGGTCGTCTTCTAGGTTGTGATAAAGGGGGGCGCAGCTACAGGGACCTGGAGACTTGGATCCATTCTGGGTCTTCTGTTTGCTGTGATAAAGGGGGCGCAGCTACAGGGACCGGGAGACTTGGGTCTATTCTGGGTCCTCTCTATGTTATGATAAAGGGGGCGCAGCTACAGGAACCTGCACACTTTGGTCCATTCTGGGTGTTCTCTCTGCTGTATTAAAGGGGGCGCAGCTACAGGGACCTGGAGACTTGGGTGCATTCTCGGTTCGCTCTATGTTATGATAAAGGGGGCGCAGCTACAGGGACCTGGAGACCTGGATCCATTCCGGGTCTTACCTTTGCTATGATAAAGGGGGCGCAGCTACAGGGACCTGGACACTTGGATCCATTCCGGGTCTTACCTTTGCTATGATAAAGGGGGCGCAGCTACAGGGACCTGGACACTTGGATCCATTCCGGGTCTTACCTTTGCTATGATAAAGGGGGCGCAGCTACAGGGACCTGGAGACTTAGGTGCAGTCTGGGTCTTCTCTATGTTGTGATAAAGGGGGCGCAGCCACAGGGACCTGGACACTTGGGTCCATTCTGGGTCTTCTGTTTGTTGTGATAAGGGGGGCGCAGCTACGGGGGCCTGGATCCATTCCGGGTCTTACCTTTGCTATGATAAAGGGGGCGCAGCTACAGGGACCTGGACACTTGGATCCATTCCGGGTCTTACCTTTGCTATGATAAAGGGGGCGCAGCTACAGGGACCTGGACACTTGGATCCATTCCGGGTCTTACCTTTGCTATGATAAAGGGGGCGCAGCTACAGGGACCTGGAGACTTGGGTGCATTCTGGGTCTTCTCTATGTTGTGATAAAGGGGGCGCAGCCACAGGGACCTGGACACTTGGGTCCATTCTGGGTCTTCTGTTTGTTGTGATAAGGGGGGCGCAGCTACGGGGACCTGGACACTTGGATCCATTCCGGGGCTTACCTTTGCTATGATAAAGGGGGCGCAGCTACAGGGACCTGGAGACTTAGGTGCATTCTGGGTCTTCTCTATGTTGTGATAAAGGGGGCGCAGCCACAGGGACCTGGAGACGTGGGTCCATTCTAAGTCTTCTGTTTGCTCTGATAAACGGGGCGCAGCTACAGGGACCTGGAGACGTGGGTCCATTCTAAGTCTTCTGTTTGCTCTGATAAAGGGGGCGCAGCTACAGGGACCTGGAGACGTGGGTCCATTCTAAGTCTTCTGTTTGCTCTGATAAAGGGGGGCGCAGCTACAGGTACCTGGAGACGTGGGTCCATTCTGGGTCTTCTCTATGTTGTGATAAAGGGGGTGCAGCTACAGGGACCTGGAGACTTGGATGCATTCTGGGTCTTCTCTGCTGTATTAAAGGGGGCGCAGCCACAGGGACCTGGAGACGTGGGTCCATTCTAAGTCTTCTGTTTACTCTGATAAACGGGGCGCAGCTACAGGGACCTGGAGACGTGGGTCCATTCTAAGTCTTCTGTTTGCTCTGATAAAGGGGGGCGCAGCTACAGGGACCTGGAGACTTGGGTCCATTCTGGGTCTTCTCTATGTTGTGATAAAGGGGGCGCAGCTACAGGGACCTGGAGACGTGGGTCCATTCTGGGTCTTCTCTATGTTGTGATAAAGGGGGCGCAGCCACAGGGACCTGGAGACGTGGGTCCATTCTAAGTCTTCTGTTTGCTCTGATAAACGGGGCGCAGCTACAGGGACCTGGAGACGTGGGTCCATTCTAAGTCTTCTGTTTGCTCTGATAAAGGGGGGCGCAGCTACAGGGACCTGGAGACGTGGGTCCATTCTAAGTCTTCTGTTTGCTCTGATAAAGGGGCGCAGCTACAGGGACCTGGAGACTTGGGTCCATTCTGGGTCTTCTCTATGTTGTGATAAAGGGGCGCAGCTACAGGGACCTGGAGACGTGGGTCCATTCTGGGTCTTCTCTATGTTGTGATAATGGGGGCGCAGCTACAGGGACCTGGAGACTTGGGTCCATTCTGGGTCTTCTCTATGTTATGATAAAGGGGGTGCAGCTACAGGGACCTGGAGACTTGCGTCTATTCTGGGTCTTCTCTGTTATGATAAAGGGGGCGGAGCTACAGGGACCTGGAGACTTGGATGCATTCTGGGTCTTCTCTATGTTATGATAAAGGGGGCGCAGCTACAGGGACCTGGAGACGTGGGTCCATTCTAAGTCTTCTGTTTGCTCTGATAAAGGGGGGCGCAGCTACAGGGACCTGGAGACGTGGGTCCATTCTAAGTCTTCTGTTTGCTCTGATAAAGGGGGGCGCAGCTACAGGGACCTGGAGACTTGGGTCCATTCTGGGTCTTCTCTATGTTGTTATAAAAGGGGCGCAGCTACAGGGACCTGCAGACTTGGATGCATTCTGGGTCTTCTCTGTTATGATAAAGGGGGCGCAGCTACAGGGACCTGGAGACTTGGATCCATTCTGCGTCTTCTCTATGTTGTGATAAAGGGGGTGCAGCTACAGGGACCTGGAGACTTGGATCCATTCTGGGTCTTTATGTTGTGATAAAGGGGGCGCAGCCACAATGACCTGGAGACTTGGGTCCATTCTGGGTCTTCTGTTTGCTGTGATAATGGGGGCGCAGCTACAGGGACCTGGAGACTTGGGTCCATTCTGGGTATTCTCTCTGCTGTATTAAAGGGGGCGCAGCTACAGGGACCTGGAGACTTGGATGCATTCTGGGTCTTCTCTATGTTATGATAAAGGGGGTGCAGCTACAGGGACCTGGAGACTTGCGTCTATTCTGGGTCTTCTCTGTTATGATAAAGGGGGCGGAGCTACAGGGACCTGGAGACTTGGATGCATTCTGGGTCTTCTCTATGTTGTGATAAAGGGGGTGCAGCTACAGGGACCTGGAGACGTGGGTCCATTCTAAGTCTTCTGTTTGCTCTGATAAAGGGGGGCGCAGCTACAGGGACCTGGAGACGTGGGTCCATTCTAAGTCTTCTGTTTGCTCTGATAAAGGGGGGCGCAGCTACAGGGACCTGGAGACTTGGGTCCATTCTGGGTCTTTATGTTGTGATAAAGGGGGCGCAGCTACAGGGACCTGGAGACTTGGGTCCATTCTGGGTCTTCTGTTTGTTGTGATAAAGGGGGCGCAGCTACGGGGACCTGGACACTTGGATGCATTCTGGGTCTTCTCTATGTTATGATAAAGGGGGCGCAGCTACAGGGACCTGGAGACTTGGATCCATTCTGGGTCTTCTTTATGTTGTGATAAAGGGGGCGCAGCTGAGGGACCTGGAGACTTGGATCCATTCTGGGTCTTCTCTATTATGATAAAGGGGGCGCAGCTACAGGAACCTGGAGACTTGGATGCATTCTGGGTCTTCTCTATGTTGTGATAAAGGGGGTGCAGCTACAGGGACCTGGAGACTTGGATGCATTCTGGGTCTTCTCTGCTGTATTAAAGGGGGCGCAGCTGAGGGACCTGGAGACTTGGATCCATTCTGGGTCTTCTGTTTGCTGTGATAAAGGGGGCGCAGCTACAGGGACCTGGAGACTTGGGTCCATTCTGGGTCTTCTCTATGCTGTGATAATGGGGGCGCAGCTACAGGGACCTGGAGACTTGGGTCCATTCTGGGTCTTCTCTATGCTGTGATAATGGGGGCGCAGCTACAGGGACCTGGAGACTTGGTTCCATTCTGGGTATTCTCTCTGCTGTATTAAAGGGGGTGCAGCTACAGGGACCTGGAGACTTGGGTCCATTCTGGGTCTTCTCTATGCTGTGATAATGGGGGCGCAGCTACAGGGACCTGGAGACTTGGTTCCATTCTGGGTATTCTCTCTGCTGTATTAAAGGGGGCGCAGCTACAGGGACCTGGAGACGTGGGTCCATTCTATGTCTTCTGTTTGCTCTGCTAAACGGGGCGCAGCTACAGGGACCTGGAGACTTGGATGCATTCTGGGTCTTCTCTGTTATGATAAAGGGGGCGCAGCTACAGGGACCTGGAGACTTGGGTCCATTCTGGGTCTTCTGTTTGTTGTGATAAGGGGGCGCAGCTACGGGGACCTGGACACTTGGATGCATTCTGGGTCTTCTCTGTTATGATAAAGGGGGCGCAGCTACAGGGTCCTGGAGACTTGGGTCCATTCTGGGTCTTCTGTTTGTTGCGATAAAGGGGGCCCAGCTACGGGGACCTGGAGACTTGGGTCCATACTGGGTCTTTATGTTGTGATAAAGGGGGCGCAGCTACAGGGACCTGGACCCTTGGGTCCATTCTGGGTCTTCTCTATGTTATGATAAAGGGGGCGCAGCTACAGGGACCTGGAGTCTTGGGTCTATTCTGAGTATTCTCTGCAATTTTAACCCATTCCTATTTAATTGGTTGCAGAATTTTTCTGTCTCGTAAGTCTGCTTTTCTGATCTCCATTATTGGATTGCCACCCTCTGCCTGATTGTTGGTCAAAGCATAAGTTCTACAATTTGCCAAGCTCCTAACTAATTTATCCCACCCCCTAACCTGCCAATCCCCCCACCCCCCACAACACCCTTAACTCTTCAACATTTGCTACCTTGACTGGTAGTGTCAGTTTGCTATTATCTACCGCATACCCTGAAAGCCGACCTTTGCCTCCTTGCCTATTCATCCAAAAAGCTTTTACTCTGCCAGTTTAACTTCTGAAAATTTCTGGAAGTCTGTAGCCCCCCCACCCCCCTAATAGGCTAACCAGTTCATGAAAACCATGCTTGTTTGCCACTTGCAGGCAGTCTTGTAGCATGAATCCACAATAGATTCTCCTGCAATGCATACTCCTGCCATTTAGTGACTGGATTTGAAAGTATGTAGAGCTGTCATTCCAAAAATACACTCTTGTACCCCCATCCAGTCATAAGTCCTTTAATCACTCGCCGCCCAAAAACTCACCTGCACCTCAACTAATCGAACCTCTGAAATGTCTGTAAGGGGGCACGTTGGTGCTTCATGGGAATCTAAACAAAAAGTGAAATGGGCCTTGTACTTTTGGATGTTTGTAACTGGAAAATAAGTTGATTAGATCAATTATTGTAGCATTTATTTCTCCATCACTGACTGAGGTAGCTTTTCCAAATTTTAATAGATGGGAATCTTACTTCTAACCATCTTTCCATGGATGTCTGTGTGCACTTTCTAAACTACAGCAACATGCACCCATACCTTGTGTACGAGGTACGTAGTTGGGAATGAAGGCTCGAATTGGTTGACCAGATCCTGGGTTTCCTCCAGCTGCGTCCATTGTTGAATTACTTCCTGATGCTTCACCCACTATTGATTCCTCTCTTGTTGGAGTTTCCCTGTGTTTTTGTGCATTTCTGTTTCAGTGCATTATATGGTCCAATATATCCAAAGTCACGAATCTGAATGTCTGCTCAAACTAAAATGAAGTACTTTGAATTCGAAATTCTGATGCATGACGTGTGGTAGCTTTTGAAAGTTTTTGTCTGTTTCTGTAGTGCCACTCACCTACTGCCATGTTTTGGTTGCTTTTACAGTATTCCCTTCACCATTCAGCGACTTTGCGAGTTACTTACGGAGCCCAGACGAAACTATAGTGGAACAGAGAAGTTTCTGAGAGGCGTTGAAAAGGTATTGATATTCTGAATGTATTGTGCAAAATAAATTGATACTGATTAAGTGTTTGACCACAAAATGTTTGCCTATTCTAAATTAGCGCAAATATTTGTCTGGCATTGGGCTGTCATTCACATGTGCGAATGATTCACGTTCGATTACGTGTCCTGGTAAACTATTAAACAAAGAGGAATTAATGTACAATCTGTCAGATGTCTTGTGGCCCATCCACTTCATTGTAAGGTCTGTATTGCAACTAAAGTGTCGAATCGATCCTGCCACAGATGCCAACATACCCTCAGATTTTCTATGTCGCATTGTGTGAAAGGAATCTTCTATTGAAATTCCAGCTTTTCAGGATATTGTCTTACTTTGTTTGAAATGTTTGACTTTCGTGTTTAAACCTGCTACGGAGAATAGGAAAAACACTTGTTTATTTTCTACCTTTTCACTTCATTTCTCCCCTTTCAGCTTCTTGAGCATCTCTTTGGTTGTTATGGTAGAATGGGCAAAAAAAGACCAACATCTACTTTTATTCCATGCAGTTCCTTGAATATTAATACATCCCTCTACAAACTGGGGCATCCCTGAAGTTTAAAGCTTTATGCAAATGATAAATGCAAGGGAGAGGCAGGATGATGGTTTTGCTATATTGTATTGAAATTGCATTTGTATAGCGCTTACTACCCCTGACGAGGCGTCGAGGCACTTTTTCGGCAAGTAGCACGCTACTCCGGAACCCATAGAGGATTAGTGGTGAATTAGTATAGTGAATTATGAAAGTAATTTGAGTGGTGGATATTAATTAGTTATTTGGATTGAGAAGGAAGAGGGAAGAGTCTAGAAATGTGTTTTTTGGGCAGTTTATAGCCCTTGGAGGGGGTTTGTGATAGAGTGGGAAATATGAAATTAATTTGAGTGGTGGACATGATCTGTTTTTTGGATTGGAAAGAAACAGTGGAAGGATAGAAGAGGAAAGGGTCCAGAATCTTTGTTTTTTTGAGTTCGTACCAGTAGGAGGGGGTTTGGAATGAGTAAAAGGGTAGAGGGGGGTGTGCCAGGTAAGGGTTTAGAAAGGCTTGTTTGGGAGATCTGAATAGTAAGAGGTATGAGATGATGCAAGGAGGGAAGAGTCTAGAAAGGGTTATTTTGGGTATCATAGTAGTGGTATGGGGCTTGGGATGAATGAGAGAGTATAGGGTGAGAAATAGGGTACTGCATTGGATGTGCTGAATTAGAAGAAAAGTAATGTATAGATACAGAAGTACATGGAAGGTGTGTGTGTGTGTCTGTGTGTCGGTGTGTCGGTGTGGGTGTGTGTCGGTGTGGGTGTGTGTCGGTGTGGGTGTGTGTCGGTGTGGGTGTGTGTCGGTGTGGGTGTGTGTCGGTGTGGGTGTGTGTCGGTGTGGGTGTGTGTCGGTGTGGGTGTGTGTCGGTGTGGGTGTGTGTCGGTGTGGGTGTGTGTCGGTGTGGGTGTGTGTCGGGGTGTGTGTGTGGGTGTGTGTGTGTGGGTGTGTGTGTGTGTCGGTGTGTGTGTGTGTCGGTGTGTGTGTGTGTCGGTGTGTGTGTGTGTCGGTGTGTGTGTGTGTGTGTGTGTGTGTGTGTGTGTGTGTGTGTGTGTCGGTGTGTGTGTGTGTCGGTGTGTGTGTGTGTCGGTGTGTGTGTGTGTCGGTGTGTGTGTGTGTGTGTGGTGTGTGTGTGTGTCGGTGTGTGTGTGTGTCGGTGTGTGTGTGTGTCGGTGTGTGTGTGTGTCGGTGTGTGTGTGTGTCGGTGTGTGTGTGTCGGTGTGTGTGTGTGTCGGTGTGTGTGTGTGGTGTGTGTGTGTGTCGGTGTGTGTGTGTGTCGGTGTGTGTGTGTGTCGGTGTGTGTGTGTCTGTGTGTGTGTGTGTCGGTGTGTGTGTGTGTCTGTGTGTGTGTCTGTGTGTGTGTGTGTGTGTGTGGGGTGTGTGTGTGTGTGTGTCGGGGTGTGTGTCGGGGTGTGTGTGTGTCGGGGTGGGTGTGTGTCGGGGTGGGTGTGTGTCGGGGTGGGTGTGTGTCGGGGTGGGTGTGTGTCGGGGCGTGTGTGTGTCGGGGCGTGTGTGTGTCGGGGTGTGTGTGTGTCGGGGTGTGTGTGTGTCGGGGTGTGTGTGTGTCGGGGTGTGTGTGTGTCGGGGTGTGTGTGTGTCGGTGTGTGTGTGTGTGTCGGGGTGTGTGTGTGTCGGGGTGTGTGTGTGTGTCGGGGTGTGTGTGTGTCGGGGTGTGTGTGTGTCGGTCGGTGTGTGTGTGTGTCGGTCGGTGTGTGTGTGTGTCGGTCGGTGTGTGTGTGTGTCGGTGTGTCTCAGTCACACTCCAACTCCTGGCCTACCAATCTCTCGACAGGATCTCCAGGCACGGACCTCTTGAATGCCTCCAAGAAAAATTCAAACAACTCCAATGTTGTAAGTCTGCAGTGCCGTGATTTATTGAAATTATTCACTCCATAGCTGTTCAGGCGTAGTGCCCGCCATGACGCGTTTCGCTCGCCTCACGCGAGCTTGATCATATATATATATTCACTGAAAAAAACATAGTTTTCAGGGACGTTATAGTTAGTTGGACATTTCACTTGTACAAAACCAGAGAAATTCGGCTAACTATAACTCACGCCCCCGCAATGCACTGCTGATGACGTCACATATTACATAATTCATGACATGGTCAATGACATCACTGATGACATCTCAAATGACATCACTGATGACATCTCAAATGACATCACTGATGACATCATCCTGTGACTGTGTGTTTCTATAAAGTTTAAATATGTTTTAATATTATATGCCAAGGTGTATTGAAGAATGAGTGGGTGTATAAGTGTCTGGATGGAGGATTTAGTAGGTGCGTGACTGACTGTATAAGTGAGTTATTAAATGTCTTACTGAATGCATGGGTTAGTGACTAAACTGTGTGAATGTCTATCTGTCTGTTGTGTAAGCTGCTGCATGGGTTGGTGAGTAGCTACATGACTGTCTATACGGGCTATTGATTGCTTGCCTGAGTATTTGTATGGGTGCCTGTGTGTGTGTGTGGGTGGGTGGGAGGTGTGTGACTCTTTGCATAGATGTGTGATGGTTGATTCACTGGGTGTATGGGTTCAAGAGTGCATGTGGAAACGGGTGTATGGGTGGGTGAGTGTGTGTATGGGTGTGTTGGTGAGTGAATGGATGTCTCAGTGGTACATGTGCAAGTAACTACATATGTGAAAGGCAGTATATATGTGTGTTGGAGTATATAAATGGCTATAAGTGAGAGTGTGATTGTGAGAGTGGCTGTATGGATGAGTGTGTACTTGTATCAGTGATTGTATAAGAGCGTAAGAATGTGCTAGTATTTGTATGAGTAAGTGAGCTGGTGTGTGTATAACTGTATAGGTGAGTAAATGGCAGTGTGATTGATTCTTTGCATGACTGACTAGGTGTGTGAGTAACTCTGGATGAGTGGCGGTGTGTGTGTCTGTATAGGTGTATGAGTGCATATGATAGTGTTGTATTGATGAGTGACTACATGTATGAGTGACTGTATGGGTGAATGAGTGGATTTGTGTGTAGACCTAGGAATCAGTGAGTGCGTATGTAGTAACTGGTATAGGTGTGTCTATGGTTTCGAGAATGGTAGTCTGTATTTTAGAGGGGGTGTATCAAAGGTTATATTAGGGTGTGAGGAGGTGCATCAGATTTTCACGTGGATGATGTCATCAGTGATGTCGTCAGTGATGTCACTGACCATGTCATGAATGATGTAATATGTGACGTCATCAGCAGTGCATTGCGGGGGCGCGAGTTATAGTTAGCTGAACTAACTATAACGGCAGAATTTCTCTGGTTTTGTACGAGTGAAATGTCCAACTAACTATAACGTCCCTGAAACCTATGGTTTTTTCAGTGAATTTCAAAGGATTTTTAAATGCTCATTTCTAACTATAACGTCCCTAAAACCTATGGTTTTTTCAGTGAATTTCAAAGGTTTTTTAAATGCTCATTTCTAACTATAACATACCAGTCGCGTTTCCAGAGTGGTGGAGAAAGGTGAGCGTGGCCTCCGAAACACCTCTTAGCAATCCCACTGTGTGGGATTTACTGGAGGTAACAGGAGGAGTAGTTAGCCCCCAACGTCAACCTTGGGGGCCACCTACCCCTTTTATTACCACCAGTAAGTCCCACACAGCAGGATTGCTAACTTCTTGTATCAGGCCCCGCCCCCTCCCTGCACCACTGTGCAAACGCGCCCCCTAGCACGTAAGTTGGGGGATTAAGTCCCCTTGAATCCTGAGGGTCCCTGGGGGCCAACTAGCCCACCAGGTACCTCCTGTAAGCGCCACAGAGCTGCGTTGCAGAGAGGTGGTCCGAGGCCACGCCCCTTTTTACACCTCTTTGCAATGCAACTCTGTGCTTACTGGAGGTACCTGGTGGGCTAGTTGGCCCCCAGGAACCCTCGGGATTCAAGAGGACTTAATCCCCCAACGTAAAACGCACCACGGAGCGCGTTTGCACACTTATCACATCAGGCCCCGCCCCCTTCCTTCACCACTGTGCAAACGCGCCCCGTGGCGCGTTTTAAGTTGGGGGATTAAGTCCCCTTGAATCCTGAGGGTCCCTGGGGTCCAACTAGCCCACCAGGTACCTCCAGTAAGCGCCACAGAGCTGCGTTGCAGAGAGGTGTAAAAAGGGGCATGGCCTCGGACCACCTCTCTGCAACGCAGCTCCCTGGCGCATACTAGAGGTACCTGGTGGGCTAGTTGGCCCCCAGGGACCCTCAGTATTAAAGGGGAATTAATTCCTCAACTTAAAACACGCCACGGGGCGCGTTTGCAGAGTGGTGCAGGGTCGGGGCGGCCCCCTCGGCGCGATGCCGGCTTTTTTTTGTTGTTGTTTTTTTTAGAAGGGGGGCTGTGTGGCCCCCCTTTTACTATTTTTTGGGCCCTGGGGACCCCATCCCCCAGGGCCTGAACCCTTTTTTTAAACGGGAGGGGGGCCACGTGGCCCCCCTCCAGAGGCCAATTATGGCCCCGGGGAGCCCATCCCCCGGGGCCTGGCCACCCTCTTTATTTATTTATTTTTTTTGGGAGGGGGGGCCGCGTGGCCCCCCTCAGGCCAGTTATGGCCCCGGGGACCCCATGCCCCGGGGCCAGCCTGTCCGTTTTTTTTGTTTTTTTTTTTTAAAGGGGAGGGGGGCCGCGTGGCCCCCCTCCCAGACCACTTGTGGCCCCGGGGACCCCATCCCCCCGGGCCTGGCCTCTCCGTTGGGGACCGTGGGGGGAGCCCCAATGCCCCCACGGTCCCGCCGGCTCCCCGCCTCCTGCGGGAGCCGGCATTGCTTTTCCACAAGGGGAGCTGCTGACATGCAGCTCCCCTTGTGGGCTGGGCACCCCGGGACACTGCAGGAGCCGTACCTGTGGGGTGGCGGTCTCCAGGGCCAACAAGGGCTCCAGGAGGGGGGCTGCTCGGCCCCCCTCCCTACCAGTGCAAAGCCCCGGGGAGGTGGTGGTCCCCGGGGTTCGGGGGTCTGTAACGGACCCCCGCATTTCCATATTTAGTGCCCCGGGGAGGTGGTGGTCCCCGGGGCTGCGGGGGGGCTGCGTGCCCTCCCGCAAAACATAAATAAAGCCTCGGGGAGGTGGCGGTCCCCGGGGCTGCGGGGGCCCCCGCTATTAAATTTGCGCATGCCCCCGGGACCTGGCCCACCCGGGGGCTCAATAATAACGAAGAGCGGTAGCCCGCGCTTTGTTTTTTTATTTTATCGGCAGGATTCGCGCACCCAGCATGAATTCTGTCCTTGTGGGACCCCCTGAGCAGGCCTAGGGGGTCAGGGTGTTTCTACCCTGCCCCCTTCTTGTTTTTTTAACCTTTTTTTCTGTTTTCTTGTGACTTGGTTCTACCGAGTCACAAGATGGCTGCCAACACTTCCTGGTTTGGAGTGTTGGCAGCCAATGAGAATGAAGCTCGTGCTCAGGAGGGTTCGCGAACCCACCGCTGCCCTAGATATCGAAACTTCTTCTTTTTTTAATTTCTCAGAAACTACTGAACGGATTTACACCATTTAAAAAAAAAAAAAAAAAAAGGTTGCTTTCTGAACCAAGCGCTACCTTTTTGCCAAATTTGGTGTAATTCCGTTCAGCAGTTCGGGCTGTAGCTTTGTCTAAAGTTTCCTATGGAAATTAACATCGGGAAAACGCGTTGTGGGACCCCCTTTTTTCTCGGCCCCCGCTTGACGAATCACCCCGAAACTTTCAAGTCAGGAGCTGACCAGAGCGCCCCACTAGTTTTGAAAATTTCGCGAACATTCGTCAACCGGCGCCAAAGTTATTGGCAAATCAAAAAACGCTTTTCCTATGGAAACTAGGTCCTAACTATAACTACCTACTGGCGACCGCCAGTAGGTAATATATATATATTGCATAATGAAGATTGTATATGTAGATTAAAGATGCATTTAATAAATCCCGGCTTTCAAGTGTTCTACTTTAAAATGAATGTATTTTTTTTACTTTTTGTAATTCAGTAGTGAGGCAATTGTAGATAGTTATGATAAAAGATTTACTTATTTATGCAGTCACTTGTATACATATTAAAAACATAGAATAATGCAACTATCATTAATATGTACATTTGTTAAGCAGAACTAACAAATATTTTTGAATACATAATTATACACATTTATACAAAGCAATACACAAATATAGGTACATATCTATAGTCCAAATAAATGCTTGTATACAGAGGGATAGGCTGAATAGTTCTGTTTGCTTATTGTGGTTATGTGGGGAAGAGCCAATTCTTAAGTAGTTTTCTGAAGATAAGGTGGATGTCCGTAGATCTTATGTTGGGGGGAGGGGGAGGGAGTAAACAGTGCCATAGTTTGGTGCTTGAACAGAGAAGGATGTGCCACCCATGCTTTTTTTCTTGTACGGTGGGATTTTCAGGCGAGGTGCCACTCCAGAGCGGAGGTTCCTTTGTTGAATGTGTTTGATAATTTTATTCCTGATGAAGAGCGGTCCTGTTCCATATATCACTTTGTGGGTGATACAAAGCAGCTTGAACGTGGATCTTCTGGCATCCGGTAACCAATGCAGGGCTTTCAAAGCAGGGGAGATATGGTCATGTGGCTTTATATGTAAGAGTAGTCTGGCAGCCAAGTTCGTAATCCGTTGTAGTCTTTTCATAGTCGTTAAAGGTGATCCGTGGTAGAGGCTATTGGCGTAATCGAGTTTGGACAGAACGAGATGGTAGCCTGGACCTTGTGTGGAAATCCCAGATGGGGGAAAGTTTCGCCGCAGAGTTTTTATATTAACAAAGCTTGATCTTGCTAGTTTGTCCATTTGGGCATTCATTGAAAGCTTCGAGTCCATGGTCATTCCGAGGTTTCTTACTTTCTTCGATACTTTAGGCGGTGTTCCCAGATCATCCGGCCAGGTGGCGAGTGGGCCCTAATTTTTCCAGTTGCCACATGTGAGTATTTCCGTTTTTAGAAGCCTTCAACTAGAGATGGCTCCATGTCATCCATTGATCCACGTCTCTGAGACAACTGAAAATTGGCGACTTTCCAATGTCTTTGGGGCATTCCAGTTGGAGTATTTGCGTGTCATCTGCATAGTTATAGCACGTGAGGTGAAATTGGTCAGTGCTGGTACTGACTTCATGTAGATGTTGAAAAGCATGGGTGAGATGATAGAGCCTTGAGGGACCCCTGCTGTCGTGAAGTACGGTTTGGACGAGAAATGGGGTATGGATGACTTTAGTTCTGTTGCGAAGGTAGGATGTGATCCAGTCTAGAGCAGTCCCCTCTATGCCGGCTTCGTAGAGTCTTTGTATCAGTGTGTCATGGTCAACCGTGTTGAAGGCAGCCGAGAGGTCCAAGAGAAGTAGTGCAGCATCCCCTTGCAGTCAACTGTGTTCTTCAGGTCATCCCTGATGGCAACAAGGGCAGATTCTGTGCCTCTTCATGGACTGAATCCTGTTTGGAAGTCTGAAAGTATGACATTATCTTCGATGAATTGTGACATCTGGGCGAATGGTGCTATTTCTATCAGTTTGCCCAGGAAAGGTCAATTTGTAATTGGTGTGTAGTTGTCAGGGTTCAGCGGGTCCAAGTTTTTCTTCAGTAATGGGCGTATCTATGACTTTAGTTCTTCTGGAAATATTCCGGTAGTTAAGGAGTTGTTTATGATTCTTCTTACTGGTGTGGCAGCAGAGGTTGTTAGAAGAATTCTATTGAAGGTTTGCGATGGACAGGGGTCAGAAGGGCTGCCGGCAGGCCTGCTTGCTTTGACCAGGACCATAAATTTATCGTCTGAAATGTGTTGGAAGGAACGGAGAGGCTGTGTTGGAGTATTCTTGGATTGTTGTTTTGTAAAAGGGTCAGTGCTGGTGCTTTGTCTTTGTTTTAAATGAGTCAAACGTGTCTGCTTTTCGTGTATTGATTTGCCAGTTTGTCTGTGAAATCTTGAGTAACGGGATGAGCTAATTCTAGACAATTTGGTTTCCAAAATTAATTGAGAATTTTATAGAATTCTTTATTTGCACATTTAGCATTTTGAATTCTGTCTGAATAGTACCTTTTCTTAGCTTTAGCGGACTTATATAATCTGTTATGTTTCTGTTGGCGAAGTTTCTTGATTGGGGTTTGTTTTGAGCTAGGCATGTTGCAGCTTTCTAATTTTGTTATTTTATCTCTTATCTCTATTTCTCCAAGGTTTTTAGTGGTATTAGGATATCTAAAGCTTCCTGTAGCCACTCGTATAGTTGTTTAACAGAATTTGTGTCTAGATCTGTACTGGATGTTAGTTGTGTTCCTAAGTGTTCCAAATTGAATAGGTCAATAGGTGGATGCACGTAAGATGATTTTAGGTGCGCTGGTTTGTGTTATTTTATGTTGGAAAGCAAGCAAATGGTGGTCTGACCATATGACCGGAGTCATTGTTTG
Organism: Calotriton arnoldi; assembly: GCA_963921515.1. Taxonomy (NCBI): domain Eukaryota; kingdom Metazoa; phylum Chordata; class Amphibia; order Caudata; family Salamandridae; genus Calotriton; species Calotriton arnoldi. The sequence continues at coordinate 236,768 of CAWUFW010000456.1, forward strand.
AAAGTTAACTAGTTCTGTATTTGCAAAATTGACATCTAGGATGTGTCCAGTGATGTGTGTGGGTTTATGGACGATCTGATGCGGGTTCAGTGTGTCTAGGTCCTCGGTGATTGTTTTCGGATGGGGCATATTGGGTTTGTCAAACCAAATGTTGGAGTCACCCAGAACGCATAGGTTGGAGTGTAGTGTTATCAGGTTTGAAACTGTGTCTAGAAGTGTGTCTGGGAATGTCACCTTGCTAGGTGGAGGTCTGTAAAGGAGCAGGAAGTTACTACAGGAGGAAGATGGTGTAGGATTGCATCTGGTGAAAAGGTCCTCACTATCTTTTATGGAGACGTTGTCGGCTTTAGTGATATGTAATATTTGTCTGAACACAACAGCTAGGCCACCTCCTCTTTTGCCTATACGATTATGTGTGATAGTATGATAGCCTAGAGGAACGGCTTCATGCAGGACTGCAGCCATATAATCTCCCAACCATGATTCAGTTATGAACAGTATATCGGGTTTTGTGTCAGTAAGAAGATCGTAGTTGTGATGTTTGTTTTTAGAGAGCGATCAAGCATTTATTAGTAGACAGTTTAGAGAATGTGCTTTGGTGATAGTGTGACTTTGTTTTGTGGAAGAGTGAGTAGTATTTTGTGGGCCTGCAGCAGGTGTCTCTTTAGTGTTGGTATTAGCTGTATGAGAATAGGATTCGTATAGCTCTTCTGTATTGTGTTCCTCGTCCAGCAAGCTAAGAAGGCATTTTGATGGGTCTGCATGTGTAGGTGGTGGGGACGGTGGTTGAGGGTGTTTTGGTGCGCTGTGTTTTTGTAGTGCAACCTTGTTGTGCAGTAGACATGGAGAAGCGAAGTTGTGAGGTGTGGCATGTTGGTTATTTTGTTTGTGACTGTTTAGGGCGGAAGGTGAAAGAGTTAGGGGTGGTGGTGCAGCATGTGGGTCATGTAGTAAGGTTTTAAATTGTCAAATGGATGAGAGGCGGTTGAAAGAGTTGCTGTGTTGCTGTATATGTTAGGTGTGGTGGAAGAGAGAAAGGTTTGTATTGGAGTTTGTTCATTTGTGTAGTTTGAAAGATGGGTGTATGTTTGTAGTTTCTGATGGGAAGTATTACAATTGAGGTGTTGCGTGTGAGATTTTGTTGTGCTGGTGTGCGTGTTATGTTTTGTTTTTGAGGAGTAGTGAAACAAGGTGCTGATGTATTTGTTTTATAAGATGGATTTGTTTGTATAGTGTGGTGTTTTAGTGGAAGTTGTAAGGTAAATGGGGAGGTGATGTTTGTGAGTAGAGTGGAAGTTGTGTGTAAGAGGGGATGAAGCAGAGTTAAGAGTATCGTAGACTTGATTGCTGCAAGAGGTAATGTGTGGTGGAGTGTAAGTGTTGTGCAGTTGTGTTATTGTGGTAGAAATAAGGAGGGTGTTGGTCGGAGAAATGATGGAAGGCTGAGTATAAGTTTGTTAGTGACAAAAAGGGGTCTGTTAGGAGTAATTAGAGCAGGCAGTGTGCGTCTGGATGAGATATAGTTAAGTATGGTGTGGATTTGGGTTGTGTTAGTGGTATTGGATAGCGTTATGTACTGTTTGTAGGTGATGGTGCAAATGTGTGGTAGCTTGGATAGTGTCTAGGTTTGATTTCTGGAGTTTTGTAGTGGGTACTGAGATATTGAACTTTGTCTTGGGTTAGTTTGTAGTGAATGAGTAGAGTACATGTGCTGTGAGTGTGTTACTCTGGTTGTGAATGGAGTAGGGTGGCTGCTGGTGTATATGAAATTGTGCAGCATTTTTGGCCCTAGTTCCGACCAGTCTCGAACAGGCTCAAAAAGGCAATTGCCTTTGTCCTCTCCGCCCTTAACCTCAACGCCCAGGCTGAGACGCCCTAAACCCTGACCTTAAATAGCCCTAGTAATCAGGTGACCCCTTTGGCCAATGAAAACCCTAACCAATCACAATACTAGCCCTAAGCCCTAGATCCAATGGGACATCAGCCTCTTGTAACAAATCACAGCCCTAGTCCCTACAGCCAATCGGGCACCAAATCTTAAGCCCTAAGTCCAATTGAAAGCCCAGCTCCAGGAACCAATCCTAAACCTATCCACCAATCGGATCACTAACCCCAAGCCCTACATCAATAGAATCACTGACCCAGGAACCATTCAGCACCCTCAAATACTCAACCAATGAGAACGCTAACCCTAATCCAATAGAAACACCAGATACAACCACCAATCAGTGCACACCTTCCTATCCTGACATCTACAAGTACCATGAAAGATGGAGCCAACAGAAGTACAGTAGAAGTTATCCCATCCTCTGATCCAATATGCAGACTACCTCTACTAAAGACCATGATGTGGCTATGAAAGGACTCTCAAACGCACATTCTTTGTAGCAATTTTCATCACAGAGTCCCTTCTCTAGAATGACTATACATCTCAATGGGTTGAACCAAAAATGGGAGCTCCTAATGTAAATGTAAGGGATCTCATGAAGATGCCAGTCCATCCTGGAGTGTCATAGGCACTGTCCTGAAAGTATTAAGTGCCCAGGTACTGCTATAAAGAGTACCCCGGATTGACAGAATACACAACATTATCTAAACACCCATGTTAAATGCGTGAGGGGCCCACTTTCAGGCACATGAGGGAGCACCTTATAGGGCTGAGCAATATATATTTAGCCATGTAAAATATAGGCAGTAAGGTCCCACCAGATCTCCGCCCTGGACACTCAGCAAATAGTTTGAGCCAATTAGCTAGGGCTGTAGTGCTCGAGGGCTAGGAGAACACCCTTGCATCTTGGGTACTGTTGCAGTCCACACACAGTAACCCAGCTCGGTTAGTTAGGCTACTGTAGGCAAGGCAAAATCATTCTTTAGAGGCATGAACCTCTAGATCTTAAAAAATGTATACTAGCCTTACAGATGGCCTTGTTACCAACAAAGCTTCTCTCCCAAACTGCTCCCAGTCTCGACACCCCTATCTTGTCGCATGCCCAAAGCCCTTGGAGGTGAACTAGTCTGTCCAGCCATCATCCTGTCCAGGGGGGGAGGGTTCCAGTGTCGCACGGCGACCCCATGCCGACCATCGCAATGCTGACCTTCTGGCCTGAAATACTACCCTGGTAACCGTTGGAAGCGCCTGCCGGATGGGTGGTCTGTATAGGATACCCATAATATTGTCCAGGCCGATTGGGGAGATTTCTGCCCTAAATACAGAATCCTACCAACCACCATACATTCAGTACACCACCAATATGTGTGTAGCCCAATAATAAATACGGTCGTCTGCCATGGCCAGGCCTTCGTAAAATCTAGACTGGACATGTTTATCAAAGGATATTCTAGGGGGTTTGTTGGCCCATAGGAATTTACAGGCCTTGAAGGTGACCACTACAAACCATGAGTTTGGGATGGAGAAGGGGAAGTTCTGGAGGACATGCAGTAGGCGTAGGAGAACCATAATCTTATGTCTTCCCAATAAATTGAGGGGCAGTTTAATCCATCTCTCCATGTCTGCCTGGATGGCACGAGCGGGCGGTCGAATATCAAGGCTACAGGCCAATTCCAGTTCCCAGGTCATGTTGATCCCTAGATATCGTAAATTCAATTGTCTGACGGAGAGAGCAGGTTTGCCGAGTTTTATCCTCTTAGCCGCCATTCAAGGGGACCAAGAGGAATGTTGACCGGGGGGTACGGGACAGGGGTCATCCTTGACTGATGTCTTGTTGGATTGGAAGTCTTGGAAGTTGCCCCATTCACTCGCACCTGGGTTTGAGGCCTGGCATATACTATACGAACATAGGATTGAAACTGGCACCAAGACCCAGTTCACATTGTACCTACTGCAATAAGGCCCAGTCCAAAGATTGAAAGGCCTTCTCAAAATTAAGGAGCATCAGCGCTCTGGCGCATTGCAGGGCCGTGAAAAGGGCCAAAGTTGCATAGATCCTTCGAATACAGTGCCTCGTGGTGGGGTGGGGAATGAAGCCGCATTGGGCCTCACTGATGGGGTGGCTTAGTGCTCTAGTAAGGCGTTGCAGTAGAACTTAAGCGAACAGTTTAACCTCCTTGTATATAAGGGCGATAGGCCGGCAGGAGTCGCAAAGGTGAAGTGGCTTGTCAGGTTTTAGGAGCACCACTATGGTGGCTAGGTCTATTTCTAGTGAGAAATGGCCTAGACTGGTTGCCTCCAGGTACAGTTCTAGGATGGGAGGTAGGATGATATGGCACAGTCTGTTCTAATATTCCTTTGGAAATCCATCTGCCCAGGAGTTTAGCCCGGATTGAGATTTGAGAGGGGCTCCATGGCTGGTCTAGATCTACTTTTTTCGAGGAGTCAGTCTGGACAATGGAATATCTGCAAGTAGTGGGGCGTTCGGCTCTGGCTGCGTGTGTTCGGCATAAAGTGAGACATTGAAGTCTGCAAAGGCAGAGCCAATCTCGGGGGCAGGGATGGCTTGCAGCCTGTTCGGTCCAGTTATTTTATGCACTATTCTAGATGCAATCTCCTTAGTGGCAACCAAACACTGACGGGCCTCATTAAGACTTAGTTGGCGTAAGGTGGCCCTCTCCACCGCCAAGTGATGGCACACCAGTTCCCCAGGAATACCCCGGTGCTTAGACTCTAAAGCCAAGGTAGAGGTTTCCAGATCGGATATGCGGGCATACTTCTCACGGAAATAGCCACTAATATAGGACTATGCTTCCCCTTTCATAGTGGCCTTACAAGCCTCCCATAGTGTCCCAGGCGAGTCCCCTGTCCACCAATTGATATGACCAAAAGCCTTCAGCTGGGCCTCTAATATCCAGGTGAACAATTGATCAGATAGAAGCCAGGCATTGAGTTGCCACATGTTTCACCCTTTTCTGACCCCAGATTCCTAAATGGATCACAACAGGAGCATGGTCCGAGATACCCCTCGCAAGGATATGGGAGTCCCGTATGTGTACGAGGTCGGGGGACAGGAGCAAGAAAGTCAATACGGAACAGTGAACTGTGGGCTGCTGAGGCATGTGTATATTCTCTCTTCTCAGGATTCCACACCCTCCAAGCATCACATAGCCCTGGGTTCAAGTAACCAATCCCTTCCCAGCCCTGTAGATGGCCCCTGAACTCCGTTGGGAGTCTCCACAGCTCAGGATGTCATTAAAATCCTCCCTATGAGCATCGTGCCAAGGTGGAAGGACAATATGCGTCCCCGAGTGTCTGCATTGTGGATGAAGCCCTTTGGGGAGAGACCTATGCACTAAGTAAATTAGTGGGCACCCTCCATAGAATTTTCCACCGATGTGTATCTCCCCCCCCCCCCCAATATCCCAATAGATCTTATAGACCACTAATGTCAGGGATTTATGAAGCATGACAGCCACTCCCGTAGAGACTCTGGTAAATCCTGTATGGTATATTTTATTGTAGCCATACCTGGCCAAGAAAGCACAATTGGTCCCTAGGAGGTGGGTCTCCTGCAACATTACAATCTGGGGAGCATGACGATGGATGAATTGTAGGATTGCCCCACATTTAATGTGATCTACAAGGCCATTGACATTCCACGTCAAAGCTGTAATAGCCATAGCGATTTATGTGGTATGAAGGGTAGGATGTGTCTTAAGGATTCACCCAGCCAGGAGAAATGTGACCGCAGGGGAGGAGCGTTGGGGGAGGGGGTGCGTGGGGTTAGAGCGGGGGTAGTGGGGGAGGGAGCGGGTGACACAGAGGTGGGGGGGAGGTCGTAGTGATAGCGGTACAGCAGGGGGAACCAGGTAGTTGAAGATGGCGAGCGGGTGGGGTAAAGTATGTTGTGTATGCATAGTCTGTTCTAGATACTCTGAGGGGGTAGGGGAGGTGATGTCGTGTATCTTGGTAGGAGCGGGGGGGGGGGGAGTAGCCCCAGTGTATGGGTTGGCCTCACGTAGTGGCTTACGTGTCGTCATCAGCCGCCGTTGCAGTTGTCGGGACCTCCATTGTGGTATTCCCCTCGGTACTACCCTCTGTGTGCAGGAAGGGCGCCCATACCTGTAGGAACAGGTCCGATTGGTCCTGGGGCTTGTAAATTACTCGCTCATGGGAGGCAGTGTGTATCATAGCCAGGCTTGGGTAGAACTGCTATCACAGCCTTGTTAGAGAGGGGACCTAGGAGGACGTGCGTTCCGCCTCTTGGAATGCAGCGTGTCAGCTATCCCCTCTCCTGCCCAGCAATAAAACTCTGCTGGGAAGCCGTCTTCCCCCGGAGCCTTGTGATAGGGTAGGTTAGCTATCGCTTGTGCAATCTCCTCCCTGCTTATTTCTCCTTCTAGGAGCTCCCTTCCCTCGTCTGAGATGTGAGGGAGAATCACCTCAGTAAGGAAGTTGATCAGTTTGTCCTCTTCAGCTGGTGCCCAAGGGGTATAGAGAGACTTATAGAAAAGAGCAAATTCATTCACGATGTCCTGGGGCCGAGGAAGGGTTGTCCCTGTAGCTGCCTGTATGGCCATGGCAGCCTCCTGCTGGCGGAGCTGTGCCGCTAGCAACCTCCCCGCTTTCCCCCCCTGCTCATAATGTCTCCCTTTCATTCTCTGTCGAGCGTATTCTGCCTTGGAGGTGAAGACTATTTAGCGCCATGCAAACCTGTTCCAAGAATATACGGTGCTGTCGGGTGGGCTGGATAGCGTATAGGCGGGTATAAGACTTAATGTTCCTTTCCAGGTCTTTCTGCCGATCAGCTGCTTGTTTGTTGGCCTGCGCTGCATCCCTCATAAGTTGGCCCCTAATAGTAGCTTTAGCTGCGGCCCGGAGGGTCCTCTCTGAGTCCACGGATACTCGGTTGGTGGAGAGGTACCCTTGGTGTGATGCGCCTGTAGTTGAGATTTGCCCTTAGGTCCGATGGCGCTGGATATTAATGCGCCAGGGCTTACGGCCCGGTTTGGCCAGCCCAATATCCAGCACTAGGAGAACCGGAGAGGGATCGGAGAGCGCAGCCTCCAGTATGCGGGAGTTGCAAATGAGCTGTACCGTCTGTTGGGAGACGTGAAAATGGTCCAAGCGGGAAAGCGTGCCGTGGGTCAGGGAGGTAAAAGTGAATTCTGTATCAGCCGGGTGGCAGAGGCGCCAGTGGTCCACCAGGCCAGTATCTGCCAATATGTCATCCATCAGAGCCCTGTCCGCGGCATTGCCCCTGTCAAGGGGTCCCGTTCTGTCTAGAACTGGGTCCCTCACCAGGTTCCAGTGCCCGCCAATAAGTTATTGCGAGGTGCCCATCTCCACCAGCAGGCGGTTCAATTGGAGGAGGAACAACTTTTTCGCTCCGGTCGGAGCGTAGACTGACCCTACACAGATATGGTGGTCCCCCAGCTGCAATTTGGTGAATTCATATTGTCAGTCCGGCTCTGTCCAGGTTTTTGTCACTGTGACCGGGAGGGATTTGCGGAGGAGGATCGCTAAGCCGTATTTGCGTGTGGGTCCCCTGACTGGATCGTCCCCACCATGCGTGCTACTGTGGATCACCTTCCCCACCCAGTCCCTGCACAGCTTGTCAGACTCTAGGGTGTCTAGGTGCGGTTCCTGCAGCAATGCTACGTCCACTTGCTTGGAATGGAGGTAAGAGAGTATTTTTAGGTCTCGCCTGAGCCAGCGCATGCGCTGCTCTGGCGAGAGTTTTAGTAAGCGGGTTTTGGAAGTGCAAACAGCACTGGCGACCAGCTTGCGTTCACGTGAGCGTGCACGCGCGTCACGGGTCATTAAGTGCATTGCGATCACTTTCACTTTCGCGGCTTTGAAGTAAAGAAATAGATTATTTTTCTATTTCTTTACTTTTGCTATAATCGCGGCACCCGCGCTTTACTTTTAATGTTAAAGCGCTTTACTTTTAATGTTAAAAGTAAAACGCGGGTGCCGCGATTATAATGGTGTAGCCAATAGGTCTCGCTTTTGGGACCTTATAAGTATTTAGTTATGCAACTGTTGCATGGCTAAACACTTATAAGGTCCCAAAGGCGAGACCTATTGGCTATGCCAATGCTTGTTTTCCGTTTGATATAGTGTACAAGTCCGTGTACGTTCCAGGTTATGGTGCGGAGAGGATGAGTGGTATCCATGATGGGGGATAGAGTGGGAGGGGGAGTGGGAGGAGCCCACTGGAACATATTAAGTGTCCTGCTGGCAGGGGGGGGGCATGCTAGGGTGCAACAAGGGTGAGTCCCGCCCGCTTTGTGTATGTAGATGGGGCGTTTGAGGCGATGCACAAGAGAGGGAGAGTATTCGGAGGAAAAAAGGAGGGGGCGTAGAGAAAAGTATGGAGGTAGAAAAGAAGGGGGGAGTAAAGGTGAGATGAAGAAGCAGGCTTTAAGCAAGGGGGGCACGTAGGATGGGAATGACACGTAGGGTGGGAATGACACGTAGAAGTACGCCGGAGCGACGGTAGAAGAGTTGGGGGGGGGGTACTAGGAGGCCCCCTGGCATGCAGCAGAGGTGTTGTGGTCCGATGGAGCTGCCAAAATCAGTGGCAGTGGAATTGTAGTCCGGATGAAGTTGTATGAGAGATGCGATGTGGCTGTACAAGGGTAGATAGAGCAGGGGGGAGTAGGAGGGGATTAACCGAGCGGAGGTGCTGGTCGGCTGCTATGCAGCACAGGGGATACTAGACTTTCTACCGCGGGTCTAGACTCGCTGGAGCGCCACTCCGAGGGAAGGGCCCACCGGGAGTACAGGCCGTTGTCTAGGGTAAAACATGAGAGTTGCTGCGTCCGGCGGGCTGAGGAGGAATAATGTTGACGAGGGGGGCGGGGGAGAGGCCAAGAGGAGTGACCCAAAACAGCATGAAAATGCTCTGGGCGAGCGTATTGGCTCAAGGGGGTTGTATGCATAACTCAGATGGAATCAAAACAAAAGCAGTAACGTCTTACATTACAAGTAGTGAGAGTCCTAGGAGCATCATCTGCAGATAACGTGTACAGCATACATAACTATTCACCCAGTTAACACAGCAAAAACGGTACTCAACTGTCCTACATCTGGAAGTCCTCCTTCTCTGGAGAGCATCCACATCCTATTCTCTGGTGTGGAGAGCCCCCGTTCTCAGTCTGCATCTGAGGCATGCTTTAAAGGAGAGCGGGATTTGTCTGTGTTGTTCATGTAGGAAGGCAGATACTGTTAGAAGGGCCGAGGCCTTATCGTCGTGGGTGCGGGCGGACCTCTCAATGTCTCTGCCACGATTCTGTGAACTGCTAGGATTCCCCCTTCTATTGTCCAGTGCTGTAGGGGGGGACCAGATTGCGCCTGCTCAGGGGCGTATGTTGGATGTCCATGTCCTGTGGTCCCATGCGGTCCAAGAATAGGCGCAGGTCCTCTGGGTCATAGAAATCCTTGGAGTCCCCGTCCTTGGTGACGCGGATGCAGGCGTATTTGATGTTCATTTGGGGCAGTCGGGGTCTTCGAGCGAGGAATCACTTGCAGCAATCATTTATCTCCCTGGAGAAGTCTGCTGCCATGCGGATGCCATGCCCTTCGCAAGGGAATGGGCCTTGGGTGCGCGCTGCTGTCAACAGCTGCCTTGTTTGCTCATGTCGTAGGAAGCAGGCGAAGAGGGGTCGGGCGGGGGGGGGTGCAGCAGGGTCCTTGTGAGGAGGGCCAATGCGGTGAGCGCATTGAGTCTCCAATGGTGGGTCAAAGGAGATGCCAACCAGTTTCGGGAGGGAGTCTCTGAGGAACCCTCTGGCATTCGAGCCTTCGGCTTTTTCCGGGAAGCCAAAGAAACCGACATTGTCCCTTCTGCTGCGATCTTCCAAGTCGATCAGTTTGCTACGGAGAAATAGAAGATCTTAGTCCCTGCCTTGTATGGATTCGAGGCGACCCTCCACTTCTGTCAGCCTTTGATCCAGCCCCTCCACCCTGGCATGGAATCCTGCAAGGTCTTCTCTTATCGACTTCGCTTCCGTTGCCAATGAGTAGATATTAGTGTCCATCCCTTTTAGTCTACGACTGACTGCTGAGATTTCCAGTAGGATACGGTCCATGGTCTCACCTTGTGTGGGGGTTGGTGTGGTCTGGGAGGGGCCGCTGGCACCCTTCGTGGACATATTGCGTGGTTGTTTGAGCGCTTCCCAAAGAATAGTTGCCTAGAGGACTTGCTTCTTGGTGGACATTCGCCTTTAGTTGCAGGGCGATGCACTACGTTAGCGCAGTGACGCAGCAGGTGTCTGTGAGGCCAGGCCTAAGGCGCACCAGTGATGGGCCAAAGATGGCTGGGGCTGAAGTGGTCGCTCTGCGGTGTCCTGTAGGGATCACTGCAGAAGCGTGCCACCCACTCTGTGCCTGCTCGGTGGGGGGGTGTTTGTGTTTGATATCGCTGGTGCTGTGGATAGGCCAAAGGTAAGTGGAGGGGGCACGCGGTGTCATAGCTCTCTCAGGTCGCCAGACTGCTCGTCTGACCGGCCGTTGGGGTATCGAGAGTAGAGCGGTATATCTAGCCAGGTTTACTATGGGGCGCGGGGGGTCCTCTAGTCCGAGGTGCCTGGCCCGCATGCAGGGGGGCCGCAGAGCATCCAGAAGGGGGTTCCCCGTCTTGATTTCAGTGCGGTGTAGGATGCAGTGTGGTAGAGTCCTGTGGTAGCTCCCTCCACTCAAGAATCCTCCAGTTGGGACAGCTCCCACATGTCCGTGTGTTGGTCTGTGGGTGCAGCGGGGGGGGGGGGGGTCTGTCCTGATTTTTGACCGATCGTATTATGTATGGCTATCGAAGTGCTGGGTTCTCCCCCTCCCTTGCCCAAACATGCGTTCCCGCAACCATCAGATAGTAACAGTAGTTATTGCCAATGGGGGTTCAGCTCCTTGGCTGCCCTGATTAGGGCTGCTGCGCCAGTAAGGTGGTAAGTTCAATCTTGCCGTCCATCGGGGCGGTGAGGCAAGTCCCACAGTCCATGGTAGTGCCCCAGTCTGCCGTGGCCACGGGAGCTCTGCGACCAGCAAGCAAAAGGCAGGGCTCCAAGGTTCTCCCATCCCTGCTCAGTTTGTAGATGGTGCCTCCAGTAGATGAGCCCATCAGCTCGGTTCCCACTTCCCCCATCCGGTGCTCGCGGAGTTCTCAGCTGTCGGTGTGCTCTGCTGCACTGTCTCCGGGTCCTGCCTGTCACCCCTCGAGTCTTGAAGCCTCCCAAGTGGCGTGCGGGGAGACAACGCCACTCTGCACTGTCCGGCAGTGAGGGGGGGGGGCGTCCCGACGGGGAAGAAACAGTGCTCCTGTCGGGGCCTTCGCAGGTGTAGCCAGAAGCCATGTGCTGCAGTCAGCGTTCCGAGGCCTGCCCGGCCGTTCTGGGGAGCCGGGTGATGTCAGATCACGGGCCGCTCGCAATAGGGCGCGGGTGTCCGGTCGGAGCAGGGCCCTGAAGTCTTCCCTCACGGAGGGGGTCGTGTTCAATGCTCCCCCTGCCACGATTGTGGGCTTACCGGTGGTCTCTGCCTCTCGGGGTCAATCAGGCCCACCCTTTACGCAAGGGCAGAGGCTTCGTGCACACCTCCAGGCCCGGTGCTCCCTCCTGGTCTTTAGGGTGATTTCACTCTGTGTCCCTCGGCGGCGCCGGATTGTAGGCTTCCGCCGACTAGGGGTCTGGACACCATGAGTGTACCCAGCCTTGCTGGGAGGGCCTCTGTCTCCACTCGGAGCCAGTCTCGGAGCGGAGCTCACAGATCAGGCGGCCATCTTCTCTTGTGGCCATAGCTCGCCCCCAAGATTGGGTTTTTTCAGTATTTGTAAAACTGATGCTACCTTCCAAGCTGTTGGGAAAGTTTCTGATTCTAAGATCTGGTTCAGGAGTTTTGTAAGATGGAAACACAATATATTAGGTTCTAGATGCCAAATGCACGGGGCATGGATCGTTTGGAGAACTCCACTTTGTGGTCCTAATAAGATTCTCAACCACCTCCTCCGATATCAGGGAGAAGTTGTACAAACGTTCCTGATGGCATGCACTCACTGAAACTGTGTTGTCCGGATTGGCCATCCAAAACCGATTTATGGCGAGGTCAGAACCTCCCTGGTCCATTACCAAAGGGGTCGTCGCAATTTCGTCATAAATATACAGTATTCTGTATTACTGTTCTGAAAGAAGTCTGCATACTATTACAGCTGTCCTGGTTCAGACTGTAAGGGGGGCCTGCTTAAAATGTGTGAGATTTGATCGTTTTGAAATAGTTCAGCAGAGGGTTGCTTACAGTGGATAGCTATATGTTTTTCAGGCGCCAGCTGTTTCACTGCTGAGTCCATCCAACTGAACAAATTACTAGAGGTAGTATTAATGTCAGGGTCACTGCCAGGACTATTCTCGCTCTGAGCAAAAGCTCACTTAATCTTCCCGAACGCCCCCAGCTCCTTGAGACCCTTAGGGGTGAGTAGTTTGCGCTTAACAAATACCGGATTTAGATTTAGCCATGATTGGTGACCCAGGTTGGCTGTTGGTGGTATGCGAGTCTGATTGCCGACCCAGCTGCTACCTAGTAATGTGGTACAAGACACACAATTGATGGACGGAATGCAGAACAAATCAAAACATTCACCCCCAGTCAAGAGATCTGGGTTAAATCCATCATTCTTTTGCTCACCATGCCACCCCAGTTTAGACCTGGCCATATGCAAATCAGTCTTGACCCTGTGCCTCATGGGAACAGTCCAGCCCGAACTGCTAAGCCAGGTCCTCCCTGGACCGGAAACGAGCATCCTAGGACCGGTTTCGGGGTTTCCCCCCTCTTCAGCCAGGATAGCTTGAATCCAGAGGCACAGTGAGCCCGGGACCCACGTCTGGGCATACCCGGCGCACTTAGGGCGAGGAAGCAAAAGAGACAGTTATGTATGCTGTACACGTTATCTGCAGATGATGCACACTGGGTGCAGGGTCAAGACTGATTTGCATATGGCTGGGTCCAAACTGGAATGGCATGGTGAGCAAAAAAACGATGTATTTAGGCCCAGATCTCTGTACTGGGGTGAATGTATGACATTGTTCTGCATTCTGTCCATCAATTGTTCTTTTTGCATTTGTCACCCCGAGTGGGACGGGTATGCCCAGACGTGGGTCCCGTGCTCTCCATGCCACTGGAATCAAGCTATCCTGGCTGAAGAGGGGTGAAACCCCGAAACCGGTCCTAGGATGCTTGTTTCCAGTCCAGGGAGGACCTGGCCTGGCAGTTCGGGCTGGACTGTTCCCATTGGTCGCAGGTTCAAGACCGATTTGCATATGGCTGGGTCCAAACTGGAATGGTGAGCAAAAAAACGATGGATTTAGGCCCAGATCTCTGTACTGGGGTGAATGTATGACATTGTTCTGCATTCTGTCCATCAATTGTTCTTTTTACCTAGTAATGTGGTAGCCGTGATCGGTGACCCAGCGTGGCTGTTAGTGGTATGCGAGTCTGATTGCCGACCCAGCTGCTACCTAGTAATGTGGTAGCCGTGATCGGTGACCCAGCTTGGCTGTTGGTGGTATGCGAGTCAGATTGCCGACCCAGCTGGTAGCTAGTAATGTGGTAGCCATGATCTGTGATCCAGCTTGGTATGTTGGTGGTATGTGAGTCTGATTGCCGACCCAGCTGGTAGCTAGTAATGTGGTAGCCATGATCGGTGACCCAGCTTGGCTGTTGGTGGTATGCGAGTCCGATTGCCGACCCAGCTGGTAGCTAGTAATGTGGTAGCCATGATCGGTGACCCAGCTTGGCTGTTGGTGGTATGCGAGTCCGATTGCCGACCCAGCTGGTAGCTAGTAATGTGGTAGCCATGATCGGTGACCCAGCTTGGCTGTTGGTGGTGTGCGATTGCTGACCCAGTTGGTAGCTAGTAATGTGGTAGCAATGATCGATGACCCAGCTTGGCCGTTGGTGGTAGGCGAGTCCGATTGCCGACCCAGCTGGTAGCTAGTAATGTGGTAGCCATGATCGGTGACCCAGCTTGGCCGTTGGTGGTATGCGAGTCCGATTGCCGACCCAGCTGGTTGCTAGTAATGTGGTAGCCATGATCGGTGACTCAGCTTGGCTGTTAGTGGTATGCAAGTCTGATTGCCGACCCAGCTGCTAGCTAGTAATGTGGTAGCCGTGATCGGTGACCCAACTTGGCCGTTAGTGGTAAGCGAGTCCGATTGCCGACCCAGCTGGTTGCTAGTAATGTGGTAGCCATGATCGGTGACCCAGCTTGGCTGTTAGTGGCATGCGAGTCCGATTGCCGACCCAGCTGGCAGCTAGTAATGTGGTAGCCATGATCGGTGACCCAGCTTGGCTGTTGGTGGTATGCGAGTCCGATTGCCGACCCAGCTGGTAGCTAGTAATGTGGTAGCCATGATCGGTGACCCAGCTTGGCTGTTGGTGGTGTGCGATTGCTGACCCAGTTGGTAGCTAGTAATGTGGTAGCAATGATCGATGACCCAGCTTGGCCGTTGGTGGTAGGCGAGTCCGATTGCCGACCCAGCTGGTAGCTAGTAATGTGGTAGCCATGATCGGTGACCCAGCTTGGCCGTTGGTGGTATGCGAGTCCGATTGCCGACCCAGCTGGTTGCTAGTAATGTGGTAGCCATGATCGGTGACTCAGCTTGGCTGTTAGTGGTATGCAAGTCTGATTGCCGACCCAGCTGCTAGCTAGTAATGTGGTAGCCGTGATCGGTGACCCAACTTGGCCGTTAGTGGTATGCGAGTCCGATTGCCGACCCAGCTGGTTGCTAGTAATGTGGTAGCCATGATCGGTGACCCAGCTTGGCTGTTAGTGGCATGCGAGTCCGATTGCCGACCCAGCTGGCAGCTAGTAATGTGGTAGCCATGATCGGTGACCCAGCTTGGCTGTTGGTGGCATGTGAGTCTGTGATGGCTCATTCAGGGCAATCTGCCAGCTGGGTCAGCAAAGGCTACTATTCCAGTCAGGAGATGGCGGTGAGTGAGCCATGATTGCCCACGCAGCTGGCAGATATCGTGATTGCTGACCCTGCTGGGAGATGGGTGTAAACAAGCCTTTGAAGAGTCCTGCCGTTCTGTGTTAAATAACCTTTACTTTTGTCTGCTTGCGCGACCCACCCCATAGTTAGTGGCAAATGAGCCATTAAGGTAGACATTTGTTCGAGACCAGCGGCTGCCCTTGTTTACACCCCGCTAAATTGTTGTCTTGTATATCACTGTGAATAATTGTTTTTTCCTACTGTTAATAACTTTTTTCGTATTCATGTTAATCTGCATTTCCTCCTGAAATCTTAAATTACATTGGTTTCCTTTCTGTCCTCACAGAACGTTATGGTCGTCAGTTGTGTACATCCAACTTCGGAGTAAGTACTAAAACATTTGTATGTGTGTTCCTAAATTACTTTCTTTGACCCACAGAGGGAGTAGTGTTGAATATTACAGCTGCATGTCAGTGGAGATCATATTGGGAGCAGTACATTTTCAAAGTACTGCTTAGCATAGCAGAGAATGTCAATCTGGGGAGGTTCATGGGAGGATTCTGATAATGACGACAGTGAAAGGTGAAAAAAGTAATACTTCTATGGGAATGTCACATTTCAACAAGCATTGGGAAAGCCAATGGTCCCGCCAATGAAAGCTATTGGCCTTGGCCATCATTTTTATCTATGGTGTACAGGAGCATGGCTAAAAATAATTTTGAAAAGCTCTGTGACGCTGCTAGCTCTAATTTGCTTCCCTCCCCCTTAAGCACAAAAACGGGGGAGCGGGTTGGCAGGAACGAGACAACTGGGTGGAGGAGAGGCAATGGGAAAACACACGGACAACTAAGCGTGGGCTGCGGAGCAAGCTGGCAGCGAAGGGCGTGCTTTGAAGGGGCTGGGGCAGCAAGCGGACCACGGACGGTGGGGCGGCAAGCGGACCACGGACGGTGGGGCGGCAAGCGGACCACGGACGGTGGGGCGGCAAGCGGACCACGGACGGTGGGGCAGCAAGCTGTCAGCCCTGGGCGGTAGGAGCTGGGGAAGCAGACGAGCAAGGGAGGGTCGACGAGGTTGTGGGAATCAAATGGTAAAAGGGCGTAGTGGGGAAGCAAGAACTGCAAAGGAAGGTGGGCAGGAAGGAAGCAATGGTATCGCTGAGGTAAGATCTCAGCTGAGAGTTTAGCAGTGAAACGTATCGTCTGATGTGAAATGACTGCATCAGTGTGGCCTTCATCGCTGCATTCCACAACACGCAGTAAAAGTATTAACTAAGACTAAATAATATCCTAACATTGCTTGTCATAAACACCATCCTTTGATAAAAATGCACATTGACGTTATTTTACTGTGAATGGAGCAGTTGACGCCTTTCAACAGATGTGAACTGATCACCACATTGAAGATGTCTTTAGGAGTCTGAATGTTGACATAGTTATTCTGCCTTGTGTAGTTTCTAAGATTTTGGGACATGGCGCAGTAGAACGCTGTAATTAATTTATTTAAATATTTCCTCAATTAAATGTTATAGAAATGAGCAAACTTCTGACCACGAAGGTACAGTTTCTTGTGTATTATAACTCTACAAATGCCTTCCTGATTACCCTGTAAATGTTTAAATGTACAAATAAATCCACTAGGGAGTGCCCTGGATGTGTTAACAAGGCTGAGCGTGCATCAATTGGCCAGTTCACCCTTCTAGAGACTTGTTTACAAACGAGTGGCACAAACCCTCCTCTCCCGAGAGGCTTATGACGGTCCCCTCTGACCAGCTCGTGTTAAGCTGTTACTATCTGCAGGTGCTCGTGGCTGTCGATGGGGTCTCTGAGTACTGCAGTCTCTCAGCAGTGTCTGGCATTTCATCCTGATTGAAATGTAGTTTGCAGAGGCTGGATGTGAATAGGTGGTGCTCAAAAGGTGTACGGGGCACTGTAGCTTCGGAGTGTTCTGTTTTGCACATAGTTTCTTGGGTTGACATCTTCCTGGCTGGGCTGGTAGTCCACTGACTCGTCTTTGGGTCTGTTTCTGGGTGCAGTTGTTGCAGACATGCGTGCATCTGCGATTGTTGGCATGGCTTTTCGCTTGCGCATGCTCTTGAGGTCTGTGCTGCCCACGGTGTATTGTGGATTGGGTGTGCGCTTCAAAGGGGCCTGTTGTCATTGGGTGTATTTTCTTCTGTTGAGTTGTCCCGGATGCCACAAGCATCTTGTGACAGTTGCTTCAGTAGCCTGAGTTGTGTTCTGTCATTGTAGGGTGGCATCTGTCTGCCCTTTTCAGCTGTGCTGATTGCATGAGGGTGCTTTGAGTATTTCTAATACGACTGGCTGATTTTTGGTGCCAGGGCATGTTTAGTGATGTCTTGGGTCTTTGGCGGTGGTGTAGGTGTTGTGGTATTTTGATTTGGTATTGGTGGTGTTACACACATTGTCATCTGTATTGCATTTTATGCTGTGGTGGTTGCATGTGTGCTTGATGTTGGCTGATTTTAGTGCCGACGCGTGGATTGTGTATCTAATGGTGGTGGTGTTCAGTTTGTGGTTACTGATGTTCTTTTGCAGCACGTAGGCATTTTTATGGCCTTTGGTGCTTCGTTGATAGTCTGCTGTTGCACTACTTTGATGGGTTATGCAAGAAGTTTGGTATTGACATTGTGTTGAGTATAGTGCCTCGAAGCTTACAGCTCTGGATACAGTGAAAGATATTTAATGAATACACAGTTAAATAAGGCGTGCAATGCGAATCAGAGTGGTGGAGTTCTAGTGGCCTGGGAGCATGTGTTCTGGGTTGGGTAAAGTGAACTGACTAACGTTCAGCTGAAGTCCAACTCTGGACT
Source organism: Calotriton arnoldi (assembly GCA_963921515.1). Taxonomy (NCBI): domain Eukaryota; kingdom Metazoa; phylum Chordata; class Amphibia; order Caudata; family Salamandridae; genus Calotriton; species Calotriton arnoldi. The sequence goes on from CAWUFW010000456.1 coordinate 254,478, forward strand.
GAGTACCAATAATTCATTTTAAGGTTTACCTTGGTTGTGCCAACGCTTTTTGCTATATGTGAATGAGTCGCATGCTAACTCTCTCCACTCGGCCCTTGCAAGTTTGCTGATATTGCATTGCACCACTTGCCCCTTTCTTGTGCCAGGTGCTGAGTAGTGATTGAGTTTCCAAATGTGAGGTCTGTGCCCCAGCTCAGCATCACAGGCTGCTATGAGTGCCAGTGTGGCTACAAACTGGAGTGTTTTTAAAAAAACGAGGCAAACCCAAGAAGCACTAAGGACCTGGGGTTGTGGGTCTTTCTAAACCAGTGGCCCCTAATATACTAGCATACAAATATTTAAAAAATAATGTTGTCATTTAATGATATACATTTTACCATGTAGAAAAAGGGCGCAAGTGACAAATGTGCTTTCTTTAGTGCAGTACACGTGTGAATAAAGTTATAAATGTGCGTATTAAGAAATCAAGTGCACAGCCTGTTCAGTTGAAATACCTATTGCTGCGAGAGTCCGCGCTTGATATCAACGACGTTTCGATCCCAGGGGACAATAAGGGATCATAATCAGAATCGTTCTCACTTTTCCAGCTCTCTCAGGCGCCATATAATTTGAGCCTGAGAGAGCTGGAAAAGGGAGAACGAAAATCGAGAAAACCAGTATGAACAAAACAGCAGGGCACAATTTTCTGCATGTATTTACAAGTTATAGGCGGGATTCAGTGTTTTACTTACAATTTGCGACCAGTACTTTTGCAACCAATAAAGCATTTTATGAACCAACCTACATGTGGTTCATAATCTGACCTACCTCATGAATAGTAATGAAGGAGGCCGCAAGTTAACGTGCCACCTGCCCTGTGATGGCTCCAATCAAAGTAAGTCAGTCATCAGGCCACCTTCCCTGTGATGGCTCCAATCAAAGTAAGTCAGTCATCAGGCCACCTTCCCTGTGATGGCTCCAATCAAACTAAGTCAGTCATCAGGCCACCTTCCCTGTGATGGCTCCAATCAAAGTAAGTCAGTCATCAGGCCACCTTCCCTGTGATGGCTCCAATCAAAGTAAGTCACGTCATCAGGCCACCTTCCCTGTGATGGCTCCAATCAAAGTAAGTCAGTCATCAGGCCACCTTCCCTGTGATGGCTCCAATCAAAGTAAGTCACGTCATCAGGCCACCTTCCCTGTGATGGCTCCAATCAAAGTAAGTCACGTCATCAGGCCACCTTCCCTGTGATGGCTCCAATCAAAGTAAGTCACGTCATCAGACCACCTTATCTGTGATCACCTTTAATGGAAGCAAACTTTTTTTTTTTTTAAATGCAGCCTGTTTTCCTTAAAGAAAAAAGTTTTGTACAATTAGCAATGTTCCCCTGGACCACTGCCTACTTCCCAACAAAGATTTTGGCATTCACAATGAGAGGTCAAAAGAGGAACCACTTCCCTTTTGCGAATGGGCTACAAACCCTTGTTGGGAGTTGGCAACTTTTAAATGTTTTGTGACTGGATTACCGTTGCAAAACATTGATGCTGAAACAGTATTTGGAAGTGACACCTACAGCATGCCTCTAGGGCTCCTAAAATGAGATTGATACATTGGATAATGCATTTCTGCGGTCGCAAACTCCAAATTGCACTGTTTGTGACTGTGCTGTGTTCATCTAGCCCTTTGCCATGAAAGAAATTTGAGTGCCTGTCACAAAGCACTGGAGATGGAGAAATGGGGTCGAGGTTGGTGAAGAAAATTTCTTAAAAAGGTCTTTGGAATTATTGCCTGCCTTAGCCATTGGCTCTTAGCAAAATGCGAAGCCCTGGTCGAGCGCACTAGTGCTTTGTAGTTGCGGGTGGAGCTATGAGGTGCCCCTCTGTTAGCGGCACATGAGTCTGCCCTCGCGGAAGATTCTTAGGGGTGTGCACCAGGTCTGAGATTTAACAGGACTATGAGGGAGTTAAATGGGAATGAGACGGTGGCCCGGGCGACTTCTAATAGTGGAGGAAAGCCAATTATTGAATTTCTTGAATGAAACAGAAAGTAAAGTGACGCCGAGATGGAGGGAGGAATTGCAGTAAGGTTGATGCTCCTTTAGGCGTGGAGGGGTGATTCATAGTGAGAGGAGGGACGACTGAAAGGTGACAGGAAGCGGTCCGTGCAGGGTAACTGTGAGCAGTAGGCATAGGATGAAGTAAATGAAAGGGACTGGTGAGTAATCCTCGCCCAGTAGAGAGTGGCTGAGTCCGAGACAGAGTCTCCAACTACCCCAAGATTGAAATCCCTGAGCAGGAGATTTAGAATGGAGGTCTGTGGGGGTGAGGGACCTGACCAAGGAGTTTGCGGTACCAGGCAGGCGATGAGGGCTTCCAAAAGAAACCACTGCCACAAAACAGACTGCTCTGGAGTCTGGTGTCATGTCCATGCCCTTCAGTTTGAATTAGAGAAACTTGATAAGTTTTTCTTCCAGTTCCAGCTACGAGGTGGCACATAAACAATGCTAAGCATGGGAATCTGAACTATTCCAGCTGCCAAACTAATGCCCTTGGAGGTCCTTCTCGGTGCAAGATGCTCATGTTATCAGCATTTGTATATTGCACTTCTATAAACGATTTATTGTGCACTGTTGTAAAGTGTGAAAAATATCACACGAGCCTCAGAACACTGTACAACAGGCTGAATGCATATACAGTTTAATAAGAGAAAAGCTACTAGCGACAACAAAGAAAAACATTAGGATAGGCGAGTGTTTTGAAACTACACAGCGGTATGTATGCTACTCATGCAAAAGCTACATTTGTGGGCCTCTTTGTGGATTAGCGGCCTGCGGCCCTGGCGACAGAGGCCTGCGGCCCTGGCGGCAGAGGCGAGCGGCCCGCGGCTCTGGCGGCAGAGGCCTGCGGCTCTGGCGGCAGAGGCCTGCGGCCCTGGCGGCAGAGGCGAGCGGCCTGCGGCCCTGGCGGCAGAGGCGAGCGGCCTGCGGCCCTGGCGGCAGAGGCGAGCGGCCTGCGGCCCTGGCGGCAGAGGCGAGCGGCCTGCGGCCCTGGCGGCAGAGGCGAGCGGCCTGCGGCCCTGGCGGCAGAGGCGAGCGGCCTGCGGCCCTGGCGGCAGAGGCGAGCGGCCTGCGGCCCTGGCGGCAGAGGCGAGCGGCCTGCGGCCCTGGCGGCAGAGGCGAGCGGCCTGCGGCCCTGGCGGCAGAGGCGAGCGGCCTGCGGCCCTGGCGGCAGAGGCGAGCGGCCTGCGGCCCTGGCGGCAGAGGCGAGCGGCCTGCGGCCCTGGCGGCAGAGGCGAGCGGCCTGCGGCCCTGGCGGCAGAGGCGAGCGGCCTGACTTTCATATTGATACATTTTATATAGCGCGCGAATGCCATAGGCGTCTTGGGGCTAAGTCTACAACGTTGTGTGATAGAAGATCAAGGAACTGCCATTTAAAGCCTGAAAGTCCTAAAGCTAATCGAGTGTTTGAGAGAATAACCAAGTTTTAAGGTCTTTCCTAAAGCTGGATAAACTAGGCTGAGCTCTGAGCTGGTAAGGCAGATTATTCCAGAGTTGAGGTAGTATAGATGAAGCTCCTGCCACCCAAATTCTTTCTTCTGACATGGGGGACATTAACAATTTTAGAATTTGTTGAGCTCAAGGTTCTTCTGGGGGAGTATCAAGAGAATCTTCGGGTATACTGGGCCTCCACTGTACAGGGCCTTGTGTCTCATTCATAAGGCCTTAAACATCCCTCTCTTCCTCACCAGGAGCCAATGGAGCTCCGATAAAGCCTCAAACTGCCGCATTCTGTAGGCATTGAAGTCTCTCTAAAGAGCGCTGATGAATGCATACATTTAGCGCATTACAGTAGTCCAACCTAGACAAACGTTGTTCTTCGTATATCACAGTACAGAATGGGACTGTACTTCTAGATGGTTTTGTTCTTTGTAGCTTCTCTTGATACCGAATTATAATTGTTTTCCCTTGTTCCCATAATTCAGGCATGTAAAGTGGACAGCAGTAAGAAATCCAAACATGTCCTTTATTACCCTCTGTAAAAGTTCTCGAATCTTTTCTTTCAGGAAATCCAATTCCAATAGCTTGAACCGAATGAATGGGGTTATGTTTCCAGGAAACTCTCCGAGTTATGCTGACAGGTATGTTTTGTTGAACCAAAGATCTGAACAGATGTGAATCTTAACTCTGAGCATCCCCTACCCAGCTTGGAGGTGGCTGCAGAACAGTCACTGTCAGTCTTACCCCGACAGACATCTAGTTCTACTGCACTAGTTAGGATGTCTTGAGGACTCTGCGCTTCATCATGACCTTGTTTTGCTTGTTTCTCCCACTCTTTTCATGAGTCCTGTCTCTAATGTTCAGCTTGAGAACCAGGCTACCTCTGAATACAAAAATTAGTGAACGATGGAATGCTTAAATTAATGTCAGCCACTGTTATTACTGGGGACAGCATCCCAGTCAGTCTTTGCCCTCCATGCCACCTCAGACAAGAACCAGTCATTTGCAAATTGGCCTCGGTCCCGCCTGAAATGCCAGGCCAGGCCGCCTCTTAACCAGAACACAACCAGGGCCTGGCAGTTTGCATGAGGAGCAGGGTCATTACTGATTTGCATACAGCAGGCCTCTCTAGAGTGTCAGTGTGCGAAAAATTATGAGTTGCAATGATACCCAGAGTAAATACCGGTGGATAAATATATTGGCAAGCATTCCTCCTTTCGGGTTTTTGACAAGACCCTGTCTAGGGACAGTGTTTAGTAACTTCTCTGGTAGCATCAACCAAAGTGGCTTCCAAAGGTGCAGGTCGTTTGACAAGTCATTGGGTGGCATGTGCTTAAAGTACTTTTTCCCTTTCTTTTATCCAAATTCTTATGTTGGCTTCATTGCTCATTCAAAATATATTGCTTCAATGTCTTACTCTTCCATTTTTTTTTCTTTTTCTAATGTCTGTGATGTGCATGGCAGCGATAGTTGCACCACCCGAGTCTAATATGTTGAGGGTTCACCATTGGCTAGAGCTTCTAGAGAACAGATTGAACTCTGTTCAAGAACTCGCTCACAAGCTGAGACCTTGGTTTGACTACTCTGGTGCCGGACCCACTTATCACACCACCTTAATAGAAGCTTCTGCTTTTTAGACCTTTGCCTGCTTATAGCATCTTGCTGCATGAGGAATGCTCATTCATTGCTGATTTAATCGTTCAATGTATGTTTTTGATCCTTATACTCTTTTTATCCTCCTAGGTCGAATATAAATGGTCCTGGAACGCCAAGACCCCTGAATCGACCCAAACTTTCGCTTTCAACACCCATGACAACAAATGGTTTACCTGACAGCTCTGACAACAAGGACTCAAACTTGCAACAAACGGAGGAAAAATCCCACAGGTCTATCTTTTGTTTCATTTTATGCTTCAAGTGCTTATCTTTTTTGCTCAAATTGTTTATAACTTATAAAGTTATTAAATGTATATTTATAACATTGTGCAAAACTGTTTTTAACTCCTTAACATTTTAGCAGACTGGCTTAATTTCATAGCATCCTAGATAGTTTTAAATATCTGCAATTTGCACCATTGAATCACACACACTTCACAGAGTACTGAATTATCCAATCACAATATATTTTATTGGGGGCCTGCCTGGCTCCGTTGACCAGTGAAAATGTTTAAAAAGGTAGTATAAGGCATGTTTTGCTGAAACTGCTTCATAAAGGAAAACAGTTCTGCCCTGTAACCACATGAGCAATTCTCAAGCCCTTATGAAAGTTGGAGGAAGGAAAGTTAATGTCAGAAGTTAGGAGTGCTTTGCAAGCACCCATTCTCTGGCCCTTTTCTGTGTAGCACTTGAATTCTCCCTTGCTTTCTAATGTGACACGGGAAGTGCCTAATTGACACCTGCGCCCTAAAACACCTTCAGGTTTTGGATCACATGGGACGACCAGAAGAGGGAAAATGAGACTAAATCTTCTTGCAGTCACTTTCTCCCTCATGCAGTGTGACATCTGATAAGGGAGCTTAGGGAGGCACTGTACGGAAACCGTATTAAGGTGAGACCCCCCACCCCCTGTGTTCCTTTCATGAAATGAGCTTGCCCTGTGACTCAAATTGTAATCTATGTCTCTGAGATTTGGGATACTTAAAACCGCACTGGGAGGCATCATTTATATTAAGGAAGTGTTTTCTTAAATCACCCCAATAAAACTCAAAATAGGATATTTTCCTTAATTCACCTAATGAAATTCCTGTGTTAGCTGAACAGAAATTGTATTCAGGCAATAAAATGTCTTACAGGAAGGCTCTAATTCCTTGAATTTGATTGGCTCTTTGAAATGGTGACCGTTTCCATTCCTAAACATGTTGATAGCTCCTTTTGCATTTGTGATTTCACAACGCTTGTTTATAGATCAAACAGGGCCTTGTTTAGAGTTTGACTGACAGGATACTCGTCATAAACGTGGTCGATATTTCGCCTCTTTAATATTAGTGCTATATCGCTTCTCGCTATAGTAATACGTCAGACCGCGGATGATCGATATCTTGCTTCCGTGTTGGGTGCATTATCGCTTATAGCTATAGTAGAACGTCAGACAGGATATCAACCATGTTTTGGCAGAGTATTGTCTGCCAGTCTCTGATGTCCACAATTTTCTAAAAAAACAATTGGATAAAAATGTTTTTTTAGTTGGATAGCAGTATGATAAAATTAATAACTTTTTGCACTGTTAAACTTAGCTGAAAATTCCAATTTACTATACTGTAACAGAAGCTAATGTGATGGCTAAGCTGTGCCTGCTCTGAAAAAGTACAAACATTTACTACAGGGATTATTCCAGCAAAATGGCGATAACCCAACCTCAGAATTTGGTGGAGGGCATAGTACATTTAAGGCGTCCCTCAAGTCCTTCATATTTTGTTGAGAAATTAGGTGTAGAGCCTCACTGGAAACGCATTCACCATCAGTGACCTCAGATGTCCTTTGTTGACAATTCTGAGGAAATAGTGTAGTGCTCCACTTCAGCACCAAGACACTCGGATTGGTGAATCTTGGGATTGAGCGGAAAAAAGCATGAGGGCTGCCATCAGAGCATGAAGAGTCCTTCCAAATGCCAGCTGCCTCTTTCTTTCGAAGCAGGCATTCTTTGGGCACTTTAGCACCTGGTGTTCTAAACTATATCAGTTTCCTCAAGGCAGTACTTAATTTGTAAAAGAATAAGTGGTGGGACCTAAAGTTTTAGTCAGCTCGCGGCCGGCACTATTCAAAGTCCACAGGCTGAATCTCACAGCTGCGTAGTTATGATGCTACCTAATGCCTCTTTAATCTACAAGACACTTTGTGACTTTTTATCTCAGTATTGCATGTTCTTTCCTACTTTGTTGCTGTTTTTTTTCTCTTCCTTTTGTGTTTTCCTCTGTCTTGCTCTTGATCAACGTTTGTTGAGGACAAATTATCACTGGTCCTGAAAAATGAGTGCTGATGAGCCCACCTGCATTCATTGGTTCAAATTGAGCACTACCTCAAGAACACTTAAGTATAGATGCAAAACAGCCTAAGGCAAGACGATTAATAGAAGTGGATCTCACTCTGGCGACAAGACTCGCCACTGTACCCACCACGTCACTGTGACTTCATAGGCATGTCGCAAGAAAGAAGAGGTTTTCAGATTGGCTAGCATTTGCGCTTAAAAGTCCGTGCTGTCAAGGACTTTGCAGGAGATTGACAGTCGAGCTTAATGAGCGCCTAAGCTGGGCATTGAGAAATCTTTACTTTTGAAGCGTGAATAATTTATTTTTACTGTAGTCAATAATTTAGCTTCGGGTCCTACCTTGATGATTCCAGACGCTGCTTCTAGAATTCTCTTTGCATGGTCGCCATCTTCAGATTCTTACTTTTCCCCACTGGGTATCGATGCATGGATAGGCGCTCCGGTTCTATGGAGAAGGGAAGAAATATTTTCTCGATGGAGAAAAAATGACGAAAAGAAGACCCCAAGAAGGTAAAGAACACCACCAACAACTGATGCAGAGGGAAGCCACTGATCAACAATGGCCGGGGTTTTTTGTCCCTTTTACCTCGAAGGATACATATGGGGCACCGACCAGTTGGGTTGAAGAATAAGTGGGTATGGAACACCACCCTTTCCGTTTCTGCCTGAAGTGCCACCATAAATTCACCAAGAAAGACAAACACAAAGTCTGCAACCCTTACTGCCAAGAGACCACCAAGTGGAGATCTGCGAAGCCTGCGCCGAGTTCCAGCCTAAGATTCTAAAATCGAGACCGAAACAGAGGTGTGCCCACTGCGCCATGGCACAGTCTCGGGGACCAGATCCATACAACAGCTGTCTAGTGACGAGGAGGCCTGAGCGGGTACACAATTAGCACAGGCAGAATTATCTGACTCGGAGGAGCCCGTCAAGGACGAAAAGCAAGATGCCCACTCAGGACAGAAGCGCCAGGTAACAACACTGCCACCCCTGCGCCAAACTAGGATAACGGCGTTAAAACACCCCAAATCCACCTCATCGCGGAAAGCCTCGGCTGCCAAGGGGAAAAAGAAGGGAGAAGGAGCCTTACTGTTCCAAACATAAGGTCACCAATGATGGCATGCCCTCAAAGCCAGTCTCAACGCCGAAATGTGATCAGGAGAATAAGAGGGAAAGAGCCTCGCCAGCCGGACACATCAGCGCCGTAAAAGGGAACATCGGCTGTAGACTCTGAACAAAAGGCCGTCAATGCTGAAAGGAAAAAGAGGAGGCTCTAGGCCGAAATGAAGGTGCTGCTTCAAAGGAAACAAGAGTTTGAGGAGGCTCTGAAGGGATACAGAGGACATACTCTGGTGAAACACCAGGCAGAACCATAGCAAGATCTGGAACTGGGGCCACCACTAGCCCTGGAACTGGCGGAAGGACAGGAGGAGGAGGAGGTGTACGTCTACACTGAGGGTGACCAAGAACAGTACAATGCTGAAACATTCGGCATCGAAGAGGCAATGTAAGAAGAATGGTAAGACATTGAAACAGACTCCCCAGAAGAGGGCATTCCTTCAGAAAGAACCAGTACCTTCCCATGCTACCACACATCGACCAGGAGAGAGAAGCGTTTAGAGAACCAGGTGCGGCAAAAGTGGTAACACCCAGGATCGAGAAGAAACCGAAGCAGTCTTCTTAAGACCCAGCTTACATCAAGGGCATGGTCAAGGCAGTCTCCATCATAGTCACCACAGCCTGAAGGAGAGCCAATGTTGGTGACTTTGGAACCCCCACCAGGCAGAACCTACGTGCCTGGAGATGGTGGGTAGGAAGATGGAGATCTCAGTGGCAACACAATGGTGCAAAGCCAATTCCAATGTGCTTCTAAACCGATATGGACACCAGCAGTGGGATGAAATTGAAGATCTGGTCAGACCAATACAAAAAGGGCAAACTGTGTCATTACAGAGGGGAAAAATATTGCAGATGACTGTGAAATTAGCTTTGGGTGCAGCAGACACTGCCAGCAGGCAGCTTGCAACAGGTATCCCCCTGAGAAGGCATGTGTGGCTGAGGGTGTCCTTGTTTGAACCTAAGGTTCAAGCAGCTTTGATCAATAGGCCTTTCACTGGGGACACGCTTTTTGGAAGCTCAGTGGATGAGGCCCACAAGGGCATGAAAAAGAACAAAGGTGACAAAAGCAATGTGGGTGCTGCAATTCAAGGGATGTTTCAGAGGAACCCCATCAAGAAGACGGCCAACAGGGGGAACCCAGTCAGCACCTTGACATCCTCCCATCATCAGTGCCTGAACATCAACGCAGGGGACTGCACCACTATGGCACTATCCAAGCATCAGCCCTTTTGGAGGAAAGTAAGAGGAAGAGCATAGGCACCTGGGGGGGCAGGATCCTCAAGCAAGTAACTGCAGTAAGGATCCCTACACATGTAACACTGGGTGGGCGGGATCAGGAGATTCTTCCATCTCTGGAGCACCTCCGACAAGTGGAAGCTAAACCTATTGCGTCGTGGATATTGCATTGTAGTTCTAAAACAGCCTTCAAAAATGAAACCATGTGCAAGACCTCAAAGAACGGAAACGCCTCTGAGTAATTCATGATTCGTTTCAAACACATACAGTAGAAAGAGTTCCAAGAAAGGACAAGGGGTTTATTCTGTTTATGTCCGGGTACCAAAACCAAACAGCCCAAGACCCATCCTAGTACATCAATACACAAAAATTCAAGATAACTTTGCAAAAGGTCATACGTTGTCTGCAGAAAGGAGGATACATGGCAACCACAGACCTCGAGGATGCACACCTGCATATCCACATGAACTAAAAACACAAAAAATGTTGATTGGGTTCATAGCAGACAGATTACACTACCAGTACAAGGTCGTTCCATTCAGCATAAAGTCTGTTCCAAGAGTATTCAAGGAGTACCTCGCTGCAGTAGTATTGCACCTGAGGAAAGGAGTACACGTACACCCAAATATAGACAACTGGCTACCAAAGGCAGGCTCATTCAAAAGATGTCAGGATAACATAAGGACCACAATTCAAACCCTATACAACTGAGGGTTCACCATAAACTAATACAAATCAGCACTAACGTAGCAAAAGGCAAGAAATCTTTTTAGGGGCATGAATAGACTCCTTACAAGCAAAGGTTTTTCCAACTCCGAGAAGGATCGACTTACTAACCGAGTAGATGCACCTCTACTAGAAGGGGCGAGCTCTGACGGTGACGAGGCTGTTGGGCATGATAGCTTCCTGATTTCCCATCATTCCAAATGTGAGACTCCACATGAGACCAATTCAGGAATGGCTTCAGAGACACTAGTCTCAAGCAAATGGGTGTTGGGAAGAGCTACGGGTTGTAACAGAAAAAGTACGCAGGGTACTCCAGTGTTGGAGCATTCAGAACATCACAATGGGCAGACCTTTTCAGGACCCAACTCCCTCTATCACGATCACGACGGATGCCTCACACTCCGGCTGGGGAGGAGAACCTGAAGATAAAGACCATGCACAGAGGATCCTACGAGCAGCACCGGACGTTAACAAGGTGGGAGCAGGAACCAAATGCTCGACATAGAAGTGAACACAAAAAAAACCTACGCACAAAGGAAGGACAAAGACCGCATTCAGAACCCAACCTCGAGATGGTGGAATAATGCACAGCGTGTAAATCCAGAAACTTTTCAAGCTGCAAAACTACTCCTACTGGTAACCATTTCTTCCTTCTCATCATATCACCTGGTCCCTTAAGTGGCCTCTTCAAAAATGAACGTCGGCCCTGGAGGATGGTGTCCATGGGCTCGTGTAGAGCAGCTGCATACATGCCTTCCACTTTAAAAAAAAAAAAAAAAGGGAGGAGGAAATCTGCCCCATGGACTGCTAATTACCTCACATAATGCATCACTCATGACATGTTTTGTGACAATTGATAACAGCCCTCCAATATCTGAAATGGAATCATTTGATAACACACTGCATGGCGGGGGCGGCAGTTATAGTTACTTGAGATAACGAACTGGTGAATTTTAGTGGTTTTGTTAGCTGAAAACTGTATGTTTTAACTGACATTTTCACTTAAATATGTCCCTTTAACCTTTGGTTTTATCAGTGTGTGTGTGTGTGTGTGTGTGTGTGTGTGTGTGTGTGTGTGTGTGTGTGTGTGTGTGTGTGTGTGTGTGTGTGTATATATATATATGTATATATATAATATGTGCGTGCTTTGGGTCTGCCCTCTTCTGACATTAGTATGCGAGTGTCATTTACACTCGGCCTCCACCCATGACGGCGCACAGCACGGGGCAGTGGGGTCAGCCCACTTCAGCCACCGACTAATGCCCTGAGAGTCGTGCCATTTGCCTAATCGCATGGGACATGTGTCAAAAATCAGCGTCTTTCAGTGTTTGTTTTCCATTTTCTCCTTATGCATTTGTCTTCTATTTTTATTTTCGGGGGGGGGGGCTGCAATGTTGTCTGCTTCCCAGACGTTCTGCTCACCCACTGCTTCTAAACTAGGTGACCATCATGGAATGGTATTGCCAATGGTGTATCATTGTTTTTTCATTCTAGACTGGCCAAGACATTGCTCCGAAGCTTAGCAATCATGCTGGAACTTTAAAGCGGTGAACACTGGGTACAATACGATTCCAAGATTGCCATCTGCAGCTATGTTCAGTTATATTTTTTTATTACCTAGATATGCTGGCTATGCCATGGCAGCCTCGTTTTGTTTCTACTTTTATTCTTTTAATGAATCCTGCACGTGTGTGTGTGTGTGTGTGTGTGTGTGTGTGTGTGTGTGTGTGTGTGTGTGTGTGTGTGTGTGTGTGTGTGTGTGTGTGTGTGTGTGTGTGTGTGTGTGTGTTTTTAACGGCTGTGTTACTGGTAAATATAGAAAATAGTCTTGTCAGTGGATGAATGGGTATGTGTGGAAGGATGGGTGACAGGGTGCATGTATGATGTCTTAGTGAATACCTAAACCAATAAGTGACTGAAGAGGCACTTTCATTTATGAGCCAGGCCTATTGGCATTGCAAATAATTGTTTTGAGTACTGATTTTTGGGACCAACCTATTATAGTGCAATAGGTTTACTTGCAGTTGGCTCTTTTAAAAAGACCAAGCGATGACTGCCACCACTAAACATGTTATCTTTATTCGATCATTTTCAAAAATTAAGATCTTATTTATGGAACTGCGTCTCTGGAATGGACATAGGCAGGGATATTCATTGCGAATTCAAGGTTATCCGTGATGAATTGGGATTGCAAGCTTCCATTTTCCTGTTAAAATTGAGCACTTTTTTTCCTAACTAACACTATTCTTTCCCCAGTAGTGACTTGTTAACATCTGAAACAAACAGCCCTCAAGCAAGCCCCATCAAAAACAAGCACCCAGAAGAAGACCCAGTGGAGGCAGAGGGCCATGAAGTGAAAAGGCTTAAATTTGATCAGGAGGACGATGAGGATGATGACCATGAGGCTGCCAGCCCACCCTCAGCCAGCGAGGCTTCTTCTGAAATGGCAGAAGAGGCAGAGCCGTCTTCAACAAGTCCAGAAAAAGAAAATGAAATCAGCTGCACAAGATCGAGCAGTGACGACGATGAAGGTCTTTACAGCTTGATAAATTTAAGTATTGAGCATTGGTTAGTGTACAGTTTAGCCTCTAAAATTGGTACAGTTGCTTTTCATTTCTGAAAGCGACTTCAGACCGAACCTCAGGCTGGTAAGCACATAGTAGTGTGTGCCTATGTGTAAAGATAGTTTGAGAACAGCTTATCTCGTGTCATTATGTTTTCAGTTAGTCTGGAACAGACATTGCAATTTCAGTTCTGCCAGTGTCTTTCTATGTCAAACTTCTTTCATTATATTAGGAACTTTTCTTTGTGTAGGTTACAACACATCAAAATACTGTGCTTTTATTCAAACAGTAATTCCATTCCATTTAGTTTGTACTGAAAAAAACATTGTGTATTTTTCTATTTACTCCTATCATTCTTTGGGCCAGACTATATGCAACTCATGAAGTCAGATCAGTGTGTGAACTGTCAAAGTGCAAACCAATAACGCATTTTTGGACATACCTCAAATTGGGAAACCGAAAAGGAGAGGATTTGAAATGGTGTATGTCTAACTTTCCCTGCTGCATCATGTCAGTGTGTATACCAAACTCCCTTAGTGGGCGGGAGACTCGTTACATGTTCAGTAACTTCCAGCTCAACCACTCCAAAGTCCTTTCCCAGCCTCACTCTTAAAAGTGTAGCTAGAAGACCCAAATATGCGATGATGCATGGGGGAAGACACCACTTTTTTCATGGTTTTTATCTGAGTAATTTTATTTATGGCTATCCATAACTTCATGTTTAGCACTCCAACCTGAACAGGAAATCTCTAGTGAGTGAGGTCTTCTGATAGTCTTAATCAAAAGTTGTCTGTCATTGATCATGGTGATGAATATAGTGGGGATAAGTGAGATGACCAAGGGTGGGTCAGTGAACATGTCTGAAGCACCTGCTATGTATTGCTTGAGTAGTTCACTCAACTCAAAGAATCCTTTTCCAAAGCGCAATTTTAGGCCCTAGCTCGGCTTTTCAGTACGGTTACAGGTCTGATTTCGCTTCATAAAAGCAACTCATTTGCCAGTTTAAAGAATCTTTTTCCAGTGTCTTGTTGCAACCTGTCTGGCTCTCATTGAGACATTCGAGACTCTGGCAGCGTCTCCATTTAGGGTTCTGCTGTTGATTGAGCTCATCATACAGATGAACCACTGCGCGGTCTCCTCTGACAGTTGCTAGTTCGTTTGAATCTGCTAATTTCTGAATCCTATTGTTTTTGTTCAATTCTGGTCTCACTTAACTGTCTTCCTTTCAGTGATGTCATGGAGATGGCTTTCCCTAGGACTCTGAAGAGGGGTTGGGTGTAGTTACTGTTCCAGATGACTCTTTTGTGCCAATGGTTGATGCTTGCTTGGAACTGTAGTCTGGTTGGAAGAGATCCATCCCTGTTCATGAATAAGAAAGCCTTTAATCAGGGGCTTATATAGCGCGCTACTCACCCGTGAGGGTCTCAAGGCGCTGGGGGGAGGGGGGTGGGTGGCGCGGAGGCTCCGGCTCACTCGAAGAGCCAGGTCTTGAGGTCCTTCCTGAACGTGTGCAGAGTCGGGGAGCGTCTGATGTTCACAGGGAGCTCGTTCCAGGCTTTCGCTGCGATTTAGGAGAAAGCTCTCCCGCCGGTTCTGTTTCTGCGGATGCGGGGGACCTCTGCCAGGGCGAGGTCGGCGGAGCGAAGGTTCCTCTTGGGTACGTGGAAGGATAATCTCTCGTTGAGGTATTTGGGTCTGATGTTGAGGGATTTGTAGGCGTGGGTGAGGAGTTTGAAGGTGACCCTCTTTTCGACGGGGAGCCAGTGGAGGCCTCGTAGGTGTTGGGTCGTGCTCGTGGCGCGGTGTCCCAAGGACGAGTCTGGCTGCGGCGTTCTGGATGGTTTGGAGTTTGTGTAGAAGAGTTTTGTTGACCCCGGCGTAGAGGGCGTTGCCGTAGTCCAGTCTGCTGGTTATGAGTGCGTGGGTGACGGTCCTTCTGCAGTCGAGGGGGTCCATTTGAAGGTCTTACGGAGGATGCGAAGGCAGTTGAAACTGGTGGAGGCGACGGCGTTGATCTGGCGGTTCATGGAGAGGGAGGAGTCAAGGATGATGCTGAGGTTCCAAGTGTGGTCTGTAGGGGTGGGTGGGCTCCTGAGGGTGGAGGGCCACCAGGTGTTGTCCCAGGCGGCGGTGCAGGGTCCGAGGATGAGGACCTCGGTTTTCTCTGAGTTTAGCTTCAGGCAGCTGTCCTTCATCCAGGTTGCCACGTTCTTCATTCCTTCCTGGAAGTAGCGTCTGGCGTCTTCGGGATTCTTTGTGAGCGAGAGGATGAGCTGAGTGTCGTCGGCGTAGGATACGATGCTGAGCCTATGCTGTCTGACGATGGCGGCGAGGGGGGCCATGTAGATGTTGAAGAGCCTGGGGCTGAGTGATGATCCCTGGGGGACTCCGCAGCTGATTTCCGTGGGTTTGGAGAGGAAGGGAGGGAGTCGGATCCTCTGGGTTCTGTCAGAGAGGAAGGATTGGATCCAGTCGAGGCCGGCTCCTTGTATTCTTGCGTTGTGTAGTCTGGCTGCGAGCGTGCGATGTGAGACGGTGTCGAAAGCTGCGGAGAGGTCTAGAAGGATGAGGGCCGCGGTGTCCTTGATCCAGTAGCATGCGGATGTCGTCGGTGGCGGCGAGGAGGGCGGTCTCGGTGCTGTGGTTGCTGCGGAATCCAGATTGGGAGGCGTCCAGGATGGAATTCTCTTCTATGAAGGCGGTCAGCTGGGTGTTTACGATTCTCTCGGTGACTTTGGCCGCGAAGGGGAGGAGAGAGATGGGCTGGTAGTTTTTCAGGTCCGTAGGGTCGGCCGTTGGTTTCTTGAGGAGGGGTTTTACCTCTGCCCGTTTCCAGTCGTCTGGGCAGATGCCTGATCTGAGGGCGGCGTTGATGGTTCGTCCTAGTTCGGGTGCGATGACGGTGGCGGCCCTGTGGAATGTGTGGTGGGCAGGGGTCCTTTGGGGCTCCCGAGTGGGTTTTCTTCATGGTCGCGGTGATGAGTTCGACTGTAGCGGGATCACAGGATGTGATGGTAGGCTTGGCGGCGGTCGGTAGGGGGGTGGTGTTCGTCGTTGGTTCCCTGAAGTTGTTGTAGAGGGCCTTGATCTTCAGATGAAAGTAGGAGCTGAGCTTGTCGCAGAGTTTCTGGGAGGGTGTGACATCCGTGGCTTCGCAGGTGGGTTTGGCGAACTGCTGTATGATGAACAGTTCATTGGCCACGTTGCTCTGGACTTTCTCTTATGAAGGTCCGTTTGGTGTCTCTTATGCGTTGGTGGTATTCCTTCAGGGCGCTCTTGTGGTTGTTCCGTGATTCCGTGGTTTTCAGGTTTCGCCAGGTTTTCTCTAGGCATCTGCAGGAGCGTCTGGCTTCTTGAAGTTCTGTGGTGAACCAGGCGGCTTTTAGAAGGCGTTGTTTAGCAGGGGGGGCGGAGGGGTGCGAGCTTGTCGGCGCAGCAGGAGATCCAGCGTTGAAATTCCCTGGCTGCGGAGTTGGTGTCGTTCGTGGTGATGGGGGGGGGGGGGTTTTGATGGAGGGTGGTGCTGAGGTGTTCCTCTGTGACCTTGCTCCAGTTCCGTCGTGGTGGGCGCGGGGCTGGTTTGGGTGCGGTGGTGGTGTTGAAGGTGAAGTGGACGCAGTGGTGGTCAGTCCAGGGGGGCTGGGTGGTGTGGCTGAAGCGGATGTTAGTTCCTCCCGCGAAGATGAGGTCGAGGGTGTGACCCGCTCTAAGGGTCTGTGTGTTGACGAGCTGCTTCAGTCCAAGGTTGGCAAGGTTGTCGAGGAGAGTGGTGGAGTCTGGGTCGTTGCCGTTGTCGAGGTGGAAATTCAGGTCCCCGAGTAGAATGTAGTCCGTGGAGGTGATGGCGTGGGGTGGGGTGCGACGAGCTTGGCGATGGTGGTTGCGTGGTGAGTGCGAGGTCCTGGCGGTCTGTAGATGAGGTTTGCCGTGTAGCGTGGTCCTGGGGCTAGTCTGGATCTGGAAGTGGAGGTGCTCTGTGTTGGAGAGGGGGTCACTCGTGCTGGATGTGGAGAGTCGGAGGGGGGTCTTGTGTGCGATGGCGAGTCCTCCTCCTGGGCGGTGCAGACGGTCTTCTCTCTGGATCTTGTATCCGTCGGGGATGGCCGTTGCGATGTCGGGGCCGGAGGTGGCGTTGGTCCAGGTTTCCGTGAAGAATGCAACGTCGGGCGAGAGGGTGTCGATCAGGTCCCAGATCTCTACGGCGTGTCGTTGCAGGGAGCGCATGTTGAGAAGGATGCAAGTCAGGGTTTCGGTGGTGCGTGCATCGGGCGTGCCTTTGGTGGTCGTGGGAGCTTCGTCGATGGTGAAGAATCTGCAGCAGGGTCTGCACGAGAACTGCCCGTGGGTGGTGTTCGGCGCGGATCTTGCGCCGTCGGCGTGTCTTCCAGGGTTGAGTGCATGGAGGGTGGTTGACTCGTAGCGGTGGGGTCTCAGAGAACCAGGGTTCCTGGCGCTGGTCGCGGTCGGTTCGCGAATGCCTTGAAATGCCAATTTGTTTGTTGTTTAGAAGAGATGTTTAATCCTCCAGCTGAAGTGTTTACGCTCTCCCTCCTGTTCTCCTTTGAGGGCCTCTTCTGCTGGTTTCTGCTGATGCAGATATTGCAGGATGTAACTTTCAGATGTAGATTAACACTAGGTTTCTAAGTAATGAACTCCCAGATTTCCAATAGGTGTTTCGTCCCTCTGAGGCAAGCCATTTTACTCCTGTGGTTTTCCTGCTGATTAACTTGTTGTACTGGGGTCTCTGTGTGTTTCTCTGCCTTTTTACTCATGGCTAAAGACCATTTCAATCTTTCCAGAGTGCCCTCTCATTTGCCCCTCTGTCTTATGGCTAGCTCTGTTTACCTCTCTGGCTAGACCCTATGTTCTTTCGACCTCTTCAAGGCTGCCTCGAATGGCTTTTGGCTGAGCAGTTGAGATAGTCCATCTTGTGTTTGAAGAGTTAGCCAGTCGTTGTCTTTTGGAGCATTGACGTTCCTTAGGGGGCAGAGAAAAGCTCTTTTGATTACCAATAGATTGCCATTGCTTGTTCCTCTGCTGTCACTGGTCTTGTTAGTTCCACACCATGTGAAGTTGGATGCCTCGTTGGAATGGTTCAGTTGAAATTGGAGAATGAAAGGTGCCTATCTGATGTGAGCTCTGCCCTCTTGGGAACCCTGAAAGCTGAGACACCAAAATCTGAAAGAGACACGTTAGTGATAAATTCCTTACCTTAGAATTACCCCCAGGCGTCAGACTGGATCCGGAAAGCTTTCGTCAGCAGTACCCCTGCGCGTCGGAAGGTGGCGTCGTGCGGCTCCGCGTCCGTCGTAGGCGTCGTGATCGCCGGGATGACGTCGCAGCAGCTATTTAGACGCCGCCCTCGCGCGCTGACGTCAGTTCTTTCTTTTTCCGCGGCAGCAAGCGCAGATCCGGAGAGAGCGGTACCCCCAGTCAATTTTTGGCTGAGTTTTTGGGACTTTTGTGTCTGTCTTTTTTGAGTCTTTGACTCCTGGTGTTATAGGGATGCCCGTTTTCAAGTCTTGCGAGGTTTGTCCCCGCATGATGTTGGTAAAAACGGACCCGCACTGTGAGTGTCTCTACTGCCTGGGGCGCGACCATGACCCCACGTTGTGCCCTGACTGCCGGGCCATGGCTCTGAAAACTTTGCGGGAGCGGTCCCGAAAGCTGCCTGAGGCCCGGGAGTCGGCTCCGCGCCGTTCAAAGTCCCGGTCCCGTGAGAGGTTGAGGGACTGGTCGCGGAGCCACCACCATCGTACGAAGTCTTCGCACTCTGGGTCAGGTAAGACGAAGCACAAGAAGTCGAAGAAGCCACGTCGCTCTTCGCCTTCCCCTAGCCTGTCGCGCGACACGGCTGAGGGTGCGGGCGGTGCCACCCCTGCGGCTCCAGCCGAGCCTACGCAGTTGCCGACGGCCTACCCGCCTTTCCCGGGTCCGTTGGCGACTCCGGCCCAGCTGCAGGAATTTCGGTCAGCCATGGCCCGCCTCTTTGGCCCGTCGGGCCCCGCCGGCGCTCCTCCGGGCCCCTTCGGGTCCGACTGGGGGTCCTCGCCCTTCTTCCTCGATGGCTCCGGCCCCGACATCGTCGACGGCTCTGGCCTCGGCGCCGCGAGACCCCCATGGATCCATGCATGGATCCAGCCGATGTCAGTTGACCTCGTACGACCTCCACCAACATTGCCGTCTACGGCACCGCCGTCGGCCGGCTCCCCGGCCGATGTCGTCCCCGGCTTCCACCCCGACATGGAGACGGTGCCGAACCGGTGTCGATCGACGCTGATCCCGCCGCCGATGGGGAATTTTTATCCCTTTCTCCATCCACCTCCTTCTTTTCCACCTGCCCAGCAGGTTACGGAGGACGGGGAGGACTGGAAGGGGTCTGAAGACCCTCTCGCAGCCCAATGCGAGTTGGACCCGGATTGGGCAGAGGATTTGGAGGACGCAGGTGATCTGGATTTCTCTCCAGAACCTGGCGCACTGTCTCCTTCTACCGTGGCTACGGAGGAGGGTGGTACTTATTCAGTGGTGTTGCGAAGGGCAGCAGAGGCTCTCCACCTCGAGCTCCCTACAGTGGCCATCAGGACTAACCTCCTGACAGAAGGTCTTCGGCCGGCGGCTTCCTCTGCGGAGCCGCTGCTGCCCTTTAATGATGCACTTTCCGACGTTCTTTTGGGCACCTGGTCCAGGCCCAACACAGGGGCTCCTGTGGATAGGAACGTGGCCCGACGCCCTCGTCCGGCCCCGGGCGACCCCATTTTCCTCTCCCAACACCCTACCCCTGAGAGCTTGGTTGTCCAAGCCTCTGCGTCTCCGAGCGCATTCCCTTCCGCACCCCCGGACAGGGAATCCAAGAAACTGGAGCAGTTTGGGAAGAAGATTTTCTCTTCCGCCAGTTCAGGGTTGCAGTCTGAACACTGCATGCCTCTTGGGCCGTTATTCCCACTCTGTGTGGGATATGGTGGCGCAGGTGCTGCCTCGGTGTCCGGAGGAGGCCCGGACGGTGCTCTCCCAAGCTATTGCTGAGGGGAGAGATGCAGCCAAGTTCACGATTCGTTGTGGCCTTGACACCGCCGACTCGCTGGGCAGATCGATTTCCACGACAGTGGCGCTACGCCGTCACGCCTGGCTGAGGACGACTGGCTTTTCTGGGGATGTCCAGAACACTCTGATGGACATGCCTTTTGATGGCGCTCGCCTTTTTGGCGACAAGGTAGACAGTGCGTTGGAGCGTTTTAAGGACTCGCGGGCTATGGCCAAGTCCTTGGGCCTTTCGGCCACGCGCACTCCTTCAGCTTCTCGCTCCTTTCGTGGCCAAGGAAGGGGCGCCCAAACATGTTTGTTTCAAAGCCACAGGCCTGCGCAGCAACAGTCTCAGCGCAGCCGCAGGACCCGCCGAGGTGGGTCACTGGGCCAGCGGGCGGGTCAGTCCACCACCTCCCCTGCCACCACTGCCTCCAAACCTTCCTAGTCCGGTGTTTCAGGCCCACCAGACGCCAGTGGGCGGCAGGATTCGCCATCACCTCCCCCACTGGCGCACCATCACTTCGGACAGGTGGGTTTTACAGATTGTCCGAAGGGGCTACTCCCTCCCCTTCGAGACCACCCCTCCGGCCATGCCACCTCAGTACCACCGCATGTCGGGGGATCACTTGGCACTTCTCCAGCAGGAAGTTGCGGCCCTCTTAGCCAAGGGAACCATCGAGCGCGTTCCAACGCCAGAAGTAGGTCGTGGTTGTTACTCCCACTACTTCTTGGTTCCAAAGAAGGACAAGGGCCTGCGTCCTATTTTAGACCTTCGGAACGTCAATCGCTTCCTCCGGAAGGAGAAGTTCAAGATGCTCACACTTGCGCAGGTCTTGTCTGCCCTAGACCCGCAAGACTGGATGGTAGCGTTGGACTTGCAGGACGCTTATTTTCATATCCCCGGCCCACCGGCGTTACCTGCGGTTCACGGTAGGCCACGAGCACTTTCAGTTCACTTTGCTCCCTTTTGGCCTTACCAGCGCCCCTCGGGTGTTCACGAAAGTGATGGCGGTGGTTGCAGCTCATCTGCGCAGATCAGGGGTTTCAGTCTTCCCCTATCTCGACGACTGGCTGTTGAAGGCGGGCTCGCCCCAGGCAGTCGTCTTCCCACCTCCAGACTACGGCCGACCTCCTGCATTTGCTGGGGTTCTCCATCAACGTGCCGAAGTCGCACCGGATTCCCTCTCGGAAGCTCCTCTTCATCGAAGCGGTTCTGGACACAGCGCAGTTTCAGGTTTATCCTCCCGAACAGCAAGTCCGGGACATTCGGGCTAGGATTCCGATCTTTCGGCCCTTGTCCTGGGTTTCGGTCAGGATGACTTTGAGGCTGCTGGGCCTCATGGCCTCCTGCTGACCAATCATGCCAGATGGCACATGTGGGCTCTGCAGTGGGACCTGAAGTTCCAGTGGGCGCAGTATCAAGGGGACCTGTCCGAGTACGTCCAGAACTCGGAGGGCACTGCACGACAGTTGCAATGGTGGCTCACGAACCAGCATTGGGTCCGCAGCAGATCACTCTCCCTTCCCCAACCGGAGCACACAGTGGTGATGGATGCGTCCTTCCTGGGATGGGTCGGCCACATGGGCGAGGCAGAGATCAGAGGCCTCTGGTCTCCGGCGGAGTTCAGGCTCCATATCAACCTTCTGGAGCTCCGGGCGGTCCTAATTGCACTGAAGGCATTCCTTCCCTCTGTCAAGGGGAGAGTAGTGCAGGTGTTCACGGACAACACCACCGCCATGTGGTATTGCAACAAGCAAGGCGGGGTGGGGTCGTGGACCCTATGTCGGGAGGCTCTGCGTCTCTGGACATGGCTGGAACGTCAAGGCATTTCCTTGGTGGTTCAACACTTGGCAGGTTCTTTGAACCCAGGGCGGACTAACTCAGCTGCAGATGCATGATGGATCACGAATGGCGTCTTCACTCGGAGGTGGCGCAAGGTCTCTTTCTACAGTGGGGAGAGCCTTGGTTAGATCTATTCGCCACCGAAGAGAACGCGCAATGTCAGCAGTTCTGCGCGTTGGAATTTCCAAGGCGGCACTCGCTCTGCGACGCTTTTTGTCGAGAGTGGAGTTGCGGTCTATTGTACACTTTTCCCCCTATACCACTTCTACCCAGAGTGCTGAAGAAGATCAGGCGTGACTGGGCCCAAGTCATTCTTGTGGCTCCGGACTGGGCTCGAAGAGTTTGGTATCCGGAGCTACTCAGTATGAGCGTGGATCCCCCGATCCGACTGCCTCTTCGGGAGGATCTTTTGTCGCAGCAGCAGGGGACGGTCCTCCACCCGAACCTGTCCAGCCTCCACCCCCTTGCGTGGAGATTGAGCGGCGACAGTTGATTCCCTTTGACTTGCCTCCTGAAGTCTGTGATGTCATTCTGGCAGCCAGGCCTCCATCCACTAAATCGGTATACGCCTGCAGGTGGAAGAAATTTGTGGCATGGTGCACAGCAAAGGCTGTGGATCCCCTTTCTGCCCCTCTTTCAGAAGTCCTTTTGTTCCTTCTGTCTTTAGCCCGGCAGGGCTCTGCTCTGGGCACTATTAAGGGCTACCTTTCTGCAATTTCAGCCTTTCTCAGGCTCCCTGTTGTAAATAGATTTCTACAAGGCATTACTCACCTTTTCCCTCCTATTCCGTTTGTGATGCCGCAGTGGGACTTAAATCTGGTTCTTACTTATTTGATGTGCGCTCCTTTTGAGCCGCTTCATAACTGTCCTCTTCGTTTACTGACTTTAAAGACTGCTTTCCTGGTTGCCATCACCTCCGCTAGGCACGTGAGTGAGCTCCAGGCTCTTTCCTGTAAACCTCCTTTTCTGTCTGTTCATCCGGACAAGGTTGTGCTTCGCACTCGTCCTTCTTTCTTGCCAAAGGTTGTTACTGCCTTCCACATCGGGCAGACTATCACCCTGCCCACTTTCTTTCCGCCTCCGCACCCTTCCAGAGAGGAAGAGAGGCTCCACCGTCTGGACCCAAAACGTGCGCTCTCATTTTACCTGAATCGCACACAACAGTTCCGGGTGGATGACCAGCTCTTTGTTGGTTACGTAGGCGACAAGAAAGGCCGGGCTGTACACAAGCGGACTATCTCCCGCTGGATCGTCTTGTGTATAAAACCCTGTTATTCTCTGGCTAAAAAAGAACCTCCGGTGGGGCTGCGCGCCCATTCTACCAGGGCGACAGGAGCTACTACTGCATTGGGACGTGGTGTCCCCCTGCAAGACATCTGTCAGGCAGCCACGTGGGCCTCGCTGCACACTTTTACTAAGCATTATTGCCTTGACAGCCAAGTCCGGAGAGACGGCTTCTTTGGCCGTTCTGTTCTCCGTGACTTTCTGGTGTGATCTTGGTTCGCAGACCCACCACCTGGGCTGGTATTGCTGGGGTATCTATTCTAAGGTAAGGAATCTATCACTAACGTCTCTTTCAGATGCACAAGTTACTTACCTTCGGTAACGATATATCTGTAAGAGACATTAGTGATATATTCCTTACCGCCCCACCCATCCTCCCCGTTCTGCGAACTTATTTCTAGGGTTAAGGTCATCCCTTTCAGGGCCCTAGTTTCAATGCACCAGTGGTCAGTATCTTGCATGGCTCTGCATTCCTGGCGCGGAAAGTTGTGTACAGAACTGACGTCAGCGCGCGAGGGCGGCGTCTAAGTAGCTGCCGCGACGTCATCCCGGCGATCACGACTGACGCGGAGCCGCACAACGCCACCTTCCAACGCGCAGGGGTACTGCTGACGAAAGCTTTCCGGATCCAGTCTGATGCCTGGGGGTAATTCTAAGGTAAGGAATCTATCACTAACTAATGTCTCTTACAGATATATCGTTACCGAAGGTAAGTAACTTGTGCTTCAGAGACCTCCAACTATTTGGCGTTTGAATATGATTTTTTGTTTGATTAGCTATGTCGAATTGATAGCGCTTAGTGACTTGCAACTAATGATATAAGTCAGCATCAGTGTAGGGTCGACCTAGTTTCCGTGAGCAGCATTTATTCCTTTGAAAGGCGTGACATTGATGGCTGTTCATAAAACATAAACCAAATATCGGATCATTGCTCCCTAAAATCTGCTTTAAATGCTTCATGTTCCTCACATCACAAGAATTCAAACAATCCCCGATTTCTTCTCTGTCCAGTTTGTGCTGTCCGAAGCCCGTCACTACCTACGGTGGTCCTAGTGTGGGCAAACCGCATTGGAAGGCTTTGAGAGCTTTTTTTCGGGCGTTTGTCCCAGTGAATAATCATGCTTGCCAAGGCAGCATTTCTGGACTTTCAGTGGCACCTGGTGCTGAATGTGATCTGTAAGGAGGTCTCATGGCCTACGCCTCATGCTTTGTGCAATTCGTATGCCTTTGGCTTGCTCCAGTTGGGTCAGTGTTGACAGATCTTTGGCACTGATGGAGCATCAGGATTAGTAGGCTTATGTGATTCCAAGGAAAGGAATGTGGGTGTAGGTACAGGTTGTTCACCGCTGCAAGTCTCCTACAGCCTTGCGTTTCCAGACTCCGCCTATTGTGCGTCTCGTACAGACAGATCCAAGAAGTGAGCTTAGCATAGGCGGCAGTTTAGACAGAACCATGCAGAGTACTGGATGGTGATATGTTACCAATGGTCTGCTTAGAATCTTATTTTTTTATGCTATGCTTAAGGGCTGTGACCAGGAAGACACTCAATTAGGTTCAATGAAAGGGGAATGTGGGGGCGTAAAATATAGTCTCGCACTTGAGAAGGTGTAATTTTACAGCAATCTAAGGGCGTAATCCTTCAGGTGTCTGAGAGCCAGTAAAAATGGAAAATGTATTCATCTAAGCTGACTTGGAGGTGTTCTGAGCGATTTGGTTGATGCTGTTCCAAACCCCAATTTTGCTTAAATTTTCATTCCCTTTCATTTTTTTCCAGAATCTTACATGACCTCAACAGAAGTTACCCCTGACACCAGTGACCAGGACAAAGATGCAAATGATCTTGTCTCAGTGAGTGAAGAAACGTGCGAGGAGAATGAGATGGAGGAATCCGACCAGTCTGAAGCGAAGAAAGATGTACATTCGACAAACTCAGACGACCCAGCATTGACCGTTAGCACTGCTAGCGAGTGCACCGGAACTGAAGAACTTGTCTCCTTCGCTAGCGAAGCTTCTGACGTTCCGCCGGAGTCTATGGAAAACAGCGATGATGCATCCGAGGTCGCGGAAGAACCTATGGAACAAGACTAGCCCATTTAAATACCTTTCCATTCAGTATTTTCCATACGACTCTGGTTTTACACTGTATAAATTTTGTATGTAATAAAGTGGACCTTTAGTTTTACAAGAGAAAAGCAGGTTGTAAAATAAACAAAATAAAAACCTGACTGAGCCTTACCTGATGAGAACTGTGAACCTATCCTGCTCCAGGTCTGCTGCAGTCCTGCTCACCGCTGAAACTCCAGTCTCTTCAAATCAATGGTCTGTGTATAGAATTTTTTTTTTTTTAATTTAGAAAAAGCGTTTTTAAACTGGAAGGTTAATATTAAAACTTTTTGGAAATGATCACATTTAATGTTTTTATGCGATGTGAGTGCCTTGCTTCTGGCAGCTAAGGAAGCAAGTTTCATTTTCTGGTCCTAGTTTCTGCATTCAACATGTGAGCTGCCGGGTTTGTTGCTTGGTCTCCAGATAGCATCATCCATTTGTATACTACCAATTTTCAGTTTCATAATTACCATGTATGTACCTTCACACTGATCTAAAAATGTCTATTTTTCTGGTTCTATGAGATATGAACTGGCATCTTTCCACTTAAAAGTGGTCTAATCTTCTCCTCTTGCATGTGATGTTAAACTTTCCATTTGTCGGTGGATACCTTAAGATCTTGTGAAACCCAATGGAGTCAAAATTTGTTTCAGTAGTAGGTTAAACACATTCCAAGGAAACTTACACAACTGCTAACCTTTTTGTAACCACTTCTTAGGTGCCTGCACCCAAAGGTTTCCATTTATTTCCGAGTGCGTACTTTGCGTTGAAAATGGCGTATTCCAAGCACTTGCTTGAATTTTTCTATGATGAATACTTGGAAACTTTCGTACCTCTCTGCATATTTGGGAGGGGACCTGCCTCTTCACAAGCTTTACAGATCATTGAAAAGACTGAATGCCTCACCGTTATTTATACAGTTTGCAATTACCACTGCACTGAAGAGTTAATATTACCTTGGATATGTACCAGAACTTTTGAAGGTGCATCACCATAACTTAAGTGAAATTTTGAAGTGAAGTACATTTTTTTTTTTTTAAGGGCAGCTGGTGTTAACTTTTTCAGACCAACACAAGCACAAATACAGCTCTTAAGGTTATATTTTCCAATATTAAAACTCAAATTCTGCAGTCGTTAATACACAATTGCTGGCTGCCAATTTACACCAGTTTCTTGATTTTTTTTTTTAAATGTTTTTTTTTTTTTTTTTATAATTCGAGTTTATAAATTTCTGTAAAGTAGATTTTGTAGCTTGTTAAAAGTGCTCACTTCACCAGTGAATCAATATGTAATTTGTGTGAACGCGGATGTCTGGGCTTTCAGAGCAGTATTCATATGAAGCAATAAATATTCACTCTACAATATCACAGATTTTTATTACAATATTACATCAAACGTTGCCCCTTTTTTGAAAGTTTAATTTTACATACCTGAAGTTTAAAATGAGGTTGTAGCTTTTTACTTTTAATTTGTTACATGTCTCTATACTTTTTGAGAACTTAAACATTTTAGTTTTCTTAGTAAATTCTTGAGAAAATGAGCCCAGGTTGCGGGTGTTGAACTTTCCACTGTCCGCTATATCGAGCTTGAAATGGGCAGCTAATGTATTCAGGGAGATACTTCCATTTCATATGAAGACTGATCTTCCTTGAACAGAAGGAATATTTAATATTCAATATTGCAAACTCTTCTCTATTTAGTTTTACATATGTCGACACTGCAAATATGTATCATAAGAGAAAAATATAGATGTATGCATTAGGAAATCGTTTAAAATTCATTTGGGAATCTAGGGCATTTAAATATTGTTTTCCTTTTGGAAGTAATTTGCCAATGAGAACAAATTAAACCTTTTTTCTTTTAATTTTCAGAAGCTGGCTCCTTCGGAATGTATGAGTTATTTGTGAATTACTGTCAATAAACCCATTCTTTTTGCACCTTTGATTTTTGTTGATGATGTAGCAGCTTCACAGCACGTGCGAGCAGTGGTTTCCAGTGCTTCCACTGCACGTGCATGGGTTTGTGGGGGTCCTACCACAAGTGGTCACTGGTTGAATCTCTCGCTAGACCCGAACTTTAACCTGCCAGACCTAATGATCTTACTGCCTTGTGTGCTGCAGCTCACTTGACCCCCAGCTGCTGCTGACTGCTTGAGCCTTTTCAGGAATCCCTGGCACAGGGGCTTGTTAAAAGGCTCTTGTAAGTGACACCTGCAGACATTGCTCTGTGCAGCAAATGCAAATATCTTTTCCGATACTGTGTGTATTTACGTACAAGTTTTTGATTGGTGTTGGTGCAACAACTTCAATGCATAAATACTAGCTGCCGGGAAGGACTTGCTCTCCACAGTGCAACATATGTTACCTTTTTATTGATTGCTCCTGCTCCCCTGAAACTCTGCTAGTTTTCGGTCTTTAAATGTTGAATTTTCTCCAGGTCTACAGCTCCAGTCCCTGACCTGTGTGGGTTTTTGGTCCCCAGTTTTCTTTCTCCCCAATCCTTATTTCCACGGGATATTCTAAATTGGTGGAGGGATTTTCAAGGAGGCCCTAACAATGTAAAGGTGTTCTTGTACATGGGAGTGAAGCTATCAGAACTCTGCTGGACTCCATCACCTCCTTTGCAACTGACTTGGTCAAATCTCATGTACCAAATGCGGAAGCTTTATGATCTGTTTTGTGCTGTACCATGACACCCTTGCCCAGCAGCAAAGGGGGTGACCTCAGTGGAGCCTTCTGGAAGAAACTAATGCTGCTGAGAGGTTTCACAGGGCAGGGTTCAAAAGTGCCCAGGCTAGTAGGCAGAGAAGATGGTGACCTCCATCAAAACCTACCAGGTGAAGCTGTAGCCACACAAACCAAGAAAAGAAAGCTAGAAAAGCCTTAGTTATTTCTCTGGACTGTAACTGGCACGATGCATGAGCATCACCACACCAGTGTGGACGTTTGTTTGAAGCATCTCCTAAAATAACAGGAAACCGAAAGAGCAACCAGAACAGATGCTGAACTGGGCAAGCCCTCTGAGGTTCTCCTGCTGTCCAGTCTATCAGAATGGAGTCTTTCAGCCATGGCAAGAGGTGCCTCAACCCCTCGGTGGAACGTTGTGCGATGCACGCAGCCTCAAGCCGCACCCCTGCACTATACACTCTGTACTCATTTGTCCAACACACAAGGCTTGGGCACAGGACTACACCAACAAAGTGCTGGGGAAGACACACACAGACGGCCCTCCTGCATCTACCAGTTTGTCTGGAGGAACTTAACTCCTAATATTGTGGTCTTTCCTTGGTAGATTTTAGTTTGTAGTTTTTGTAGTTTGGATCGTCTACATTTTCCTCCCTACAGATGGTGTGTACTTTTCTTCTCTCCCTGAGCTGTGGCCATCTGCAGGACTAATGGCTGCGCCCACCTGTCCCTCATCGATTGGACGCGTGTACCCTCGCTGTGATGAGATGCATCTGCCAGGTTCTTGAGGACGGTCTTCCTGCCTTCTGAAGTCCAGTGGAGCCTGGCACCAAGACCTTAGTGACAGGTACTACCCTGCCCTTCCATAGGTGCCTGATAACAGCTGATGCACGTCTGTTAACCCGTTTTTATGGAGGGACGCTAAAAAAAACTTTTTCCTGGTCCTGTTTGATACACATGAATTTGTCTTTGTTCATTGTAGTTTCTTTTAACAGATGTTCCCCGCCCCCCTCTTCTTTAACTGTTCCTTGTCTCACTTGCTGCTGAACACTTGTTTTGTCTCTCAATCACCCTTCCTCAATCCTCTACTTAAAACCGTCCTCCCAGGACCCCCTGCTTCGGGAGGAGGAGACGGTTAAGGGTTACTTCTCTATGGGGTCTGTTGGTGCCATGGGTGTGTCTGTCGGTTTCTCCCTTCACATACCATCCAAGACATCTCTCCTTTTATGTTTGCTGACCCGTGCCCATGACGCCCCAGCCTTTGATACATTTGGTAGCGTAGGAAGCTGTCTTCCATTGGTTCAACCTTTGGCCACCCTGAGTCAACCCCATTGGCTCTTTTTCATCCCTGTCTGGGTTTGGTAGCTGCATCTTCCCCGACTTGTGCCACTGTCGCTGCTGGGTGGACTCTATAAAACTGCTTGAGCTTGCACCCCTGTCATTCCTGGGTGAACTCGAGGGGCCCATGTGACCTCTGGTGATGCGTGCCTTCCATTGGCTTCACTCCCCTCATGATGCCGCTGCACATTTCCGCCATGGAACAGTTTCTCATTCATTGTGCATGGTGTCACACTTCTCAGGAGAAACTACCCTCTCTACAATCGTGCTATTTCCTTTTCAAACCTCTCCACCCTCATCTCATTGCATATTTCCTTCCCTCCTTTACCTGCTCCCACTCCTACTTATTTACCCTCCAGCTTTCGCCTCTTTGACTCTTGCTCTGACACATTAAAAACCTGCTATTTCCCACTTTCCATCTTGCCACATCTTTCTTGTTTCTTCACCTCATTCAACTTCTGCCATGTTTTAATCATTCCACCCTGCACTGACGCTTAATTCCCCTTAGCCTCATTTGTTGCCCACCATCTCCCAAAGCCATCTCTAAGCCTCTGCTTTCACATCGCTCATCAAATCTACACCCTCGCTTCACATGCATCTTATAAAGTCCAACACTGGAGTCTGAAGTGTCAAAGCACCTTCTTCCATCCTCTCAATTCCTCCCTTCATGGTCTTCCATTTTCCCCAATTCCTCCTCATCCTAGTCTCTTAATACTTACTTTCTGATAGATACTTTTATCTGCAGATTTTTCACCTTGTGAATCACCCTAGGCACCAGACTGGATCTGGAAAATGTCTGCAATAGTTCCTGTGTGGCAGAACGTGCTTCCATCATTCTCCGTCTCTCCTCTGCACATGTTGGCGCAAAGCCACGTACGGATGCCATCATTTGTGCCAAAGTCAGTACCTCTACTTCTGTGACTTTCGAAGTGGATCTGGAGCGCACCTCCTACTGATGTTGGTATTGCAGCAAAGATTTTTTCTTCTAGGTAAATAATTTTTGGCATTGTGCAGTGATATCTCCCCCTTTAAATTGACAGGCTTCCAACCATGCTGTGCTTGCTGGCCGCAGATGTGTATTACAGATCATGCAGATGTCTGCCTTAGCACCAAACATGACTTCATGTCTTGAAAGGAAAGAGCTGTTGCATCCCAAAGCCGCCACACAGCAGGAAGCCTAACTCTACATCACTAAGCACAAAGAGCTGGGTTGCTTCCAATCCAGATCGTCCTCGTCCGGTAGGTCAAAGGTGAAGTCAAGGTGTGAGGCGAAAATCCTTAAAACAAGTGTTCGAGGCATATGAGCTGCAGAATTCATACTTTTGCATAGATTGGCATCTGGTGTTGGGCTTGGATGCTTGCACCTTGTTGTTGTCTTGGAAGAAGTCTTTTGTAGTCACGAGATGGGTGACTCCTCCCTTGGACGATAGTGCGCATGGGCATCGACTCCATCTTCAGATTGTTTTTTTCCGCCATCGGGTTCGGATGTAACTTCAGCGCTCCGGTTCGGTACCTTGTTTTCCAAACCTTTTCAACGCGCAAACCATCGCAAACTCGACGGTATTGTTTTCGTTCGCGTGCCTTTCGACGCGCTAACTCACAACTCTATTCCGGTTGTCGACGCAGGCCGCTGGGCCTATCGACGCCTTTCGGGCCTACGGCTAATGGAAAGGACTCCATTCAAAAAATGCCCCCAGTGTGGAGCTAAATTCCCACACAGCGACCAACACAAGGTCTGCAACCTTTGTCTCTCGCCCGAACACAAATAAAAACATTGCCAAGCCTGCGCCTCCTTCCGCTCCAAGAAGACTATCCGTGATCGCCGGGCTCGACGACACGTTATGGCGCAACGGGCTGCATCGGTGCCAGAAGATATCTTCGATGAAGGCCCCGATGTTGCAGAGGATTCAGAGGATCTCGAGATCGTATCCGAAGCAGATGACTCCGACTCCTATGACCACATCACTCCAGGTCAACGAGTGAGTACAACTGCCCCTGCCCCAACCCCACCTGAGAAAAAAGAAGGCTCCGGTCAAGACTTCGCCTGAAGGCCTTAGTCGCGACTCAAAGAGAACTTCAGAAGTCCCGCCTCCGAAGACAAAGGAGAAGCCTTCCGGCAGCTCGGGACCGAGCAAGCCGCACGTCGGTGCCCCAAAAACACCGTCTGTGCCGAAAGCGGGAACACATCCTACTACTGCTGTCTCCAAAAAGGCCTCGGCACCGAGCACTTCGGCACCGAAAGAACACAAGGCCTCGGATCCGAAGAAACCTCGACAACCTTCGGATCCAAAACAGATTTCGGACTCCACACCGAAGCCGAAGGCCCCAAAAACCCCTTCTAAGGCTCCAGAGCAGAAATCTAAACCACGTTCAGAACCAAAAAATCGGCGCTGAAGGAGACGCCAACGAGGAAGAACTGTTTCTACCGGATCCTATCGATCCCAAACAGAAAACACTGCATGTGGACCCTAAAACAGGCCATATTCCGGCACAACAAGAGGAAATTCGACACCCCACACATCCCTGAGGTGCCTGTGAAGAAAAGAGACTGCAACTTCACCAATAAGACCCTCTTCTCCTGTTCTTCCTACTAAGCCTTTCTCTTCTCCAAAGTCTCCCATACTTTCTCCCATACTTCTCCATACTCACCACCACCACAGGATGATGACCTTGTGGGTGCACATAATGATCCTTTCGATCATCCTGATAACACTAGCATACCACAGGACACATGGGACGACTACAATCAACCTATAGATCCTCCTGATCCGTATGCATACCCAACAAGGCCATCTCCCCCAGATAACAACATTGGGTTTAGTCAGCTCATTGATAGGGCTGCCCAATATCATGGCGTTCAAATGCATTCAGACCCCACAGAGGAAGACTTCCTAATAGACACTTTTGCACAGTCACAAAAGACAGTACAAACATTACCCATGCTGAAAGGTGTCTTCAAAGACCCTGTCAGGACCAGGATTCTCAATCCTCGGATTGATAAAAAATATAAACCCGCCCCTAATGATCCCACCTACATTAAAGGGCAACTCCCCTTAGATTCCCTGGTAGTGACCAATGCTAGGAAGCGTGCCAACTCTCAGACCTCCGGTGATGCTCCACCTCCAGACAGAGTCTAAATTACTAGACGCTTCAGGCAAACGAGTTGCCGCCCAGGCAGCAAATCACTGGAGGATAGCTAATGCACAAGCATTACTCGCCAGATACGATAGGGCTCACTACGACGAGCTTGAGGGCCTAATGCAGCATTTGCCTGACCAATACAAGGCCAAAGCCAATGAATTGATTCAGGAGGGCAAGTTAATCACAAACTCATCCATTAAATGTGCCCTCGATGCAGCAGACACTGCATCTAGATCAATTAACACTAGCGTGTTATTACGAAGACATGCTTGGTTGCGCATTTCTGGGTTCAAACAAGAAGTGCAAACTACTATACTGAATCAGCCATTCAATCAGGAACAACTTTTTGGACCAGCTGTAGAGACCGCCTTAGAGAAAATGAAAAAAGACAGACTGCAAAATCTATGGGAGCTTTACAGTCTTCATCTACAAGAGGCTCCTTTTGTCGCTCCTTTTATAGGGGCGCATCCAAGAACATCAGCACAGACACTGCTTCCTCCTCCTATAAAAGTCCCACACAAACATCCCCCAACAAAGGGTATTTCAGAGGTGGGTACAGGGGAAATAACAAAGGGAGAGGCCGAGGTACCAACACTCGCACCTCCCCCCACTACCAAACAATGACTTCCCTCTGCTCCCTCCAGACCATTCCACTCCGGTCGGAGGAAGACTCTCACAGTTCCTACCTGTCTGGAATTCCATCACTACAGAAAGGTGGGTAAGACAAATTATCCAGTATGGTTACTGCCTGGAACTTACTGCAACTCCCCCCAACATACCGCCCAAACAGCGTCCAATGTCCACGGAACATCTAACGCTTCTCAAACAAGAAGTTCTCTCACTGCTTCAAAAGCACGCAATAGAACTAGTTCCCCTAGAGCATCAAGGGACAGGGGTTTACTCCCTGTACTTTCTAATCCCCAAGAAGGATGGTACTCTCAGGCTAATACTGGACCTCGGACCTCTCAATTTCTACATACAGTCAGATCACTTTCACATGATCACTCTCCAACAGGTCCTTCCACTGCTGCAACAAGGCGACTTCCTTGCCACATTAGATCTCAAGGACGCCTACTTCCATAGTCCCCAAACCCTGCTCACAGGAAATATCTAAGGTTCACAGTGGACGGCCAACACCATCAGTTCAAGGTTCTCCCATTTGGAGTAACCACAGCACCCAGGGTCTTCACAAAGTGTCTCGCGGCAGTAGCCGCACACTTGCGAAGACAGCAAATCCATGTGTTCCCATACCTGGACGACTGGCTCATAAAAGCCAAGTCACACAGTCAGTGTGTTCATCACACTCACCAAACAATTCAGCTGCTACACCACTTGGGGTTCACAATAAACCATGCCAAGTCACATCTACAGCCCTCCTACCTACATCAGTATCTAGGGGCCACAATAGACACTTCCAAAGCTCTAGCATACCCCAATCCAGCCAGGATAGCCAGTATGCAAACCCTCATCAAAACATTTCAACCACAACACTCCCTTCCAGCTCGAGTGTTTATGCAGCTCATAGGAATGATGGCCTCTTGCATTTTCATAGTACCTCACGCAAGACTTCAGATGCGCCCCTTACAAGAATGCTTAGCACGTCAGTGGAATCAAGCTCAAGGTCAACTTACAGATCTGGTGTTGGACAGCCGCACACATCGCTCTCTGCAGTGGTGGAACACACAAAACCTTTCCAAAGGGTGGCCGTTCCTAGAGCCAGTTCCACAGATAGTGCTAACAGTGGATGTATCACTCACTGGCTGGGGATCTCATCTCCTAAGCCACACAATTCAGGGCAAGTGGACCACTCAACAAAAAGTGCTCCACATCAACCACCTAGAACTAATGGCAATATTTCTAGCGCTAAAATCATTCCAAGCACATCTCAACAAGACAGTCCTGGTCCGCACGGACAATACGACAGCAATGTATTACATAAAGAAACAAGGAGCAAACATTCTTTGCAGCTATCTCATGTAGCGCAAAGCATATGGAGATGGGCCATTCCGCAAAACATATCTTCTGGCAGAACATCTTCCAGGAGTGCACAATCAGATTGCGGATCTGCTAAGTCGTCAGACACAGCAGATACATGAATGGGAACTTCATCCTCAAGTTCTTCAACCATTTTTCCACATGTGGGGCCACCCAGACATAGATCTGTTCGCCACACACGCAAACGCAAAATGCCCAAACTTCGCCGCCAGGTTTCCACACCTGTTGTCCAAAGGCAATGCGATATGGATGAACTGGTCAGGCAGATTTGCGTACGCTTTTCCGCCAATCCCACTCATTCCGCTAGTAGTACGCAAGCTCAAGCAACAGTCTCTCAAGATGATCCTAGTTGCTCCCACATGGGCACGGCAACCATGGTTCACAACACTCCTAGAACTCTCAGTAATTCCACACCAAAAACTACGTCTCTCCCCAAAGCTGCTAACGCAGAACCATGGAGAGATAAGGCACCCAGATCCAGCACAACTGAATCTAGCAATCTGGCTCCTGAAGTCCTAGAGTTCGGTTACCTAAACCTCCCACCGGACTGTATGAACATTATTAAAGAAGCCAAACGCCCTACTACTAGAGCTTGCTATGCAGCAAAATGGAAAAGATTCGTCATTTACTGCAATAACAACAAAACTGACCCGCTAGATGCTTCCATTGAGAATATCATTTGCTATTTGCTGCATCTACAAAGATGTAATCTAGCATACTCATCCATAAGATTACATCTGGCTGCCCTTGCCGCCTACCTGCAAAACAGACATTTGCCATTGTTTAGAGTACCCGCTATCAAAGCCTTTATGGAAGGCCTTAACAGGATAATTCCTCCCACACTGCCAACCTCTCCAGTGTGGAACCTAAACATTGTCCTTACTAGGCTCATGGGTCCCCCATTTGAGCCTTTACACAAATGTGAACTGCAGTTTCTTACATGGAAAGTAGCTTTCCTTGTCGCAATCACCTCTCTCAGGAGAGTAAGTGAGATCCAGGCTTTAACCATGCAAGAACCATTTTTACAAATACATCGTAACAAGGTGGTTCTTAGAACAAATCCTAAATTCCTTCCCAAAGTAATCTCTGCTTTTCATCTTAATCAATCTGTAGAGTTACCAGTGTTTTTCCAAAACCCAGATTCCGTAGCAGAGAGAGCTCTTCACACACTTGACGTCAAAAGAGCTTTACTTTATTATATTGACAGGACTAAACCTTTTAGAAAGACAAACCAACTGTTTGTAGCTTTCTCTCCACCTCATAAAGGCAACCCCATCTCCAAAGCTGGAATTGCCAGGTGGATAGTCAAATGCATTCAAATATGCTACCAGAAGGCAAAAAGCACATTAACAATTCCCCCCTAGAGCGCACTCAACACGCAAACTAGGGGCTTCCATGGCATTCTTAGGGAACATTCCCCTAGAAGACATTTGTAAAGCAGCGACATGGTATACTACACAAACCTTCACCAAACACTATTGTGTAGATGTTCAGGCGAAGCAACAGGCTTCTGTAGGCCAGGCTGTTAAGACCTTTTTCCAAACCACTGCAACGGGTACAGGTGACCACCGCTAGGGGAGACATTGCTGTACAGTCTATGCAAAAGTATGAATTCTGCAGCTCATATGCCTCGAACGGAAAATGCTACTTACCAGTATGCATCTGTTCTTGGCATGTAGAGCGGCAGAATATCATACGCCCACCCGCCTCCCTGGAATCTGTACCTGTTCCAGTGTTATCCTACTTAGATACATTCACATGGACATCTTTTCTGTTTCTTACAAACTCCATCATTTCCCATCATGGCGAAAAGCAATCTGAAGATGGAGTCGATGCCCATGCGCACTATCGTCCAAGGGAGGAGTCACCTATCTCGTGACTACAAAAGACTTCTTCCAAGACAACAACCAGGTGCAAGCATCCGAGCCCAACACCAGATGGCGATCTATGCAAAAGTATGATATTCTGCAGCTCTACATGCCAAGAACAGATGCATACTGGTAAGTAGCATTTTCCTTCTTTGATATTGACACTCATGTCTCGTAGATTGTTCCAGAGACCAGACTCTTGATTCTCTTACGACCTGATGCAGAACTTGGAACTGTTGCACCTGAATTCCCTGGGTCTTCATTCCCTCCGCAACAGGTTGAGGGCTTCAAAGAGGCCATGCTTCAAATATTCACTTATTCTTGCACCATCTGGCTTGACCGTTGGTCCTCAGTCAAACTACAGCTGGCAAGCTCTTTTCCATCGATGACCTCGTTGATGAATCCAGCCCACTACACCTCTGGTGTAGGCCTACACGTCCACCCTTACACTGCAGGCTCCCCATCGGTGGTGCTCTCCGGCAGATCCAGCTTCGGCCCCAGATTCTGGCTTTTCCTTATCTAGCGTTCACCATATGTCACGCTACACAATCATGGCAGTACAACCACTGCTGCAGGAAGACTCCCACATCCTCTACCTCTGCAACAATCTTGGGAGAGGGTGGAGGCTATTGCTGATGGATACTTCTTAATGCGGAGTCTTCATCTGTTGAATATTGCCAGACTGAATTCCATAACTTTCATAGCTCTTCTGCACCAGTAAGGCGTCACTTCACTCCATCTCGGCACCAGAAGCGACACACTTGTTATGTCACTGTAGCCATAAAGCGTCTACTTTGGTATGGATCTGGAGCTTGCTCTCCTAGTCTTACGACGTTCTCAGAGAATTCCTTCAGATTTCAGCATCATACTTGGGGATTTCAACCTCTAAAAAGTCAGTGTTCAAGCTCTGTTGCAAGCAAATGTTGGTGACCAACTTGCACAAGGTTTGCTTGTGCTTGTGCTCGGGCTCGAGGCACAACTTGAGGTCTTGCAGTACAAATCCCACGTCCATCAAGAAGAGTGAAGCCTAATTGTTCGTGGCTGAAGCCTGTGACAAGTGTCAGGCTTGACACTGCATACTAGGTCCAGATTCCTTTCTAAGGCCATTCTGTGTTACAAATCTTCTAAAGATAAAAAGAGAACCTAAAAAGGGGAAACCTGGGGGCTCCTCTCCAAAGCATTGCTCTTGTTCAAGAGGTAAGTACCCACAATGGTCTCGTATAGACCTCTTCTTAACCAGATCTGTTGGCAATCTTTTTCTCCCGTCGAGCCTCTATCAAAGGAGCCACCTGTGCCTCCACCACACCCAGGACCATCTCTGGGGCCTGCACCAGTGTTGGTTTTTGCCATGATGCAGTTATTTAGGCATACTGCAGTCACCAGGAATCTTTTTGACCTCTGTTCGAGATACTGCTTGTGTGTCCTCCTTCAGCGCAATTCATCCCCTAGGTTCCTCTCGTAACATCTCTGGAGGCTTGCTGACGTAGATGTTTAGGTAGAGTCCTTCACTGGTTGACATCTCTTCAGTGACGAACACCGTACCCTTGGCACTGCCTCCTAAAGAACAGCCTATTCCTAAAACCAAAGCATTACTAAAAAGGTCCAGGCAGGAGCTACAATGAATACTTGAGAAACTGAGATGAAGGGAAGAGCAGGTGGATGCTTCACAGCGGCAGTATGAATGAATGAAAGAGTATTTATAAAGCGCACAGCTACTCAAAAAGAGTGTCCCGGTGCTAGAGAACCTCAAAACTAATCTGCTGCTGTCCCTACTGTGCGGGGGAAACTTAGGGTGAGTTTCGGAAGAGCCAGGTTTTGAGCATCTTCCTAAAAGTGGGTGCGTCCGTCAACTGTCTGAGTGTCACCAGAAGGAGGTGCCATGCGCGTGCAACCTGCACTTGGAAAGAGCGACGACCTGTGCGTGTGCTGCATTTCTTGGGGCTAGGGGCAAGATGCAATGAAAATGACCTCAAGGTTCTGCCGGGTGCGTAGTGTGCGACTCTCCTTCTGAGGTAGTGTGCGCTGGTGCCCTGCAGTGCCTTAAAAGCAAGAACCAAGGCCTTGAAACAAATTCTCTTTCTTACGGGTAGCCAGTGCAAGGCTTTCAGGTGGGGTGAGATATGGCAGACTATGCATGAAGATTTTAGCTGACCCGATCCAGCATGATGCGGACAACAGCAGTGAAGAAGCCAACTTTCACCCATTTCTGCCGATTGATACAGTGGACTACATTGCCCTGCATCAGACTAGTGGGCTGGATACCTCTGGAGGTAGACGTGGACTGTACATCTGGCCACCTCCCCTTGAGGAGAGGTGTGGTGCAGCGGCCAGGGCAGCTGACTTCGGAGCACAGGGTTCATGGTTCGATCCCCGGCTCCGGCGGCAGCTCAGCACCATGTGACTGGGCAATAGCTCACTTAATTTCCACGACGGCCCCCAGCGCCTTGAGACCCGTAAGGGTGAGTAGTTCGCGCTTTACAAATATGGATTTAGATTTTTAGATTTAGGTTGCATCGTTTCATGCACTGCTAAAAAAAAAAAAAGTTTGTTGTTGGACTTCCTTTGTCTTCCATCGAGACTAAGACCACCATCTTGACAGCGGTCCAGCAGCCCACATCTAGCATCTCTGTACCTTTAGTGAAGCCCTAATGGAGGGCTTGACTCTGCAGTCTGTTGCCATGGCTCTGGGATCTTCTAGGTCTCTGAAGCACGAGTAGCTCCAGTGGACAGGGGTCTCTGGAGATATCCAGTTGTCCTTGAATGTTCTACTGCTTGATCAATGAAGGCTTTTTGGCAACAAAAGTGGGTTCTGCATTTCAAGTCATTGCGACTGCGCAATCTTTGGGCTTTCAATCTCAAGTGAAAGATTATCAATTTTAAATATTTTCAGGAGGGTTTACTTTTTGCTATCTTCAACCCTCACAGTCTCCATAACACACACAACCAGCTCTTCGGGTAATATAAGGGCAGAGGAAAAGGCAGGGGCTATCAGACCCAGCAGCCCCTTCTCTTCTTACTCCCCTGCGCCACCCAGAAAGCCATTTTAGTTTTTCCTTGTAGGGTAGGAGCATGTGCACCCCCAGGGAGCACGTGTAATCTCCTTTCTACAAGTTTGGTAGGCTGTAATGTTGTACAAGTGGGTCTTTCAGATTTTAGAAGGGTGGTGTATGTGTGTATGTATGTATGCATATATATATATATATATTTTTTTTTTTTTTTTTTTTAGGGCCACATATACCGAAGAACCCCCTGATAACTTACAGGAGAGGCTCGGCCCTAAAAGACCAACTAGTGAGGAGTCACTTTTCTAAAAATCCCAAAAGGAAAGACACTGTGACAGGGTTTTATCCATGCATGAATTGTAAGGCATGTAAGAACTGCAAAAAGGTCAAGGAATTTAACATCCCAGGCAGAACAACGAAAAGAAAAATCAATAAACTAATGAACTGCAATACTGATTTTGCAGTATATTGTTTGACCTGCCCATGTGAGTTAAGTTATGTGGGGAGCACCATCCATCCCACTAAAAAAGGGTTCTAGAGCACATGCGTGCTATAAAGAACCGGGATGCCACGTATCCAGTGGCCCGCCACTTTCAAGACCATCATAAATCCAATCAGAATCTCTTAAAGTTTTTTTTGCATTGATCAGGTCCCCAAAGATGAAAGGGGTGGGGACAGAGTAAGGAAACTTAGGAGATTGGAATCGAAATATATAATTGAATTACAAACGAAAAGTCCGGCAGGCTTGAATAATGAAGAAGAATTATGGATTCATATTCCTTGAAGTTTGTAAAGGAAGTTTTGTAAATATGTACTATAGGAAGGACAGGAAGTACTTTTGCACTATAATTATATTAGCACATATAGGGGTTATGAATTTCAAAATGCTTATGTACTATGAACTAAGTATAAGCCATTGAATAATTTATGATTAATCAAAATGTCGATGGATTGAGATGCATTGAATTTTTGATTGGAGTACCTGTGAAAATAAGCCCATTCAGGGCATAATAACAGGAAGACTAAATCTATAATTTGTGATTTCACCAACATGAATTGAGGAATTATATATAACTCATAATATCTATTCTACCACTCGTGGCTAGATTGTATAAAATTATGTATACATGATGTGAATAGTTGTACATAGGATGAACACCACACAAAAAAAATGTTCAACAAATGAATGTAAATATAAAACAGTAGGTCTTATAATTTAATTGTTGAATAATATGGTTAATTAGACATCTTAAGATGGCCGCTGTTTGAACCTAAGATTTGTGATGATTTACAATAACCCCTTGTCGCTTTCTATGTATAACCCGGATGAACTGCTTTTTCCTTTTCTATGTCGATGATTTTATATTTTTTAAAAAGAGAAAGTAATGTTTACCCTACCGACATTGACGAAGGCGTGTAGCCGAAACGCGTCTGTCGGGTGTGTTTGTTTGTGTGTGGCTTCAATAAATTAAGATAATAACCCATCAGTGTGCGCCTCGTGTACGGCCCTCGAAGGGGCCATCAAGGAGGAATATATATATATATTTATATATATATATGTATTTTACTCACACGCTCTCTCTCTCTGTCTCCCCCACACACTCCAAGTCGGTATTTCTGCTGATCTAATTTAGAGAGTCTAAATTATTCAGAACACCGCTGCTTGTGTTCAACCTTCCTGCCCATACCCTCCGTGCATCTCAGATCCTTACATTGGCTGCCAGTCTCCATAAGAGCATTTTTAAAATTACTTGGTCATACTCTCATGGAGCATTCTATGACTCTGGACCCCTGTACTTTGCAAGCAGGGTCACTTTCCATCAGCCTTCCTGTTGCCTACACTCGTCCTCTCTGAAGCTGACCTCTGATTGCCATATCATACTCTTATGGAGCACTCTGACTCTGGACCCCTGTGCTTAGCAACCAGGGTCACTTTCCATCACCCTATCCCGTCTGCTACACTCGTCCTCTCTGAAGCTGGCCTCTGTTCTCTGTGTCCTACTCTCATGGAGAACTCTACGACTCTGGACCCCTGTTCTTAGCAACCAGGGTTACTTTCCATCAGCCTTCCCGTCTGCTACACTTGCCCTTTCTGAAGCTGGCCTCTGTTCTCTGTGTCATACTCTCATGGAGAACTCTACGACTCTGGACCCCTGTGCTTAGCAACCTATGGTTACTTTCCATCACCCTATCCCGTCTCCTACACTCGTCCTCTCTGAAGCTGGCCTCTGTTCGCCGTATCATACTCTCATGGAGCATTCTACGACTCTGGACCCCTGTTCTTAGCAACCAGGGTCACTTTCCATCAGCCTTCCCGTTGCCTACACTCGTCCTCTCTGAAGCTGGCCTCTGTTCGCTGTGTCATACTCTCATGGAGCACTCTTCGACTCTGGACCCCTGTTCTTAGCAACAAGGGTCACTTTCCATCAACCTTCCCATCTCCTACACTCGTCCTCTCTGAAGCAGGCCTCTGTTCGTCTTATCAGACTCTCCAAGAATGGAGGCCGCTTTTCCTCCTACTTGTCCACATCCAGCTGGTACAAACTTCCCCTTTCCTTTTGTGTGACCGACTTCTTAGCGATATTTAGAAGAAATCTGAAAACCCACCAATTCTGATTTGCTCTTGTTTATGCTTGAGACAAAATGTGCATCTTTTGACCACGCTAGGATCCTGTTATTGGGTTAGTTGTGTGATACAAATCTCAGTAACACAACTCAACTCACTGGTCAAGCCAACCTGCGATCTGAACTTGGCACAA
Source organism: Calotriton arnoldi (assembly GCA_963921515.1). Lineage (NCBI taxonomy): Eukaryota > Metazoa > Chordata > Amphibia > Caudata > Salamandridae > Calotriton > Calotriton arnoldi. The sequence continues at coordinate 296,627 of CAWUFW010000456.1, forward strand.
GGTGCCTATCTGGCAGTTTAAAAGGCTGCACTCGGAATACATGGAAAAAGAGATTAGAAGGTTCAATAAAGAGTCTGAAGTAAACAATTTTTCAGCAGTACTGCTTTTCAGAAAACCTACGGCTCTGAATGTATGACATTACAACACAGCCTTCACCACGCAGCCATGCATGGCAAGTATAAGTAAGGTAAGTAAACACCCTTCATATAATATATATATTTTTATATATATATATTACTTGCTGGTGGTCGCCAGTAGGTAGTTATAGTTGGGACCTAATGTCCATAGGAAAAGTGTTTTTTGTTTTGCCAATAACTGGTGCCGTTTGACGAAGCTTCACAAAATTTTAAAAACTAGTATGCACCTGAGTTGAAAGTTTTGGGGTGATTCATCAGGCGGGGGCCAAGAAAAAGGGGAGGGGTTCCCCAAACTGCATTTTCCCCATAGGGAATTGGAATACGTTTCCAGCCTGAACCGCTGGATGGAATTTCACCAAATTTGGCAGAAAGCTTGCTCTTGGTCCAGAATGAGTCTTTTTGTGATTTGGTGTAAATCTGTTCAATAGTTTCTGAGATCTGATTGGCTGCCAACACTTCAACCAGGAAGTGTTGGCAGCCATTTTGCGATTTGAACTCAGCCGAGTCTCAAAAAGAAAAAAAGAGAGAAGGGGGCTTGGTAGGAATACCCAGACCCCTGAAGCCTGGAGGTGGGATCCAACAGGGACCCTGCAGTGGGCCAAAAACATTATTTTTTTTATTTTGCCTGCATAAATCGCGGTGGATCCGCAAATCGCGGGAAAAATAAACAAGCATTGGCATAGTCAATAGGTCTTGCCTTTGGGACCTTATAAGTGTTTAGCCAGAGATATTGGCAATGTTTTTAAGGTATGTTGTAGAGCAATGTAGCTGCTGTGTTCAATACTGTAAATTTTGTGTGCAAGTTGTGCTTAGTGTAGTGACGTTAGGGCAGTGGTATGGTGTGGAATGTAGTGGTGAGTTGTGATATGTGTGTTGGTGGTATGTATGTGTGTAGTGTTTTTTGCTGGTGTGTATGTTGGTGGTATATGTAAGTTTACACCCCCCCAAAAAACAATTGTAATGATATTAATTATGTGCGTAGTGTGATGCGGTTAATGTCTTTTGTAAGCTTTTTAAAATCAAATACATTGTTTTGTTAGTTGTGTGTTATTTTTCTATATGGCTATGTAAAGGCTTTATTTGAAAGCAATTAGAATCTGAAAATTTTCTGCTAAAAAGCTCCAAAATAGTTAGGGGGAGAAATTTCGCAAAACTGCCCAATGATTAACATGGGTTTCTCAAAAACAGGCATTTTTTGTGAGTAAGCACAGTGGTCGCACAAAGTAGCGGTAAGCAGTGGCGAGGTAAAGCCGAGCAAAAGATGTATGTTTTTGTGTTAATCTAGGAAGTCTGCTAATTATATAAATTTGAAAGCTTCGTGCAGCCCGTGACATGCCAGCTATGCCGTTTCACTGATTAGTTTTGAAAAAGTATGAATATGATAAGGAACTGTGAATGTGTGTGCGCTGCTGGGATATCTAATTAACTGGAAGTTATGTAGTTAACTTTCAAACAACACCACGCCCCCACCTTTTACAAACCTTACCTGGTGCACGCACTGCACAGAATTCGGAGCATTAGGTGCGCAGCGTTCACAGGGCTGTGCTTGGAGCATTAGGTGCGCAGCGGTCACAGGGCTGTGCTTCAAAGCGCCACGTAGCTGCAGGCCCCACCTGTAGCGCTGTTTACAGTATGCCTCTCCCTGCATTGGACCAGGGGTAGGTCATTTCTCTTTTTTTTCTGCAAATTTATATAGCGCAAACTCGACCCGAAGGTTTTGGAGCGCTTGACATGAGCTCTAGTTACGTTACACAAGGACACTTTAATATGCGGCCTACCAGTGTGTGCTGGGAGAAATTTCGCAAATCTGCCCAATGATTAACATGGGTTTCTCAAAAACAGGCATTTTTTTTCTGAGTAAGCACAGTGGTCGCACAAAGTAGTGGTAAGCAGTGGCGAGGTAAAGCCGAGCAAAAGATGTATGTTTTTGTGTTAATCTAGGAAGTCTGCTAATTATATAAATTTGAAAGCTTCGTGTAGCCCGTGACATGCCAGCTATGCCGTTTCACTGATTAGTTTTGAAAAAGTAAGAATATAAGGAACTGAATATGTGTGTGCTGCTGGGTTATCTAATTAACTAGAAGTTATGTAGTTAACTTTCAATCCAGAAAGTTGTGGTGCTTGTAATGCGCTGTAAAAAAATCAGAAGGAACAACAACGGCCGCAAAAGTGAAAGCAAATTGCTCGGAAAATTAATTAAATAAACAAGCGCGGTCCCCAAAGTGAAAGCGGACTGTGCTACAGATAATAACAAGGAAGAGTGGGAGGGGGTGCAAACATGGAGCGCAGGCTGCAAATAAAAACAAGCAGCTCAAGAGGAGTGGTGGGGGCGGGCACAGGAATGCAGCTGCTGTCCTGCGCGCCGCTGCTCGCTCCTGAGAGCAAAACGACGTGGGAGTCAACGTTACAAAAAGAGGTGGGACATGCACCCGCCTTTACCCATTTGCGTGCTTTCATTCTTGAAAGACTCACGCAAAAGCCAATCCTATGTGTGGGGGGGAGTCAGACCCACACAGAGTAGTTTTGAGTAGTTACAAGAAGCCTCGCAGAGCAGCGCATGCGCGATGCGCTAGGCTTGACCTAAAAAGTGGGTCTCCCATGCTTGTTTGTAGTGGAGTCCCTGGGTGGGCCAGGCCATGCGGGCTAATTAAAATAAGAAGTTTCAAGAGGTGGCACACATGGCCCCCTCCACATGGCCGATATAGGCCCTGGGGACCGCCACCTCCCAGTGGCCATTCCAATGTAATAGAGGGGGTGGTGTGCGGCCCACCTCCCTAGGACGTTTACGGCCCAGGGGACCACCATCTCCCCTGGGCAAGGCCAAAAGTAAAATGCCTGGGGAGGAAGCTGTGTGGACCCTCTTCGGGACATAGTTGTTGCTGTCACTTGGTGGGAGCTTTGACAGCGCCTGCCAAGCGAGAGCAAACAGTAAGTCCGCTCACAGCGGGTGGGAGCAGGAAAACTGCTCCCTCCTGCTGGGAGCGGACTTTTCATCTGTTTTCCTGCCTACTGTGAAGCGGGCAGCAAAACAGATGAAAGAATTTCTCTGGCACACAGGGAGCAGCTTTTTGTTTTTTATTTGCTGCTCCCTGTGTGTGAGAGCAGTGCTGGCTCCCAATGGAGAAAGGGAGCCAGCAGAAACTGCAGGGTCATTGCGGCTCCCACCACAGTCTCATTTTGTGCAATACTGTGGCCTCTTGTTGGATAAACAGGCAGGTGAGGTTCTGTTCTGATGCACATTTCATAGAAATTAAACCTTAAAAGGAAACACTTACCAATATAAACATAAGAGGTGCCCCAGTTGAAGCTCTGCTCCTTTAAAGTACAAATGATCCTAAATTCTTGGCGTTGGCAAAGCAAGTGTCTTTTCTTGGCAATTCCACATTGAAAAACGATCTGAAGACCTTGCTGGAGGTGAATGCATTGTTGATCTATCGGAGTGCAATCTGTATTAACTGTGACAAGTGGATTCTTTCTTGAGAAGTGCACGAATTCTAAGTAGAAATGTGAATACTTTCATACGAACACTAGAAGTCCACATTCACGAGAACACAAGCAGGTGTGTATGGACACTTCCACACAAACCCACACACACAATATTGCGCACTGAATTCCACCAAGGAACAAAAGGAACTATTTGAAAGGATTGGAGTAAATTACCTACCACTGTATGGATACTTAGCAACATTTAGATGCATGGCCAATTATTTTAAAACAACCCAGAGCTCTGCAGGGGTTGCATGCGAATTCTTTAACAATGCCCTGCATTCCAGAAAAGGAAATCATTTGTGAAATCTAATTCCCGAGGCAAGAGCGTGGCCCACGCTGTGGAACACTGTGGCTTTCTGAGTATTTCTTTACACCTGTCCTTGAGAGCCGGGCCATTTGTATGGAGCAACCTCGAGGGGATGAAATGCGGTGCTGTCAATGGAGATGGACGGTTATCTGATGTCATCGGGTCTCGAGACAGCCGACTTCATTCTCAGACAAAAAAAATACATCTTGGAAGGGGCGGGCGGGCAAGCAAGTGGGTGCAAATACAATTTTTAAATATTTTTTTTAAAAACCCCCTTACCTAACACGTCCTACTCGCTCTGACCTAGAACCTCTTCTTCTGTGGACTGCAGAGTTGGCACCAGCAAACTCCCTTGACCAATCAAGCATGAGAGCAGTGCCCTGATTGGAGGGAGCGGCCTCTCTCGGCGCTCCCCAGCGCACTGGAAGCCTGCACTTGCTCTCAACACAGCTGTCAAAGACAGTTAGGTTGAGAGGTTTAAAGTGTGCATGTCTGGCTGGCCGTTTCAAGACTGCCGCCAAAGACGTGCACTTTAACCAGTATGCAGACAGCACTCTGCCTACCAGTCCTCCCTGCTGCCACTCGGCAGGCCCCGCCCTGACCCTCGGTTCAGGTTGGGATGATGAAAAATAAAATTGTAATAAATTGTCATTTTATTTTTTTAAATCTCGGGGGCTTTAGAGTGCATTTAAGTCGGGCAAAGCTCCTCCGCTCTAACGGAATAGCCTCCCCTGAAGAAGACGCTCAAGGAAATCAGCCTGGGGGGGCTGCATGTGGGCGGGATGCCTGTGAGTTATGGGTACTTGAGATAACTATAACTGACAAGTTTCTATGGTTTTGTGCATGTAAAATGTGAACCTAACTATAACGTCCCTGTAAGCTTTGTTTTTTGTGTGTGAGTATATCTATATATGTACATGTATGTGCATTTACTTTTCACTTATTTTTACCCAAAAATTACCCATGCCACCCTTTAGCACTACCCACCCCCTAAACTCTAAAATCAATTTCTCCTCCATTTACCACTACTAACCTCTAAACGTAGCCTTACCTTCCTTCACCACTGCCCACCCCTAAACCCCAAAACTACTGCTACCTCCCTTTACCCCTATCTACTCCTGAATCCATTTTTTGAAATTTGTTAAATAACATCAGAATTTTTAAAAATACGTACCTGTGTGTTCAAGGCATGCGTGGTAAGGAACAAATATTTACCTGTGTGGTACTCACTTGCGTGGTAAAGGCATTGTGTGGTGAAGACTTTGCTGTTAAGGCTGTTTCCCCTCTGTTGCAGCACTACCTGGGAAGCTGTTTCCAATAAAAAGGAAACCGTTAATATCCCGATGTTGTCAGGACTTGGCTGACAACAGTAAGGGGGATATTTATCAGTCTTTCACACAGCGCAACGCAGCATGCCACCTTGCTGCGCTGCATGAAAGGGAAAGGGCACAAATGCATCTCATTTTATATGCAGCATTCCTGTCCTTTCCTAGTGCCGTCACACTTTTGGCTGCCTAGCGCCGATGCAGGCACCCTTGGGTCATTGCCTGTAGGAAGGGTTGTTTTGTGCAGGAAGGCTCCCCTTCCTGCACAAAAACAATCCTGAGAGACATTTTTCTCTTTCTAAGTGTGCTGCACAATGAGGAAAAAAGGAGGAGAAATAAAGCTGCATCTCCTTGTTATGCCTCACCTGGGGAGGTGTAGCATATGTACCACTAATGGTAAATGTGGGAATGTGCCAAAATCTGTTGGTGGATGTGTGGGAACGCCCACACAACACCCATGGCAATGCCTTCCTGGCGGAGAGTAATGCAGGGCATCGATCTGCGCTGTGTTGCATGACTCTAGATTTATCAAGCCATGTAGGGCCACGCAAGGTGGTGTTGCGTGGCTTCATGAATCTTACTTGGGTATTGCGTCTGATGGAGCATGATTTTGCTTGATCAAATCCTGCTCATTATTGTGTGAAATTACTAACGTACTTAAAACATGACTAACATTGTGTCTCGTTGAACAATGAGAGTTCTAAAACTGCACCGTAAAAGCATGCAGAAGGGTCGCAAACTGGTGAAGCCGAGAGATTTATAAGAGAAAGAAAAACTACATATGTGTTATTGAAAATAATGTGAAAGATGATAATGCAGTGATTAATTACTAGTAGAATATGGCTTAAAAGATTTCTCTATTGAAGTGTAACTTGCTATGTTTCTTTCAGACTGTAAAACTAAAACTGAAAAGAAAACTGATAATTAATGAAATATGATTAGACTATGTATGAAAATAGTATAAAGGTACTTAATTAGATTTCTTATGCATTTACGTTTTCCATTTTCCATGTAGGCCTCAAGAATGTATTATGTCTTTCCACTGCAGGCCTTGGAGAGATGTATTTTGTCCTTCGTTATTTCCTTCGAAACAGAGTAAAATGATGATTTAGCTTGCTTTAGTTACAAATATAATCACTAAAGTTCCTTCTCACAGTCTAAATATTCTCTCTATGAGTAATTGTGTCAAAATTTGTTGCAAGTCAATTCGTAAGCGAGAACAATGGACATGCGGAGTTGCAGATGTATTTCCTGCTTCCGAGGTGAAATAAATATTGTATTTTCTTAGAAAAAGGAGAGACAATGAATGAGTGTATTACGTGTAAGTTCTGGACGATTTGGGCTGGAGATTGATCATTCGACGATCACACCATGGATCCCAACCAATAGAATATTGAAAACGGTGTGGAAGGCTACATTTGTGGGCTGGAGTTGAGAACTTTTCGAGGTATAAAAACGTTGTGGGAGAAGTACATGTGCGGCGGGTTTCCTTGCAATTCATGGGCATGATATGCTGTCGGTCCAAACTCTGACTATCCTGAACTGAACTCTCCTGATTTCCCTGCACTTCCTCTGTTGATGAAGTTGAGCAGGCTAAACCTTTCGGCTGAAGGGTTAATTATTCCAGACTATTGCACGCTGTGCGTTAGTCCCACTTGCGTCTTGGTTCTGATCATCTACATCTGAACTTTGGTTCATATTATTCCTGAAATTGCAAACTGTTTTGCAATGAATGTTTATGTCTCTTTTTTCTCCCCTCACGCCAGTTATTTGATTTGATGTATTTTGCTTTGAACTGTGATTATATTGTATATTTACCTGTATCTCAATGAAACCTATGTATTAAAAGTTCTAATGTATTGTTGTGTTTTGACCATTCATATTTGAAGTTTAGATAAAAGAGCCCTGATAAATCTACTGAGCTTGCTTATTGATGAATATTATCGACAAGTAATGATTATTGATTTATTGTTGTTAGATAGGCATTTCTTCATTACAGGTCCTCATGAAGGAATGACTTCCGTCTCTAATTATCTGAGTCCCTATTAGCTCTTACAAAGATCTATCGGAGGACCTCATGATTTGTAAGTGGTTGTAGAGTTTTTAAGGGCCCGAACTCTAATGTTGTTGTGAATTATATTACTGAGGTTAGAGTTTATGGTGTGGTGGGTAATTTGTGTCTGTGCCCGCAAAAATTTACAATGCTTCTGCTGGATCACGTCGCTCTTGTGCCCCCTTGCGTAGCGCAAGGGTGACAAAACACTATGATAAATTTCTCCATCGATCAAGGTAGTGGCCAGCCTGAAGTAAAGCTTTTGTTGACATAAAGTTTGGGGATGTGATGGTTACACCCAGGTCCAACAGAAGGAGGCACTGGGGATGGCTCTTCTTGGCGTTAGACAAGGCAGAGGCTGAAGAATCCTGGGTTGAGCCCAGTGGTTTCACTCTAAAAGTCACAGCCAAGATGCCACCTTGTGTCAGGTGTTTCATGGTGTTTCCTTGATTTTTAAAAATTAATTTGTTCTTTTTGGATGGTGCTACTGCTGGCGTCAGGCTGCTTCGCAGCACTCTACAGAGTAGGGAGAAGAGTTCAAGGAGGACTAGTGAGAGCATCAGCTTCACAGTCTCATGATACAAGAGGAAGCAAGTACTGGCGAATGGAGCTGCAGCGTTGCCACAGTAACGTCCTCATAGGCGGGACCAATCCCGTAGCTTTGTTCTTTATTTTCCAAATGCTTTTTTGGTCACCGCAAAGGAGCCCGGGGGTAGACCTTTGACAGTGGTAGATTTCTTTGAGTACTCAGATGGGTAAAACATATATCGGCAACACTTCCACCAGGTTGAAAGTTAAACTTGTGTAAGTGTCACGCACATGTATAGCTCCTCACTCAGCATTTTATTGTTTGTCGTGTTGACACCATTTCCTTCTGTGGAGGAACCCCTTTCACCTAAAGCCCTGTTTAAGAAGGAGGTGTTTTCTTCCTCTTTCAACGGAGGACACACTTATTCTTGCCTTTGACAGAAGTACACTAAACACCACAACGTAACAAGGGCTAAACCGATGTCATTGATATGGGGCAGGAGGATCTCCCAGCCCCATGACATATTCCACCTGCCCGGTTCTGTGGGTCCCACAGAGGGGGGAGGAGGGGTTACCGTATCTCTCAGCCCCATGGCGTATTCCACCTATCCGGTTCTATGGGTCCCATAGACACAGCAGTACATCGGTTATCGACCTCGGAAAGGTGAAAAGAATTCACACCTGTCACTGGAAGCTTACACAGGGACACTTGCAGCCGGTGCATTAACCCACCCAGCAACCCCAAAACCGGTCTCGTTTTAGGAAATCGCAAAAAATAAATATCTTGTTATTCAGGGCACTCAATCTGACACCTATTGCTGTCCTAAGACCCATCATCAGGCCCTCCGGCCCCAAAACATCTGGTGGTGACCCTGATAACCAGGGCCGGTCCTAGAACTTCTGGGGCCCCGGGCGAAAGGGAAGATGTGAGGCCCCTCTAATGTGCATGTAACATCACAAGAAGTGACATCACAGAAAGTGACATCGCAGGACTATTGATCTTATTTGGCATCACTGAAGAGACCTAATGTGGATATCAGTAACATGGACAAAAATATAAATATACAAATGAAATAAGTCCATATATTTTACGACTGTATTAAATGGATTACATTTGTCACATTGGATGGAGGTGCAGGTCTCACAAAGATGTATATTATTTACTCCTCGTTAACTGATTGTTTCCAGATGAGTGCATGATAAAATTTCCAGTTCTGCCTCATAAAGGGAGAGATCCTGTAGGGGTAATGAGGGGTGGATCATTCAAAATATACAATTAAACAAGAGAAAACCTCTCACACCCTGGATATAACCGCAAATTTCAAAAGGCTCTGTTATCTTTCTGTGCCATTATTGTGTCACCATCGGATGACATTAATACTTAGTAAGTTGTTTTAATGTAAATCCCCTCACCAGTATCCCACACGCACAGGCTAAGACTCGTAGGACAATCTTTTTTGAGTGTGGGCTCTTTACTCGCCAGAATTATGTTAAGTGCAAAAACACAACACATATAATACAAAATTACAAGACACCATTACAAACAAATAAAGATTGTACATAAATAAAAAAAAGACCTAGAACAGCCGAGACCACTGCTAAATCATACATTGACTTGAAGGTATGCTGCAGATTCAAGGGGTTTTCAAACCAAAGTTTTTGATTTTGTGTTAGAACTGTAGGAAGTGGAAGTGGCCGGCTTTAGCGCTGGTGGAGCCCTGTGCAACAATGATTGTTGGTGCCCCCAATGACTCCCTTTGCCACGGATTCCCTCACTACCACCCTTTAACAGTGCCCTTCAAGTCTCCATAACCACATTCTCGCTTAGATGCATTTAATTTGATCTACAGCGCCACTGATACCACTGTAAGGTGTCAGAGAACTGTATATCACACACATTACACAGAGACAATCAATCATACATGTGTAAATCACTGTATAGGAAATTTTACATAAGACAAAGGACTACAAGGTGTAGGAGTCACACGACAATTATACTAGTAGGCAGTATAGTTTAATAGTGATTAGTCTGGAGAAACGCAAACTCTGAATTTAGAACGTAATACCATCTTTGGGGGTTCTCTTTAATAAAGCAAACACAAAGAGATGATGGACGGAGCACTGAAACTTTTCAGACACTCACCCCAGTCACAGATCTGGGTTGAATCCATCATCGTTCTTTAGCTCACTTCGCCACCCCACCCCAGTTCAGACATGGCCATATGCAAATCAGTCTTGACCCTGTGCCTGGGTTTGAACTGAGGTGGCAAAGTGAGCTAAAGAACGATGATGGATTGAACCCAGATCTGTGACTGGGGGTGAGTGTCTGAAAAGTTTCAGCGCTCCGTCCATCATCTCCTTGCGTTTGCTTTGTTCGCCCTAAGTTGGCAGGGTATGCCCAGATGTGGGTCCCTTGCTCACTTTGCCACTGGATTCAAGCTAGCCTGGCTGATGAGAGGTGTTACCCCGAAACCGGTCCCAGGATGCTTGTTTCCGGTTCAGGGAAGACCTGGCTTGGCAGTTCGGGCTGGACTGTTCCCATGAGGCACAGGGTCAGACTGATTTGTATATAGCTGGGTCTGAACTGAGGTGGCGAAGTGAGCTAAAGAACGATGATGGATTCAACCCAGATCTGTGACTGGGGGTGAGTGTCTGAAAAGTTTCTGCGCTCCGTCCATCATCTCCTTGTGTTTGCTTGGTTCTCTTTAATAACCAGAATTGATTTCTTTCCAAACAAACCCTTTTTGCAACATTAGGATAATCAAAGAAGGGGAAAAAACCATGACGCTCTAATTTATACCTTGCAATTTGCATGCAGCTCTTAGATGACAGTTAATAGCTCATTGTTCTGTTAGGATTTTGACTTATAAACTGCAAGTAACCAAAGGATCTCAATGACAAAAGCAGCAACTCACTGACCTTTTTACATTATGTGCACTTTGTGATCTGCATGGTACATGTTTTTGCAGCAGGCACATTAACCCTCTGCGCTACCTTTCCATGAGTCAACACTTCCACTTGACAAAACTCCATCTCTCTCTAGGAAGAACATTAATCACCGGAGTTATCATGACATTTTTATTGTTGCCGAAAATTGCTGGTGGCCAGGAAGGAGGCAGCAAGCCCTTTTCAAAACATAATATACTTGCAAACATGAACCCCCCACCCGAAGTGAGCGCTCAGTGCGATTTCACCAGTCGCACCGCCCAAGAGCCTCCTTGCTCAAGGGTCCTGTGACCTCAGTTACAGAGTCACTGTCGCTTTAGGGTGTGCTGCTTCATCGGCCTGCCCAAAAGACTTGAGGTGAGCTTCAATAGGGGTTGCGGTGGACAGGCCTTCAAGGTTAACCCACACTTGCCACAGCTAGGGTCCACCTGACGGTGCTAAGACAACAGGGCTTCTAAGGTCTAGCAGGGCCTCCTAAGGTCTAGCACAGGAATGTGCTCCCTCAGGAGAGTGGTCTGGGGGACTGGTCATGAATGCTGAACCATGTTCCCCAGTCCCCAAGTCGGCAGCTCTGGCCATAGTGCCACATCCTCTCCCCACTGAACACCATACTGCCCACTGAGAGAAACTTGCACTGCCTTCAACTACAACCCAATTGTGCCCGCTATAAAGACCTGGATGCGACTCAATTCAAATTACGCACTAGACTAGAGCAATATGATGCCTAAAAAAAAAAGTGACAACATCCTGGAAAAAGCAAACACTCATAGGGAATGCAAGATTAAGTAAAGCTTGTGAAATGTAAGAAGGAACAAATTGGTTACCTTAACGCTTCTGCACTTATTATTCAGAAATCAATGAGTGCTTTTGCATGAAAAGTTAAGGACATGACTACAGGGCTGGAAGGGACCCGTTTCAATGTGCACTGCTTATATCCTTACAAAACGTAACCAGTATGGTTTAAAAAGACCACATTCGTGAATACAGAGCCGCGGTATGCATTTTGTTTTCAATCCGCCCTTCAAGCAAGTATTGCAGGACATCCAGGAATGGTGCACTTCCCCACCAATGCTGTTCAGAGAAAGACAAGAAAACAAAAGTAGCGCTTCACTGGCAAACTCTGTAAAGTGGCGCTAATGTGTTTTGGGTGTGAATAAAATCAATCTGGCTCCTTTTCGACCCACTCTATCTTGCTTTAGTTAATTTCTACATTTTTAACCTTTTATTTCTCTCCGTCCCGAGGGTGCACTTTGGAAGTGAAAAATGTCCTAAACGACGACCTTTCCAGCAAAAGTGTTTTTCTTTTTTGGGGAACAAATAAAGGAAAGAGGGAGTAATGGCTACAAGGCCCAGGGAAGCAGGGCCGGACTGGGAACAGAAACCGGCCCTGGCAAACTGTTCAGCCGGCCCCCCCTGGGGTGAGGGGGAGTGCAGCCGAGCAGTTTGCGAGGGCCGGTTTCGGCCGATTTTGTTACAGGGGGCCGATATAGTGACCCCCGGTAACAAAAACAGCCCCCCAGGGGCCCAAAACCGGCCCCCACCCTAGCGGCCCACCAGGGAAACGCCTGGTGCCCGCTATGGCCAGTCCGGCCCTGCAGGGAAGGGGGCCCCCACACCTTGACCTCGCAGCTTGCTCTAGTGCTTAGAAGCCCAGGAAAAGGGGGCCCCCCTCCCCTGGGCCTCGAAGCAGTACATTGCCCTACCACGGCAGTTCTACATACATTTAAAATGCACATTCCCATCAAAAAAGCGGGTGATGCAAAAGTTAACAAAAGCCAGTTGATCTGGCTGTTCCCTCCTCCCCTCACCCACCTCTCCTTACCTGTGTCCGGCTGGTCCTGGAAACAAAGGGGCCGTCTGTCGTCTAGAAACAAAATGCAGAAAGGGAATGGCCAGTACTTAACAGAGGTGTTGCCCCACCCCTGACACTGTGAGCCAACATAACTGCTGGCCTGGCAATCTGTTTGTCCCTTCCCCCCACCCCTGCACCCCCAGGAATGCCACCACGCCCTGACCAACAAGGTCAAGATATCTCCCATTAGTAGTGCGATTGCGTGGGGGAAGGGGCCCTCCAGGAGCAGGTGGGCTAACTGTGAAAGTGTGGCATTTCACAGTGAAGTGGGGACCCCTGTTTATTAGCTGAGCGCCAGGCCCTGGGCAGCTGCCCACACTGCCCATGCCTAGCGCCGGCCCTGCCAATAACCACTGACTGCAGTGAGCGACTACCCCACCCTCCACAGGAAGCGGCCCCCAAAACATCTGGTGGTGACCCCGATAATCATGGACTGCAGTGAGCGACTACCCCACCCTCCACAGGAAGCAGTGAGCGAGGTCCCCACTCTCCAGAAGAAGTAATAAGCGATGACTTCACTCTCCACAGGAAGCAATGAGCGAAGACCCCACTCTCCACAGAAAGGAATGAGCGAGGTCCCCACTCTCCAGAGAAAGTAATAAGCGATAACCCCACACTCCACAGGAAGCAATGAGCGAAGACCCCACTCTCCACAGGAAGCAATGAGCGAAGACCCCACTCTCCACAGGAAGCAATGAGCGATGACCTCACTCTCCACGGGAAGCAATGAGCGAGGACCTCACTCTCCACAGGAAGCAATGAGCGAGGACCCCACTCTCCACAGGAAGCAATGAGCGAGGACCTCACAGTCCACAGGAAGCAATGAGTGAAGACCCCACTCTCCACAGGAAGCAATGAGCGAAGACCCCACTCTCCACAGGAAGCAATGAGTGAAGACCCCACGCTCCACAGGAAGCAATGAGCAAGGACCCCCACTCTCCACAGGAAGCAATGAGCGAGGACCCCACTCTCCACAGGAAGCAATGAGCGATGACCCCACTCTCCACGGGAAGCAATGAGCGATGACCTCACTCTCCACAGAAAGCAATGAGCGAGGACCCCACTCTCCAGAGGAAGCAATGAGCGAGGAACCCCCCACTCCACAGGAAGCAATGAGCGATGACCCCACTTTCCACTGAAGCAATGAGCGAGGACCCCCCCACTCTCCACAGTAAGCAATGAGAGATGACTTCACTTTCCACAGGAAGGAATGAGCGAAGACCCCGCTCTCCACAGGAAGCAATGAGCGAGGACCTCCACTCTCCACAGGAAGCAATGAGCGAGGACCCCACTCACCATAGGAAGCAATGAGTGAGGACCCCCATCCTCCACAGGAAGGAATGAGCAAAGACCCCACTCTCCACAGGAAACAATGAGCGATGACTTCACTCTCCACAGGAAGGAATGAGCGAAGACCCCACTCTCCACAGGAAGCAATGAGCAAGGACCCCACTCACCACAGGAAGCAATGAGCGAGGACCCCACTCACCACAGGAAGCAATGAGTGAGGACCCCACCCTCCACAGGAAGCAAAAAGTGAGAACACCATTCTCCACAGGAAGCAGTGAGCTACTACTACAACCTCCACAGGAAGCAATGAGCGACTACTCCACCCTCCACAGGAAGCAATGAGCGACTACTTCACCCTCCACAGGAAGCAATGAGTGACTACTCCACCCTCCAGAGGAAGCAATCAGCAACTATCCCACCCTCCACAGGAAGCAATCAGCGATGACTTCACTCTCCACAGGAAGGAATGAGTGAGGACCCCACTCTCCACAGGAAGAAATGAGCGAGGACATCACTCTCCACAAGAAGCACTGAGCGAGGACCCCCCCGCCACAGGAAGCAATGAGCGAGGACCCCACTCTCCACAGGAAGCAATGAGCAAGTATCTCACTCTCCACTGGAAGCACTGAGCGAGGACCCCACTCTACACTGGAAGGAATGACCGAGGACCCCACTCCCCATGGGAAGCCACGAGCAATGACCCCACTCTACACAGGAAGCAATGAGAGAGGACCCCACTCTCCACAGGAAGCAATGAGTGAGGACCTCACTCTCCACAGGAAGGAATGAGCGAGGACCCCACTCTCCACATGAAGCAATGAGTGATGACCTCACTCTCCACAGGAAGGAATGAGCGATGACCTCACTCTCCACAGGAAGCAATGAGAGAGGACCCCACTCTCCACAGGAAGCAATGAGTGAGGATCCCACCCTCCACAGGAAGCAAAGAGTGAGAACCCCACTCTCCACAGGAAGCAGTGAGAGACTACTCCACCCTTCACTGGAAGCAATGAGCGACTACTCCACCCTCCACAGGAAGCAATGAGTGACTACTCCACCATCCACAGGAAGCGATGAGTGACTACTCCACCCTCCACAGGAAGCAATCAGCGACTACCCCACCCTCCACAGGAAGCAATGAGCGATGACTTCACTCTCCACAGGAAGGAACGAGTGAGGACCCCACTCTCCACAGGAAGGAATGAGCGAGGACATCACTCTCCACAAAAAGCACTGAGCGAGGACCCCCCTCCACAGGAAGCAATGAGCGAGGACCCCACTCTCCACAGGAAGCAATAAGCGAGGACCTCACTCTTCACAGGAAGCACTGAGCGAGGACCCCACCCTACACAGGAAGGAATGAACGAGGACCCCACTCCCATGGGAAGCCACCAGCAATGACCCCACTCTACACAGGAAGCAATGAGAGAGGACCCCACTCTCCACAGGAATCAATGAGTGAGGGTCTCACTCTCCACAGGAAGGAACGAGCAATACTTCTTGCGTCTCAGTATTCTCTGAATTCAGCACCCACAAACCACAACCTCTTTGCCTCATCCTTGTCGCTCACCGCAGTCTACCCCACCCAGGAGTTCAGAAAATGACAGCCGGGAGGAGAAAGCACCGCAGTGCAACACAAACAGCAACTACAAAACTGCGGCACAAAAGGCCAAGCAACGAGCGAGTGAATATGAGTGCGAACAATTGTAAAGCACACTGACAGCGTGCCTAAGCCCTCCTTGCGCTAGCCCTGTACGAAAAGGCTGACAGACCAAAAGAAGAGCGCGACATAGCACTTGCATAACAAGAGTGTCTTAAGGCCTTTGTGAAAAGCAGAATGGGCACCTAGTTGCTATAAAGTCAGGAGTAAACTGTTCCAGAAGTGGGACTCTACGGTGAAGAACGCCCTCCCTCCAGAGTGTGCCCTATGAATCCAGGGAGGGAACAGCTGTAGAGAGACCACTCCTGTGCCAGATGTCTACCTGGAGTACAACGCTGGCACTAGGACACTGAGTGCCAGTGCATAGAAGCCTCAATGGACCATGCACAGCGCTTAGATTGGATGCGTTGTGCATCGGTCACGTGAATTAACAAGACCTACCACAATCTTCAGTAATCCGGCTTGGACAAAATAAAACTGGGTGCAAGAGAACCCAAAGTTCCTGCAAACAAAAATAAGGAACCTCTTTTTTGAGAGTATCAGTTGATGGAAACAAGAGGCAGTCACTGATTCTGATCAAAGTAGAAGTCCAAACTTGTATCCTTGGCTGCCGGGGTTGGCGCATCCCCCAGCTGAGCCAGTCAAGAGGAGGGCTTCCAACACTGGTCTTGTCGAGGGATCAGTACCTCGAACCACGGACACTTGGCACACAAACTGAACATGTTGTGGGTTCAGAAGCAGCAAAAGAAGCCTGGGACAGGTCAGCGCTGGGCCCAAACACACCTGCAGAGGGTTAGTTCGAGGCTCCTGCGAATCTGCGGGGCCCGAAGGCTCTGCAGAGGGAGGTGGAATCATGAGTTGCAGCATGCGTCCCCCTCCCTTAAGGCCTCTGTCTGCCATGGGACAGGCAACAGCCTGGGGAACTTGGAGAGCTCCAGCGTCACCCTCACAAGTAATTCGTGCCAGACGAAGGCGCCGGAGTCAGACTTTTGGCGCATTGACTGTTCAACGTATCCCTGGCACGCGAGGGCCAACACTGAGGCGAGTCCCAATTAGACTTCCCGAACTTATGTCACTATTTGTCCTTCAACCTCGTCTTCATCTTTCCCAAAGATGGTCCCTTAGAGGGAGACACAGACGTGGAGCGGGATTGGGCCTGTGTTTTGGAGCAGAAGTGAGTGCAACACTTGAGGTGCAAACAACCTCGCTTTATGTGTTCTGCTACACTGAGTCTTGTCTCCTGCTCACTGATGGCCTTAGGGTGCATCTGAAAGCATTTATCACACAACTTCGAATCGCGCCGAGGCCCTAAACACTAGAGACAGGACATAGTGCTGATCTGTGACCCACATCTGTGTTCTGCGGTTGCGGCATGGTTTGAAACCTGTTACTTGTTTTCAGGGGATACATTTTTCCTGGCACGCTGTCTACACAAAAGAAATGTTGGTGTTGATTAAAACGCACCATAGCAGGGAGCACAGCTCTGGATCCGTGTTGACGGGTGTGGAAAGAAAGGAACCGATGTCAGTGTGCAGCGCAGCTCTGTCACTTACAGAGTCAGTGCAAGGTCACTGCGGATCCATGTTGATGGGTGTGGACAGAAAGGAACTGATGTCAGCGTGAAGGGGCATCGTCTGTGCAGCGCAGCGCTGTCACTTCCTGATTCAGTGCAAGGTCACTGCGGATCCGTGTTGACGGGTGTGGAAAGAAAGGAACCGATGTCAGCGTGCAGGGGCAGCGTCTGTGCAGCGCAGCTCTGTCACTTCCAGAGTCGGTGCAAGGTCACTGCGGATCCGTGTTGACGGGTGTGGAAAGAAAGGAACCAATGTCAGCGTGCGGGGGCAGCGTCTGTGCAGCGCAGCTCTGTCACTTCCAGAGTCGGTGCAAGGTCACTGCGGATCCGTGTTGACGGGTGTGGAAAGAAAGGAACCAATGTCAGCGTGCGGGGGCAGCGTCTGTGCAGCGCAGCTCTGTCACTTCCAGAGTCGGTGCAAGGTCACTGCGGATCCGTGTTGACGGGTGTGGAAAGAAAGGAACTGATGTCAGCGTGCAGGGGCAGCGTCTGTGCAGCGCAGCACTGTCACTTCCAGAGTCGGTGCAAGGCATCCACAGACTCTCATGGTGCCATCTCCGGCATGAGGGAGCAGTTAATATAAAAGACTCCAGATCCAGTCTGATGCCTGGGATATTCAACTAGTGAGGAATCTGTAGTTTGAAGTTTCCACCAGATTGGCTACATGAAAATGTTCGAATTGTTACAGTTGGCATCCAACGTATGTCACGTGGTATGAGCAGGGCAGAATGACCTGAGTGAACCCCATTTCTTCAAGTGAAGCTGAATGAAGTGCGCCAAGAGAATCACTGAGGATCACTTAGCCAAAGACTGAAGGCACCAAGAACTACCAAAGAGGGGATACAATATATGAAGGTAAATTCTGAACTAGTAACATGTCCCGGCCAGGAGGGCGATAGCACACCAGCCAAGTACGGGTATATTTAAGGGAAATGTGGACTCACAAGCAGAGCACCTCGCAGCCTTCTGTTTATCTGTGAGTCTTTGGTAGTGGAGGGAGATGCAGAAATATATATTATTATTTTTTTGATGATGGCACCACCTCCTCTCTTTTTACTAGCCTTTCCTGCTGTAGTATACAACAACCAGGCAGGACCATCGTTAGAGATGGCGACTGCGCTCATTTGTAGTCGTCCGAGCTCAGCCACGCAACAAACAATGGGCTGGCCATAGCAAATAGGCTGTGAAGCCTAGATTGGTGCTTTACAGCAAACCTCATGCTGAGCAGGACTGCAGAAGCATTAAGACAGTGTTAACCACCTGTGAAGGCCTGGATACACTCATGGGTGATTAGCCGCGCTCTACAAATCCGCATAATATAACAAGTCCTGACCGCCAGATGGGAGAGTCCATCACTGTGGGCAAAAGGCCTAGTCTATGAAGATTTCAGCAGACTTTCTTGGGAATCAAATACTTCAAATTTGTATTTATACAGTGCTACTAATTAAGGGTGGGCGGAGCAGGCGTAGTGCCTCTACGTGAAGTTCCACGGAGTTGGAAAACAATTCAGTGGAACTTCGCTCCGCGCCCTCCCCCTCCCAAAGTAATTATAAAGTAATAAAAAAGGCACTTACCTGCCGTGGTTGCCTCCTCCTCGCCATGGCCGCTCTCCTTCCTCGTCCTTGCCGTCCTTCTTCTTAGATAACCCCTACGTTGTACGTCTTGCGCGTGCGCACTCGCAAGACATACAACGTAGGGGTTATCAGAGACGGACGGCGAGGACGAGGAAGGAGAGCGGCCATTGCGAGGAGGAGGCAGCCACGGCAGGTAAGTGCATAGTTAGGTTCGCGGCTAGAGAATACGGGTAACCAATATGACGCTCAATCTCAAGCAATGCTGGCCTATTGGTGAGGGTCGGGCCCAATCATCGGGAACCCTGTGCTGCCAGAAACACAATCTGATAGGTGGACCAATCAGGAAGGTTACAGCCACCCTCCACAATTGGAGACCAAAGCTTTTTAAGGCTCATTCTGGGCTTCTTTTTACTCCATAGGAAATCCGATGTTGACATAGCTTTTGTTTTGAAAATGGATTTGGATCGACGGGCAGGCAGCATACTGTTGTGTAGTTTCCACTAATCAGTAGGAACTGTGCGTTTGCGGATGACATAAACTTAGGATGGTGCCAGACTGATTCCATGCACCCCTGTAGGATATGTTGTCCCTTGGACCAGCAAGCTCACAGTGCCACTGTTAGCCCCCCCCTAAGCTTAGGCAGGGAACGAACAGTTCTGACAACTACGAACATGTCAACCCTGTTTCCTAAGGAACCGTGGTGACAGACCTAGAACTTTTCGCCCAGTCACTCGCGCTCCCTGTCGCTCAGAGAAATATACAAAGAATACACGAAGGGACGTTTTTCAAAATGTATTGAACCGTAGTGATTCTTGTGTAGAAAATATATGCTGCAATGATTAATAGACAGAAGCAGACAAAAGCTATAAGTGTCAAAACAGTGAATAATACAAAGAGTTCCACCATCTTGTTGAGACAACTTATGTATTATAAGAATCTAGCGTACTCCTACGATGCAAACTCTAACCTACTTGTTTAGGGTGTGAATGTTTGGTCTGCCAAGAAACCCGCTTCGGGATGATCTAACCCCTTTACCTGGTGGGTAAGAGTGTAAGACCCTGTCTTTGTCACAAACTGGACACCCCTCACGGAGATGTCAGTCAGCTGCTAGGTGAAAGCTTCAGCATGCAGGGAACCCCTCGAAGTCAGCAGAAACATCTCGTCTGATTGTATATGGAAACAAAAGGATATATAGAGAAAAGAGCCGAGATTGTGATCAGGCTGTCATTGTTTGTATTCCACAGATAGCTGGCTCGCCATTTTGACGTAATAACAAACACATCTGTATCACACACGCGAGAGCCTTGCACATAATATCAAAGCAGTGTGATAATGTTCTCACAAAGTTCTTTGTGTCAGCAAGGTCAGTGTTTTTTAGAAACGAACCCAAGTGTCATAAATGCAAATGTGTGTCAAAAGTCGATGTCACAAAGGGAAGGCAACTTTAGGAAAGGACAGTGTACCTGCAAATTGGCACTATTTCCTACCAGGCCTAACTGGGGCACATGACAATACTTGATAGGAAATTGACTAAGGAGGCACCATCCTCTCTAGAGTTTCTAATCTATCCCACCATGATATGTTTTTGGGTGACCAAGTCGCTAATAACTCTTTAATTTTATCACATGTTTTGACTTCATTCTGGGATATGTACTCCGCCAAGTTATTACAAAACCAAATTCCTAAGTATTTGACGAATTTAGACTGACATTGGAAGTTTGAATTCCCTAAACAGGAAGGGTTACGGTGTACATTTATGGGTATGACTTCTGTTTTATCCCTGTTCAGGGAGTAGCTAGAAAAGGAGGAGAATTTGTTGATTATGTACCATGTCCGGTATAGTCACTTTAGGGGTTTCTGTAAATAGTAAGATGTCGTCTGCATATGCCTCAGTTTTGAAAGTCAAGTGACTAAATTTCAAGCCAGCTGTCATTAGATTAGTTTGAAAGCAGTATTTGGGGATCGATGGCCAGAAGTAATAGCAGCGGAGAAAGCGGGCAACCTTGTTGGGTCCCTCGTCGTAGTGTGACCGAGGCCAATAACTCCCCATTTATTCTGATTTTTGCTGCGGGTTTAGCATACGGTGCCATGAGCATTTCAATATATAGATCACTGAGTTGATATCTACGTAATATCTACGTAAGGCAACCTCGAAATATGGCCAGGACACTTTGTCGAAGGCTTTTTCTGCATCCTATGCAATAGCTGCTGAGGCGGGGGACTACGGGAGAGATGTTTTTCCAGTGACATGGCAGAACATGTGAATGTTATCATATGCTAGCCTATCAGTTACGAAAACTGTTTGAATAATGTAGACTAACTTGGTAATCATCGGACCAAAGTGGTTGGCAAGAACTTTGGTATAGATTTGTGTTTCCATGCTATTTAAGGAAAATGATCTAAAATTCTTGGGATAAAGGTAATTCTTCCCCTCTTTTGGGATGACCACAATTGTGGCTTCCGCAGCTGTACCCGAAACCTACCCGGAGGAGGCAAAGTGGTTCAAACCCGCTTCCAATGACTCCATTAGCATGGAGTCAAATGCTTTATAAAAGGCAATGGGCAGGCTATCCAGGCCTGATGCCTTACCAGAACGGATAAGCTTCATTGCAGCTTGAATTTCCCTACGTTCATTCGGTCTGTTTAGTTTCAGTGAACCCAAAGCTGAGATTATCTTAATTGGCAGAGACTCGAAGAAATGTAGACAGATTTCTTTCGGAGTGGAGACCGAAGGAGTGTACTGCTCGGTGTGGAGTTTTTGGAAAACTTTGAGAATGTCACTTGTTTTAGTTTTTATTGTACTTGGATGATCTTTGATGTTAGAGATTAAGGTGGAGTACTTTTAAAATTTTAAATACACCGCTAGTGATTTCCCAGCTTTATTGAGATAAAATAGTTTTTTACCCTTCTGCGCTTGGACCCAAAGGTGACTCCATTTACTGGATAATTTATCGTAGTCGTATTTGCGATTTTTAAGTGCTGATAAGGTTGAGGGTTTTTTAGAGTGCCTGAATAGCTTTTCCTGGATATTTATTTCAGCAGCTAACTTATCTAAACACGATTTGATTTCTTTACTTCTCCCCGCGTGCGACTAATCACCCAGCCTCTAAAGAAGCCTTTCAGAGAATCCCACAAGGGGCAGGAGAGGAGACAGACGAGCTGTTATCCTTTAGGAACAGGGAGAGTTCCTTAGGTAGTTCCTGCACGTCTTTTTCATTCTCCAGAGTCTCCGGATTCATGCACCAAGAGCATTTTTTTGCATTGAGGAGGAAGAATCTGTAGAGGGATGGAGATGGCAGCATGATCCGAGATTGTGATAGGTTCAATAGACGCAGATATGGGGGTAAATTTACAAGAAAGTGACGCATCTGTAGAGATACGTCACTTTCCCTGCGCCACCTGAGAAACCCTTGCGCCACCATGGATGCGCAGTATTTACAATACGGCGCACCATGGTGCAAGGATTGACAGATGCGTCAGAAATTCTGACGCATCTGTTGGGGCAAAAGTCACGCATTGCTGGAGTCATGTTGCAAGCACGACGCAACTCCAGCAATGCATTTTGAGGCCTATTCCCACTACAATGCGTCATTCCTTAAGCCTGCTTCAAGCAGGCGTAAGGTTTTGACGCAGTGGCGTCCTAGAAGTGACGCAGTGAAATCTTGTAGATTTCACTGCTTCACTTTTATGAGGCTTTTCTTCGTGGGAACGCCCACCCTGCATACATTATACCTGACGCAGGTATAATGTGAAGCAGGGCTTTAAAACGTGACACATCCTCCTAGATGCGTCACTTTGTAAATTGGCCGCATTTTTTACGCCAGCGCTGCGTCACAAAAGTGACGCAAGGGGCTTGTAAATCTGCCCCATTGTGTCTAGTAGGAGCGAATTCTCTACCAGGATGTAATCGATTCTCGAGTAACTGTTATGAGGGAGCGAAAAAAAGGTGTAATCGCAACCGGTGGGATTGTAAAGTCTCCAGACATCAACGGGTCCATGAGATGTGCAGAATGAGCGCATCGCTTTATGAGCTTTAGGAACTCTGGGGAAGATTTACAAGCCCCTTGCGCCACCAGTACGTCACTTTTTGTGAGTACTGGTGGCACATTGTACTGCTCCATATTTACAAGGACAGGAAAAGCCACCCTGCGTGACTTTTTCTGCCCTTGTAAATATGGCCCCTTTACACGCAGCACTTTGCATGAAAGGGGCGTCCCATGGGTGTTGCTGTGGGTGTTGCCACGCAACACCCATGGAACAAGACACATTTCCAGATTTACGAGGAATCGTAAATCTGGAAATGCGTCTAAATGCTACGCCTCCCCGGAGGAGGCGTAGTGAGGTGCAACGAGGAGAAATGTTTTCATTTCTCCTCGTTTTTTCCTCTTTCAATGCGTGCTGCATTCTACAGCACGCATTGAAAGAGGAAAATGCCTGTAGTGATTGTTTTTGTGCAGGAAGGTGCCCATTACTGCACAAAAACAATCTCCCCATGACGCAGGCATCCCTGCACCATGGTGCAAGGGTGCCTGCGCCGGCGCATGGCTGCAGTTTGTGTGCCAGCGCAGGGGAGAGCACAGGAATGTGACATATTATTGCAAATATGTCGCATCCCTGTGCTTTGGAAGTGCCGCAGCGTGGCGCAGCCAAAGGGCTTGCGTTGCCGCGCTGCGGCACTTCCTTGTAAATCTACCCCTCTGTACTTAAAAGTTGAGTTCCTGTCCAGGATAATATCCATCAGTAGATTAAAGTCACCACCTAGGGTGATGCAAGCAGTCAGCGATCGTAGGGCTAGTTTGGCTGAGAGTGAACCAAAACAGAGAGTTGTCTGCACTTGGTGCATCGATGTTAACCTCAACCAATTCCACATGATTTGAATGAAGTCGAGTGATCAACTATCTGCCATTGTCATACTGCTTCGAGGCGAGGAGCAAAAGCCCGGAATAATTGGATATTAAGGTAATCACACTTTTTAGGTCTCACGCCTAGCGTTGCAGTGCGGAGCACTGCTCGTGCAGCGCGAGACCTCTTGTATGGGCTTCAGAAAGCTAACCACACGCTCGTGCGTGTGGTTTTGCTTTCGCAGGCTGGCATTGGCTGTAGCGTGCTTTTTTTTAAAAAAAACGGCACGCAATTGGGCAAAGGCGGGCGCATGTCCCGCCTTTGCTCCGCCCATTCCCGTCCGTGTCTAGGACGTGCATCAGCGCGCGGCACAGACGACAAGCTCTCTCGCCCCCCGCTCCTCTGTGGTGCGCGCGCACCACAGGTTTTTGTTATATGTATTGGAAACAACTCTAAGTGTATATATTGGGGCAAAATACAGGGTATCACATCTGCGTTCACTCGCACCAGTTAATTGGGAGCCATCCAGTTATGTTAATTATTGTTTAATTTTTAAGAAAAATGCTTCCATCGTGTAAAGTATATAGCAAGAACATTAATAAAATCTTGGAAAGTAAAACGAATCGCTATAAAGCAGACATCTAACGTTTACATTTTACTTCTGTTTAAAGCAAACAATTTTCTGGATTTAGCTAGTCTTCGCAGACTCGTTTTTGCACGTTCAGCTAGCTTTTCTTATGGCTCCGCTAAACAGTGTTGTAAGTGGCCGACGTAGTAGTATTACGTGTTTTTGAAATGGTATTAACGTTAATGTTATCTACTGCATTGTGATCGGATTTGATGGCCTTTAGCGTGGTTTTGTCAGCGGTCTTGTCATTCAGACATATTTCCGTCAGAAAGGACACTGTTCGAGACCATAGCTAATGAATGAGATTGTGTTGTTAGCTCCCAAAACGCCATGTAACGCGGTTAAGTGCCGTGACGTCACACGTTGCGGTCGTTCGATAGTGGTCTGATAAATAACAATAGAGCGGGAAACACTTTCCATGGTGCTGTATGCAACTTGAAGGTCTTTCGCTGTTCGAATCAAGCAGGGCTGACTCGACTTTCAGCCTTCATATGTTGACAAATCGAGCACCTTTTCATTGGATAACGAATATAACTAAGCACACTATCCAGAGTCAAAATGTGGTTTTGGTTGCTAAATGAAACGCTTGAATATTATGGTAGATTGTAATATCGTTTCATTTAACGTGTAGTTATTTCATGTCAGGGCATATGGCATGGTGTCCTATTTTCATTAAACTATATTGATAGTGTCACCGCTTGGATACGCTGTTTTACACACATTTTTAGGGTTGGCAAGCAAAATCAGGATTGCTTAGAGTTGTCCACGAGTATAGCGCACATGCTATGATCTAATGGTGGCTACATGGGGTAAATATATATTTAAAAATAGTGATCCTAAGCATTAATTATTTCCAAAGTGGAGGGTAATCCAAAAATTCTAGCCCGTATTCATCCCTAGTGGAATAATTTTTGGGTTCCCCTAATTTAAGTTTGTATGTGGGGCAGAAAGATCAGGATGGCGCATCATAGAAAGGACTGAAAGGTAACATTTCACCTTACTGGAATTACTCTTCCCCCTTCTGTATGAGTGCAAGCTTTCTCCTAAAACATAATGCAAACAGCAGTGTCATCCTACACCAGGGATCTCCAACCTTTTCTTTAATAAAAGCTACTTATGTTCAGTGAAAATCCTCCTCCGCTACTAATAAGAGAAGAGGAGGCACACACCTTACCGAGTTCCCCCTGTGTGTTTGTGTTCACATAGAAATTTGACTACTAGACGATGTAGATTAAGTACAAATCTTACACTATACAACGCTGGTAGGCCTTTGCGCCATAGGGTAAGGCTGAACGCCACACAAATCAGACATTTCTTAATGCAAGCACCACAAGTGACATCTGTGGGTGACTCTGAATGTAGTGCAGTGCACTTTTCTAACGTTTGTGCAATGCATTCACTCATTCCTAGCTAATCCACACAACCACATAAAGATTAGGCAATCCCCTTCATTTGAACCTTTTTTCCTCATTAGGGTTCTGAGTACACAGTATTACTATTTAACCATGTTTTCCTCCCTATTCACAATACTGAGATAAAGCGGACTGGGCGAATTCATGATTTAAAATAAGAAAACATGTATGATGCCATATTTTACTCAAAGATGAGCCATCATGCTCCAAATCATGTTTCAATAATCTATTATCTGATCTTGGCCCCAAATGCAACAAGCATTGAAAATGCAATAGGTCTCGCCTTTTACTAAGGTAAATCCATTTGCTTTGCTATACAATACCATTAGCAAACCAAATGGCTTTAACTTAATCAAAGGCGAGACCTATTGCATTTTCAATGCTTGTTTTTATAGAAACCGCCCAGGAGCAGGCGAGGTTGCTCACCCAACCATTGCGCATCGATAAGGCCTCTCTGTTTCTTACCTTGGTTTCTTGGAGAGACACAAGGTCCCCGTTCAGAGCGCGCAGTAATCGGTGATCTTCCTGCATTTCACAGGGTGGTTAAGCCCTTTGGTATTAAAGGAAATTACTTTCAGGGTGGCCTTGTAACTGTCAGGAGAATTCGCGAGGAGCCGATTGGTGAAGGATATAATCGATACCTGTCAGGTGAATAAGGGCCTGGGAACAGTCTTGTGTGCCGCATGATCCCAAGAAAGTGAAAAGCATAAGGAGGACTTAGTTGGTGAAAGAGAGAAGGAAGCACAAAAGAGAGTCGACAGCCAGAATACTGTCTTCAAGCAGGGATACAAGCCTCAAGGAGGCGGACTGAGTACAATCAGCTGAGCTGGTTGGACCCCACACTAAAAGGACGCGAGCCCGCCACACCTAAAATAAAGGTAAAATTCAACAAGGTGACGGCCAACTAACAATTGTAAACAAAGTATTGGACAGACGCTATAGGCCCTGATATGACCCATCCAATAACTCTAACAAAGGATGAACAAAAGTATGGCCAACTAGGCAAGACGGATATCAATTGTTGAACTATTTCAGGCCCAATGTGTGTAACCTGCTAAGTCTAACCACGAAGGGTGAGCCTGGACTCTAAAGAGAAGAAGGCAACTCAAAATACATCGGAAGCCGACTAACAGACATCTTAGCATTTGTAGTACAGCAAACAAATGAACAATTTAAAGGGGGCATCACTCAGGTATGTTACCAGGAGGGCAGCAGTGCACTTGGCGTCATCATCAACAGCACAAGAGCTGTGATACACGTGCCAAGCCTTTCCATGCCATACCAGGCCAAGCCACTCTATGCTGAGTTGTAGGGGTTTATCAACATTACTTGGCTAAGAGACTGACCAGAGAGCATCCCAGGTGTTGGAGATTCTCAGGAATTATCTAGGAATCTACGAAAGAGTGTGCGGGGTAAGGCAATAGGCATAGCTGAGGAGCGAGGTGGTATGAGTATGAATGTGAGTTACCTCAATAGGTATCAGCAACCCAGAGAACCATCTGTGATACAGACAAACCTGTCCATCCATAGCACGTACCAATGCTAACATGAATGTGTACACGCATTTATACAAATAACCTTTCTTCAAATAACATGCCCTACTAAGAGGACTACCACACTCCGATAACCTGGACCTGAAAAGCAAAAAAACATATTAGGAACATTTTTATAAGTATGACATTCTAGACATACAGATTTTCTTTTCGGGCCATAGGGTGACCTCACAACACTGACTGGTGTCCATGAAAACGTGGATGAAAACCGGTAGTCATTTACGATTATTGTAGACAAGAAACGCTATCAGAAGCAGATACCATCATGAACCAGGCTTAGCATTGCCCTCATCCATGTGCGATTCGAAAGTATTGTCCAGAAATGCTTCCAGCTCAGCCGGTTCCACGAAGACATGAGTTTGACCTTTGTATGTCACTTTGAAGTTGGAGGGTTAAATTAACGAGTGTTGGATCGCTCTGTCAGATAGGGTTTTCCTGATGGCCAAGAAGTCTTTCCTCAAAATAACAGTATCCATAGCAAAGCCTTGGGAGATAGAAATCCTGGAGCCCTGCCATGAGAAGGATTTAACTTTTTTCATGTGAGCTAGAATAACTTCTGTGTGTTGATGTCGAAGTGGTTTGAAAATCAGAACACGTGGAGATGTGGCATTTTTTGTCTTGTAGGAACGAATTCAATGTGCTCTTTGAAGTGCGAAATCTTTAGTGAACGAGATGCTCAGGACTGATGGGATCCAAGACTCAAGAAAAAGCCTTGTCCTCAGAACCTTCCGGCAGACCAAATATTCTGAGATTACTATGCCAATTACGGTCCTCCAACTCAGTAATTTGTTGTTTAAGTGCAGGTATTACATCACCATTTTTGGTTAGATGTTTGGATTGTTCCGTGATGCGTTCTTCCACCAAACCAATTCGGCATTCAGTGTTTGACACGCTAAGTTTGAGATCTTTATGGTCTTTCCTGATCCCCAAAAGCTCCACTTGTGATAGGTCAGTGTTTGTTTTTATGCTCTGAGCAACACATGCACTTCGTTTAGTTTTTTACGGATAGTCTCAAGGGTGTTCGAGTTATCTTGCTTTTCTTTTTTCAGGAGTCAGGTTCATATTTCGACCTTTTAAGGCTGCCTTTACCAACCTTCCCCTCCTTTTATGTATGTTCCTTTGTGTCCGCCATGGTCAGTGAGGGCTAGAGCTAAGTTGCAGATACAGTCCTAACGTACCAAGTGCAAGCCACAAGGTATGCAGGGGCACCAGGAGGTTCCAGCACATGCGCATATGTTTGTATCCCATTGGAGCCAGACACGGAGAAGTGGTTGGTGGTGGTAGTAACTCACATGATACCAATAGCAGCGTAGTTACATTAGGTGCAGTTTGTGATTCCCCTATAGCTACCCTCGTAGGTAAGTGATACGGTAACTGATACCAGAGGTAGTGTGGTTACCACTAGTGGATCATGGGCCTGTTGGTCTTATTCAATAGAGGTTTCGCAGTAGAAACTGGGTCGCTGAGGTACATTGGGGTCGGGTGGGCAGCATGGCCTGGGTCTCTTTACACAAACCTCCATAAGATGGGTACGATCAGTCTGAGAGAGATGTACATACTGATGTTGGCTTTATTGGCATCTGTGGAAAGCCTTCCTCAAGACAAACGGCCCCCTATTGTGAGATTGGCACTACCTTCCACTCCAGCTAGCACCCCATGCCAACTAGCGCCAGGCCATAAGATTGGCAGTCACTAGCAGACACCCTGTTGATGGGCTGATAATGGGTTGATGACCACAATGGGCTCAACGAAGAGGCTGAAAAGCTTGAACAAGGACCTGTGTGGCAGAGGCTGTGAATGATCTGATTCCAGAATTTAGAATGGGGAGGGGAATCAGCTCTCAAGGCCCATCAGTGGGGAGCTCCATGTTGAGGATGGGCCCCTATGTGTGAAAGTTGCTCAATTACATTATCGAATTGCGTTTAATTTAGAAGAGACTGTTGAGAAAGAGCTTGAGACACTATTAAAGCATGACATCATTGAGCAATCCACTGGTCCGATGCCATGGGTGTCACCCATAGTGGTAGTGCTGAAGAAGGATAGTGAAGGAGATGAGCGCATCTGCATTGATATGCACCAAGCTAACAAGGCAATTGAAAGAAAACGACATCCAGGTCCACATATTGCTGACATGATTACGCAGCTGAATGGAGCTGAATTATTTTCCAGTCTTGATTTGAACAAAAGGTATCACCAACTCAAACTGGAAGAAAATTGCAGGTTTATTACTACCTTTTCAACCCATGTTGGTTTATTTAGATATAAAAGACTACATTTCGGAGTGTCATCAGCTGCAGAACTCTTTCAGGAGGTCATTTGTCGCATAATACAGCCAGTTACAAATACTTTGAATTACAGTGATGACATACTATTTTTTGGGCCCACACGAAAGGAACATGATAAAGCTCTTACCCAAGTGAGTTGTAGACTTGCTGATGCAGGACTCACTTTAAATGCAGCAAAGTGTGAGTTCATAAAACAAAACTCAAGTTCTTTGGTCATATCTTTTCTGTTGGGGAAATTACTCCAGTTCCACATAGAGTATAAGCATTGCCATCCACTTCTTCCCCACAAGATGCAACTATGCTGCGATCTTTCACTGGCATGGCCAGTTACTGTTCAAGGTATATATGTGGCTGTGCCACTATAAGTGCCCCATTGAGAAACTTAATAAAACGAAATGTTCCATTTCGATGGTCACGTGATTGTGAACAAAGCTTCAAGAAAATCAAGCATGCCATTGAGAATGTTGCTGAAATGGCCTACTTTGATCCAAAACTACAAACGAAGATTGTTGTTGATGCCAGCCCAGTGGGGTTAGGTGCCATACTTGCCCAGCACAGTGTGCATCCAAATGCCTCAAGGCACATTGTGGCCTATGCTAGCAGAAGTTTGTCACCAACAGAACGTGCCTATTCACAACCTTAAAAAGAAAGCCTTGCTGTAGTGTGGGCTAGTGAGCATTTGCATGTGTATGTATGGACAGCATACAGGAATACATGGAAATGGTAGTTGTGACCGACCACCATTTTTGACAATCCTAAAGCCAAGATGCCCCTTCGCATTGAGAGGTGGGGATTGCGACTGCAGAAGTAGGATTTTACAATTGTGCATCGTCCAGGAAAAGATAAAAACCCTGCTGACTACTTCTAACGTGTACCAATATCGTGGCATGGCACCGATTCCAAAAGCGGCTGTTCCATATGTAAACTTCATCATGAAAACCAGTACTCCTGCTGCAATATCCATGGAACAAATCATTGCTGCCACGAGCACTGACAGAGATTTGCTAACACTGAAAGACATTATTACACATCAATCTAGGAGAAAACATACTTGACCTCTTCATGATGGCCTTGAATTCCAGAAATTCAAAAATGTGCAGGAAGAACTTTCAGTTACCCAAGAAGGCATTATATTATGAGGTTCGAGAATTGTCATATCTGAAAGTCTGAGAAAACAAGTAATTGAACTGGCACATGAGGGACATCGTGGAGTTGTTGCCACTAAACATGTGGTTCACTTGTCTTGATGAAAGAATTTGAAAAGGAAGTGAGAGCATGTCAATTGTGCAACTGCTTGTCATTCAAAACAACCCTGCATCCGTTAAACATGTCTGATCTTCCAAAGCATGCATGGGAGAAGATTGCCATTGATTTCTTTGGACCCCTTGACAATGGACATCATCTACTAGTAATTGTTGATGAATACTCCTGGTTTCCCCTTGAGGAAGATCTGTCGTCAACTGCTCATGATGGAGTCATTGAGAGATTAGAAAGTATCTTTGCATCATAGGGTGTTCCTTCGATTTTTAAATCTGACAATGGCCCGCCTTTCACTAGTTGAGAATTTAAAGATTTCCTCACTCATCTGAATGTCAAGCATCAGAAAAGGACACCTCTCTGGCCACAGGTGAATAGTGTGGTTGAGAGATTTATGAGTACCCTCAAGAAGACCTTTCAGCGCATTGCACTGGAAAAGCTTGAACTCAAATCAGTTCTTCAGTCTACGCTTCGTGCCTACAGGTCAATTCCCCATTCTACCATGGTTGAAAGCCCTGCCACCTTAATGTTTGGGAGAACCATCCATAGGCACCAAAGTACCACAATGGACCACTGAAAGATCTATTGACATTGATAAGCTTCATACTAGGGATTTGTCTCACAGATGCAAAATGAAGACTTACGCGAATAGATGCCACTGTGTTCGGAGCACTGTGCTCAAAATAGGAGACCAAGTCATTGTCAGGCAGACACCGAAACACGTCTGATGTTCCTTTTGATGCTGACCCACTGAGGGTTGTGACTAGTAAAGGACACATGGTGACTGCTCATCGTCCTGGAAAGTCCATCACAAGAGTTTCTTATTATCTCAAACAACTGCCTCGAGGTTTATTGATTCCAGATGTTCAGAGTGAGACCCTTCCATCTGGGAGTCAGGAGAGCCCAAAGACTGCACCTGTGTCTGTCTAACCTGTCCCTGCCGTGGATGCCTCTCCTATGTCTCCTCAACCTCATGCAACGAGATCTGGAAGATTGATTCGAGCACCCTTGACGTCTTATTGAGGAGTTATGATGTATATATGTATTTTTTTTACTTTATGTTTATCATGGGGGGAGATGTAGTGTTGTGTGTGTTAAAGATAGTAGGACCCTTCTGGTCCCTGACGGACTCCGTAGAATAGTGACGTAAGTGATTGGGTGTGGTTAAGAAAATTAATGACATAGTGCGTACAGTTAACGGTTACACTCTGAAGAATCAAGACGTGTAATACAGAGCTCCGTGTATGGCGTGATCATTTACTTGTAACCGGGCTAGGGAGGTCGCTACAGAAGCGTTGACTGGAGACAGAGAGGACTGATGCTGCTGATGATCTCTGCCTTTGGCACTGGCCACAAAAAGGCTGCATAGGTGGCTGGATGGCTTGCCACATCTGCCACTGACTGCAGCCACGGTCACCTAGAGGAATCTCAGATCTCTTGTGCTGCTGATGTAAGTGGCGTGCCGACATAGCAGTCCCAAGGAGCAAGCCCTAGTGCTGCTGTTTTGGAAATGCTTCAGAGGTGCTTCAGTCTTTTCTCCAAAGGTCTAGCCTCAAACAGCATGTCCATCAATAATGCCTGGGCTTCTCCGGGAACTCCAGTAGAGCACTTCCTGGCATGCCATCTGATAATTACACTGGTGCCCACTGCAGGAGCAACAGAGTCCGGGGTTTCCAGGAGAGAACATAAATCTGTTTGGATACATCTAGTCCTTCTTGTACAGTTTGTTTGAAGACATTATGTAGGCACATTACCAAGGCAGTTCAGGAAAACCCTGACAAATCATGTCTCAGAACTGCATCTGTAAGGAACCAACAGGCAGATGGCATTCAAAAAGCTGACTGCTGCGCTGCCTGAAGAAAATACATCTCTATTCATCGTGTCAATTCTTTTGGATTCACCATCCAGAGAAAATGCAGAAAAGGATTCAGAGTTCACCTTGCA
The DNA here is from genome assembly GCA_963921515.1 of Calotriton arnoldi. Lineage (NCBI taxonomy): Eukaryota > Metazoa > Chordata > Amphibia > Caudata > Salamandridae > Calotriton > Calotriton arnoldi. The sequence continues at coordinate 329,282 of CAWUFW010000456.1, forward strand.
AGCAGAAGCTTCTACACAAGGCTCTCGGAAGTAGATGCTTAGTCAAAAAGTTAGGGTCACCAGGAGGTGTACTATAGCGCCTAGCAATGAAGTGATTCACCACAGCTGCCAAAAATGCTTTGGATCAACAGGAGCTACTGGGGTCAACCAGACCCTGGTTAAATGGCCTCAGAGGTCAAAAGTAGAAGATCCAGGTTGCAAAATGTCTGTAAGATCTGCCTTAGACTTCGGTGGGAAGGGACAGGTGTGGCACTTCTGTCACCGTCGCACCATACAAGACAACGGCACTTTCTTCAGTCACAGTGCTGATTATGGAGAGGTATCCAGACCACGGGCATTCTGGACCGCGAGATGTAAGCCAGAACCAGTACAGGCAGAAGACAATGAGCTGTGCCTCGCCTGCTCCTCCCCCTCCCCCTCCTCCTCTCATCATGTTGTGCAAGTTGAGGACCCTATTCTGCATCAGTCAGACACACAAGATAAAGGTACTTAGCTTCGGCAGCTCTCTTTCTGATGGATACTCTATCTACCTGCAGATTCCTACCCGTTGAATATTCCCAAGAGTCAGACTGGATCAGGAAACTTTCACAGCCCTCTTGTGCCAGGAGAGGGCACTTGACGCCATCTCAGTGCCCGATGGAACAACCTGGTGATGTCACTTATGCCATAAAGCACCCCCCGATGCAGCATCAGTTTTCCATCCATTTTTTGTGCCCTGAGGCAGAGACGAGGAACATCAATTGAAGAAGAACATTGGAAATATCTACCTGGAACCAATTTACTGGGACCTACGACCATCCTTCAGAGCGGATAGAAGAATGGTACTGGTGAGGAATTTTTTGCGTATCCACCAGAAAGATTGTTACCAAGGGAACATTTTCTTCGCATGGGTATTTCTACCTGCAGATTCCTCACCTTTTGAAAACATTCAAAAGCAGCACCGTCTGGGTGGTGGGTCCGAAGGTTTGGTCAGAGGAGGTAATTCCAAAGCAACAAGCATGCAAATGACCATCCGGTCTCATCCACTAATCCAGAGAATAATGTTTGTTGAAAGTGTAAAGGGAAGGACATGTTGCTACCCAGCAGTTCTAACCCACAGGAATACCCCAAGGCTCCGGTAGAAGACTTTGCCCCGTTGAAATGGGCCCGGACTCAATCTGCTGGCTCCTTCTTTGCAAGGGTTTAACACGTCTTGATGCACAACACTATCAACAGGACAAGGTCCTCATTTGGACATCCTTGCCTTCCTAGCCTAATTTCTACTCCTTGTTGGGATGGGGGGGGGGGAGGGGGGTAAAAAGTGGGAAGTGTGAGAACTTTCCTTAGTTGGAATGGGGTGACCACCATGGAAAGGAACACCACAATAATTTGTAGGACTAACTTGTCTGGGAAGGAGCATGTCTACTGAGGGTGACCAACGCTTGCAACTGACCAGCGTGTTTTAGCAAAGTGACAGCTGCCGGAAAATCTTAATAGAGGACTATGAAGGGGCTCAAATGGAGCACCATTAAAAAGGCCAACGTCAGATTCAAATCCCACTGTAGTGTTGGATGGAAACCGTTCTGAGAGTCCCATCAGAAACCTTCCCAATATAGAAGACTTGAACAGGGATAGCTGGTCTGGGAGGCAAAGGAGTGATGACAAGGTAATAATATTAGCGTTGACGGTGCTCACTGGGTGAGTGAAAGTACAAACTGGAGGACTTCCAACAAGCCAGCCTTCAAGGAGTCCACATCATGACAACCCTGCTCCACCTTCCAGAATAGACAACTGTGGTATCCTAGAGATGTTTTGTGGCTGTCATGAGAGAACCGCTCCCAGGGATACAGAATGTATTGATGTGGTTATGTGTCAGTTGCCTCGAAGATAACAACCTGCAGGGGCGGCTCCTCCGCTATGGCGGAGGAGCGTCGCCCCACTGCTGGAACCAGCAGACGCACATAAAATAAAATGATAATAAGGCAGGTAATAAAATTGCTTTATTATCATTATATTTTACTCTGGAGCTGCCACTGAGTCTTGGGGGCGGGGCTTCCGGCAGCAGGAGGAGTGGTGGGCTCAGAGCACTACCAGTGCGCATGTCGGTTTGTACTTCCGTCCATGGCCGGCCAAACCGACATGCGCACTTGGATATCTCCAAGCTATTGCTTGGATATATCCGCAGGGCTCGGGAGCATCAGCTCTGGATTTGCGCAGGGCACCCTGTGAGCCTGTGTGAGAATCGTCAAGTCGGCGGCTGGAGCTGAAGCGGCGGCGAGGAGGCGGACATCAGGATTCAGCTACATTTGCTTTTATCCCCCTGCCCTACCAATTTACCCTGCTAGCGGCTGCCACTGACAACCTATGATCGCTGATGGTTGGGGCTTTGTTGTACAGTGTTACTTATTAAACCTTTGCTGCACTTCTACTACGCGTGAAGACTCATCTTTACAACAACTCTTTATTGAAGTAAAGCAGGCTGAACGGAAGGCATCCACCATCTCTGCAGGCACGTAGAATGTGCCTCAGCGCACACACTCAATCTGCAGGCACGAAGGTGGAGGTGGTTAGGGTGCAGAACCTGATCTTCCAACTGGGAGATCTCTGCCCTAAGAGAAAGACAGAGCAGGGGATACAGCGAGAGGTGCACAAGGGCAACATATCATAGTTGGCAACTGTCCTGTTTTTGCAGGGACAGTCCCGGCAAGTTGGATACAGACCCGGGTAATATTGCTGCAGAAACTGTTCCTCTTTATTACACACCGGTACGCAAACAAGAACTTTCTATCTGTAGCAGCCCTGTGCTGCAAAGTGTCCCGGGAATTTTTTTTCCAAATGTTGGCAACTATGCATATCACACCCTTCTCAGCCAATATGGGGAAATTAAGATGCCTTGGACCCAGTTGTGACGAATGTCCCTCAAAGCATCATTGGTATAGGGGAAACATGTACTTTTAGCAGGGTGCTCAGGGGAGCACAGGGTAGCCCTGTGTTTATTTAATACCTTTGTAATCTGTAAGCACTCAAAACTTGCAAGGAAGGTTATGAAAGCCCGATGCGCTCAAGATCATACTGTGTCACCAAGTGTGGATCTTGGGATTAGAACTCTGGTTTGGGGGTTCCAGCGGAAGCAAATAACTGCTGGAGCAGAACTTCGGCTGATCCGCTGCTTTGGCATTTTAATCTTTTTTGTTTTTAACATAGCGCGAACTCGACCCCAAGGCATTGGGTCGCTTTACATGAGCATCAGTTATATCACACAAGGACACATTGGGGCATATTCTCAAGGACTTATCGCCGAGTTAGCAGCACTTCTTCTCAGCCAAAGTGGCGATAAATGCATCGCACCATTCACAAGCTGGTGCTAACAGCCGATATTGCCAGTTTTCCTGCAATAGCAGCCGCAAAAATCATCGCCACGGATGACACCGGCAACTAACGCTAATGAGATGCAGAGTAGGAGTTCCCGTGCAAAAAAACGCAAAAACACCACTTCGCAACATTCTCTACGACCAGCCAGATCGGCGATAAGATCACGAAACATGCGATAAGGCGCGTTAGCAGCAGGGATTTAACACCTGCTCCTACCTGGTGTTAAGTCGGACGACAACCTGCACCACAAAAGGGAGCCCAGACCAGAGCCACACCTGAAGAACAACAGATGCCATGGAGCTACTGACCATGCAGCTCGGAGCCCCAAGAGGGCCACAACACCCACCGCCACCACACCCAGGCCCCTCCCCCCCCCCGGGGCCCTACCACGGACAAAGAAATTTAACATCAACTCTACGAAATCATGAACAAAACAATTCGCCTGATGTCGCACAAGTACAGCAATTAACATTCATGTGTGGGCAGAAAAAGGAGAATCATCCATTCATATTTGAATTTCAAAACAAATGATTTTATTCAAATTCAACTCAAAACAACTATTCGGAAGAGCCATGGCGGGTCTTCTCTGGACAATCTGTAAGACACAGCCTGCAAGACAAAATTCAAGATAAGAAGGTGTGTTATGCGCTCATCAAAGGACAGAGAGAGAGAGAGAAAGAGAGAGAGAAAGGGAGAGAGAGAGAGAGTGAAAGAGAGGGAGAGAGAGAAAGAGAGAGAAAGGGGGAGAGAGGGAGAAGGAGAGAGAGAGAAACAGAGGAAGAGAGAGAGACAGTGAAAGGAAGAGAGGGAGAAGGAGAGAGAGAGAAACAGAGGAAGAGAGAGATAGACAGTGAAAGGAAGAGAGGGAGAAGGAGAGAGAGAGAAACAGAGGAAGAGAGAAAGAGACAGTGTAAGGAAGAGAGGGAGAAGGAGAGAGAGAGAAACAGAGGAAGAGAGAGAGAGACAGTGAAAGGAGGAGAGGGAGAGAGAGAGAATCAGAGGAAGAGAGAGAGAAACAGAGGAAGAGAGAGAGAGAGACAGTGAAAGGAAGAGAGGGAGAGGGAGAGAGAGTGCCGACACTGCGGACCCAGGCCTCACTGCTCACCTGCTGCCACCAGTGTGTCTCCAACCACGTGCCGGCATACACTGCAGTCCACCAGGTCCCCTATCTGAAACAGAGTCCAGATGTATGAATGGCAGAGTTCATATCAGTGCACACGCCATCATCGCTTGGCCGCCCCTGCGCACACAGGCTGCTGCACCCCAGCCCCTCCCGCCGCCCAGCGGTGTATGCCCGCCCCTGCGCACCCAGGCCTTACTGCTCACCTTCCGCCTCCAGCGTGTCTCCAAGAGGGCCCACCACGTGCCGGTGCAAGCTCCAAGCCCGGGGCCCGCGACCTTGGCAGCCTCCACATCATGTAGCCCCGCCACGCGGGGCACCAGGTCACACACGTGATTCTGGGTCTTGATTTCGCAATGGCAGAGATCATATCAGTGCACACGGCACCATCGCAGGCTGCACACCCGCTCAGCGCCATAGGTGCCACCAACTCTGTGAACCGCGAGGCAACGCCATGTGGCGGTAGGCCCGCGCTGCCTGCTGGCTCAGGCCTACACTGCGGTCCAGCAGGGCTCACACAAACCATTACCAGTCCGGACCGCCAGGACGGCGCATCATCGCAGGCTGCATACCCACTTAGCACCTTAGGTGCCCCTACCTCAGTGCACCGAAAGTCACCATCCCGTGGCGGTAGGCCCGTGCCGGCCGCAGTGTTTCCGGTGCCACCAACTCTGTGCAACGCAAGTTATGGACCCTTTCTGAGTGAGTCCCGTGACATGCCAGGCGGACGCAGCCATGTCGCCTCCGGCAGTGGGGAAGAACTGGGACACGTAGCGTCGTCGTCCCCCCCTTTACAAGTACGCCGAGTGGGCTGGGCGGCGTACGCCAGGCCAGCGTAGGGGTGTGAATAATTATCCCTGGGCTCTGGGCATGGTTAATTTCTGGGCTGGACAGGAAACCAACTGATGCGTGTGTCTCTGTTGCAGTGTCTGCGCCACACGGCCCGCAATCGACAATGTTGCAATGTTGCATGCACCCGGAGGGCGGCCGCGCACGAAGAGATTGTACAAGGAGCGCAAGGCCGCTCGGGCTCTTGGCTCATGCATGCCAACTGTTGTGTGTGTATCGCTATTGGTGCACCATAAGCCTGAGGCCTAGCCTCAATCGCAGCGCGAAAGCCACATCACATTTCCAGAATGCAAGCAGTAGTCAGACTAACATTAGGGATCAAAGCTCCTTTGTCTCAATACATAAGGCGGAAGGACATCTGCACCTCCGACCTTGGTCTTGCATGCGGCAGGCACCCCCTGGGAGAGATACCATAGCAGATGATGACGACTCCCACACTACGCACAGCGCTAATGATAGACCAACGTATACACACCCCACACACAGAAGTCCTTGCCCGAAGTTATCTTGCATGGAATGTCCTTCACACATACTCCCACATTAACCCAGGCGTACAACCGTTGCACACTAAAACAACTCATTGCTCCGAGCTGTGGCATTTCATCCACAGAACTGGCGCAGGTCAGAACAGTGCCGCTTCAACCAGAGCCACCAACGCAATGGCAGAACATACCGGGCACATGCACAACCCCTGTCAGGTGGAACTGTACCGTGCACGTATGCTGCATTTGTTGGGGGCACTGCCACTGGCAGTGTTGCGCATCAGTTACCGTCTGAGCTTCCGTCTTGCGTACGTCACCTGCGTCCAGCCCTGGTTCCACTGCCGATCATGCATATTCGAGTGGCCCATGGATGTCTGCCTATCCAACACAACGGTAGCTGAACTGGATTATGACTTGTGTGTGCGCCCCCTGTTGGCCCACGCTCAGGAGTGTAACCGTGATACCCGTTCATGGGATGCCTTGATATTTGGCATATGTGCTGGCAGTTGGGCATGGGAGATAGCACAAGTCCTCGTGTGCAGTGACCACTTCGAAGCGCTCCCCCATTGGGCTGTTTTGCGGATTGGTGAAACGGCGTGGACGGAGCACATCTGTCTGGACCAGTTAATGGATTGGCTCGCCCCCGTGTTCGTTGAGGCCGACAACGACGTACTCTTGGAACTGATTGCCCAGGAAGCTGCGCTCGCATTCATGGACGAGTAACTACGTTCCTGCAGCCACAACTGCTTGTAACCCAGAACACAGGTCCCAACACATTGTTGCATCTTGGAGAAATGGTCACATATCCCACCATGACAGTGGACATGGCTGCATCTGCCTGGACTCAGAATGCATGTGCGTGCACCTACGCGTGTTGACATACACCTGTGCAAGGTGAGGCAGTCCCATGGGCGGAGCTGCACAGCGTCGCTTGGCAAGGTTCCTTACTCTGACATACTGCTGGAGGGAGTGTACACACATGGCAATGTAGTACTACATGTGACCTTGTTGGACCCTTTCACCTGCTCACTGTCAGCAGAGCAGACAGTCTGTGCAGTCCGGTGGTACAGCACTATGCAGATCCCATGGGCTGTGAGTCGTGTCCCCTGACACGGGGCAATGAGCATACGCCAAATGTCACATATACTCGTCCAGCAAGGCAAGGTGGGCTGAGACAGTTGCCACCCGTAATGATTGGTGTTCAATTTTTGCCTCCCCAGTTCTTGCACCTCTACATGTTCCCATGCTGCCTGTTAGTGTCTGAAGCATTGGTCTGCATGTTGTGGCCCTTGTATTGCCCGTACTGACACGCACATGCAAATAAAGTCTACGCCACTTCACTAGTGTTCAACTGTGATGAGTGTTGATTAGAATGACAAATCGTGTGCCTCAATGAGCATTGTCCGTACACAGGGAGGGACTGACTGACGCATTTTACTTAGGGGTGAGTCCCTATTGCCAGCTCCACCTCTGTAAGCCAGACATTGTGGTTGGGATAGTTGCTGGTGGACCGGTGCTCTTACGTGTCTTCAGCAATGTGAGTATGGTGTCCAACTTCTTGCCATGTGGATCAATGTGATCCATCAGAACAGGCTGTGTCCACACAGTTGAGTGTGAGTAGGTATGCGAAGAGATGTTCTGTTGTCACATGTGATGGGGGAACACTACTTTAGGCCTGCTAGCGAATTAGACATTTTTATACACAGCCCCATTTAATACATGGACGTGGGGGTACGTTGGGGGGTTGCGAGATTGTTGTTCATGGGCAATGAAGCCACAGCTAGTTCACACGTTCACAGTCATCTAATTGGCCATGTGGGTCAGGGTCAAACATGCGCATTGATGTAATTTCCCAGGGTGTACCTTTATGTGCAATCAATGTCCCTACATTCATCCATACTCTTATACTTGATTGAACATAGACATGACACATCTGTGTGATTTTGAATGTTTTATTCACATTCTGTGGAGTGTCGGAGCTGGATCAGTACATTGCCATGCAAAGCCCACATAACATGGTTGCCCAGTGGAGGGCCAACCAGAGTCCTTTGGGGAATGACAATTTAATCGGAAGAGGAAGAGTTCAGTTCGCAGCCTGATTGCTGTGTCATTGGTAACCAGTGCAGATATGGCAGTCCATGTCCGGGTCCAGGTGAATGTCGCAGAGTGTTTCGGGGGACAGTGGAAGGTGTTGTTCCCGGGCATGATGCAGAGGGCTGAACCAAGCAGGAACAGGCCATATGGTGGGGATGAATGCTACAACCTCCTTTCTCAAACAGAGTCATTGCACACATCTTAGTCCTCTGATATGTCTTCTGTGTCAGGTGTGTCAGGTGTGTGGTGGTGTTATGGCTGCATCACTGTGTGCCACTGACACATCAGGGGGCGGAGGTGGTATGGCTGCATCACTGTGTGCCACTGACACATCAGGGGGCGGAGGTGGTATGGCTGCATCACTGTGTGCCACTGACACATCAGGGGGCGGAGGTGGCATGGCTGCATCACTGTGTGCCACTGACACATCAGGGGGCGGAGATGTGTGTGTCGAAGTTCCTGCAGCAGTCATCTGGGACAGGCTCTGTGGCAGCAATGGCGAGATGATGTTCTGCAGGGCATGGAAGATCCCAGCTACATCTCGCTGGTGTACAGCTGTGGCAGCCATCCTTCCAGCCTGCATCCGCTCCATGTTCTCCATTGTACTCCGCATCTGTGCCAACTCTGTGCTGCCATCGCTGGAGCCTGTCTGACTGGACCGTCCTTGTATCCGAGTAATGGCTCCAGCGAGGTCAGCCAGGGATTGTTGTAGAGCATGGAACGGACTGTGGGTGTCCATTAACCCTGGGCATCCAATTCCGCTCCGCTCGCGGAATTTAGGCAATTTCGCTTTCCGCGGAGAACGCGGAATTGCCAACAATTCCGCGATCCGCGGCGTAGCGGAATTATTTTCTTGTCGCGCTTTAAAAATGCGTTCTAGCGCGCGCGATAGCGACTTACCGGGATTCCTGTGTTCGCCGACGGGTTTTCCTATCCGTTCGCGTGCGCCACGAGATTTCGGTAGCCGGCCGCGTTATCCCGCGAGAGTTTGTGATCGCGAACACGTCATTCGCCGCGCCATCGGACAACGCGAGAGTGTGCGATCGCGAACACGTCATTCGCCGCGCCATCGGGCACCGCGAGAGAGATTGCGACCGCGAACACGTCATTCGGGCTCGCCATCGGACATCCGGCGATATTTTTGTACAGCTCGCAATCCCGAACACGCAAAATTTTCAATCTGGAGAACAATAACATCGCAAGCAGCATCAAACCTTCTATAAATTGATGATTTGGATGAAAAAAAACCTCAGATTGATATTTGGCTGTCCTTTTTGGTCAAATTTATGGGGGGAGAGGGAGGAAGTGCCACAGAGTCTCCTACTTCCTGTTCCTGTCCAGCAGGCTCCTCCCAGTGCTTTGTCCATCTCCTGTTCATTTTTCACTTGGATTTGAGCTGGAAGGATCACTCTTTGTGTCTGCTGCATCATTATCATTGGATTTGAGGATTTTGGGATTTGAGATTTTACAAGTAAGTTGGTGTTGTTTGATTGGGGCATTGCAGTTGCTGCAACTTCATTTTTGGTACTTTTCATCATTTTTAAAAATAAATCGTTGTGGGTAGCCAGTAGGTCCAGAGCTAGTCATGGGTCATGGATTGCTGTGTGATGTATTTATTAATGTCAAACATCATTTAGGGGCATGGATGGCATTGGATTGAATTGGAAAATGTGTTTTTTTGGGTGTATTTCAGTTTTTTGGGCTGTGTGTTAAATACATGCCTTAGTTGTGTGTGGTGTGCTGCAGGCCTTGTTTAGCCCTGTGTATTTTCGTTTTTGCATTTTATTGCATTACAGGCAAAGCAAAAGCAGGGTGGTTTACCATGCAGCCTTTGCCTGGCTATTATAGGCCTGTTTTCAGTACATTGTTTTCCAGGCCTCCTGCTTGTTGCTTGTGATTTGTGAGTGTCCATGTGGCTGGTAGCCATTTCTGGTGGGAGTTACAAGTGTGCTGCTTTTGCCATATACTAAGGCCTGCATGTGTTTCCCTTTGTGGCCTAGGCTTCTTGTTGTGGGCCTGGCCATGAGGCTGGCGGCCATTTTGAAGCCAGGCAGTGTGCTTTTGCCATAGGCCTGCATTGTCTGTCTTCAGTTTCTTGTTGTTGTGGGCCTGGCCATGAGGCTGGCGGCCATTTTCAAGCCAGGCAGTGTGCTTTTTGCCATAGGCCTGCATTGTCTGTCTTCAGTTTCTTGTTGTTGTGGGCCTGGCCATGAGGCTGGTGGCCATTTTGAAGCCCGGTAGTGTGCTTTTTGCCATAGGCCTGCATTGTCTGTCTTCAGTTTCTTGTTGTTGTGGGCCTGGCCATGAGGCTGGCGGCCATTTTGAAGCCAGGCAGTGTGCTTTTTGCCATAGGCCTGCATTGTCTGTCTTCAGTTTCTTGTTGTTGTGGGCCTGGCCATGAGGCTGGTGGCCATTTTGAAGCCCGGTAGTGTGCTTTTTGCCATAGGCCTGCATTGTCTGTCTTCAGTTTCTTGTTGTTGTGGGCCTGGCCATGAGGCTGGTGGCCATTTTGAAGCTCGGTAGTGTGCTTTTTGCCATAGGCCTGCAAGCTTGTAGCCTAGTCTGCCAACAGGCCTTTCATCCAGTGGGCCCAGAGGTAGTCAGGGGTGCATGAAACAACTGTTTCTGTGTGTTCTGTTGAATTTAAACATCATTTAGGGCACATGGATGGCATTGGATTGAATTGCAAAATGTGGATTTTTGGGTGTATTTCAGTTTTTTGGGGTGTGTTAAATACATGCCTTAGTTGTGTGTATTGTATTGTATTGTATTGTAATTGCATTTATATAGCGCTTACTACCCCTGACGAGGCGTCGAAGCGCTTTTTCGGCGAGTAGCACGCTACTCCGGGACCCATAGAAGATTAGTGCTGAATTAGTATAGTGAAACATGCAAGTAAATTTTAAGTGGTGGATAGGTTAGTCAGTTATTTGGATTCGGAAGGATAGAAGAGGGAAAAAAAAGGTTTGTATTTATATAGCCCTTGTTACCCCTGATGGGGTGTTGAAGCACGCTACTCCGGAAACCCATAAAGGATTAGTGCTGAATTAGTATGGTGAAATATGAAAGTAATGTGAGTGGTGGATATTAGTCAGTTATTTGGAGTGAGAAGGGTAGCGGAGGGATAAAAAGGAAGAAAGGTTTGCATTCATGTAGCACCTGTTACCCCTGATGGGTGTTGAAGCGCTTTTCTGGCGAGTAGGACGCCACCTCGGAACCCATAAAGGATTAGTATTGAAAATTAGTATAGTGAAGTATGAAGTAATTTGAGTGGTGGATATGTTATTCAGTTATTTCGATAGAGAAAGGTAGGTTGCGGGATAGAAGAGGGAAAGAGGTTTGTATTTATATAGCGCTTGCTAGCCCTTGATGGGGTTTTGAAGCGCTTTGTTGGCGAGTAGCACGCTACTCTGGAACCCATAAGGATTACTGTTGAATTAGTATGGCGAAACATGAAAGTAATTTGAGTGGTGGATAGGTTAGTCAGTTATTTGGATTGAGAAGGGTTGCAGGCCTTGTTTAGCCCTGTGTATTTTCGTTTTTGCATTTTATTGCATTACAGGCAAAGCAGTGTGGTTTACCATGCAGCCTTTGCCTGGCTATCGTAGGCCTGTTATCAGTACATTGTTTTCCAGGCCTCATGCTTGTTGCTTGTGATTTGTGAGTGTCCATGTGGCTGGTGGGAGTTATAAGTGTGCTGCTTTTGCCATTTAGGCCTGCATGGTTTTCCTCTTGGCTTACTGCTTGCATCCATCCCCTTTGCAAGTTGCAGCTCCCTGAATGATGTGATGAGCAAATAATTTAATGCCAAACAGGGTCCACTTCTATTACATTTGTATTTTGGTTGTTGTTCCTCTTCTTTCCTATCCTTCCTGACAGTGTACACAGTATACCATGAAAGCCCTTGTTGACAGTCTCACAAATGGCTACACTAATTTATATCTTTTATTTGTTTGTTTGTACTGCTAGTAATTGAACCACAACAATAAATGTAACATTTCACTGATGTTCTTCTCCTGGCTTCTTTGCTTTTAGGTGCACAAAAAGACAGAGGAGGAGGTGTCATCATCATCACCCGTTGTACTGCCAGGCAGAAGTCCTGCTGCGCGTCACGTCCACGTGTGACCACAGACATCTCTGCAACTTGTGCACCTGCGTCCTGCTGACATCTGAAAAAGATGGCCCCAAAGAAAGGTACCAGGTCCTCCAGTACCAAGAAAGTTGCCAGTGAGAAGAAGGGACAGAAGAAGGAAGTGGCACTTGCCAAGACTGGTGTGCCGGCCGATGTGTTTTTGGTAAAAAAACTTACGCCTGCAGCAGCGGGGACCAAGCTGGGAGCAGCACCTCTGCATCAGTGGGCCCACCCCAGCAACCTAGGCCCAAGCCCATGACTGTGGCAGAGGTAGCCAGTCTACTAACGACCAGTGATGTTGAAATGTCATTATCGCAAAGTAGTACCCAATCCACGCACTCGCAGGCGGAAACTCAGCAGATAAGTGGGCAACCCCAGCCGCAACCCCAGCCGCAGCCGGAACCGCAACCACAGCCGGAACCACAGCCAGAACCACAGCCCACAATAGTAGTTGTTCCACCTGAAATAGGGGCAGTTCAGGAAATCGAGCTTTTTGCAGATGAAGAGGAGCAAGCCACTGTTCCAGAAGATCCATTGTCTTCCATACCCCCAGCAAGGAAAAGGAGGGTTAGTCCCTCAACTTCTTCTTCAAGCCCCGCTTCTGATGATCTAGATGCCACTTGGAAGCCACCAGCTCAGCCTGAGAGTGATGCACGCCACAAGACAAGGCTAGTGAAAAGGAAGGTTCCAGAAAGCCTTACAGTTATGGAGGTAGATGTAGACGAGGGGGGTGATGATGATGATGATGATGAGCCAGTCATCACGAACATCACTCCTGTGCCTGCGGAGATGGAGACCAACATTATTAGACTATCCCAAATCGCTGCGTGGGATGTAGCACGGATACCACCAACACAGGTAACGCAAACACGACCTCCAGCTTCCATATTTGCCTTTGCAAAGGCCCGGCAGGGACCTACATCCAGCTCAACCACCACCTCAGTAGGTGGTGGTAATGTAAGTGCACAGAGTCAAATTCCATGCACACCCTCCATTTCATCTGGTATTGAAAGTGGCACCTCCAGCAGCGCCAGAAAGTTCTCCTCCCCAGTTTGGGACTTCTTTTCGGTTAGCAGTAAGGAGGAGAACATTGCTATATGCTCAATTTGTCGGCAGGCTGTTAGGCGGGGTAAGCTTGGTACAAACTATGGTACCGGAGGACAAACAAGTCATCTCAAAAAACACCACACTATCAAGTGGGAGGCTCACCTACTTCACTTAGAAAAAAGGAAAACTGGACCCATTGCTGTTGTTGGGGATGGGGAAGATATGATCGCGGTGGAAGGTCAACAAGAGGGAGACATTTCTAGCCCTACCCCCAGCAGTGTACTGGTAACGCCCACATCCTCAGCAACATCTGAGTGGCACCGTAGTAAGAGTCAACATGAGACACCAAGGCAACCGGGCACTGCAATGAGCAAAAGTGCCGCGTCGTTGAGCCTAGCTGGGTTCAAGAAGAAAGGTGTACCACAAAGGAAAATATTCCAGCCTACCATTGACAGCATGCTTAGGTCGGAGGGGCAGTACCAACGCAACCACCCAACGGCACGGTTGTACAATGCGAAGCTGGCTAAAATGTTAGCGCTGGACCTTCTCCCTTTTTCATTTGTGGAAGGGGTGGGTTTCCTTGAATTTGTGTCAGCCATCTGCCCTAAATGGAAGGTTCCCAGCCGGTCCTATTTCGCCTGAGTTGCTGTTCCAGCACTACATCACGATGTGCTGGAATTGGTTGGACAAGCTTTGCAGCAGAGTGCTGTTCACAAAATCTACCTGACAACAGACATGTGGACCAGTTGCCAAGCCACTGATTACATGTGCATCACTGCACACTGGGTCTCTTTTGTGGGGGTTAGAGACAAGCTATCTGAAGTAGGTGCTGTTGACACAGCTGCAATTTTTAATGCTTCTCGGAAACATGCAACTGTAGCCATGTTCGCCATGGAGAAATCTCATACTGCTGAAAACATTTTGGAAGAGTTTAACAGCAAGGTCTTTGAATGGCTGCGCCCCAGAGGGCTTCACATTGGTTTTGTTGCCACGGATAATGGCAGTAATATACTTAAGGCCATGACGCTTGGTGAGTATTTCAGGGTCCCGTGTTTGGCGCACTGCATTAACATTATAGTTCAAGACTTTCTGAAAAAAGAACCCATAGTCAGCAACTTACTGACCACCTGCCGCAGAATATGCACGCATTTCAGCCATTCTTTTAAAGCCCGGAAGCAGCTGAGGATCATTCAACGTGACTATAGAATGACAGTCAAAGCACTCATCCAGGAGGTGGCAACACGTTGGAACTCAACGTATTACATGCTTGACCGTCTGTTTGAGCAGTACAGACCAATCAATGAATATGTCATGCGAAGGGCGGATGCTACTGTGAAAGGCATGACCCTTCAGATGGACCAATGGTGCCTAGTTAAATCTCTTACAGAGATGCTTCTTCCTTTCGAGGTCTTCACACGTGAAGTCAGCAAGGAGGACTGTACTATGGGCCAAGCTATCCCATTGTTGCACATGCTAGAGCAACAGCTGAAGGGGGTGTGTGAAGCGTACATAGGTGTGGAGGAAAAAAAAGAAGCATATGAGTTGGTGGAGAGCTTATCATGTCGCTTAAGTGAAAATGCAAGGGTGCAAAATAAGATTCTGTCATAACATTATTACATTTGTGCCACAATTCTGGATCCACGGTACAAATCGGCACTGCACAGTAAGACATTACTCCCTTTTTCAGAAGTGGATGTTGCCCGGTACAAAACTTGGATAGCTGAGGCAGCCAGTACATTGGAAAATGAACGGCTGGTAATTAAAGGCCTCAAACCCACGTCAAGTACTGCAGCAGGGCATCCGGCATCAAGTTCAACTTCAGAGCCTGTGGGCAGTGCATTTGGTTCACAGCTGTCACCAACACTATCGACAACAGCAAGAACCGGATCATCAGCCCCAGTACAAACGGCACAGGATTGGTATTTACAGCAAGGACTTGCTAGGTCCAGTGCTGATGCAAAGACAAAAGAGGCCGCACTAAGTTTAGCACCCCTGAACATTGACCGAATGGTCCAGGCCTACCTGGATGACCCAACAGAGGTCTACATTGATCAAAACCCATTGCGGTATTGGTATGGCAAAAGGGGCCAATGGCCAGTGCTCAGCAGGCTGGCGATAAACTATCTGGCTTGCCCTGTCGCAAGTGTCTCTTCTGAACGTGTTTTCAGTGCTGCTGGTTCCATTGTAACAGTGAAAAGGACCAGTCTCTCACCCAAAAACGTTGAGAGGTTAACCATGATCAAAATGAATCAGCAATTTATACCACCGAATTACACAATACATGAATCAACGCAGGAAGATGAGGACAGCGGCTCAGGTGACGGAAGTAGCGTGTTAGATGCTGATTACCTACTTCTGGTTGAACCTCCAGAGTTTGAGGATGAGCTATACTTCCCTGACAACTAGGCTTCCACTTCTTACTGTGGTTCTCCCTTATTTACTTCTATTTGTGTGTCTGTCTTTCTGTTTGGAAACTTCAAATCACAACAAATCCATCACCACCGTCTTCGTATTTTATTGCCTTATATGAGTTTCAGCTCTCTGCATTTCAGTCCACTCCTCCGAGTCCTGCTCCTCCTGAATCGACCTAAATCTATTGCCCTCAAGCCAGATGATGATTGGATGTAGCATAATCGAAGAAAAACTAAAATCTTGCCTCGTTGAGTCTCTCCAAAAGAAGTGGAACATGATGATGACTACTATAGCTATCACCCTTTCAGAGCCGATACAGACTGCCCATTAACTGAAGATGAAAAGGAACAGGTAATGAATGATGACATGCATTGGACGCTGACTGAGTGATTTGTGTTGTTGTTGTTGTTTGTAGTGCATGAAGGTAATTCATTGTGTACAATTATCTAATCTACACACTAAAAGTAACTCAATGCAATGTTTGTTTCCATTCTTGTTTTTCAATAACAATTTTCTACTTCTACTGTAGGCCGATCCATTGCATTTTGAATATGGAAAGGGGACTCAATCTGTACACTACTGCACACTGAGTTGGACAACACACCATGATGATGACCACAGTGACATTATCTCTTCGCAGTCACTCAGTACGATCAGAGATGATTGATGGAATAACTCAGTGCGTTTCATAAATGCATTAAAAGGTAACCAAGTCAACAACAACCACTGCAGACCTACATGTCTGTGTAGTGGTGGAGTCGAGTGTGGTGGTATGGTATGACTGACAGCGGGGCATTGATTTAGTCACTTAATTTGTAAAATGCTATGTTGCTGTATATCTGCTTTGTCTGCCTCTGTCAAAAAAGGTACGCTAAATGGAGGATGTGTCACGGGTGCCGTGGGCCTGCTCTGTCCTGTTGTTGTTGGAGGTTAATGCTGGAAACAGACTAGAGTAGACATGATGTATCCAAATCCATGCCGCCTCTGAAAGTGTTCTTGTTGCACTCCACCGTAATTTAGGCATTTTTTTCTACTTGATTTTTCAATATCCCTTTTGTTTTCCCATCTGCAATTACAGGCCGGCCCTTACCCTGTGCTACACTGGGAAAAACAACTCTCACTTACCTTACCAATGAATCTACATCTGCCAGGCAGGCAGTTGCGTCACCCAAGATTGATGGCCGGAGCGTCCATGGAAGGGAGGACCAAGACGAATGCCGAGATGCAACTCCCCATTTTGACCAGGATAACATACAGTAACAGATTCAACTTTCATCATCTTTTAAATTTGATTCATTTTTTGTCTTCAATCCTTACTACTGTGTGTTGTTGTTGTTGTTGTTATGTTTGCTCTCTGCTTATAATTCAATTCATCCCTACAGCTATTTTTGACTTTTCTTTGCTATCTTTAAGCCCGGGCCGGTACAACAGAACAGAAACTGTATGTAATTCGGGTCTCTCTGAGGGCAGACAGGCAAGGCAAATAGCATAATATACTGCTGCCCTGTACTGTCTAATTGTCTAGTAGTAGTAGTTAGTACTATCATTAACCATCAAGTTATCATCATCATGCATGCATTTCCTTTTTCTCCCTTAACTGATTTATGGATATGGTTTTCTGCCAAGATTGTGTTTTGTTGTTGTCCATGCGTACTGTTTAGTGTTTTTCTTTGTCAAACCTTTCCCAAAACCCCCCTTCCTAACCATTCATCAAACCCTAACCCTCTTCCCCCGGGCAGTGTGACTTATTGAGGTGTGACTAAATTAAATGTACACCAATAATTTATCACACGCTTGCTGGGGCGGATGTGGCTAAAGCAACAAAAATGCATTTTCAAGGCAGGGCGCGGATCTTCTTCTGCTTGCCCACCCTTCTATGAGCAGTATATTTGCGAATTTTTTACCAAAGGAACCTAATCCATCAGCATTAATTGCCGGCATCGATTGGATTTGTTGTCATCCTCCTACACAGCACTAACCGTTACGCTTGTGTCGAGTGTACTGTAGGCCTAGTCGAGTGACTCGACACAGCTAGAGTTTGTAACTCTATGTACTAGGCTATCCCTGCCACCATTATGTTTTATTGTATTTTGGCATATTATTGTTTGGCAGTAAGTTCCGTACTGTACTTCGTTCTACTACTCCTCCCACAGTCTCTCTCAGGCGACTGACTGTCTCATTTTCTTTTATTTGCAAGTGCTACTGCCAGGGTCTACTACTACTACCACCACAACGATGGCATGTTGGGAAAGAAAACCATCATCACCATGCAGCCATCGCCGTGCCCAAGTTAAACATCAAGCACAGGTAAGAGAAGAAGTTTGGGGAGGCATAATTAACAACGGAATTTTTTTCATTAATTCTATTTCACACACCCCTTTGAGTCCAGTTGCAGAATGCATAGATTAGGAGGAAAGACTGACAGTACTAGTAGGACAAGTCTCTCAGTGAGGGGTACCGCATCTGTCTGTTTGTGTCTTAGTAACTCAGCCAATTATTTAAATCAAACACTGGCTGTGGCACTGCACCAGCAAGGAAACCTTGTGACGTAAAACAGTAACCCCACCCACAAAACATTAACCACATCGTATATAAAGTCTAAATATGTAATTTAATACCCTAACAAAAAAAAACTCTGTAAAAAAAATCCCACAACACCTGACCCACCCCTCTCCCTAACCCCAACCAATGTTCATGTCCCGGAACGAAAAAGTCCAACAAATGGCCAAAAGTCAAAAACCCAACGCCCGATTCCCACCCACCAAAAGAAGCTATAAAAAAGGGGCAATAAATAAACGGGGTCTCAGCGGGCTCGCCTCTCCAGGACACGGATGCGCTCCTCTAGGCGGGCCACGCGGTGCTTCAACGCGCAGCAGTTGCATCCACAGGGGGGGGCAGCAGTGCTTCTTGCTGTGTGGCGGCGGGCGGCTGACAGGCGGTGGCGCCGTAACACTGTAGGGGGGTGTCTGGGGCCCGGGGCATTGGAGGAGGCTGCAGCTGCTGCCGCCTCCTCCTCCTCCTCTAGAAGAGAGGAGGAGGTATTCGGCCTGTATGGCCTCCAGGCCTCCAGCTTCCGGCGCTGGGCCTTGGCTGCCAACTCCTTCCTGTCGACTTTAACTTTGGAAGGATTAGCTATATCAAGAAGAAAAAACAAGACTATTGTAAAATATACTCTTAGCAAAGCAAAATATACTCTTAGCAAAGCAGTAAGACAAATTCATTCTACACATAGTGGCACAGTAGCACTAGCAAGCACAGTACGTAACATTTGTGGTATGTATCTATCCTTCCACTACCTCGGCCTCGAACATTTGTGGGAGTTTCAGGCATTCCACCACCCATGCATCTGATTCATATCACACACCTATGCATGCATCCCACGTATCCTTCTCTGCCAGTCATAAATATAAAATCTCGCCCGTCCTTCCTCCTTCCACCCTTCTTTCCCTTTTCGTTCAACCCATCCATCAAGGTCATCTGATCAGACTTTTAGTCTTCTCCATAAAAATTTCACAGCTGAGTTGAAGTCCGATAGAAGAGGCCATTGGTTACTCTCAGTACACTCCCGTCGCTAATGCTATTGCTAATGCTATTGCTAATGCTAAGTAAAGGGTGTCTTCTTCAACCGTTCACCACAACTTCTTACTTAAGTCTCAACAGTACAGTATACATTACACCCTTGCAGCGAGTGTAATGTCAATAAGTAAGGATTAGGAATATAATTTACCACCGCCCGCCACTGCTGCTGGCTCACCCCCTGCAGCTCCTCCAACTGCTGCATCACCTGCACCCTCAGCGGCCGCGTCACCTTCGCCGCTGGCCCCGGTACTGGTGGTCGGTAGTACGCATAGAAAAAAACATTACACATTTTTCAGATGCCATATACACCTCCCCCTATTTTTGACTAGCAAGAATGAAAAAAAAGTTAATACATACATAATACATATACAACATACATCACTAGTATAAATCAGGTAGTAGAGTAGACACTGGTAGTGTTATATGGTCCCTAGGGTCATTCTAGTCTTTGCTAAGTTATCCCGAGCCATGCAACCATTTTAGCTCTGTCTTTTATTTTTGCGCAAGTTACCTCGCAGCTTGTTGTGAAAGACACCTTTGAGCCCACATGAGCTCATACTGCTACTGTCTGAGCGCTGCGTACAAGGTCGAAAAACAAGCGAATTTGTTATGGAGTTCTGGTGTTAGTCCATATTGCTTATCCATAAAAAAAACAGCACTTTTTGGCACGACTGAGAAATGTTTGCACTATACTAACGCGCACCATTTTTCTCATTACAGACGGAAGATTCCCTTATACGAAGAACCAGAGCTTTGCAGACCTTATGATGTAACCAGTACTAGGTTCTTCTAAGGTGAGGGCTACCCAGAATTCTCACATCTCCATTTATAATTTTATATAAACTAGATTCCTACCAAGGGGAGGGTGGTTCTTCCACCACTGTTCAGTTATTATGATCTCGCCTTTTGGCTTCTATGGACTTGTAGTTGTAAGTAACTTGTAAGTCTAACTAAGTGTAACAATGTTTATTGTTTTAATCTTATGCATTTTCCTGTTGCTGCTGCATTATACAACGTACAGAGCTTGTCAGTTGGAAATAAAAATAAACCTTTTGAACTTACATAGACTCGGTGGTTTTTGGTGTGGACTTACACGAGTGAGTGAGCGAAAGGGTGTGCATTGCTTCCGCGACAGAGGTTGGGAGTGTTATGTTGTCTGGGTTGTCTACTCATTGGGTATTTTGGGGGGGGGCATTTCGGAGTAATGAGACACTATAACTAGTTGGTCAGGGGATTGTGGTGGCTTTTGATTGAGGTGTGAGGAAGCTCCAACCTCCCATCACCAACGTCCTATTTTCTTGTGCAAAGTTCTGTATGTGCAGAATCCCTACAACAGTAGTAGTATGTCCTATCCTATCTAAAATTCTAAAATGTGGTTGGGCATTTTCTTGGTGGGAATTGTCGAAAAGCCTCAAGAATAAGAAGACTAGAAGTAGTAGAAGAGGACAACCCAAAGGACTGGACTCAATGGCTATAGCTATTGGTGAATGAGTTTTATTTAAAATATTTGAAATAAAGAGTGGGCAACTGGGCAAGCTTAGCTACAGACAGACTAATAGTAGTAGTACAGAGAGTCATAGCAGACGCAGTTAGAGGCAGGGATAACAAGAATTTAGAAACAGATAGTATAGAGCAAAGAAGAATTTGTAAAAATTCGAATTAGGATACCGAAATATTAGTTCGGAAAAAATAAGGTGCAGGAAAAGTTTGGGAAATATAATTATTAATATTAACCACTGGAGGACTTACTGGGGCCAGCAGCAGAGCCCTCGATAGAGGAGCGGTCCTGTCCCTGGGAGGCATCTTGTAGATCTTCTTGGCCCACCGCCTGCGACCCCGTCTTCTTGCCCCTGGGTGCTGCTGATCATGTAAGATTTCATAAAGAAAGAGACAAAAATTAAAGTTTGGTGTGAAATAAATAAAATATTTTAAAATACGCACCAAAAACATTTTTGGTAACAACAATTGCAATAAAATTGACCTATCTGATCGACTGGTAGTATTGCGAGATTCACGGACCGTCTAGCAAGCCTAACTACCACCTGACCTAGCCCACCTATTCCAATCCAGACGGGCCAATTGTTCAGTAAGTCTGCATTTCCATTTATTTTAGTCCTCAAAAATGCATAGATGGAGGACACATGCATACATTTTTGCATACACCAAATTGTTGGCTGGTTGCTGCTGATGTTCTGCTAGTGATGATATAAGCCTATTAACACTCAGAAAACAAACTACAAAAAGTTCTGCGAAGGACTGGGGTAAGCAGCACTCAGCAGCACGTGACGTGACAGAGGATGCGTCACGCACACCACTTACAAATTACCAACTAATAAGTAACTAAACCTATCAATCCACCACTATCCCTTCTTAGTGGCAGGAGGACAAAGGAAGGACTACTCTCTCTAGCATTACATCACTTAAGTTCTCTAAAGTAAACTCTTACATAATCATCAGGCCAAGCGAGCGCAAAGTTGCAAACAAGTAAGATTAGTAGCGCCGAGCGCCTGTGTCATAACAATCACAGATTTTTAAACGTAATTTACCTGCAATGTAGGCAGCAGCATTCTTGCTGGTCGGAAAAAAAAAATATTCGCAATATATAACACAGAGTAGAAGAACACAAAGTAGTAATATTAAATAGCTACTCACCAAACCCCGGGACCTCCACTCCTAGCAGGTCCAGCAGGGCCTGCTCCCGGTCCAGAATATCGGACCACCGGTGCGTCAGCTGATTATTGGTGCGCCGGACACCAGAGCAGCGAAACACTGCCCGACGCACCTTGCCCCACCGCTGCCGACGCTCCCGGAGCCCGTACCCGGACCCAGGCCTGCCGCCTGCTGCAGGGTTAAGGGGAGGTGGCGCTGAACAAAAAAAACCAGAGCGGCCACCTCCGACTCATTGAATAAGGCCCGTGCCTGCACCCCTCTTTGGCGCCGCCTTCCGCAAGGAAGGCGGTTGCGGCTCTGGCTCCGACCCCTGTGGCTGTGGCCCTTTGCCATGGTTCTGGGTAGGCGGGGGACGGAAAAGAAAAGGTAGGAATTAAAAAAAGTAAGTAAAAGAAATGAAAAAGCAGGTAATAGAAAAAGTGTGAAAAAGTAGTTAAAAACACACAAAATATAGAATCAGGAAAATAGAGAGATAGATAATAAATAAAAAAGACCCAAAAAAAGTTTACAGAAACAAAGGATTGAAAAGATAGAGGGAGGATTGAAAAGCAGGCCCAGAACCATAGCAAGAGTGAAAAACAAGATGGCCGCGCCCATTGCGACCGCATGGGCAAGTTCGCGCGATATTTCCCCCCCGAGCACGCAAAAAAGCGTCGTGAACACGTAATGCGCGTTCCCGAACAGGAAACCCTTATCGCGAACGGGCGGGAGCATGCAATACGCGACCCGGAACTGGAAATAAGCATCGCGAGCGGGCGGGAGCATGCAATACGCGACCCGGAACAGGAAATACCATCGCGAGCGGGCGGGACAAGTGAAAACAAGATGGCCGCGCCCGTTAGCGACCGCATGGGCAAGTTAGCGATATATTTCCCCACGAGCACGCAAAAACACACCGCGAACGGACGGGACCAGCAATTCCGCGAAATTTCCGCGTGCTCGCGGAATTTTTTAGCAATTTTGCGGAGATTTGCGTAACGCGACTATGCAAATTCCACCCACCCTTAGGGACTGTAAGTGGTCCCTGATGGGACTCATGCACCCACGTATGGCATCAAGTTTGGCTGCCCTGAGGTCGAAACCCACCCGCACCTGTTCAGCCAGCCCCCTCTGGCAGTCTGACACACGGTGTTGGAATGCCATGTGTCTTTCCGTGAGGTGCTGTGAGCCAGCCGTGGTGGTGGGTGCTTCCTGCTGTGTGGGCTGTGCAGGGGGTGGGGTCACCTCGATGCAGCTGGGCTGCCCTGCTCCTGGAGGTGGGGTGCGGAGGCTGTCCGCGAGCCGTTGGAGGGTGTCTGAGCAGATGGCCTGGGGTTCCTCCTCATCATCACTGAAGAGATGTCTGGTCTGCTCTGCAGAAGGTGTTGATTGTAAGCCTGGGCGTAGTTCGCGAAGTAGCGCTACGCGAAGCTATGCAAAGTGCAGTTCGCACTACGCGAGCTATGCGTAGCACTACGCGAACAGCGTAGTGCGCTGTTCGCAATGATTGCACAGTGCCGGATGCTTGTCCGCACTGTGCAATAATTGAAAAAGGCATCTTGCACAGTGCGAGCTGTCTTTTACTGCCGCTCGAGTAGATTTTTACTCGAGCGGCAGCTTTCTCAACGCGGACTGGTAGTTTCTCATCGCGAGCGGTCGCGAGCATACGCGACCACTCGCAATGAGAAACCTGACCCCCCCGCGTTGAGAATCTCGCCGGGAGGTTTATTTTCCACGCTCGCGATCGGCAACTTGATGTTGCTGATCGCGAACGAGAAAAAGTCTCGCCGGGATGTCATTTTGCTTGCTCGCGGTCGCCAACTTGACGTTGAGGACCGCGAGCAAGCAAATGACCGCTGCACTACGCTACGCGTGTTTGCACTGTGCTACGTGCAATTCGCGTAGTGCGAAGTAGCGCAAACTTCGCAAACTACGCGAGCGTAGCGTAGTGCTTTGCCCAGGGTTAGTTGATTGTCCCTCTGCAATGTAAAGGGGAGATGCAGGTTAACAGTGTGTTCCATGTATGTTGACGCATTGTACATGTTTACATACAGACTGCATGACAATGTACATTGTGACTGTTTTGGATGAGCTGGCTATTTGATGGGGGACAGTGGACATTTCAACTACATGACGGATGTGAGGTTGTACTCGTACATTATCATCTCACAGTTTCCTGGTATCCCAGATGTGATTGGCCAGTTTCTACGCACAAGCGGCACCAGTTGTGTCCTCTGTTCTGTAGTGTAAGTGTTGCACTCTGCACCACATTGTCGTCAATGTTGATGTGCTGTGATTGCTATGTGTGTGTGCTGCATTGTGGGAGAGTCGCCCCTGCAGCTCTGATTTAGCGGCCCCTTATCCCTTTGGGGCGGTGTGCCTTTGACATGTGTGCTTTTGAGGGGCTGAGATGTTGGCGACTTGGGTCATTTGTGCTCTTGGACGGTGTTTGTACTCTTGTGCATTGTTTGTCTGCAGATGTGTTGTTGACGTCAGGGGTTGTATGTGCACGTGGATGTGTCAGAGTGTGACCTGCCCCTTTGAGGATGTGGTCCACACTGGGCCACCTCAGTGTCGTGTCGTGCACCATGTCATGTATTTTGACTGCAGCCATGCTATTGGTCATGCAGTGTCACTTGCATTGTCAGTGTGGCTCACAGAGCCGCTGCTTTGCTGGATTCAGCACATGTGCATGGGTAGGTTGTGATATTGGTGATAGGGAGGGGGCCCCTTTGTGCACATAGTGGACGGGGGCCTACTTGGTGTTTCTATGTGTGCTGCAGTGTGCCAAGGGTATCAGGGACATGTTCCACAATCATTGTGGGTGTGCAGTGTGCTACACATAATTGTGCATCTGTGCCATTGTGCCCATCTCCACCCGTCCCCCAGTCCCTGGTCGTTACTCACCCTGTTGCTGTTGGATCAGGTCATGTCGGGCTGTGTCCGGACCCCCAACTCCTTGCACCGTCTCCACACTGATGACTGTGGCCACCATTTCCTCCAGCTCATCCAACTCCTCCTGTGGCGCAGGACTCCCGCCGTTGCTGCCTTCCGGTTGGCAGCGAGTTTCTGCTTGGTTTGGCTATTCACATCATGCCAGCGCCTCTTGACCTCCTCCATTGACCTCCTCAACACTCCGACTGCATTCACGTTGTTCACGATTGACTGCCATATTTCCGTTTGTGTTGCCAATGACACAGTGGAGTTGACGAACAGTTGTTGGTAGTGTTCTATCACCTCCGTGACGATGATCCTGTTTTCCTGCGGACTGAACCGCGTCTTCCTCTTCTCCTTGCCCTTCCCCGACCCCGAGTTTTCTTGCTGGTCGTCTGTGGGGCTTGTGGGGTTTGCGTTGTCCTCTGCACTCGGTCCGGGTGCATCCATGGTGCTACGCAGTCTATTTTATTATTTTTTTTCTGCTTTTATGGTGCATTTTCCCGCATGACACGTGGGAATTGCAGGCCTGTCGCTGGTTATCGCAGATTTTTTTATCGCGTTTGGCCACATCGCAACTTTTTTCGCGTTCGTGCTTTGCGTTTTTTTGGCGTTGTGTTAATTTTAACGCGTTCATTTGGCGCGTTGTCGTGAGACTATTGCATGGTGCTGCCGGGTTGAGAATACAACGTTAACAGTGCGTTATTTTCCCGCGATAGACTGCGATGTGCAAAGTTGCGTTAAGCTAATTTTGCGATAATTATCACAGGTTCTTGAGAATATCCCCCATTCATTTTTGGTAGGCGCAGGAAGATGAACTGATTTGTCCAAAATCACACGATGTTGAGCTGACGCCAAAACTCGAAGCTGTTCCCAGTGCCAAAATCAGCAGCTCTGACCCTTACGCCACATCCTCGAATCCGCAAATATTTCACGGTTAGCGTCATACAGCTCGCAAAGAATTAGACAAATTCCTTCCGCTATTTACTAGGGGTTAATTAAAATTTCATGAAATTAAAAACACAGACGTTAACTTTTTTGTACTTACTATAAATATAGGCTGTAGAGTACGACTGAAGGCCAGAGTACAGAGAATGTCTTGAAAGTATGACGTGATACCGATGATTCACCAGCAGAGGGCGCCAGCAGCAAGGGGAACGGGCCAGCCACAATTCAACACGGTATAAACATGACTCGAATTTCCAAAATTAGACCCTTATAAACACCCGTGCGTGTGTGTGTGATGTGTAGTGCGTGGTGCACAAAGGGTGCTTCTGAGAACAACATTATTTACATAACAGTCAAAGTTAAAACAGCTTTAACGGACTAAAATAAATCCCAGAAGGGGTTCACAAAAACCGAATTTAACAAATCAAAAGGGTGTATCGGACCTTATTTTCAATTACTGTATGTGCGTCAAATATCTGTGCTGAAGAGAGTGATCCCGACTTCCATTGGGTCGGGTCAATTGGGGGGTGGGGGGCATATTTGGGGGCATCTCCCAAACAGCCACGTTTGGATGAATGAGTCCAAATGAGGCCACGGCGCAGTGCCCAAGCAAGACCGACTCCAAGAAAACTTTAAACAGGCATTGGCAAGCGCAATAGGTTTGACTTGGGCTGCCAGCCTTTTTGCTTCGCAATACTTGTGTTGATTTCCATATGTTCTGTAAAATGATCGCCCCCACCCCACCCCTCCCACTTCATCGGCTGCCTAGTCCGTCATTGGAAAATTTGGTCCGTCCGTCATCCATTTTGTAAGGGAGAAAGTCTCATCTGTTGTGACGTGTCATCCTGTGACACGCACATACCGGAGCTGCTGAACCCACTGAGTTCTACTGAAAAGAGACTGCAAAGCGTGCGTCTTTGGGTGATTGTTTTTAACTTTCTTGGGTATTTAACTTGGGAATTTTCACATGAAAAGCCCTCTTAGCATTTGCTTTTTAGTAGAGATGTTACTGTTGTATTACAGGACTTGTCACCACCGCTCGTCAACATCAGCTGACCTTATCTGTTAAAGGGGCCTCTCCGTGTCCGCCATCTTCTCAATGGGGTCTGCTGTGCCACGCCAACTCCGTGCATGCAACTGTACATACAATAATTCATCCAACTGACCCTGTGCATGCAACTGGACAGAAAGCGATTTACCCAGTTCACCACACGGTGGTCCCAACTGCAGTCACTCCGTGCATGCGACTGTACATACAGCAATTCACCCAGTTCATCTCCCAGTGGTGCCAGACTACAGTCACTCCGTGCATGCGACTGTACATACAGCAATTCACCCAGCTGACCATGCGGTGGTGCCAGACTACAGTCACTCCGTGCATGCGACTGTACATACAGCAACACACCCAGTTCACCTCCTGGTGGTGCCAGACTACAGTCACCCTTGCATGTGACTGTACATACAGCATTTCAAGCAGTTCACCTCACAGTGGTGCCCGACTACAGTCGCTCCATGCATGCAACTGTACATACAGCAATTCACTTAGTTCACCTCTCTGTGGTGCCAGACTAGTCGCTCCATGCATGCAACTGTACATACAGCAATTCATCAAACTGACCCTGTGCATGCGACTGGACAAAAACCGTTTTACCCAGTTCACCGCACAGTGGGTCCAACTACAGTCAGTATGTGCATGCGACTGTACATACAGCAATTCAGGCAGCTGACCAAGAAGTGGTGTCAGACTACAGTCACTCCGTGCATGCGACTGTACATACAGAAATAAACTCAGTTCGCCTCACGGTGGTGCCAGACTACAGTCACTCCGTGCATGCAAATGTACATACAGCAATTCACCCACCTGACCATGCAATGGTGCCAGACTACAATCACTCTGTGCATGCAACTGTACATACAGCAATTCACACAGTTCACCTCACTGTTGTGCCAGACTACAGTCACTCCGTGCATGCGACTGTACATACAGCAATTCACAGACTTCACCTCACAGTGGTGCCACACTACATTCACTCCGTGCATGCGACTGTACATACAGCAATTCACTCAGTTCACCTGACTGTGGTGCCAGACTACAGTCGCTCCATGCATGCGCCTATAAATACAGCAATTTACCCAACTGACCCTGTGCATGCGACTGGACAAAAAGCGATTTACCCAGTTCACCCAATGATGGTTCCAACTGCAGTCAGTATGTGCATGCGACTGTACATACAGCAATTCACCCAGCTGACCATGCGGTGGTGCCACACTACAGTCACTCTGTGCATGTGACTGTACATACAGCAATTCACCCAGCTGACCATGCGGTGGTGCCACACTACAGTCACGCCGTGCATGTGACTGTAAATACAGCAATTCACCCAGCTGACCAAGAAATGTTGTCAGACTACAGTCACTCCGTGCATGCGACTGTACATACAGCAATTCACTCAGTTCACCACACTGTGGTGCCAGACTACAGTCACCCTGTGCATGCAACTGCACATACAGTAATTCATTGAGTTAGCCTCACGGTGGTGCCAGACTACAGTCACTCCGTGCATGCAACTGTATATACAGCAATTCACCCACCTGACCATGCGATGGTGCCAGACTACAGTCACTCTGTGCACGTGACTGTACATACAGCAATTCACCCAGTTCACCTCACAGTGGTGCCAGACTACAGTCACTCCATGCATGTGACTGTACATACAGCAATTCACTCAGTTCACCTCACAATGGTGCCAGACTACAGTCGCTCCATGCATGCGACTGTACATACATCAATTCACCCAGCTAACCATGCGGTGGTGCCAGAATACAGTCACGCCGTGCATGCGACTGTACATACAGCAATTCACCCAGCTGACCAAGAAGTGGTGTCAGACTACAGTCACTCTGTGGATGCGACTGTACATACAGCAATTCACTCAGTTCACCACACGGTGGTGCCAGACTACAGTCACTCTGTGCATGCGACTGTACATACAGCAATTCACCCAGTTCACCTCACTGTGGTGCCAGACTACAGTCACTCCGTGCATGTGACTGTACATACAGCAATTCACCGAGTTCACCTCACAGTGGTGCCAGATTACAGTCGCTCAGTGCATGCTACTGTACATACAGCAATTCACTCAGTTCACCTCACGGTGGTGCCAGACTACAGTCACTCAGTGCATGCAACTGTACATACAGCAGTTCACCCAGTTGACCACACAGTGGTGCCACACTACAGTCACCCCATGCATGTGACTGTACATACAGCAATTCACCCAGTTCACCGCACAGTGCTGCCAGACTACAGTCGCTCCATACATGCGACTGTACATACAGCAATTGATCCAACTGACCCTGTGCATGTGACTGGACATAAAGCGATTTACCCTGTTCACCTCACTGTGGCTCCAACTACAGTCAGTTCAGTTCAGTTCATAATCTTTATTCGATTTTAAAAATAAAATCATAAAACTGGTACACAAAATTATCATCGACAAACTCACGCTTATTTTAAAATCTCCCAAGAAATCGCACAAGAAAGAAACAGACTGTGGGAGAATTTAGCAGCTGTAAGTACAATAAAGCACGCCTAACTTGAGTAAAATTTTGCTGTTTTAAAATTGACATAAAAACGAGTGTCGCAAATTATTATATTTTGAGCAGAACATAACAACATGGGCTAAAGTCACCCTGTGAATGCAACTGTACATACAGCAATTCACCCAGTTCACCTCACGGTGGTGCCAGACTAAAGTCACCCTGTGAATGCGACTGTATATACAGCAATTCACCCACTTTACCACACTCCAGACTACAATCAGAATTTAATGAGTCATTCTAGATAGGGAACAATGACAACGACATGCAAATGAGTCTACCCTTGCCTCCCTAATGCCTAAGCCACTCCTCCTTTGAAAGGGCACATAAGGAACTCAAGATACGTTTCAACCTGGTGCTGATGCTAGAGCAGGGATGCTGTGCAAGAGGCAAAATTAGGATTTTCAAAGTCCTTTCAAGCTAAAGAAAAGAGAGTCATGTGCAGTAGGAGATGTCCAGCTGGTCTGAAGAGCAGACCAGTAGGTTTCTCTACTTGAGGGCCACAACGATGAACCTACGTTGTAACCTGCATTAGGTTTTGAGTGGGAAATAATGTGTCTCCCCCAGTTCTGAGACTGATGCTACTGAATACAGTGCACCAGGTGCAGGAGACCAGTGGTACCTTGTTACCTGCACACATGCAGAACATCTTGTTCATGTGACAACCAAGTGTGATGGCCAAAGTGTCGGAGGCGCTCATGCAAAAAAGCGATATTTACAAGAGCTAAGTGTTGTGTCAAATGTGAATGAGTGGTAAAGCGCATGAGGTTAACATGCCTTGTGCAACGGACTGGCTGTAGAGAGAAAAAAATATCGACCACAAAAATATTGTGGTGAAAACATTGGCCACAAAAATATCAACTATACATACACACAATTTAAAGTATAAAAATGCAATGTACCAAAATACTGTGTGTAGGAAAGTGCATCTTTTTGCATGGCTAACCCCCACTTTTTGCCTGATGTGATTGCGAACCGTAAGTGCACTGGGTCCCTGCTAACCTGGTCCACAGTGCCAGATCTCTTTCCCAAACCCTGTAACATGAATGGCACCACTTCAGCTACCTCTGTAAGTCCCTAGTAAATGGTACCCCTGGTACCTAGGGCATGGGTACTGCAGAGGGTCCTCTGGGGCTGCAGCACTGGTTGTGCCACCCCAGGGCCCCCTCACTACGGCTATGTTCTCTGCCACTGCAGGCTGCGTGTCTTGGTGCCGAGAAATCCGAAGAGTCGACATGGCACACAGCCCTGTTTTTGCATAAATGAGAGAGTTGGTATTGATGCACTCGTGTAAACACAGTTAATAAATAAAGTAACCTATGTTTGTGAGACAATTAGGAATTTTACACAAATTTCATGCGCACATAGCAAACAGGGCTCCACCCTGCCCCTGACCTGTGAAATACCAAGGAATTCAGACCAGGTGTTCTGGACGCTGAGTGCGCATTCCTGCCCAAAGGGTGCAATGTAATCCAGTAAATATGTTCAATGTCAAAATATGATCAGTGTAATTGAATAATCCAATATAAAGACATTAATACTTCAAACAGTAAATAATTAAACAATGATTGGAAAGAGAACAAGGTTTTCTTGCAGAAATCGGTTTTACTTATATCTTGAGATCATTCATAATTGTCATATTAACACGTTCATGGCGTCCAAAGACAGATTCAAGGTATCGTTTTCACTGATACGAGTCTGGTTAAAGGCTTATCCACATTGTCACGTTTCTTATATGAGCACCTCTTCATGACGGGTAACCACGTGGATCACTTTCCGTCTGAAAGCTCAGCGCGAGGTTGATGAACCTACAGTACAGCGTAACGGCGGTTATTTTTACACCTAAAAAGCACCACACTGGCAATGTGGGCTCAAAAGGCGCACTGGTGTGTGATTAATTCAAATTCAATTTCCTTCAACGCTCTACTTTTGTGGCCCCACTGCCAAGAAACCACCTCAACACAAAGTCAAAACAACAAATGAAAAGGAGCGTTAAATTGTAGGAAAGATAATCTGTTCCCGAATTCACAGATGATTATGTATTTCTCAAGTAATAGATCAAAAAGTCATGATGCCGTCATTCAGGAGTCTCGTGAGTTTCTTTCAATTCACTTTTAATCATCAAGTGCAAACTTGACAGAAGCAACACATGTAAAATTGACAGGAGCAGTCGATTCAGCCCGGCCAACGAGTTTCGTCCCTTTGGGACTTCATCAGGTTTGATCAATATCTCAATGTTGTATTCCACCCAGTGTTAGGTCCTGTTATTGTTTCATAAATCCTCATGGATACAGTCTTGTACCACTAGACGACGTGCCTGAGGTGTGTCTCTCCTTTTGGTGAAAAATATTGACAGGTTTGTGGTCTTGTACCCCCAACGCTGCACCAGCAGATTTGCAGACCACTTTGCTGAATATATATATATATATATATATATATATATATACTGGCGGTTGCCAGTAGATAGTTATAGTTAGGACCTATTTTCCATAGGAAATCCGCAACATTCTATTTGAAATAACGTTGGCGCCGGTTTACGAATCTTTGCGAAAGTTTCCAACTTGTTGGGGCGCTCCGGTCCGCTCCTATCCTGAAAGTCTCGGGGTGATTCGTCAAGCGGGGCCGAGAAAAAGGGGGTCCCAAAACACGTTTTCCCCATTCATTTTTCCATAGGAACCTTTAGTCGCAGCTACAGCCCGAACTGCTGAACGGAATTACACCAAATTTGGCAAAGAGGTAGCCCTTGGTTCAGTGTCGTGCCTTTTGCTTAAATGGTGTAAATCCGTTCAGTAGTTTCTGAGAAAATCACAAATAAAATCACATATATATCTATGGCCGAGTAGGGTCCACGTACCCTCCCGATCACGAGCTGCATGCTAATTGGCTGTCAACACTCCAAATCAGGAAGTGTTGGCAGCCATTTTGTCCCTCGGTAGAACCGAGGGACAGAAACAAGCGCGCAAAGCATAAAAAGGGGGCAGGGTAGAAACACCCTGACCCCCTAGGTCTGCTTAGGGGGTCCCACAAGGACCCCCTGGGCAGAAAAAAGCATTTATTTTTTTATTTTTTTTAAATCGGCGGGATGCGCTTAGGGTGCGCGGATCCCGCCGAGAAAAAAAAAGAAACAAGTGCGCAAAACGCACAAAGGGGGCAGGGTAGAAACACCCTGACCCCCTAGGTCTGCTCAGGGGGTCCCACAAGGACCCCCTGGGCAGAAAAAAGCATTTTTTAAGAAAAAAAAATCGGCGGGATGCGCTTAGGGTGCGCGAATCCCGCCGAAAAAAAAAAAATCGAAGCGCGGTCTCCCGCGCTTCGATGCTATTTTGCCCCTGGGTGGGCCAAGTCCCGGGGGCATGCGGGGGTGGGTTTATATTTAATTTTGGGGGGCCTCGAAGGCCCCATAAGCCCCGGGGACCGCCACCCCCCGGGGCTTTAAAAAATAATGGTGCGGGAGGGCTCTTGGCCCTCCCGCAGCCCCGGGGACCGCCACCCCCCGGGGCTTCTTTTTTATTTAAAAAAAAAATTACCTGTGTGTCATTTGAGATGTCATCAGTGATGTCATGAGTGATGTCACTGACCATGTCATGAGTGATGTAATATGTGACGTCATCAGCAGTGCATTGCGGGGGCGCGAGTTATAGTTACCTGAACTAACTATAACGGGGTAATTTCACGGGTTTTGTACGAGTGCAATGTCCAAGTAACTATAACTGTCCCTAAAACCTATGGTTTTTTCAGTGAATATATATATACACTGAAAGTTGAGTATGAATATATATATATGTGTGTATATCAATATATATGCATTTAAAGTACTACATTTAAAATATTGAACTATTTAAAATGAATATAATGTCAAATAAGTAGTTTTCATCAATCATGTCATACTATATAGCATGAAAAAATTAATTATATAGATATATGTGTGTGTGTTTATATAAATATTTTTAGAGGAGCTGATCCAGAATTTTGGGCAGATCTTCTTACACCTCTATACAATGAAAGCCTTGCCAATGTGCATGTCCTTCAGTCTTAGGGTGGATCCATTCTACACCCCATTTACAAAAAGGGAAATGGAGGTGACCCCGCAAACTATTGCCTAATTGTCATCTCCTTGTGTTCGCCCTAAGTTGGCAGGGTATGCCCAGACGTGGGTCCCTTGCTCACTTTGCCACTGGATTCAAGCTAGTCTGGCTGATGAGGGGTGTTACCCCGAAACCGGTCCCAAGCTGCTTGTTTCCGGTCCAGGGAAGACCTGGCTTGGCAGTTCGGGCTGGACTGTTCCCATGAGGCACAGGGTCAAGACTGATTTGCATATAGCTGTGTCTGAACTGGGGTGGTGGAGTGAGCTAAAGAACGATGATGGATTCAACCCAGATCTGTGACTGGGGGTGTGTCTGAAAAGTTTCAGCGCTCCGTCCATCATCTCCTTGTGTTTAATTGTCTTATTAGACATCAAGACAGAAAGATGTGCAAAACATTTATTAAACGAACTTGAGGAGTGGACACTTAGGGCCTGATATTTAGTTTGGGGGTCTATCAGACCACCGAACCAGTGGTGGAGGTGGAGGTGCGGTTGCGTTCGTGGACCACCCACCAGTGGTCCGACCACCGTATTACAATAACGGTGGTTGGACCTCCAGGGGGCCACCACAACCCCCAGGAAACCACGTTCCATGGTGGTGGAGAGGCGGTCAGAGGTGTGCAATATGCGGCAGTGCCGCTGCAGCACCAGAAAGCATATTACGAGTTTTCCTCACCTCCAGGATTTCGTGGTAGTGTTCACGCCATGAAATTCTGCCGGTGACGAAACATAGGGGCCCTATGGTGCATGCAGGGGGGCACATGGTGTGCACCCCCTGTGTGCATGCACCCCCTTTCCTGCACAACATGGACTTAACTGTCCATGCTGTGCAGGAAATCGCTTTGGCGTTCTCATTACGGTGCCTTTTTCAAAGGCACTACCGTGGTAACGCCAAAGGACTGTCTGCCAGACAACGAGAAAACTCATAATCTGGCGGGCAGAGGTCGAGTTTGGCGGTGCAGGAGAGGGGTGTTGGGGTGCTGCCCGGCTCCCACACCGCCAAACTCCTATTCAGGCCCTAAGAGAGAATGTGATCCCGTTCCATCAAACAGGTTTCCAGCAAAACTCATCTACCATTGACAACAGTGCTGCACCGGCCTACCTCGCTCACCATTCGCTTCAACATTTCCGACCGCCACTGTCCATGCTTTGTCGACTACTCCGCTGCTCTCGATAGGGTGGACCAGAATAAGCTCTGGGCAAAGCTTGGAAACTGGGCCATACCCAACCATTTACTTAAAGCTATTATTTCTCTCTACCCAGAGAACTGGGTACACATCAAGTTAGGGGCAGGAAACACAGGCGCGTGCCAAACTCCAACAAGCAGAGGCCTGAAGCAAGGGTGCGGACTGGCCCCAATGTTATGCACACGTGCAAAGGTAAACACAAGTCCCCCTTGGATAGGACCTTACAGACTGCCTGTTCTCCAGCATGTTGAACACGTTATCCTGACCACACCAAGCACGGCGTACTTTGTGCGCTGAATGAACTAAGTTACTACAACTCAGACAATAAGTTGGTGTCAAAGGCCTCAAAGACGAAGGTGATGGTCTTCGGGAAATACGAGCAGAAATGAACATACCGCGGAAGGCTGGGCCATCTTAAAATCGCATCAACCTCAAACTATAATTGTTTAGGCATCTGGTTTTCGGCGAATGGCAAACCAAGTCTACCTCTGGAACATCTCACAAGTGATGCCTCAGACTTAACAA
Source organism: Calotriton arnoldi (assembly GCA_963921515.1). Classification (NCBI taxonomy): domain Eukaryota; kingdom Metazoa; phylum Chordata; class Amphibia; order Caudata; family Salamandridae; genus Calotriton; species Calotriton arnoldi. The sequence goes on from CAWUFW010000456.1 coordinate 364,275, forward strand.
TCGTGTTATGCAAGCTACACAACCACCTATATTGTCTGTCGGCAGAACCCATAATAAGAAGCAGCAAAGCAAAACTACTGGCAACAATCTCATACGGGCACCGAGCTTACCCGGGAAAGTGTCCCCTGCTGTGCACAATCCTCAGTGTAAGGCGTCTAGAAGAATGTTCAGTTTACCGAGGTGCGCTCGACGATCCCTCTTACGACTTGAGTTTGGTTTAATAGTACAGGACCTTGCATGAAAGGCCTCTTTTCTCAAATATTCCAATTCCATTCAGCAAGCCGAACCTCGACCGTAGTTTGTGTACTCGACTTATGGGGCATATTAGCAAGGAATAGCGATATTTATCGCTAACCGGGCTTAGCGCGACTTTGGTTAACGCCGCCTATCGCTGGAAAATATCGCTGAGATAACACCCTATTAACAAGGTTTATCTCCATAGCGATAAAATTTCCAGCGATAGCGGTAAAATGTGAGAATATCGCTGGAAAAGCAGCGATATTCTCGCATTATCGCTAAGGTGGATTCAGCATTAGAATCCACCTCCTATACTTTAAACAGGTAAGTCATCCTCACTAGCAGGAGATAAAATATAGCGATAAACGCGCTTAGCGCGAATTATTATATTGCTTCACCTGCCTTGCTAATAGGGGGTAGTGGTATTAGCGACTGTTTTCAGTCGCTTTTAGTAGGGAACGCCTTCCTTGCATGTCATTAGCGATAATTATCGCTGACATGCAGGGCGATGGTTAACGCGGCCTCTAACGCCTGAAAGTTGTCGCTAACGCCTGTTAGCGACAGCTTGCTAATAGGGCGATAAAGCCCTTGATAATATGCCCCTATGTTTCTTCCAATACGCGAGTTAAGAGTTAACTGGAAATCTGCAACTGTGATAACTAAAGGCAGATTCTGTGATTACAAGAAAGAATCAAAGATGCACTTACTCTGCTGCTGTCCGGAATGTTTCTTAGCACATCGACCTTTATTGAAACCAATGTTTATAAAGTGCTGGACTTCAAAGTTGAAGGAAGCCCTAAACCTCTGTGTGGAGATTACCCCTACCCCCACGGATCTAGCCTGGTTTGGCAAGTTTGTAAATATCATATTTACCGCAATCAACTTAAATGTGCAGCGTTAGCTCACAGCAGACGAAGGAACGATGCACTAATACTGACCGTCTTCGTGCCACCTACAGGCCGCCCTGGTTTTAATCTTATTTTATTACCCAGTCCACTGGGAAACCTTGTCTGGGTAGCCATGCGCTTTATAAATACATTTAACATAACAGGAAGATTTTCTTTCTATATTTTGGTCATTTCCATTATAGGTAAAGGAACAAGATATTTTAGTGAACAATATTTTTAACACAATATTTTTGTCAATTATATTTTTGACCATGGCTTCTTGGGGTTGTTTGGGGAGCTGGTTCTACTATGTCTGCATCGTTTTTTCTTGTTGTAGTCCAAGAATAAAAACGAAAACAGTGACTTTTGACGTAAAATATGAACGAGAGAGCGACAAAGATATACATCTGGTGGCTGGATTTTAAAATGTGAAACCAGATATCCTATAATCAACACCGCAATCCCTGCATCTCTGAATTGTGTGATCCTAGGCAGACATTTTATTTCGCATTGCCTCCTTTTACTTTGTCACGTATGGGAGCACTGCAGGACGTGTGCTGCCACAAGCACCTCTTATGTTTGATCTAATAGTCTATTACGTTTCCCTTTTATTATAAGAATCCTGGTCGCGTTTATGGTTTATTTGACTACTGACTTGCCTCTTAGCTCACTAAAGAGATTGTTGCCGAGAAGTGAGCGTTAATGTTCATGTTTAAAAACTATCACTTTAATAAATGTCTGCCTATGCAGTGATATAATCTGATGTAGGTGAAACAATTCTGCATGTTGAAGAAATACACTTTTTTGAATTTTGAGACTGTATTATATTTTTACATTATTTTTGTTGCTCGATATACATGCCAAACGTTTTCATGGCTCGGCTCGGCTCGTGCATGCGCTCGAAGAGCCAAGCCAGACCCTTGGCTCTGGCTTGGCTGTCCCTATGAATATGCTGCCACGCCCACCTCTATTTGCAACCTGGGCTTAGTACATAGCACCGTCAGTCACTTGATAAAAGGATTTGTAAAAGGAGAAGGCTGGTAACATGGACTCCTGCCCACATGCACCGATTTGACAACTCTACAATCAAGGCTTCTTGTAGCAGAGATTAAGAAGAGCGCGTGCAGGGAAAATACATTTAAAACAAGTGATCCCAGGGCAGGAACTCCAAGCCATTGTTTTGTACGGGACCGTAGTCATAAGTTCCCAGGAAAAACCACCAGGCCCAGGTGGGAAGGCTCGCGGTGTAGCTTTGGGGAAGTCTTCGGGGTGTGACACACTCCGAATGCATTCTTGGCTTGGTGGTTTGGTCTGGGGTCCCTGAGCCGCGTCTGGTGTGTTGTGTGTCAGTTTTTCTCGTCATTCTCATTTAACTAAGAGCTTTTAACTTGTTCATTTTTTGGAATCTCAAACTTAACTATGTGTAGTGACCGGTTTACCAAAAAAGGAGTAAATCTGCACCCACGGAAGTACTCCTGAAATGGGTGCAAATTCCTTCTTTTTGGAATTCACAAACATTGGCAGTAGTAGGCTTGGAAAGTTGCACCAGTCTCAGGCTTCCAGCCTTACTACTCACAGTCAAACACACAAAAGGTGACGGGTGAATGCTTGCCAATAGTCTAACCAGTGGCAATCACTCGGGGTACCATTCCAATCCATCGTTTTTTGCCCACTGTGCCTGTGTAGACGGAGGCCCACCAAGTGCAAATCATTACTGACCCTGCTACTCATGGGAACAGTCTATCCCGAACCTTGGTCATCCCAGCCCTCCATCCTGCAACCACTGCTTTTTTAGTTGGGAAATTTGAGATTCACACACCCCGAATCTCACGAAGGTACACCCCGGCTTCCACAGGAGCTTTATGGTTTACCGTTGGTGGATTCTTCGTTAGTCCTGCTGCAAATACAGCATTGTATCTAAGAAAACAGAGCCACGTTTAAACATCAGCTTGTTGCATCTCAATGCCATACAGCTGCAGTATGGAAGATACAACATCCATCTTGAAAGACACTGAAGACTGCGTGAGCACTGGCAACACCAATGGGTCTCGCTTGTACGTAACGATGAGCAAGACCTTCAAGGATTGCAAATGCTTATTTAAAGTTTGTTTGAGAGATGGCAGCGGTCCCATTGACCACGCCCTTCTCCCCAACAATTTTTTTTTTTTTTTTTTTAACAATCACAAAATGGCTGGTGTTCCTTTTGTGTATTCCTTACTAGACCCAACCTGGGAGTCCGTAATTTGTCAACGTTTTGCAACTGCATTTCAGTTTAAAAACATTCCTACATTACATACTTGATTGATCTTTGGAAAGGACATCTACAACACGCCCCTTCCAAATCGCGAATGAGTACGGGTTCGCAAAACACTTTTAGATGTTGGTAAACATTTAAATGGATTTAGTAGATTGTAAATAATGTTTTTGCGTTTGCAAACAGTGATTTGGACTGTCTGCGACTGTATAAACAGTTAGTACATCTGGCGCCCTGTTCTTTCTCTGTGTCTTTGCGTTGCTTTACCACACAGGTCTAGTTTCTGGCAGCTCAAAGAGAGAACTCTCTTATGCAAATTGATACCAACATGGCAGGAACAAGATGCTGCTCTGGCAGATGCACAGAGGCCTCTCCCCTTCATTAATGCCCCAGTCACCGATGCATTAATTGGGCATCAGATGAATATCAAAGGGCTTTTGATCTCACTTGGATCGTGAACCTCTCTGATCAGACTCAACGTGGAAGATGAAAAGTCCAGCTCGTGCCCACACAGCGATTGAGTCAACAGCCCTTCACTTTTGAGCAATGCCACTGAGATACCAGAATCTGGGGCCAGAGTTATTAAGGAGTTGCATTATCCTTGCATCACACAAGGTGATGCAAGGCAGCACAATTCCTTAATTCAGATATACAAAGCCACCCAAGCGGCGATTTGCGCTGCCTTGCATGGCTTTGTGAAGAAATATACCACCACGCAGCTGCTTGCTCTGTGTGACATTACGTTTCGAGCTGGAAGGCATTCCATGGGTGGAACGTGTGTGTTACCGTGCTCCCCCCCCCCATGTATTTGATGCGATTCTAGGTTCAAAAAGGTTTGTAAACCCGAGATTGTGCCAAATCAGTAAGCCTTGCAGAGGAATCTTTTTTCCTCGTTGTTCTTTCCTCTTTTAATGCGTGGTGTATTCTGCATCACACATAGAAACAGAAACTACCTCTTTGGATTGTGTTTGAGCAGAAAGGTATGCCTTCCTGCACAAAAACAGTCCTGCCCGGACAGCAGGCACAATTGCACTGCGGTGAAAGGGTGCCTGCTTTGGCGCTAAGCAGCACGCATTGCGCCAGCGCAAGGAGAGGGCGGAAATGCTCAATTTTTTGCAGATATGGAGCAATTCTGCTCTCGCCCTTTTGTGCAACACAGCACAGCAAGTTCCCTTGCAGTACGTAAAATATTAGTAAATGCGTCCCCCGGTCTTTCATATAAACATGACCACACAAGCCCTCTACACTGATAACGGATAATTCTTCAGCTGTGGTGCTCATTGGTAAACTTTGACAGACGAGGGGGCTCATGTACAAAGGGTTTTAGTGTTTGTAAACCCTCTGATCAGAGGGTTTGTGAATGCTAAAACCCTTTTAAATGTACTAAACCCATGTAATGACTCAGAAACGTTTTTCTGAATCATTTAATGGGTTTAGGAAACCATTAGGAGTCACTATTTGCAAGGGTTGTGTTAAGGCTGTCTCTTCCAAATACCGATTCCTATTGGTATACATTGATTTTTTGCAACTGAAATTCGGTCTCAAACATTAATATTTTTCCACCAGTTCAAAGGAGGTTGTAAGGCATTTACCACAAAAGAACACCTTCCCCTTTGTGAATGCTCCAAAAATTTTTTTTTTAGGAGTAGGCAGTTGTCCATGTAAAAAAGGTTTGTGAAACTTGATCTTTTTCAAACACATTCTTTAAGGAAAACAGGCTTACTTTATTTAAAAGCAATCACAGGCCTGGTGCCGTCTGCTGACCCCAGCAAGCCAACATCCCTGTGATTGTGACCAATCATAGTAGTTCATACCTCGTGAATGGGTAGGGGGAGATGTTTTGGGGACTTGGCCCCCAAGGAACACCCTCAGCATCAAATGAGACCTAAGTTTGGACACGGGTGAGCTGCCCTATCTGTAGGAAATGGCCCTTTATGGTACGCTTATAAAAAAATTAATAAAAAAAAAAATTACTTTACAGTATTTTTTTAAAGAATTATTATTATTCTCCCCTTTCAACTATTTATGGTAACTAGTAGACAATGGTGTGTTTTACATGCGGCTGAGCCAGGACCACAGGACACTTTTCAGTAAATGTGTGTCAAATGGTGTTTTGAAAGCAGCACTGGCGAGTAACATTAATGAAACGCGAATAGAACATAAATCCAATTATACATTATGTATGTTCGCTCACTCTCAAGACACCTTTTGGGAAATGTGTGTCAATGTATCGATTTCAGCATTCATGTGTCAGTGCCCTGCTGTCATTATCCAAATGTGAGTTCACTAGAGTTGTGTATCCACGGTCAGTGCTTCTGTGTCAGTGTCCTATGTCGTGTCACTGTCCTGGTATTGTGTCTTAGAGTCACTATCTCAGTGTCAGAATCCTCGTGTCCTAGTGTCCCCTGTCTTTATCACATGTCAGTTCACTAGAGTTGTGTATCCACGGTCAGTGCTTCTGTGTCAGTGTCCTATGTCGTGTCACTGTCCTGGTATTGTGCTCTAGTGTGACAGTTTCATGAAAGTATTTCTGCTGCATCGCCACTGACATTATCCCCATGTCAATTCACTAGAGTTGTGTATCCACGGTCAGTGCCTCTGTGTCAGTGTTCCTATGTTGTGTCACTGTCCTGGTATTGTGTTCTAGTGTGACAGTTTCACATAAGTATCGCTGCGGCATCGCCCCTGACATTATCCACATTTCAGTTCAATAGAGTTGTGTATCCCTGGTTAGTGCATCTGCGTCAGTGTTCTTTTGTTATGTGTCACTGTCCTGGTATTGTGTCTTAGAGTCACTATCTCAGTGTCAGAATCCTCGTGTCCCAGCGTCCCCGGTCATTATCCACATGTCAGTTTACTAGAGTTGTGTGTCCATGGTCAGTGCCTCTGCGTCAGTGTTCTTATGTTGTGTCACCCTTCTGGTATTGTGTTTTAGTGTCACTATCTCAGTGTCAGTATCCTTGTGTCTTAGCATCCCCTGTCATTATCCACATGTCAGTTCACTAGAGTTGTGTATCCACGGTCAGTGCCTCTGTGTCAGTTGTGTATCCAAGGTCAGTGCCTCTGTGTCAGTTGTGTATCCAAGGTCAGTGCCTCTGTGTCAGTGTCACTATCCTGGTATTGTGCTCTAGTGTGACAGTTTCACGTAAGTATCTCTGCGGCATCGCCCTGACATTATTCACTTGTCAGTTCACTAGAGTTGTGTATCCACGGTCAGTGTGTCAGTGTTCCTATGTTGTGTCACTGTTCTGGTATTGTGTTCTAGTGTAACAGTTTCACGTAAGTATCGTTGCAGCAACGCCACTGACATTATCACATGTCAGTTCACTAGAGATTGTGTATCCAAGGTCAGTGCCTCTGTGTCAGTGTCACTGTCCTGGTATTGTGCTCTAGTGTGACAGTTTCACGTAAGTATCTCTGCGGCATCGCCCCTGACATTATTCACTTGTCAGTTCACTAGAGCTGTGTATCCACGGTCAGTGCCTCTGTGTCAGTGTTCCTATGTTGTGTCACTGTTCTGCTATTGTGTTCTAGTGTAACAGTTTCATGTAAGTATCGCTGCGGCATCGCCACTGACATTATTACATATCAGTTCACTAGAGTTGTGTATCTAAGGTCAGTGCCTCTGTGTCAGTGTTCCTATGTTGTGTCACTGTCCTGGTATTGTGTCTTAGAGTCATTATCTCAGTGTCAGTATCCTTGTGTCTTAGCATCCCCTGACATTATTACATATCAGTTCACTAGAGTTGTGTATCTAAGGTCAGTGCCTCTGTGTCAGTGTTCCTATGTTGTGTCACTGTCCTGGTATTGTGTCTTAGAGTCATTATCTCAGTGTCAGTATCCTTGTGTCTTAGCATCCCCTGTCATTATCCACATGTCAGTTCACTAGAGTTGTGTATCCACGGTCAGTGCCTCTGTGTCAGTTGTGTATCCAAGGTCAGTGCCTCTGTGTCAGTTGTGTATCCAAGGTCAGTGCCTCTGTGTCAGTGTCACTATCCTGGTATTGTGCTCTAGTGTGACAGTTTCACGTAAGTATCTCTGCGGCATCGCCCCTGACATTATTCACTTGTCAGTTCACTAGAGTTGTGTATCCACGGTCAGTGTGTCAGTGTTCCTATGTTGTGTCACTGTTCTGGTATTGTGTTCTAGTGTAACAGTTTCACGTAAGTATCGTTGCAGCAACGCCACTGACATTATCACATGTCAGTTCACTAGAGTTGTGTATCCAAGGTCAGTGCCTCTGTGTCAGTGTCACTGTCCTGGTATTGTGCTCTAGTGTGACAGTTTCACGTAAGTATCTCTGCGGCATCGCCCCTGACATTATTCACTTGTCAGTTCACTAGAGCTGTGTATCCACGGTCAGTGCCTCTGTGTCAGTGTTCCTATGTTGTGTCACTGTTCTGCTATTGTGTTCTAGTGTAACAGTTTCACGTAAGTATCGCTGCGGCATCGCCACTGACATTATTACATATCAGTTCACTAGAGTTGTGTATCTAAGGTCAGTGCCTCTGTGTCAGTGTTCCTATGTTGTGTCACTGTCCTGGTACTGTGTCTTAGAGTCATTATCTCAGTGTCAGTATCCTTCTGTCCTAGTGTCCCGTGTCAGTATCCACATGTCAGTTCACTAGAGTTGTGTATCCACGGTCAGTGCCTCTGCGTCAGTGTTCTTATGTTATGTGTCACTGTCTTGGTATTGTGTCTTAGAGTCACTATCTCAGTGTCAGTATCCTCGTGTCCAGCAACCCCTGCCATTATCCACATGTCAGTTTACTAGTGTTGTGTATCCACGGTCAGTGCCTCTGTGTCAGTGTTCCTATGTTGTGCCACTATCCTGGTATTGTGTTCAAGTGTGAGAGTTTCACTGTCAGTATCACTGTGTCATCGCCCCTGACATTATCCACATGTCAGTTCACTAGAGTTGTGTATCCACGGTCAGTGCCTCTGTGTCGTGGTTCCTATGTTGTGTCACTGTTCTGGTATTGTGTTCTAGTGTGACAGTTTCACGTGCGTATCGCTGCGGCATCGCCACTGACATTATCATGTCAGTTAACTAGAGTGGTGTATCCACGGTAAGTGCCTCTGTGTCAGTGTTCCTATGTTGTGTCACTGTCCTGGTATTGTGTCTTAGAGTCACTATCTCAGTGTCAGTATCCTTCTGTCCTAGTGTCCCATGTCAGTATCCACATGTCAGTTCGCTAGAGTTGTGTATCCACGGTCAGTGCCTCTGTGTCAGTGTTCCTATGTTGTGCCACTATCCTGGTATTGTGTTCAAGTGTGAGAGTTTCACTGTCAGTATCACTGTGTCATCGCCCCTGACATTATCCACATGTCAGTTCACTAGAGTTGTGTATCCACGGTCAGTGCCTCTGTGTCGTGGTTCCTATGTTGTGTCACTGTTCTGGTATTGTGTTCTAGTGTGACAGTTTCACGTGCGTATCGCTGCGGCATCGCCACTGACATTATCATGTCAGTTAACTAGAGTGGTGTATCCACGGTCAGTGCCTCTGTGTCAGTGTTCCTATGTTGTGTCACTGTCCTGGTATTGTGTCTTAGAGTCACTATCTCAGTGTCAGTATCCTTCTGTCCTAGTGTCCCATGTCAGTATCCACATGTCAGTTCGCTGGATTTGTGTATCCATGGTCAGTGCCTCTGTGTCAGTGTTCCTATGTTGTGTCACTGTTCTGGTATTGTGTTCTAGTGTGACAGTTTCACGTACGTATCGCTGCGGCATCGCCACTGACATTATCACGTCAGTTCACTAGAGTTGTGTATCCACGGTCAGTGCTTCTGTGTCAGTGTCCTATGTCGTGTCACTGTCCTGGTATTGTGTCTTAGAGTCACTATCTCAGTGTCAGTATCCTTCTGTCCTAGTGTCCCGTGTCAGTATCCACATGTCAGTTCACTAGAGTTGTGTATCCACGGTCAGTGCCTCTGCGTCAGTGTTCTTATGTTATGTGTCACTCTTCTGGTATGGTATCTTGAAAAGGGGCATATAGGGGCACATTATCTCCCTTCATATTCCCACCTCTTTCATTTTTAACCTTTGACAGGGATCCTTTCATAAACTCGTTTTAAAGGATACTCTAGTTATTTTAATATTTTTGATATGAGCAATCTACTCTTCTAGTCATTTCTGGGAGGTTTCCCAGACTCATACCGCAAATTCAAGAAAAGGTCTTGCAAAGAACCCCCTGGCGGGGCCCGTTGGACATTGCAGCGGCGGCCCAATGAGGAGCTGGACCAATGATAAAGCATGACACCCATCGGGGAAGCCAGCCCAGTTATGAAGCTTGACACCACTAGGGGTGGGTGAGGGCTTTTGCTGCGATATTCTGAATCTCAATATCCCTTCCAGCCCAACATAGGTTGGGGAAGGCACGCAACGCCCATTGGGCTTAAAGGTCTTCAGCCCGCCCCCCCCACCCCGCTCATGTGTCTCAGCCCGGGCTGCTGTGGGCTCGGCTCGGCTGTGCAGTGTCTGGAGTCTTATCTCCGGCACGCCCGAGTTTTTCACAGGTCTTTAAAGACCATTTGCATATTTACATACCTTTGTAAACTGGTTACCTAGGCGTAGTTTTTTTTCTGGTTCTGGTACCCCCTGGTCCCCCACTCTGCCTATTCCTTACATTGTATTTTACATTTACGGCCCTAGTGTGAGAATGCATTTCATACAAAGGAATGTAAAGTAGGGTCACCAAAAGAGAAATGCCAGCCATGTGTTGTTTTAAAGAGCCTGGAAAGACCTCGTCTTTACACTAAATAGGGTTATAAATAAAATCATATGTATTCATTTGTAATGTGACTTTTCTGTCTTTGTTCCCTTTAATTATCAGTCATGGATCATTCAGGCCGCCCTAGAACACAATTAAAAATGCTTTCTATTTATTTTTGCTGTTCGAAGTATGCACAGATAAGTGCTGAAAATACGGCTTTAGGTGACTGCTTATTTTTGTACCATCTGGGACATCAAATTAATAAGCTGGCAACAATAATCATAAGACTGGAAGATTGTTGCAGGATGAGCACATTATTTATTTCCTCCACCCTTGATCCCTGATTAATGCCATAATAGCAATAGTTTAACTTATATCTGAAACCCTTCGCTGCCGTCAATAACATGCTGAGTTACTTCAAATGTCTGAGAATGCACCCGGCATTCATACAACTCACTCCTCATTCTCGCCCTTCACTTTCACGCTCACCATGCACTCACAGCGATCACAATGTACTCACACTGATCACCATGCACTCACACCACCCGCTCACCCTGCACTCACAGTGACCACACTGCACTTATGCCACTCGCCATGAACTCACACCGTTCTCCCTCCACTTACCCTGCGGTCACATGAGCACACCGCTCACTCTGCACTCACAGTGATCACTCTGCACTCACATTGATCACCATGCACTCACACCATTCACCCGCTCACCCTGCACTCACAGTGATCACTCTGCACTCACAATGCACTTGTGCTGTTCATCCTGTACCTCACACTGCAGTCACAAGAGACCACTACTCACCGTGCACTCATATGACACTTCACTCACCTGTCCCCCTCACTGCTCAATCTGCAATCTCACTCAAACAAGCCCATCACTAACCATGCATTCATTCGTCCCACTCTGCACTTACATCTGCACCCAAATTCATATGATCACCTCACTCACCCTGCAGTCACTCCTCTCACGCTACTCTCACACTGTCGCATCACTCACCGTGCACTCATATGGGCACTCCTGTCACCCACACAGCGCAGAGGGCTAATGTGCCTGCTACAAAGAACGTGTATCATGCAGATCACAGAACTTAGTGTGAGTAAACTACAGGAGGCCCTATAAAAAATTGAAATGTTTTTGAGAAAGGTGCTACAGAGAGATGAGGTGCATTGTTGGCGAGTGGTAGTGAGGGAATTCATGGAGAAGCAGGAAATGGGAGAGGGGCGCCAAAAAAGGCTGTTGCACCGTGCGCGACAAGTGTTGGGGCCAGCCCTGGCTGGGAGTCTTAGCACCCCCCCGAAGTTCGGGTCTAGTTGCGCCCCTGGGTTGGGGTACGCGATTGGTGTTAACCCTGACTATGTAGCGGAACAGCCCATAGTTTTATGAATCCCGGTCAATGCTGCCATGTTAGTGTTGATGCCTCTGTGTCGTTTTCCTGGTGTTAGCTCCTGGCCTTAGGGTCACACATGATGTCATTGTTTGCCTATAAACTGTCCCTACCATCACAAGTGCACTATACGCGTGACGTGGATGGAGGGACCCAGAGGGGAGGGAGCGCTGCTCTTCATTTTAGCCTCAATGCTCAACATTTTCACAGGTGAAGGAAGGGTCGACATGTGCTAAGCTTTTGTGTTGAAATCAATATGTTGACTGACCAGCCCTGCCTGTTGCCAGTTGCATTTTGGGGCCCAAGCATTAATATGGGGTGCCTGGCCCTTCCAGGCCCCTGCTGTCCTGGCCAGGAGAGGGTTCGGCACCCCGAGTGGGCTACAAACAGCAGAGAGGCTTCATAAAGAAGCTGGAACTGTCTCTGTGCTGTGTGTGCAGGTAACCCCAGCAATCACCATGCGATGGAGTCTCCACATTGGTACCCGGGTGATGTGTGTTCATCCAGTGGGACACACCTTTGCACAGTGGGCGTGGCCTGGTCTGGTAGATGCATGACTAGCATGCATGTTTCATGGCCTGCTTCAGGACTTCTAGGAGCAGAAGGGTCTGTCAGAGCAATAGCAAAGAAAAGTAAGAGTCTGGGAGGTAAGAAGCATGCACAAAGTGAGATATGTGAAGGTGAAAGGTCACGAGAAGCAGGTGCCCTTCTCTTGGTAAAACAAGGGGCAAAAAGTCACAGCTGTAACAGCAGAAAACCAAGGGGTGTGTGGGAGAAGCCGCCAAGCATCTCAGCAGCTGCCACAAGGTAAAGAAGAGGAGACACATTGATGTATACAGAGCAAGCAAAGGGGGGCGGGGCTTCCCCAGAGGCAGGCGGAGCATCGGCCGAAGCAGGTTAATGCCTCACTGAACAGCTGCACCAACAGTTTTGGTGTCCCCCGCTGCTTCAGTGCAGCTTCACTGAAGGTGTTTACATGTCTCCTCAGTAGCATCTCCAGATGTAAAACTGAGGGTAGATTTGTCAAACAGTTGCGTCCGCGATACACCTGCTAAGCAAGATTTACAAGGCCACTTTGTGTGGCTCTGAGTGTCTTGATAAATCCAGAGTAACACAATGCAGCCCAAGCCCCTGCGTTGCGTTACTTTGCCCCAGGAGGCGTTCCATGGGTGGGGCGTGGGTGTTCCATGGGTGGAGCACGGGTGTTCCTATGCATCCACCTATGGATTCTGGCGCCTTCCCAGATTCACCAACGCTAGTGGACCTGGGACTGCACCAAAACTGCAACGTATCCTCAGGGGAGGTAAAAGGAGGAGAAATATCTTTATTTTGCCTCGTTCTTTCCTCTTTCTATGTGTAATGCATTCGCAGCGCACACAGAAAGAGGAAAGTACCCCAGGGGATTGTTTTTGTGCAGAAAGTTGCTCCTTCCTGTACAAAAATAATCCTGCTTACAACGCAGGCACCCTTGCACCATGGTGCACGGGTGCCTGCGTTGGTGCTAGGCAGCACATTGTGCGCTAGCACAAGGAACACACAGGAATGCAACATAAATTGTAAAATATGTCACATTTCTGCCCATTTCACTATCACGAAGCACAGCAAGGTGGCTTGCTGCGCTGCACGATTTTTTGATAAACGTGCCCCTGTGTTTCAAAAGTTGCACTTTCCAAGACACCTTCTGTGCTGAGTTCCTCCTTTCAACATTCTATGTACATACGTGCGAGCCCCTCACATTGACGTATACATATGTTCAAAGTGTGCAGGGCTGAAATGAAATGAAATACCAGCATTTGTAAAGAGCACAGCTACCTCCTGAGAGGTGTCCAGGCGCTGGGGGCCGTCGGGAAGATTAAGCGAGCTATTGCCCAGAGTCACAAGGTGCTGGGCTACCCTGCCGCCGGCGATCGAACCATGAACCCCGTGGTCCGGAGTCAGCCGCCCTGGCCGCTGCACCACACCTCTTCCCAGCCAAGTGCATTCAGCTTCAGCTATGCAAGAGATCCCTGTCACAGATGTATCCCTCTCAACATGAAGGAACACAAACAAACAGCAAATACGCATTTAAAGAAAGGACTTAAGAAGGAACAAATGTTGGGATATCTCATTTTGAAAAGTTTATATCTTCAGTGATAAATCCCTTGTCTCTCTTTCTTTAAGTGGTGCATGTACATCACTGGTGGACAGACAGCAGGACACCTGACTGTGGGGCTGGACCTACCTGGTGAAGTAGCCGTGTGCTCCTCATTTTCTCAAACTGACTGACCCCTGTATGTTTTGTTTTATGAGCAGGAGAGTCCTGTCACGAGTCCCATGTTCACAAGCAGAGTCTATTGTGCGACACAGGTACATCGAAAGTATTAGTCCTTTTATCCTAGTAACTATCGAGCCTATGACAAGTCCACATCAGGACTACCAACCGGTGTCAGTGGACTAATATCCATGCTGTGCGGCTTGTGCAGCTGAGCCCCAGTCGCCTAGCTGTCAGTCTAAATGTATGAAGTGAGTCACTACTGCCTCTTGAATCTACCTGAGGGTAAGGTGTGTGTGAGTACTTAACAGGCAATGAGAGGTATGGTCCTCCCAGTTTGGGATGCCCCTGCATGAGTGATTTCTCTACTTTTGTAGAATGTTCCTTATGGTTTGGTGGTCGTCAGAGCTTCTGTCTCCCATTTCCTTCCCTGCCAGACCTTTGCTGCCACTCCACCCATTTCAGTCCCCCAATCCCCACCCCCACAGAAAACATTATAAAGCCAAGTGTATGTGTCTGGTTCAAATCAAATAAACTTGAATGGAGAAGGAAGTGCCCTCGGGGAGGGTTTAGAAGCTCCCTGGACTGAGCCATGTTCAGTGGCTCTCCTTGTGGCCTTGGAGGCGCAGCCACCGAACAAAAGGCCAAAAGCATGGTGAGAACTCTAGTACTAGAGATCTAAGATCATTGTGAGAAATTTGGTAGAAATGATCCATGACCATGGTGAGACCTCTGGTACTAGTGATCCAAGACCAAATATGAGGACTCTGGAATTGGCGACCCAAAAGCATGGTGATAACTCTGGCAGTAGTGATCTAAGAGCATGATAAGAACTCTGGCACTAGTGATCCAAGATGTTAGAAATGGGGGTCTCTAGTTGGCAATGGCTGGCCACTGTCCAAGTAGGGACCCTTCTTCCTAAGTCAGAGTGAGAGGGCTACCCTCTTTAATACCCCTGCTCAACCCTGTGGTAACGTAGCACGAGCAGGTAGGCTTATCTCAGAGGCAGGGTGTGAAGCATTTATGATCATACACAGTAACACAGTGAGGAACACTACAAAGGGACACCACACAAGTAGTTATAAAAAATAAGTATCTTTATATAAAGGCAGATTTATCACAAGACCAATAACTGTAAAAGCCACAATACTGTCAAAAATAGGATAGCTGTTGAAGGGCTGCCAAAAATAGTTCAAAGGTTGCAAGAATAAGGTTCAAATTCAAAGCAGGGGTCTCTGCGACCCTTTCTCATTCAGAGGTTGCAACAATAAGGTTCAGATTCAAAGCAGGAGTCTCTGCGACCCTCTCTCGTTCAGAGGGTGAAAAAAATAAGGTTCAAATTCAAAGTAGGGGTCTCTGCGACCCTGTCTCGTTCAGAGGTTGCAAAAATAAGGTTCAAATCCAAAGCAGTGGTCTCTGCGACCCTTTCTCGCACAAAGTACCTGAATTCAGTAGCAAAACCCACAAAATGTCGCAAAGAAGTGGTAGCGATGATTTTCCTCACGCGAGGCCGGCGATGCGTTAAATCCTTGCCGCAAGGGAGGATGATGCGCCGATCTGCTGATGCGTGCGGAGACGATGCGACCAACTTCTGCACGCTAGGCCGCCGATGCGCTGAGACCTTGCCGCGAGGGCGAAGGCGATGCGACGATCCTGTTGCGTGTGCGGAGACGATGCGACAAACTTCTGCACGCTAGGCCGCCGATGCGATGACTTTCTTGCCGCGAGGGAGAAGTCGATGCGACGAGCCTGTTGCGTTGTGCGATTGTGTTGCGATGCGAAGAAATGGCGCTCCGCGAGGGAGCGACGAAATCCGGTGCGATGCGATGAAAATGGCGGACGCACGGCGTCCGCAATGCGATGTCTTGAAGCGATGATTTCTTTAGGGGTTGCGAGCGCTCGGCGACAGCAGCGCGATGATTTTTCCAGCGCGTCTCGGCTGCAGCGGCTCGCAAAGAGGCGTTAGCGATGGTTTCGTGTTGCGAGCACTCAGCGGCAGCAGCGCGATGATTTTTCCAGCGCTCTCGGCTGCAGCGGCTCGCAAACGTGCGTTAGCGACGATTTCCAGCACTCTTTTCTCTGAAGCAAAACTAGAGGCCCTGGAACTCACAGGAGCCTCATCAGCAGATAGCAATCCTCGCAGGCAGGAAGCAGGAGGTTGGTGGTGGAGTCTGATGTGCCTGAGACTCCAGCAGGAGGCTAGCTCTTTTCCTAGCCCTTGGGTAATTGCTGTAACAAAAATAAAAGTTCTCTCAAAAGTTCCTTTTCCTCTCCTTCAAGGTCCAGTGGTCACTGCTGCAGGCCAGTGCAAGAAACAACACACAAGCACAGGGACAGTCACTTCCTGCAGATTCCTCCAGTGGCACGGACAGAGTTTCCTCTCCAGATCCAAAAGCAATACAATTTGTAGGGGCTTGAGCACAGATATTTATACCCCAAAAGTCTTTGTTCTCAGAAGCTACAAGTCACTGAACCTAGCCAGAACCAGTTCTGCTCAGGCCTGGAGCACTTTGTTTTCCAGGCTGCATCCTTCCTTTCAGAAAGAGGGGGTCTGCTAGCAGACACACAGTAGGAGGTGGAGCCAGCATTCACCTTGCCAGGCACATCCCTATTCAGGTCAAGGAGCCACCCCTCCCCACACTCTAAATGCAGATCTCTCTATTCAACCCAGGTCTGACTCAGCCTGCCCTGCCCCTCTAAAACCAGACAGCCAATACACATAACAGCAGAGCACACTGGAAGGCTTAGGCAAGAAAATACCTACTT
Source organism: Calotriton arnoldi (assembly GCA_963921515.1). Lineage (NCBI taxonomy): Eukaryota > Metazoa > Chordata > Amphibia > Caudata > Salamandridae > Calotriton > Calotriton arnoldi. The sequence goes on from CAWUFW010000456.1 coordinate 380,777, forward strand.
TCTAAAAGTGGTATTTTCAAGCACAGAATATAAAAATAAACTTCACTAAAAGATGTATTTTAATATTCTGAGCTCAGGCATACTAAATTCGTTTTTCTACCATGTTCCTGGGGTCAGTTAGGACTATAGAATGTAATAGTCAAACTGCCCATTCTAGCCTATGAGGAACAGGTAGCCTTACCGTAGTGAAAAACGAAATGGGGCATAATTCACTACCAGGACATGCTACACACACCAAGGCATGTCCTACCTTACACACACAATGCACCCTACCATAGGGGTGACTTACAAGATGCCAAGGGAAGGTTCAGGGGCTGGGAAGTGAGTGCACTTCACAGCCAAGATGGCAGTTCTGGACTGCACACAGACACTGCAGTGGCAGGTCTGAGACACACTTTACAGGCTGCTTCTGTGGGTGGCACACATCAGTGCTGCAGGCCCACCAGCAGCATTTGGTTTACCAGCCCTGGGCACACATAGGCCACACTACTAGGGACTAACAGGTAAACCAAATAAGACAATCAGGGGTATACCAATTCACATAGACATATTTACACAGGGAGAGCATATGCACTTTAGCACTGAACAGCAGTGGTAAAGTGCCCAGAGTCATAAAACCAACAGAAACAGGTCAGCAAAAATACAGGAGGCAGGCAAAAAGTTTAGGGGTGACCCTGCAAAAAGGGCCATTTCCAACACAAGACAATTATGAGAAATCTAGTACTAGTAATCCCAGAGCATGGCGAGAACTCTGGCAGTAGTGATCTAAACAAAACCAAAGGGGATGATGGACGGAGTGTTGAACATTGCAAGCACTCACCCCCAATCAACTGATCTGGGTTTAATCCATCATCATTCTTTAGCTCACTCCGCCACCCCAGTTCAGACATGGCCATATGCAAATCAGTCTGACCCTGTGCCTCATGGGAACAGTCCAGCCCGAACTGCCAAGCCATGTCTTCCCTGGACCGGAAACAAGCATCCTGGGACCGGTTTCGGGTTCATAACCCTCATCAGCCAGGCTATCTTGAATCCAGTGGCAAAGTGAGCAAGGGACCCACGTCTGGGCATACCCTGCCAACTTAGGGCGAACTTAGCAAAACCAAAGGGGATGATGGACGGAGTGTTGAACATTGCAAGCACTCACCCCCAGTCAACTGATCTGGGTTTAATCCATCATCATTCTTTAGCTCACTCCGCCACCCCAGTTCAGACATGGCCATATGCAAATCAGTCTGACCCTGTGCCTCATGGGAACAGTCCAGCCCGAACTGCCAAGCCATGTCTTCCCTGGACCGGAAACAAGCATCCTGGGACCGGTTTCGGGTTCATAACCCTCATCAGCCAGGCTATCTTGAATCCAGTGGCAAAGTGAGCAAGGGACCCACGTCTGGGCATACCCTGCCAACTTAGGGCGAACTTAGCAAAACCAAAGGGGATGATGGACGGAGTGTTGAACATTGCAAGCACTCCCCCCAGTCAACTGATCAGGGTTTAATCCATCATCATTCTTTAGCTCACTCCGCCACCCCAGTTCAGACATGGCCATATGCAAATCAGTCTGACCCTGTGCCTCATGGGAACAGTCCAGCCCGAACTGCCAAGCATCCTGGGAATGGCATGAAGTGGGGTGAAATCCCAAAACCGGTCCTAGGATGCTTGTTTCCAGTCCAGGGAGGACCTGGCTTGGCAGTTCGGGCTGGACTGTTCCCATGAGGCACAGGGTCAAGACTGATTTGCATATGGCTGGGTTCAAACTGGAATGGCATGGTGAGCAAAAAAACGATGGGTTTAGGCCCAGATCTCTGTACTGGGTGAATGCATGACATTGTTCTGCATTCTGTCCATCAACTGTTGTTTTTGCAGTAGTGATCTACGACCATGGTGAGAACTCTAGTACTAGTGATCAAAGAGCATGATAAGAACTCTGGCACTAGTGATCCAAGACCATGATGAGAAATCTAGTACTAGTGATCTAAGAGCATGGTGAGACCTCCGCAACTAGTGATTCAAGATCATGGTGATAACTCTGGTACTAGCGATCCAAGATCATGGGGAGAACTCTGGTACAAGTGATTTAAGAGGATTGTGAGAAATCTGGTACTAGTGAACCAAGAGCATGGTGATAACTCTGGTACTAACAATACAAAAGCACAGTAAGATATCTGGTACTAGTGATCTAAGATCATGATGAGAAATCTGGTACTAGTGATCCAAGAGCATGGTGAGAACTCTGGTGCTAGTGATCAGAGAGCATGGTGATAACTCTGGTACTAGTGATCTAAGAGCATGATGAGAAATCTGGTACTAGTGAACCAAGAGCATGGTGATAACTCTGGTACTAACAATACAAAAGCACAGTAAGATATCTGGTACTAGTGATCTAAGATCATGATGAGAAATCTGGTACTAGTGATCCAAGAGCATGGTGAGAACTCTGGTGCTAGTGATCCAAGAGCATGGTGAGAAATCTGGTACTAGTGATCTAAGATCATGATGAGAAATCTGGTACTAGTGATCCAAGAGCATGGTGAGTACTCTGGTATTAGTTATCTAAGATCATGGTGAGAAATCTGGTACTAGTTATCTAAGATCATGATGGGATACCTGGTACTAGTGATCCAAGAGCATGGCGAGAACTCTGGTACCAGCGATCCAAGAGCATGGTGAGAAATCTGGTACTAGTGATCTAAGATCATGATGAGAAATCTGGTGCCACTGATCGAAGATCATGGTGAAAACTCTGGTACTAGTGATCTGAAAGCATGGTGTGAACTCTGGTGCTAGTGATCCAAGAGCATGGTCAGACATCTGGTGCTAGTGATCTAAGATCATGGTGAGAAGTCTGGTACTAGTGATCCAAGAGCATGGTGAGAACTCTGGTACTAGTGATCTGAGAGCATGGTGATAACTCTGGTACTAGTGATCTAAGAGCATGATAAGAACTCTAGCACTAGTGATCTAAGATCATGGTATGAAATCTGGTACTAGTGATCTAAGAGCACGGTGTGAACTATGGTACTAGTGATCCAAGAGCATGGTGATAACTCTGGTACTAGTGATCTGAGAGCATGCTGTGACCTCTGATAATAGCGATCCAAGAGCATGGTAAGACATCTGGTACTAGTGATCTAAGATCATGATGAGAAATCTGGTACTAGTGATCCAAGAGCATGGTGAGAAATCTGGTACTAGTGATCTAAGATCATGATGAGAAATCTGGTACTAGTGATCCAAGAGCATGGTGAGTACTCTGGTAATAGTTATCTAAGATCATGGTGAGAAATCTGGTACTAGTTATCTAAGATCATGATGGGATACCTGGTACTAGTGATCCAAGAGCATGGCGAGAACTCTGGTACCAGCGATCCAAGAGCATGGTGAGAAATCTGGTACTAGTGATCTAAGATCATGATGAGAAATCTGGTGCCACTGATCGAAGATCATGGTGAAAACTCTGGTACTAGTGATCTGAAAGCATGGTGTGAACTCTGGTACTAGTGATCCAAGAGCATGGTCAGACATCTGGTGCTAGTGATCTAAGATCATGGTGAGAAGTCTGGTACTAGTGATCCAAGAGCATGGTGAGAACTCTGGTACTAGTGATCTGAGAGCATGGTGATAACTCTGGTACTAATGATCTAAGAGCATGATAAGAACTCTAGCACTAGTGATCTAAGATCATGGTATGAAATCTGGTACTAGTGATCTAAGAGCACGGTGTGAACTATGGTACTAGTGATCCAAGAGCATGGTGATAACTCTGGTACTAGTGATCTGAGAGCATGCTGTGACCTCTGATAATAGCGATCCAAGAGCATGGTAAGACATCTGGTACTAGTGATATAAGAGCATGGTGAGAAATCTGGTACTAGTAATCCAAGAGCAAGGTGAGAACTCTGGTACTAGTGATCTAAGAGCATGATAAGAACTCTGGTACTAGTGATCTAAGATCATAGTAAGAAATCTAGTACTAGTGATCCAAGAGCATGGTGATATCTCTGGTACTAGTAATCCAAAAGCATGGTAAGACATCAGGTAGTAGTGATCTAAGATCATGGTGAGAAATCTGGTACTAGTGATCCAAGAGCATGGTGAGAACTCTGGTACTATTAATCTAAAAGTATGGAAAGAATTCTGGTACTAGTGATATAAGACCATGGTGAGAACTCTGGTACTATTAATCTAAAAGTAAGGAGATAACTCTGGCAGTAGTGATCTAAGATCATGGTGAGAAATCTGGTACTAGTGATCCAAGACCATGATGAGAAATCTAGTACTAGTGATCAAAGTGCATGGTGAGACCTCCACTACTAGTGATCCAAGAGCATGCTACTAGCGATTCAAGATTATGGGGAGAACTCTGGTACAAGTGAACCAAGTGCATGGTGATAACTCTGGTACTAACAATCCAAAAGCGCAGTAAGATATCTGGTACTAGTGATCCAAGAGCATGATGAGAAATCTGGCACTAGTGATCCAAGAGCATGATGAGAAATCTGGCACTAGTGATCCAAGAGCATGGTGAGAAATCTGGTACTAGTGATCTAAGATCATGATGAGTAATCTGGTATTACTGATCAAAGATCATGGTGAAAACTCTGGTACTAGTGATCCAAGAGCATGGTAAGAACTCTGGTACTAGTGATCTAAGAACGTGGTGAGAAGTCTGGTACTAGTGATCCAGGAGCATGGTGAGAAATCTGGTACTAGTGATCCGAGAGCATGGTGATAACTCTGGTACTAGTGATCTAAGAGCATGATAAGAACTCTAGCACTAGTGATTTAAGATCATGGTATGAAATCTGGTACTAGGGATCTGAGAGCATGGTGATAATTCTGGTACTAGTGATCCAAGAGCATGGTGAGAAATATGTTACTAGTGATCCAAGATCATAATGAGAAATCTGGTACTACTGATCGAAGATCATGGTGAAAACTCTGGTACTAGTGATCTGAGAGCATGGTGTGAACTCTGGTACTAGCGATCCAAGAACATGGTAAGAACTCTGGTACTAGTGATCTAAGAACATGGTGAGAAGTCTGGTACTAGTGGTCCAAGAGCATGGGGCGAACTCTGGTACTAGTGATCAGAGAGCATGGTGATAACTCTGGTACTAGTGATCTAAGAGCATGGTATGAAATCTGGTACTAGTGATCTGAGAGCATGGTGTGAACTCTGGTACTAGTGATCCGAGAGCATGGTGAGATCTCTGGTACTAGTGATCTAAGAGCATGGTGAAAAATCTGGTACTAGTGATTCAAGAGCAAGGTGAGAACTCTTGTACTAGTGATCCGAGAGCATGGTGATAACTCTGGGTACTAGTGATCTAAGAGCAGGATAAGAACTCTAGCACTAGTGATCTAAGATCATGGTATGAAATCTGGTAATAGTGATCTGAGAGCATGGTGTGAACTATGGTACTAGTGATCCAAGAGCATAGTGAGAACTCTGGTACTAGTGATCTAAGAGCATGCTAAGACATCTGGTACTAGTGATCCAAGAGCATGGTGAGAACTCTGGTACTAGTGATCTAAGAGCATGATAAGAACTCTGGTACTAGTGATCTAAGAACATGGTGAGAAATCTGGTACTAGTGATCCAAGAGCAAGGTGAGAACTCTGGTACTAGTGATCTAAGAGCATGATAAGAACTCTGGTACTAGTGTTCTAAATTCATAGTAAGAAATCTGGTACTAGTGATCCAAGAGCATGGTGATAACTCTGGTACTAGCGATCCAAGAGCATGGTAAGACATCTGGTACTAGTGATCCAAGAGCATGGTGAGAACTCTGGTACTAGTGATCCAAGAGCATGATAAGAACTCTGGTACTAGTGATCTAAGATCATGGTGAGAAATCTGGTATTAGAGATCCAAGAGCATGGTGAGAAATCTGGTACTAGTGATCTAAGATCAGGATGAGAAATCTGGTACTACTAATCGAAGATCATGGTGAAAAATCTGGCACTAGTGATATGAGAGCATGGTGTGAACTCTGGTACTAGCGATCCAAGAGCATGGTAAGAACTCTGGTACTAATTATCTAAGAACATGGGGGCAGATTTACAAGGCCCTTGCGCCACTTTTGCGTCGCCGTTGCGTCACTTGTGTGACGCAGCGACAGCATAAACCATGCGCCACGTTGCGCCTTATATACAACGTGACGCATCTAGGGAGATGCGTCACGTTGTAAAGCCCTGCGCCACATGAAACCTGCGTCAGGTCTCATGTGGGCATTCCATCGCAGGGTGGGCGTTCCGTCGCAGGAAAGCCCCGTAAAGTGACACAGTGAAATCTACAAGATTTCACTGAGTCAGTTTTATGACGCCGCTGCGACAAATCCTTACGCCTGCTTGAAGGAGGCGTAAGGAGTGGCACACCACGTTAGGTATGGACGGCCCCTGAGCATTGCTGGAGTTGCGTCGCGCTTGTGACACGACTCCAGCAATGTGCCGCCCTTACGCCATCAGATGCAACACGCATCTGCCTATCCCTGCGCCACGGTGCGCCGCATTGTAAATGCGACGCATCCGTGGTGGCGCAAGGGTAGACTTGCGTGTTGCATCTCTTCTGGCGCATCCCTGCTGATTTGCAGGGATGCGCCAGTCGTTGTAAATCTGCCCCATGGTGCGAAGTCTGGTACTAGTGATCCGAGAGCATGGTGATAACTCTGGTACTAGTGATCTAAGAGCATGATAACAACTCTAGCACTAGTGATCTAAGATCATGGTATGAAATCTGGTACTAGGGATCTGAGAGCATGGTGATAACTCTGGTACTAGTGATCTAAGAGCATGATAAGAACTCTAGCACTAGTGATGTAAGATCATGGTGAGAAGTCTGGTACTAGTGATGCAAGAGCATGGGGAGAACTCTGGTACTAGTGATCGAAGATCATGGTGAAAACTCTGGTACTAGTGATCTGAGAGCATGGTGTGAACTCTGGTACTAGTGATCTGAGAGCATGGTGTGAACTCTGGTAGTAGCGATCCAAGAACATGGTAAGAACTCTGGTACTAGTGATCTAAGAACATGGTGAGAAGTCTGGTACTAGTGATCCAAGAGCATGGGGAGAACTCTGGTACTAGTGATCTAAGAGCATGATAAGAACTCTAGCCCTAGTGATGTAAGATCATGGTGAGAAGTCTGGTACTAGTGATCCAAGAGCATGGGGAGAACTCTGGTACTAGTGATCGAAGAGCATGGTGAAAACTCTGGTACTAGTGATCTGAGAGCATGGTGTGAACTCTGGTACTAGCGATCCAAGAACATGGTAAGAACTCTGGTACTAGTGATCTAAGAACATGGTGTGAACTCTGGTACTAGTGATCCGAGAGCTTGGTGAGAACTCTGGTACTAGTGATCTAAGAGCAAGGTGAGAAATCTGGTACTAGTGATTCAAGAGCATGGTGTGAAATCTGGTACTAGTGATTCAAGAGCATGGTGAGAAATCTGGTACTAGTGATCTAAGATCATGATGAGAAATCTGGTACTAGTGATCTAAGATCATGGTATGAAATCTGGTAATAGTGATCTGAGAGCATGGTGTGAACTATGGTACTAGTGATCCAAGAGCATAGTGAGAACTCTGGTACTAGTGATCTAAGAACATGGTGAGAAATCTGGTACTAGTGATCCAAGAGCATGGTGAGAACTCTGGTGCTAGTGATCCAAGAGCATGGTGAGAAATCTGGTACTAGTGATCTAAGATCATGATGAGAAATCTGGTACTAGTGATCCAAGAGCATGGTGAGTACTCTGGTAATAGTTATCTAAGATCATGGTGAGAAATCTGGTACTAGTTATCTAAGATCATGATGGGATACCTGGTACTAGTGATCCAAGAGCATGGCGAGAACTCTGGTACCAGCGATCCAAGAGCATGGTGAGAAATCTGGTACTAGTGATCTAAGATCATGATGAGAAATCTGGTGCCACTGATCGAAGATCATGGTGAAAACTCTGGTACTAGTGATCTGAAAGCATGGTGTGAACTCTGGTACTAGTGATCCAAGAGCATGGTCAGACATCTGGTGCTAGTGATCTAAGATCATGGTGAGAAGTCTGGTACTAGTGATCCAAGAGCATGGTGAGAACTCTGGTACTAGTGATCTGAGAGCATGGTGATAACTCTGGTACTAGTGATCTAAGAGCATGATAAGAACTCTAGCACTAGTGATCTAAGATCATGGTATGAAATCTGGTACTAGTGATCTAAGAGCACGGTGTGAACTATGGTACTAGTGATCCAAGAGCATGGTGATAACTCTGGTACTAGTGATCTGAGAGCATGCTGTGACCTCTGATAATAGCGATCCAAGAGCATGGTAAGACATCTGGTACTAGTGATCTAAGATCATGATGAGAAATCTGGTACTAGTGATCCAAGAGCATGGTGAGAACTCTGGTGCTAGTGATCCAAGAGCATGGTGAGAAATCTGGTACTAGTGATCTAAGATCATGATGAGAAATCTGGTACTAGTGATCCAAGAGCATGGTGAGTACTCTGGTAATAGTTATCTAAGATCATGGTGAGAAATCTGGTACTAGTTATCTAAGATCATGATGGGATACCTGGTACTAGTGATCCAAGAGCATGGCGAGAACTCTGGTACCAGCGATCCAAGAGCATGGTGAGAAATCTGGTACTAGTGATCTAAGATCATGATGAGAAATCTGGTGCCACTGATCGAAGATCATGGTGAAAACTCTGGTACTAGTGATCTGAAAGCATGGTGTGAATTCTGGTACTAGTGATCCAAGAGCATGGTCAGACATCTGGTGCTAGTGATCTAAGATCATGGTGAGAAGTCTGGTACTAGTGATCCAAGAGCATGGTGAGAACTCTGGTACTAGTGATCTGAGAGCATGGTGATAACTCTGGTACTAGTGATCTAAGAGCATGATAAGAACTCTAGCACTAGTGATCTAAGATCATGGTATGAAATCTGGTACTAGTGATCTAAGAGCACGGTGTGAACTATGGTACTAGTGATCCAAGAGCATGGTGATAACTCTGGTACTAGTGATCTGAGAGCATGCTGTGACCTCTGATAATAGCGATCCAAGAGCATGGTAAGACATCTGGTACTAGTGATATAAGAGCATGGTGAGAAATCTGGTACTAGTAATCCAAGAGCAAGGTGAGAACTCTGGTACTAGTGATCTAAGAGCATGATAAGAACTCTGGTACTAGTGATCTAAGATCATAGTAAGAAATCTAGTACTAGTGATCCAAGAGCATGGTGATAACTCTGGTACTAGTAATCCAAAAGCATGGTAAGACATCAGGTAGTAGTGATCTAAGATCATGGTGAGAAATCTGGTACTAGTGATCCAAGAGCATGGTGAGAACTCTGGTACTATTAATCTAAAAGTATGGAAAGAATTCTGGTACTAGTGATATAAGACCATGGTGAGAACTCTGGTACTATTAATCTAAAAGTAAGGAGATAACTCTGGCAGTAGTGATCTAAGATCATGGTGAGAAATCTGGTACTAGTGATCCAAGACCATGATGAGAAATCTAGTACTAGTGATCAAAGTGCATGGTGAGACCTCCACTACTAGTGATCCAAGAGCATGCTACTAGCGATTCAAGATTATGGGGAGAACTCTGGTACAAGTGAACCAAGTGCATGGTGATAACTCTGGTACTAACAATCCAAAAGCGCAGTAAGATATCTGGTACTAGTGATCTAATATCATGATGAGAAATCTGGTACTAGTGATCCAAGAGCATGATGAGAAATCTGGCACTAGTGATCCAAGAGCATGGTGAGAAATCTGGTACTAGTGATCTAAGATCATGATGAGTAATCTGGTATTACTGATCAAAGATCATGGTGAAAACTCTGGTACTAGTGATCCAAGAGCATGGTAAGAACTCTGGTACTAGTGATCTAAGAACGTGGTGAGAAGTCTGGTACTAGTGATCCAGGAGCATGGTGAGAAATCTGGTACTAGTGATCCGAGAGCATGGTGATAACTCTGGTACTATTGATCTAAGAGCATGATAAGAACTCTAGCACTAGTGATTTAAGATCATGGTATGAAATCTGGTACTAGGGATCTGAGAGCATGGTGATAATTCTGGTACTAGTGATCCAAGAGCATGGTGAGAAATATGTTACTAGTGATCCAAGATCATAATGAGAAATCTGGTACTACTGATCGAAGATCATGGTGAAAACTCTGGTACTAGTGATCTGAGAGCATGGTGTGAACTCTGGTACTAGCGATCCAAGAACATGGTAAGAACTCTGGTACTAGTGATCTAAGAACATGGTGAGAAGTCTGGTACTAGTGGTCCAAGAGCATGGGGCGAACTCTGGTACTAGTGATCAGAGAGCATGGTGATAACTCTGGTACTAGTGATCTAAGAGCATGATAAGAACTCTAGCACTAGTGATCTAAGATCATGGTATGAAATCTGGTACTAGTGATCCGAGAGCATGGTGAGATCTCTGGTACTAGTGATCTAAGAGCATGGTGAAAAATCTGGTACTAGTGATTCAAGAGCAAGGTGAGAACTCTTGTACTAGTGATCCGAGAGCATGGTGATAACTCTGGGTACTAGTGATCTAAGAGCAGGATAAGAACTCTAGCACTAGTGATCTAAGATCATGGTATGAAATCTGGTAATAGTGATCTGAGAGCATGGTGTGAACTATGGTACTAGTGATCCAAGAGCATAGTGAGAACTCTGGTACTAGTGATCTAAGAGCATGCTAAGACATCTGGTACTAGTGATCCAAGAGCATGGTGAGAACTCTGGTACTAGTGATCTAAGAGCATGATAAGAACTCTGGTACTAGTGATCTAAGAACATGGTGAGAAATCTGGTACTAGTGATCCAAGAGCAAGGTGAGAACTCTGGTACTAGTGATCTAAGAGCATGATAAGAACTCTGGTACTAGTGTTCTAAATTCATAGTAAGAAATCTGGTACTAGTGATCCAAGAGCATGGTGATAACTCTGGTACTAGCGATCCAAGAGCATGGTAAGACATCTGGTACTAGTGATCCAAGAGCATGGTGAGAACTCTGGTACTAGTGATCCAAGAGCATGATAAGAACTCTGGTACTAGTGATCTAAGATCATGGTGAGAAATCTGGTATTAGAGATCCAAGAGCATGGTGAGAAATCTGGTACTAGTGATCTAAGATCAGGATGAGAAATCTGGTACTACTAATCGAAGATCATGGTGAAACATCTGGCACTAGTGATATGAGAGCATGGTGTGAACTCTGGTACTAGCGATCCAAGAGCATGGTAAGAACTCTGGTACTAATTATCTAAGAACATGGGGGCAGATTTACAAGGCCCTTGCGCCACTTTTGCGTCGCCGTTGCGTCACTTGTGTGACGCAGCGACAGCATAAACCATGCGCCACGTTGCGCCTTATTTACAACGTGACGCATCTAGGGAGATGCGTCACGTTGTAAAGCCCTGCGCCACATGAAACCTGCGTCAGGTCTCATGTGGGCATTCCATCGCAGGGTGGGCGTTCCGTCGCAGGAAAGCCCCGTAAAAGTGACACAGTGAAATCTACAAGATTTCACTGAGTCAGTTTTATGACGCCGCTGCGACAAATCCTTACGCCTGCTTGAAGGAGGCGTAAGGAGTGGCACACCACGTTAGGTATGGACGGCCCCTGAGCATTGCTGGAGTTGCGTCGCGCTTGTGACACGACTCCAGCAATGTGCCGCCCTTACGCCATCAGATGCAACACGCATCTGCCTATCCCTGCGCCACGGTGCGCCGCATTGTAAATGCGACGCATCCGTGGTGGCGCAAGGGTAGACTTGCGTGTTGCATCTCTTCTGGCGCATCCCTGCTGATTTGCAGGGATGCGCCAGTCGTTGTAAATCTGCCCCATGGTGCGAAGTCTGGTACTAGTGATCCGAGAGCATGGTGATAACTCTGGTACTAGTGATCTAAGAGCATGATAACAACTCTAGCACTAGTGATCTAAGATCATGGTATGAAATCTGGTACTAGGGATCTGAGAGCATGGTGATAACTCTGGTACTAGTGATCTAAGAGCATGATAAGAACTCTAGCACTAGTGATGTAAGATCATGGTGAGAAGTCTGGTACTAGTGATCCAAGAGCATGGGGAGAACTCTGGTACTAGTGATCGAAGATCATGGTGAAAACTCTGGTACTAGTGATCTGAGAGCATGGTGTGAACTCTGGTACTAGCGATCCAAGAACATGGTAAGAACTCTGGTACTAGTGATCTAAGAACATGGTGAGAAGTCTGGTACTAGTGATCCAAGAGCATGGGGAGAACTCTGGTACTAGTGATCTAAGAGCATGATAAGAACTCTAGCCCTAGTGATGTAAGATCATGGTGAGAAGTCTGGTACTAGTGATCCAAGAGCATGGGGAGAACTCTGGTACTAGTGATCGAAGATCATGGTGAAAACTCTGGTACTAGTGATCTGAGAGCATGGTGTGAACTCTGGTACTAGCGATCCAAGAACATGGTAAGAACTCTGGTACTAGTGATCTAAGAACATGGTGTGAACTCTGGTACTAGTGATCCGAGAGCTTGGTGAGAACTCTGGTACTAGTGATCTAAGAGCATGGTGAGAAATCTGGTACTAGTGATTCAAGAGCATGGTGTGAAATCTGGTACTAGTGATTCAAGAGCATGGTGATAACTCTGGTACTAGTGATCTAAGAGCATGATAAGAACTCTAGCACTAGTGATCTAAGATCATGGTATGAAATCTGGTAATAGTGATCTGAGAGCATGGTGTGAACTATGGTACTAGTGATCCAAGAGCATAGTGAGAACTCTGGTACTAGTGATCTAAGAACATGGTGAGAAATCTGGTACTAGTGATCCAAGAGCAAGGTGAGAACTCTGGTACTAGTGATCTAAGAGCATGATAAGAACTCTGGTACTAGCGATCCAAGAGCATGGTAAGACATCTGGTACTAATGATCCAAGAGCATGGTGAGAACTCTGGTACTAGTGATCCAAGAGCATGATAAGAACTCTGGTACTAGTGATCTAAGATCATGGTGAGAAATCTGGTATTAGTGATCCAAGAGCATGGTGAGAAATCTGGTACTAGTGATCTAAGATCAGGATGAGAAATCTGGTACTACTGATCGAAGATCATGGTGAAAACTCTGGCACTAGTGATATGAGAGCATGGTGTGAACTCTGGTACTAGCGATCCAAGAGCATGGTAAGAACTCTGGTACTAATGATCTAAGAACATGGGGGCAGATTTACAAGGCCCTTGCGCCGCTTTTGCGTCGCCATTGCGTCACTTGTGTGACGCAGCGGCGGCAACAACCATGCGCCACGTTGCGCCTTATTTACAACGTGACGCATCTAGGGAGATGCGTCACGTTGTAAAGCCCTGCGCCACATGAAACCTGCGTCAGGTCTCATGTGGGCGTTCCATCGCAGGGTGGGCGTTCCGTCGCAGGAAAGCCTCGTAAAAGTGACACAGTGAAATCTACAAGATTTCACTGAGTCAGTTTTACGACACCGCTGCGACAAATCCTCCACGTTAGGTATGGGCGTCCCCTGAGCATTGCTGGAGTTGCGTCGCGCTTGTGACATGACTCCAGCAATGCGCCACCCTTACGCCATCAGATGCGACACGCATCTGCCTATCCCTGCACCACGGTGCGCCGCATTCGTGGTGGTGCAAGGGTAGACTTGCGTGTTGCATCTCTTCTGGTGCATCCCTGCTAATTTGCAGGGATGCGCCAGTCGTTGTAAATCTGCCCCATGGTGCGAAGTCTGGTACTAGTGATCCAAGAGCATGGTGAGAACTCAGGTACTAGTGATCTGAGAGCATGGTGATAACTCTGGTACTAGTGATCTTTGAGCATGATAGGAACTCTAGCACTAGTGATCTAAGAGCATGGTATGAAATCTGGTATTAGTGATCTGAGAGCATGGTGTGAACTCTGGTACTAGTGATCCAAGAGCATAGTGAGAACTCTGGTACTAGTGATCTAAGAGCATGATAAGAACTCTGGTACTAGTGATCTAAGATCATAGTAAGAAATCTGGTACTAGTGATCCAAGAGCATGGTGATAACTCTGGTACTAGTGATCCAAGAGCATGGTAAGACATCTGGTACTAGTGATCCAAGAGCATGGTGAGAACTCTGGTACTAGTGATCTAAGAGCATGATACAAACTCTGGTTCTAGTGATCTAAGATCATGGTGAGAAATCTGGTACTAGTGATCCAAGAGCATGGTGATAACTCTGGCACTAGTGATCTAAGAGCATGATTAGAACTCTACCACTAGTGATGTAAGATCATGGTATGAAATCTGGTACTAGTAATCTGAGAGCATGGTGTGAACTCTGGTACTAGCGATCCAAGAGCATGGTAAGACATCTGGTGCTAGTGATCTAAGATCATGGTGAGAAGTCTGGTACTAGTGATCCAAGAGAATGGTGAGAACTCTAGTACTAGTGATCTAAGAGCATGACAAGAACTCTGGTACTAGTGATCTAAGAGCATGATAAGAACTCGGGTACTAGTGATCTAAGATCATAGTAAGAAATCTGGTACTAGGGATCCGAGAGCATGGTGATAATTCTGGTACTAGTGATCCAAGAGCATGGTAAGATATCTGCTACTAGTGATCTAAGATCATGGTGAGAACTCTGGTACTAGCGATCTAAGAGCATGATAAGAACTCTGGTACTAGTGATCTAAAAGCATAGTGAGAACCCTGGTGCTAGTGATCTAAGAGCATGGGGAGAACTCTTGTACTAGTGGTCCGAGAGCCTGGTGAGAACTCTGGAACTAGTGATCCGTGAGCATGGTGAGAAATCTGGTTCTTGTGATCCGAGAGCATGGTGAGTACTCTGGCACTAGTGATCTAAGAGCATGCTGAGAAATCTGGTACTAGTGATCTAAGAGCATGGTAAGAAATCTGGTATTAGTGAACCAAGAGCATGGTGATAACGCTGGTACAACCTATTGAAGAGTATGGTAAGGAATCTGGTAATAGTGATCCAAGAGTATGGTGAGAAATCTGGTACTAGTCATCTAAGAGCATAGTGAGAACTCTGGTGCTAGTGATCTAAGAGCATGGGAAGAACTAAGGTACTATTGATCCGAAAGCCTGGTGAGAACTCTGGAACTAGTGATCCGAGAGCATGTGAGGACTCTGGTATTAGTTATCCAGGAGCATTGTGATAACTCTGGTACTAGTGATTCAAAAGCATGGTGAGAACTCTGAAATAGTGATCCGAGAGCATGGTGAGGCTCTAGAACTAGTGATCTGAGAGCATGGTGAGGACTCTGGTGCTAGTGATACAGGAGCATGGTGAGAACTCTGGTACGAGTGATCCGAGAGCATGGTGATAACTCTGGTACCAGCGATCCAAGAGCATGGTGAGAACCCTGCTACTTATGATCTAAGAGCATGATAAGAACTCTGGCACTAGTGATCTAAGATCATGATATGAAATCTGGTACTAGTGATCTGAGAGCATGGTGTGAACTCTGGTACTAGTGATCCGAGAGCATGGTGATAACTCTGGTACTAGGAATCCAAGAGCATGGTGAGAACCCTGGTACTAATACTCTAAGAGCATGGCAAGAAATCTGGTACTAGTGATCTAAGATCATGGTGAGAAATCTGGTACTAGTGATCCAAGAGCATGGTGAGAACTCTGCTACTAGTAATCAGAGAGACTGGTGAGTAGTCTGGCAGTAGTGATTCAAGAGCCTGGTGAGAACTCTGGCACTAGTGATCCAAGAGCATGGTGAGAACTCTGGCTCTAGTGATCCAATAGCATGGTGAGAACTCTGGCACTAGTTTTTAAAGAGCATGGTGAGAAATCTGGTAATATTGATCTTAGAGCATGGTGAGAAATCTGGTACTAATGATCAGAGAGGAAGGAGCATAGTGAGTACTCTGGTACTAGTGATCCAAGAGCATGGTGATCACTCTGGTACTAGTGTCCCAAAAGCATGGCAACTCTGTTACTAGCGATCCAAGAGCATGGTATGAAATCTGCTACTAGTGATCTAAGATCATGGTGAGAAATCTGGTACTAGTGAGGCAAGAGCATGGTGAGAACTTTGGTACTAGCAACCCAAGAGCATGGTAAGAAATCTGGTACTAGTGATCTAAGATCATGATGAGAAATCTGGTACTACTGATCAAAGCACATGTTGAAAACTCTGGTACTAGTGATCTTAGAGCATGGTGATAAGTCTGGTACTAGCGATCCAAGTGCATGGTAAGACATCTGGGGCCATATGTATCAAAGTTTGTGTTTGCGATTCTCAAATAGCGAATTTTTGAGAATCGCTATTTGAGAATCGCAAACGAGATGTATGTAGGATTCGCAAGAAAATTTGCGAATCCTACATATTCCTTAATTGCGATTCGCAAATTGCGAATCGCAGTTAAGGAAACCCTCCCCATTCATTCCTATGGGCCTAGAGGCCCATAGGAATGAATGGGAGGACATTCTCAATTTGCGATTAGCAATTAGAGAATCGCAAATTGAGAATGCAATTTCAAGGTTGCAAGGGTGTCCAAAGGACACCCTGTTGCACCCCTGAAATGAGCATGGGTGCACATGTGGCACACATACATGCCCTAAGGGCATGTATGTGCGCCACATGCCACTTTGAAAAATGCAAAAAATGCATTTCTCAAAGAAATCGCAAGTTACCACCAACCTGTAGTTGGTGGTAATTTGCGATTCCTTAAGCCATAATCGCACAACTTAGGTGCTTCATACATTTCATTTAAGGAATCGCAATTTGCGATTCCTTAAATGCATTTGCAAAATAGAGAATTGCAATTTTTGCGATTCTCTATTTTGCGAATGCCTTTTGGGATGATACATCCCAAAAAGCTTGTTCCCGTTCGCAAACGGGCCGATTCTGAGAATCGGCCCGTTTGCGAACGGGAAATGGGCTTGATACATATGGCCCCTGGTGTTAGTGATATAAGATCATGGTGAGAAGTCTGGTACTAGTGATCTAAGAGCATGATTAGAACTCTGGTACTAGTGATCTAAGATCATTGTAAGAAATCTGGTACTAGTGATCTAAGATCATGGTGAGAAATCTGGTACTAGTGATCAAAGAGCATGGTGATAATGCTGGTACTAGTGATCCAAGAGCTTGGTGATAATGCTGGTACTAGTGATCTAAGATCATGTTGAGCAATCTGGTACTAGTGATCCAAGAGCATTGTGATAATCCTGGTGCTAGTGTTCTGAGAGCATGGTGAGGACTCTGGTACTAGTGATCCGAGAGGATGATGATAACTCTGGTATTAGCAACCCAAGAGCATGGTAAGAAATCTGGTACTAGTGATCTAAGATCATGATGAGAAATCTGGTACTACTGATCACAGCACATGGTGAAAACTCTGGTACTAGTGATCTTAGAGCATGGTGATAAGTCTGGTACTAGCGATCCAAGAGCATGGTAAGACATCTGGTGTTAGTGATATAGGATCATGGTTAGAAGTCTGGTACTAGTGATCCAAGAGCATGATTAGAACTCTGGTACTAGTGATCTAAGATCATTGTAAGTAATCTGGTACTAGTGATCTAAGATCATGGTGATAAATCTGGTACTAGTGATCCAAGAGCATTCTGATAAATCTGGTACTAGTGTTCCAAGAGCATAGAGAGAACTCTGAGGCTAGTGATCTAAGAGAATGGGGAGAACTCTGGTACTAGTGATCCGAGAGCCTGGTGAGAACTCTGGAACTAGTGATCCGAGAGCATGTGAGGACTCTGGTATTAGTAATCCAGGAGCATTGTGATAACTTTGGTACTAGTGATTCAAAAGCATGGTGAGAAATCTGGTACTAGTGATCCAAGAGCATGGTGAGAACTCTGGTACTAGTTATCCAAGAGCAGGGTGAGAAATCTGGCACTATTGATCTAAGAGCATGGTGAGAAATCTGGTACTAGTGATCAGAGAGAATGGTGAGAACTCTGGCACTAGTGATCCAAGAGCATGGTGAGAACTCTGGCACTAGTGATCCAAGAGCTTGGTGGGAACTCTGGCACTAGTGATCCAAAAGCATGGTGAGTACTCTGGTAATAGTTATCTAAGAGCATGGTAAGACATCTGGGACTAGTGATCTAAGATCATGATGAGAAAGCTGGTACTAATGATCCAAGATCATGGTGAAAACTCTGGTACTAGTGATACAAGAGCATGGTGATCACTCTGGTACTAGTGTTCCAAAAGCATGGCAACTCTGGGACTAGCGATCCAAGAGCATGGTATGAAATCCTGTACTAGTGGTCTAAGATCATAGTGAGAAATCTGGTACTAGTGATCCAAGAGCATGGTGAGAACTTTGGTACTGGTCATCTACGAGTATGGTGAGAACTCTGGTACTAGTGATCCGAGAACATGGCAACTCTGGTACTAGCAACCCAAGAGCATGGTAAGAAATCTAGTACTAGAGATCTAAGATCATGGTGAGAAATCTGGTACTACTGATCAAAGCGCATAGTGAAAACTCTGGTACTAGTGATCTAAGAGCATTGTGATAACTCTGGTACTAGTGATCCAAGAGCATGGTAAGACATCTGGAGCTAGTGATCTAAGATCATGGTGAGAAGTCTGGTACTAGTGATCCAAGAGCATGGTGAGAACTCTGGTACTAGTGATCCAAGAGCTTGGTAGGAAATCTGGCACTAGTGATCTTAGAGCATGGTGAGAAATCTGGCACTAGTGATCCAAGAGCATGGTGAGAAATCTGGCACTAGTGATCCAAGAGCATGGTGATAACTCTGGTACTAGTGATCCAAGAGCATGGTGAGAAATCTGATATGAGTGATCCAAGAGAATAATTAATTCTTATTGGTGTAACCAGCTGCTAACGCCCTCTGGTGCTCGCACTCTCACATTTTAGAATCCAGGCAAACAACGGTACTTTACGTCTGATTCTAATCCAGTCCCCGCGTTCCACACAGTGCTAGCAATGGGCTACCGTTAGGGACGCCCCTGCAGGGCACTAGCAGTGCGTACAAGTGCACATGTGATGCTCTAAGGACACCTCCTGCTGGGCACTAACAGTGCGTACAAGCGCCCAGTAGATGCTGTAAGGACGGTTCATGCAGGGCGCGACATTGTACACAAGCACACAGGTGATGCTGTAAAGACTGTTCATGCAAGGCACTAACAATGTGCACAAGTCCACAGGCTACACTGTAGGGATGCCTCCTGCTGGGCACTAAAAATATGCACAAATGAATAGGCTACCCTGGAGGGACGTCTCCTGCAGGGCACTAACAGTGCACACAAGCGCACAGGTGATGTTGTAAAGACGGTTCATGCAGGGCACTAACAAGGTGTACAAGTGCCCAGTGTACGCTGTAAGGACGCCTCCTGTATGGCACTAACAGCGTGTACAAGTGCATATATGATTCTTTAAGGACGCCTGATACAGAGTGCCAGGACTCTGCACAAGCGCACAGGTGATGCTGTATGGACGACTGATACAGCGCACTGTTAAGTCTGCACAAGCGCACACGGGGTGCTGTAAGGACGCTTGATGCAGAGTGCCAGGTATCTGCGCAAGCGCCTAGGTGTGCTGTAAGGACGGCTCACGCAGTGCGCTAACAATGTGCACAAGTACACGGGTGATGCTGTAAAGACCCCTGAGCCAGATCAGGAAGTCTCTCCACAAGCGCACAATTGATGCCGTAAGGGCACTTTAAACAGAGCGCTAAGGGGCATATTATCAAGGGCTCTATCGCCGCTTTAGCTGCACTTTTTGCCGCTAAAGCGGCGATATTTCTATCGCCCTATCAGCAAGCTGTAGCTAACAGGTGTTAGCGACAGCTTTTAGGCGATAGCGACTGGTTTGGGTGCCGCTTTGCATGTCAGCGATATTTATCGCTAATGACATGCAAAGGAGGCGTTCCCAACCTAACAGCGACTGTAAGCAGTCGCTAACATCGCTATCGCCTATTAGCAATAATTGCGAAGCGATAAAAAAACCTGCGCTAACCGCGATTAGCGCTGGTTTTTTAGTACTGGTAAAAACATGACTTAACAATATTAGTCAATGGGAGGTGGATTGCAAGGTTAAGTCCCCAGCATAAGCGCTGGGATTCTATCGCTGGTTTTCTCGCGTTATTGCTGGGTTTCGCCACTATCGCTGGATATTTTATCGCATTGGAGATAAACCTTGCTAATAGCATTTTATCTCCGCGGTAATATCCAGCGATAGCCAGCGATAGAAAAACGCGCGCTAAGCAAGCTTTGCGATAATTTTCGCAGGTTCTTGCTAATATGCCCCTCAGTCTCTTCACAAGGGCCTAGGGGGCATATTATCAAGAAACGGCGTTAAAATTATCGACGCTTAAGCGGCAGAAAACTGCAGCTAAAGCGGCGATAATGGGCTTGATAATATGCCCTTGAGAATTCCAATAGAAGCCCATGTTCTGGTGTCAACATGGGCTTCTATTGGAATTCTCAAGTTCATATTATCAAGCCCATTATCGCCGCTTTAGCGGCAGTTTTCTGCCGCTAAACCGGCGATAATTTTAACGCCGTTCTTGATAATATGCCCCCCAGTGCGCTAACAATGTGCACAAGCGCACGCGTGATGCTGTAAGGATGCCTGAACCATAGCGCCAAGTCTCTGTACAGCGCACAGTGATGCAGCAAAGGCGCCTGATACAGAGCGCTCAGTGTCTGCACACTCGCACACATGATGCTGTAAGGACGGCTCAATCAGAGCGCTAACAATGTGCAGAAGTGCATACGTGATGCTGTAAGGCCGGTAACACAGGGCCCTAACGATGTGCACAAGTGCACATGTGATTCTCTAAGGATGGCTCCCGCAGGGCGCTAACAATGTGCACAAGGGCACACATGATGTTGTAAGGACTATAATGTAGGCTAACAATGCGCACAAGCGCACACGTGGCGCTGTAAGGACGGTAACGTATGATAACAATGTGCACAATCGCACACGTGTGGCTGTAAGGCTGTAAGGCTGGTAACGCAGGGCGCTAACAATGTGCACAAGCGCACACATGATGTTGTAAAGGCTCCTGCTGCTCCGCTCACAAGTGATGGGATAAAGATGGAACAGGCTGTAAGACTCGAGTGGTCTTACTTCAGAAGAGGTCTCTCAAGCCCTCTCTTTCAGTTCTTGAAAACATGTTTATTACTTAAAGATGCGAGAAAGTATTTCTCCTGGTGATTGGCCACCTGTGCAGAGATCTTATCCCAGAATGTGTGATTAACCGGAGTGTGTTTACACAGCTTGAGAACAATTATCTTCAAGAACGTTAATCCTCTTTCAAATCTGTGTCTTGTGTTAACTCTTCCCAGCCCTCCCTCCCTACCCAATATTCACACACTTGCTCCTAGAAGTCCTAAGTCATATTCGAATGCGTGGATTACTGGTGCAAATAACATCCATTGGAACAGGACCAGTGCTTGCACGAGGTGAGGAGCAGCGTCCACAGTGGGAAGCAGCAGGTGGTGCCAAATTACAGGAAGTGCCCAAAATGAACTCTTTATAAGGATAAGGAGCGCTCCAATGGCAATATGCTATTTTGGCTGAGCGTCCAACATGTCCCCATCCTTTCTGTACTGTGAGGTACACGCCACGTGCTCTCCTCCATCCAGGGCTCGCACACCGCGTGTGCCCCTTGCACTACTTTCAAACCAATGTGCACAAAGTATTTCTTCGGTGTGTGTCTGCAGGGAGACGGGGCTTCAGCGCCCCCCTCTTAGCTGACTGCATTGTGATTAATGCACATCCTGGTACCCGAGCATCTCATTTCCAACAAACCACATGTACACCTATTTCTCTCTAGTATTGGGCGATGTTTCTACCCCCAGAATGACCCTCCGTGCCCCAGAGGCTAAAGACGGCCGAGCAGCAGGAGCAAACCGTAGCGAGCCAACCCTCCATGGGGCCCAGGCCTTCAAATGAATACCTGTGAGATATGAGGAACTCAGGGCTCCCTCTTCACAATCTGCAGGGGACCCCATCATTTTGCGTTCTGCTACAGCCCAGAAGGTGGCCCCACATTCCAACACTGCTCGACAAGCAGCAGTTTTGCCCAGAAGGCACCCCCATGTGTGTGTTGTTTCATCTCTGACCGGAGAACCCCAAGTTTGGACAAATGTGAGGAAACGGATCTATTGTAACTCCTGAAAACTTGACTCCAGGAGTGAGTGCTGGACCTCAGTGCTATGGCTGCAACACGCGAAGATGACCTGGACACTCAAAGCCTTATTTATGAAGGCTTGCGTCACTTTTGCGCCGCCGTTGCCTCACTTTTAGTGACGCAGCGGCGGCGTAAATAATGCGCCATGTTGTGCCATATTTACGAAGTGACGCATTTAGGCAGATGCGTCACTTAAACCCCTGCGCTACATTATACCTGCGTCAGGTATAATGTATGCAGAGTGGGCGTGCCCGTGCAAGAAAGGGTCGTAGGAGTGGCGCAGTGAAATCTATGAGATTTCGCTGCGCCACTTCTAGGACGCCAATGCGTCAAAACCCTACGCCTGCCTCATGGCAGGCGTAAGGGTGACGCAGGCCCTTTCACAAGGGGCTTGTCCCATGTGAAAGGAACATTGTTGGAGTTGCGTCACGCTTCCGACACAACTCCAGTAATGCACCACTTTTGCGCCAACAGATGCGTCAGTAATACTGACGTATCTGTCATTCCGTGCGACATGATGCGTCATACTGTAAATATGATGCATCATTGGTGTCGCAAGGAGGGCGCACTGAGAAGTGTCGCATCGCTGCTTTCACGCAGCGCAGCTCCACTTCTCATAAATGAGGCCCTCAGGGACCACATGGAATGTTGTCAATATTCACTGGGGCGACCGATGACGTCAGCTAGCCACACCTGGAGGGGGGTGGATGGACTACGCACACTGACTGTTTACAGTCTGTCTCTTGGACAGTGGGGTTGTCTTCGAGGCACTTGGACAGCCCTTTTAGAGATACACCTCTCACACAAATGGTTCCATCTCGGTCCAGAGCTCGGGCCACTTTGCTTCCTCTGAAGGCTCTAGGTTATCAGCTTCCTGCTGATTGTCACGGCCAGATCTTGTGGGTTTCCCTATGGTTTCTCCATCTGAAGATATATATATATATATATATATATATATATATATATATATATATATATATATATAAATATATATAAATATATATATACAAATATATGCTTTGCACCGAATCACAGAAATAAATTGATATACATATATATATATTCACTTAAAAAAACAAAGGTTACAGAGACGGTATAGTTAGCCTCAGATTTCACTCATACAAAACCAGAGAGCTTCAGCAGTTATATTTACCTGAGTTAACTATAACTTATGCTCCCACAATGCACTGATTATGACCTCACATATTACATAGCTCATGACATGGTCAGTGACCACTCACACACCCACTCACACACCCACTCACACCCCCATAAAACCTCTTGTACGCCCACTCGCACACCCACACAACCACTGATATAGCCATTCATAGACCCATACAAGTACTCAAACACCCTCTCACTCCTCCATAGAGCTACTCACACACCCCCTCACTCGCTTGTACAGCCAGTCACACAACCATTCACTCACTCATACAGTCACTCATACAACCAGTCAGTCACCCATACAGCCACTTATACAACGAGTCACTCACCTGTACAGCCACTCACACAACCATTCACTCACCCATACAGCCACTCATACAATCAGTCACTCACCCGTACAACCAGTCACATAGCCACACGCTCACCATGTTTTTTTTCCATTCATATTTATGTGTAAAAATTGAAAACCATTTAAAATAAATATAATCTAAGCAAAAGCACCCAAAAGGAAATTCAAAAAGTGCAGAGACCGCAGAATCCAACAGGAAGACTGTCTAAATCTAAAGAAAAAATGACACATCACCCTGGTTCTCCAAGGCATCCATTGGCTGCTAGATGGGCCCAGAATTGAGCCCAAACTCCCGTGCTCATCCTCAGAATGTATAAAGGCCTCAGCTCTTACTACCCACAGTAACAAACTCTGCTCCCAATGAAAAGCTTGGCTCAAGCAGGGCCAACCTGATGTTCCAATCCTGGTCTGAGAGGAAGAGTCGAGGAGGTAGAAGGACCCGGGGGCAGGACCCTGAACTTACTAGCCCCAGACCTGAGGCACAAACCAAACCTGATGACCTTCGAAAAACCCCTAAAAGCTAACATCTTTGTACACACCTTCTCAGCCTACCAAGTGACTCTGGGACCAGCCCCCCGCTGATGAGCGAAAGAGTCCTAAATTCCGATCATGCTATCCAATGACCAAAGAGTAAATGGTCGAGGTCCTCTCGCCGGATTGTTCTTCATGGACCAACTCTTCAAGAAGGGATGGGCTATGAAGCCTGGTCGTCTGCTAACACTAGTGCTCTGAAGCCGCGTCTGAGCACAAGTCAGCACTAAAAAACACAATCAAATACATTTCTTGCATATTTTCTTGTGCATTGATGCATGAGTCCCACCACATCCAGACCAGGCTCTCGTCGGACCTTTGTGCGGTCTAGGATCCTAAGAGGGAAGAGGTCCCATCACACACACTTTGGTTGTGGGGTGGGGGAGGACAGGGAGTAAATATATCAAATAAATGAAGGCTGCATGGGGGCAAAAAATAATGACCGTCAAGCCCCCACCTTTAGTATATCAAGGGGACATTGGTCCTTCGCGATGAGACGGTCGGCTATTTGCACACCTAGGTGCAGTGGGGTAGAACACCACTCGCCCCAGTTCCGAGGGGTAGAACCAGTCATGCTCATGGTGAATTTGGTAATACATTTCATGGCCATGGTCAGCAGGGTAGAGCTCCTCACACACTCCATGGTCAGTGGGGATGAACGTCTCACGCTCCATGGTCAGCAGGGTAGAGCTCCTCACACACTCCATGGTCAGTGGGGATGAACGTCTCACGCTCCATGGTCAACAGGGTAGAGCTCCTCACACACTCCATGGTCAGTGGGGATGAACGTCTCACGCTCCATGGTCAGCAGGGTAGAGCTCCTCACACACTCCATGGTCAGTGGGGATGAACGTCTCACGCTCAATGGTCAGCAGGGTAGAGCTCCTCACACACTCCATGGTCAGTGGGGATGAACGTCTCACGCTCCATGGTCAGCAGGGTAGAGCTCCTCACACACTCCATGGTCAGTGGGGATGAACGTCTCACGCTCCATGGTCAGCAGGGTAGAGCTCCTCACGCTCCATGGTCAGTGGGGATGAACGTCTCACGCTCCATGGTCAGCAGGGTAGAGCTCCTCACACACTCCATGGTCAGTGGGGATGAACGTCTCATGCTCCATGGTCAGCAGGGTAGAGCTCCTCACACACTCCATGGTCAGTGGGGATGAACGTCTCACGCTCCATGGTCAGCAGGGTAGAGCTCCTCACGCTCCATGGTCAGTGGGGATGAACATCTCATGCTCCATGGTCAGCAGGGTAGAACAGCGCATGGCTATGAAGAGTGGGGATGAACTTCTCACCCTCCATGATCAGTGGGGCAGTACAGTGCATGCCCATGGTCAGTGGGGATTAACTCCTCATGCTTCATGGTCAGTGGGGTAGAACAGCGCATGCCTAGGGTCAGTGGGGATGAACTCCTCACGCTCCATGGTCAGTGGGATAGAACTCCTCTCGCTCCATGGTGAGGGGGTAAAACCACTTATGGCGATGGTCAGCAGAGTAGAACTACACGCTTAGGTTAGTGGGGTAAAAGACCTAAGGCCATGGTCAGCTGGGAACAACAGCGCATGCCCATGGTCAGTCAGGATGAACTCTTCACATTCCATGGTCAGTGGGGTAGAGCAGCGCCTGCCCATGGTCAGGGGGATGAACTCCTCACGCTCCATGGTCAGTGGGGATGAACTCCTCACACTCAATGGTCAGTGAGGATATAATTCCTCTCGCTCCATGGTGAGCGGGGTAAAACAATGATGGACGGAGCACTGAAACTTTTCAGACACTCACCCCCAGTCACAGATCTGGGTTGAATCCATCATCATTCTTTAGCTCACTTCGCCACCTCAGTTCAGACCCAGCTATATGCAAATCAGTCTTGACCCTGTGCCTCATGGGAACAGTCCAGCCCAAACTGCCAAGCCAGGTTTTCCCTGAACCGGAAACAAGCATCCTGGGACCGGTTTCTGGGTAACACCCTTCATCAGCCAGGCTAGCTTGAATCCAGTGGCAAAGTGAGCAAGGGACCCACGTCTGGGCATACCCTGCCAAATTAGGGCGAACAAAGCAAACACAAGGAGATGATGGACGGAGTGCTGAAACTTTTCAGACACTCACCCCTGGTAACAGATCTGGGTTAAATCCATCATCGTTCTTTAGCTCACTTGGCCACCTCCGTTCAGACCCAGGTATATGCAAATCAGTCTTGACCCTGTGCCTCATGGGAACAGTCCAGCCCGAACTGCCAAGCCAGGTCTTCCCTGGACCGGAAACAAGCATCCTGGGACCGGTTTCGGGCTAACAGCCGTCATCAGCCAGGCCAGCTTGAATCCAGTGGCAAAGTGAGCAAGGGACCCACGTCTGGGCATACCCTTCCCACTAAGGGCGAACAAAGCAAACACAAGGTGATGATGGATGGAGCGCTGACTACTGAATGATACACACGTGCCAGATAATTCTCAGAAAATGAGTAGCTATATTAACTAATTGATTAACATTGCACAAGGAGATCACCCATTAGCAAGGCCTGGAATCTGGGATCAGATTGGTTCATGGTTAGGAGGATAGGTTAAAGGGGGTAATAGAAGTAGTTGTTAGGTGTTTATCTAACCTTTAAATTACTTTTAGAATGTGTTAAAAAATGAAGCACAGAAGAAAGAAGAAGACAAGAAGAATAAGCAAAGAATACATTGAACTGAATTGAAGAAAAGCTGAAGAGTTTGATAGATTGAAAGTTGAATTAAAGAATCTAAAGGATCGGATGTGGTGATAATGATCTTGTAAGGTTGTGGAGCTAATGTGGTAATTTTCAAATATCAGAGAGAGGAATTGAGGGCGCTAATTAACAAATAAAACATACAATAACAGGCCACACCATAACAAACCATAGCATGCAATAACAACACATACAATACCATACTATACAATGACAGGCCATGCCATATCATACCATACAATACCATACCATACAATGACAGGCCATAGCATACCATGCTATACCATATCATACAATGACAGGCCATACCATACCATACAATGACAGGCCAAACCATACCATATCGTATACAATACCATACCATACCATACCATGACAGGCCATAGCATACCATGCTATACCATATCATACAATGACAGGCCATACCATACCATACCATACAATGACAGGCCATACCATCCAATGACAGGCCATACCATACCATATAATGACAGGCCATACCATACCAAACAATGACAGGCCATACCATATAGTGACAGGCCATACCATACCATACAATGACAGGCCATATCATACCATACCATATAGTGACAGGCCATACCATACCATACCATACAATGACAGGCCATACCATACTATACCATACAATGACAGGCCATACCATACCATACCATATAATGACAGGCCATACCATACCATACCATACAATGACAGGCCATACCATACCATATAGTGACAGGCCATACCATACCATCCAATGACAGGCCATACCATACCATACCATACCATATAATGACAGGCCATACCATACAATGACAGGCCATACCATATAGTGACAGGCCATACCATACAATGACAGGCCATATCATACCATACCATATAGTGACAGGCCATACCATACCATACCATCCAATGACAGGCCATACCATACCATACAATGACAGGCCATACCATACCATACCATATAATGACAGGCCATACCATACCATACCATACAATGACAGGCCATACCATACCATATAGTGACAGGCCATACCATACAATGACAGGCCATACCATACCATATAATGACAGGCCATACCATACCATACCATACAATGACAGGCCATACCATACCATATAGTGACAGGCCATACCATACCACACCATACAATGACAGGCCATATCATACCATACCATATCCCATCACACCCATCCCCAAGAAGCCCAATGCAGACCTTACATCTAGATCCCAGTAACTTCCGGCCGATCACCATCATGTCCCTAGCGAAATTGCTCGAGAAATGTGTTCACACATAGCTTTGCGGCCACATTGAGAAATTTCTGCTCCTAGACCAACATCAATCAGGCTTTAGATCAGGTCATAGCACAGAAACAGCGCTAACTCACATTGTTGATGACGCATTGAGAGCTCTGGACCAAGATACACCCTGTCTTCTAATCCTTCTGGACTTGTCCTCTGCTTTTGACACTATCAAACATGATAACCTGATTAACCTTCTTCAATACAGGATGGGGCTATCGGGCCCTGTCCTAAATTGGTTCTCCTCTTTCCTGCATAACCGAACACAAAGAATCAAAGTCAACCAATCTTTGGCGGCCAGCACTTCAGTCTCTATTGGGGTGCCTCAAGGTTCTGCACTTTCGCCCTCGCTCTTCAACCTATGCATGGAACCTCTAACTGCCATTCTAAATGACTCAAACATTCAGTACCACATGTACGCGGATGACACTCAACTGTATTTGAAGATCTCCTCTCCAGATGACATTAAAACTCTTAACGGAGCGCTTCAAAAAACTCAACAATGGCTAACACATAACCACCTATTACTTAACTCTCTCAAAACTGAATTTCTCTTGATTTCCCCACGCAACCACGAGGCTCCCACGCAAAACTGGATCAAAAAAATCTCAGCACTCAACTGCACCCCGCATTTGGTGGACTCCACCTGCTCTTTAGGGGTCACCCTAGACAAATTTCTAAACATGCAAGGTCACATCAGTGCAACCATTAAGAGTGCCAACCATCAGCTCAACACTCTTAGGAAAATCAAACCGTTCCTACCTCCTGAAGACATGCAATCAGCAGTCCAATCCTTAGTTATATCACGAGTAGAATATGGCTTGGTGACCCTAGCTGGTCTTCCTAAATCTAGGTTAGCGCCGCGGAGAGCTACTCTGAACGCCTCTGCCAGACTAATCACAGGTTCAAGAAAGCATGATCATATCACACCTGACTTAATCCAGCTTAACTGGCTCCCCATTGAAGCTAGGATCTGCTTCAAGATAGCCTGCCTGACACATAAAGCTATACATTTCAATAGCCCCGTTTACCTGGCAAAAAAACTTGAGCTCTCCGGATCCAGAAGAAACCTAAGAAGCTCCAATACCCTACTACTGAAACCACCGAAATTCAATAAAAAAAAGAACCTACAATCGTACCTTCTCAGGGCTGGCTCCAAGAATTTGGAATGCCCTACCAACAGAGATCAGAGCCAACCCTTCGACTGCCTCATTCAAAAAACAGGTCAAATGGCTACTATTGGAAGAACTGCATCAACAATAGCCTCCATGTCATTTGCTAGTC
The DNA here is from genome assembly GCA_963921515.1 of Calotriton arnoldi. Lineage (NCBI taxonomy): Eukaryota > Metazoa > Chordata > Amphibia > Caudata > Salamandridae > Calotriton > Calotriton arnoldi. The sequence goes on from CAWUFW010000456.1 coordinate 410,306, forward strand.
AATTACCTTTCATTCTCGACAAGCATTTTTACTTTGTTGTGTTGAAATGTATGCTTGACAATTTACTTTCACTTTATGTTTGTAACTCATGCTTGACAATCATTCTCACTTGGGGTTTAAAACGTATCTCAGCTGTCTTTAAAGTAAGGCGATGATGAAACTGTTCGGCCTCATCTGGGTGGGCTGTTTATTGTTTGTTCATTTTCTACCTACTCTTCCCCTAGCGTCCTCATTTATTTTATGCCTCAGGTTCCGCTCATGTTGCCTTATGGGGTGTGCTTGGGTGTTTTATTGTATGCTTAACAATTTACTTTCACTTTATGTTTGAATCTTGTGCTTGACAATCATTTCTGCTGGGGGTTTAAACTTATTTCGTTTGTCTTTGAAGTAAGTCGATGATGAAACTGCTTGGCCTCATCTAGGTTGGTTGTTACCTGTTTGTTCACTTGCTACCTACTCTTCCCCTAGCACCCTCATTTACTTTTTGCTTCCGGTTCCTCTCATATTTCCTTTTTTGTAAATGTATTTATATTGTCTCTGTACGTAAACGTCAGTTTTCCTCTTTGTACAGCGCTCTGATACCCGGTTGGGTCTTGTTTGCGCTTTATAAAACTTTTCAAATAAATAAATAAATATCGTGACAGGCCATACCATACCATACCATACCATACCATGGCAAGCCATACCATACCATACCATTCCATGACAGGCCATACCATACCACAGCATACCATACCATAGCATAGCATACCATACCATACCATAAAATACCAAACTATACAATAATAGCACATCCCATACCATACTATAAAATGACAGGCCATACCATACCATACCATAGCATAAAGCCAACCTCACCTCCTTTTATCTCTGCCCACTCTGAACACTAAGGGGTTGATTAACAAGCCCCTTGTGCCGCTGGTGCGTCACTTTTTATCACATAAAAAGTGACGCACCGACAGTGCAAGGGGCTTGTAAATAAGCCCCTGAAGGCTTTTTTTCCCTAGCTTTGCCCCGCGCTTCTGTACAGCATGGCTAAAAGAAATTGACAAAGCCAATGGCTCTCCCATAGGTGAAACCGATTACCTTTGCCCATGCTTGTTGCTTCCTCCACCTCAGTCTTCGAATTCCATGGTGGGCGTGCTGTGAAAAATGTGTTTGCTTTCAGCTTGCCTGCTCTGTTTGCTCCTTTCCTCTTTGTATGTCTGATTCCCTGGAATGTGTGACCGCGCCTGGCCCCGCCTTTCGATAGTTGCAATTTTCGGTGATTAGCCTGTGCTTGATCAGACCCTGAAGGCATCGGGGGGCTCAGCTGCTGGGGCGGCTCACTAGGCTAAGCTTTGCTGCTGAAGGCTTTGATTTGTAGTGCCACGAGGCACTTTATTAGCGTTTGTGAACTATAGTGCCGAGGTACTCTGATGTAATGTAACTGGTTCTATTGTAAAGCGCTCTGACACCGTCGGGTAAAGTTCGCGCTATGTAATAAATAAATAAACAAACAAACAAACAGACTGGTTTTGGGAAAGGCTGAAATGAAAGCTCAGAGGGACGCGTGCAGAGAGTGAGTCCCAGGCTTTGCACTGACAGTGAAATGAAGGTCACGAGTGAGTAACATGGAGTGGAAGGAAGGAGGCGGCGAGAGCTGGAACAGGTTTATCTCTTGGCAAATGTTGTTGTGAAAAGAACGAGTTGTAGTATTTATGTCTAGTCCATTCATTTTTATTTCTAGCAGTAAAGGGGGGATTTGAAAGGCTTCTTAAAATGATCCTAGCGGTTATAAATTATGAATTATGCAAAACAGTACGAAAATATGAAGCAGGGCACTGGTTACATTTGAAGTAATATGACTCTTCTTAAATCAGGCAGAGTCATTTGCTGCCAATGTTTATTTGACAGCTGGCGTCTTCATACATAATTTACAAGAATAAAGAGGGTGTTGCTAAGACATTTAATTGGGCGGAGCTGCCAGCTGCAGTTAGTGCAGCAAGAGTCTGCAGCGAGGGTGACCCCAAGCATCCAGCGCCCTGCCCTGGGGCAAGGGGGCAGTGCCAACAGGCCCCAGAATGCAGAACTCAGCATCACATCTCTAGGGAGTGGGCCTACTGCCAGCAGAGCCTCCTCCATCCACCATCCGCTCCGCTGAGGTCTGCAGTTCACTCCGCCAGGTAGGGTGGTCGTACCCTAGGGTGACTCGTCCAGCGCTATGTCTGGTGGAGTACCCTAGGGTGACTGGTCTGCCGCAGTGTCTGGCATAGTAACCTAGCATGGCTGGTCCACCGCAGTGTCTGGCAGAGCACCCCAGGGTGACTGGTCCACCACAGTGTATGGTGGAGTACCATAGAGTGACTGGTCCACCACAGTGTCTGGCAGAGTACCCCAGGGTGACTGGTCCACCTGAGTGTCTGGCAGAGTATCCCAGGGTGACTGGTCGACCTCAGTGTCTGGCAGAGTACCCAAGGGTGACTGGTCCACCTGAGTGTCTGGCAGAGTACCCCACGGTGACTGCTCCACCACAGTGTCTGGTGGAGTACCGTAGAGTGACTGGTCCACCTCAGTGTCTGGCAGAGTACCCTAGGGTGACTGGTCCACCCGAGTGTCTGGCAGAGTACTCCAAGGTGACTGGTCCACTACAGTGTCTGACGGAGTACCCTAGGATGACTGGTCCACCACAGTGTCTGGCAGAGTACCCCAGGGTGATTGGTCCACCACAGTGTCTGCAATAGTACCCTAGGATGACTGGTCCACCTCAGTGTCTTGCGGAGTACCCTAGGGTGACTGGTCCACCACAGTGTCTGGCAGAGTACCCAAGGGTGACTGGTCCACCACAGTGTCTGACGGAGTACCCTAGGACGACTGGTCCACCTCAGTGTCTGGCAGAGTACCCCAGGGTGACTGGTCCACCACACTGTCTGGTGGAGTACTCCAAGGTGACTGGTCCACCACAGTGTCTGGCAGAGTACCCTAGGGTGAATGGTCCACCACAGAGTCAGGCAGAGTACCCAAGCATGACTGGTCCACCTCAGTGTCTTGCGGAGTACCCTAGGGTGACTGGTCCACCTCAGTGTCTTGCGGAGTACCCTAGGGTGACTGGTCCACCACAGTGTCTGGCAGAGTACTCCAAGGTGACTGGTCCACCACAGTGTCTGGCAGAGTACCCAGGGTGAATGGTTCACCTCAGTGTCTTGCGGAGTACCCTAGGGTGACTGGTCCACCACAGTGTCTGGCAGAGTACTCCAAGGTGACTGGTCCACCACAGTGTCTGGCAGAGTACCCTAGAGTGAATGGTCCACCACAGTGTCTGGCAGAGTACCCCAGGGTGACTGGTCCACCACACTGTCTGGTGGAGTACTCTAGGATGACTGGTCCACCCAAGTGTCTTGCGGAGTGCCCTAGGGTGACTGGTCCACGTCAGTGTCTGGCAGAGTACCCCAGGGTGACTGGTCCACCACAGTGTCTGGCAGAGTACCCTAGGATGACTGGTCTACCACAGTGTCTGGCAGAGTACCCTAGGATGACTGGTCTACCACAGTGTCTGGCAGAGTACCCAAGGGTGACTGGTCAACCTCAGTGTCTGGCAGAGTGCCCCAGGGTGACTGGTCCACCACAGTGTCTGGCGGAGAACCCTAGGATGACTGGTCCATCTCAGTGTCTGGCATAGTACCCTAGGGTGACTGGTCCACCACAGTGATAGGCGGAATACACTAGGATGACTGGTCCACCACAGTGTCTAGCAGAGTCCCCAAGGGTGAATGGTCCACCACAGTGTCTGGCATAGTACCCTAGGGTGACTGGTCCACCTCAATGTCTGGCGGAGTACCCTAGGATGACTGGTCCACCACAGTGTCTGGCAGAGTACGCTAGCGTGGCTGGTCCACCACAGTAACTGGCGGGGTACCCTAGGATGACTGGTCCACCACAGTGTCTGGCGGAGTACCCTAGGATGATTGGTCCATGTCAGTGTCTGGCGGAGTACCCCAGGGTGACTGGCCCACCACAGTGTCTGGCGGAGTACCCCAGGGTGACTGGTCCACCACAGTGTCTGGCGGAGTAGCCTAGGATGACTGGTCCACCTCAGTGTCTGGTGGAGTACCCCAGGGTGACTGGGCCACCACAGTGTCTGGCGGAGTACCCCAGGGTGACTGGTCCACCTCAGTGTCTGACGGAGTACCCTAGAGTGACTGGTCCACCACAGTGTCTGGCGGAGTACCCAAGGGTGACTGGTCCACCTCAGTGTCTGGTGGAGTACCCGAGGGTGGCTGGTCCACCACAGTGTCTGGTGGAGTACCCCAAGGTGACTGGTCCACCACAGTGTCTGGTGGAGTACCCAAGGGCGACTGGTCCACCACAGTGTCTGGCAGAGTACCCTAGGATGACTGGCCTACCACAGTGGCTGGCAGAGTACCCTAGGGTGACTGGTCCACCTCAGTGTCTGGCAGAGTACCCTAGGGAGACTGGTCCACCACAGTGTCTGGCAGAGTACCCTAGGGTGAATGGTCCACCACAGTGTCTGGCGTAGTACCCTAGGGTGACTGGTCCATCACAGTGTCTGGCAGAGTACCCTAGGGTGACTGGTCCACCACAGTGTCTGGCAGAGTACCCTAGGGTGACTGGTCCACCACAGTGTCTGGCAGAGTTACCCAAGGTCACTGGAACACCACAGTGTCTTGCAGAGTACCCCAGGGTCATTGGTCCACCACGGTGTCTGGCAGAGTACCCAAGGGTGACTGGTCCACCTCAGTGTCTGGCAGAGTACCCAAGGGTGACTGGCCCACCTCAGTGTCTGGCGGAGTACTCCAAGGTGACTGGTCCACCACAGTGTCTGGCAGAGTACTCCAAGGTGACTGGTCCACCTCAGTGTCTGGCAGAGTACCCTAGGGTGACTGGTCCACCACAGTGTCTGGCAGAGTACGCTAGGGTGAATGGTCCACCACAGTGTCTGGGGGAGTACTCCAATGTGACTGGTCGACCAAAGTGTCTGGGGGAATACCCTAGGGTGACTTGTCCACCTCAGTGTCTGGCAGAGTACCCCAGGGACACTGGTCCACCACAGTGTCTGGCAGAGAGCCCTAGGGTGAATGGTCCACCACAGTGTCTGGGGGAGTACACTGGGGTGACTGGTCCACCACAGAGTCAGGCAGAGTACCCAAGCATGACTGGTCCACCTCAGTGTCTGGCAGAGTACCCTAGGGTGACTGGTCCACCACAGTTCCAGGCAGAGTACCCAGGGGTGGCCGGTCCACCTCAGTGTCTGGCGGAGTACTCCAAGGAGACTGGTCCACCACAGTGTCTGGGGGAGTACACTAGGGTGACTGGTCTACCTCAGTGTCTGGCAGAGTGCCCTAGGGTGAATGGTCCACCACAGTGTGTGGGGGAGTACCGTAGAGTGCCTGGTCCACCACAGTGTCTGGCATAGTACCCTAGCATGGCTGGTCCACCACAGTGTCTGGTGGAGTACAGTAGGGTGACTAGTCCACTGATACGTCTGGCAGAGTACTCCAAGGTGACTGGTCCACCACATTGTCTGGCAGAGTACCCTAGGATGACTGGCCCACCTCCGTGTCTGGGGGAGTACCCAAGGGTGACTGGTCCACCTCAGTGTCTGGCGGAGTACTCCAAGGTGACTGGTCCACCTCAGTGTCTGGCAGAGTACCCAAGGGTGACTGGTCCACCGTCATGTCTAGCGAACTACCCTACCATGGCTGGTTGCCACAGTGTCTGGTGGAGTACAGTAGGATGACTGGTCCACTACAGTGTATGGGGGAGTACCCTAGAGTGACTGGTCCACAACAGTGTCTGGCAGAGTACCCTAGGATGACTGGTCCACCACAGTGTCTGGTGGAGTACCCTAGGATGACTGGTCCACCTCAGTGTCTGGCAGAGTACCCAAGGGTGACTGGTCCACCTCAGTGTCTGGCAGAGTACCCTAGGGAGACTGGTCCACCTCAGTGACTGGCAGAGTACCCAAGGGTGACTCGTACATCTCAGTGTCAGGCAGAGTACTCTAGGATGACTGGTCCACCTCAGTGTCTGGCAGAGTACCCAAGGATGACTGGTCCACCTCAGTGTCTGGCAGAGTAGCCTAGGGTGACTGGTCCACCACAGGGCCTGGCAGAGTACCCTTGGATGACTGGTCCACCACAGTGCCTGGCAGAGTACCCTTGGATGACTGGTCCACCACAGTGTCTGGCAGAGTACCCTAGGATGACTGATCTACCTCAGTGTCTGGTGGAGTGTCCTAGGGTGAATGGTCCACCACAGTGTATGGGGGAGTACCGTAGAGTGCCTGGTCCACCACAGTGTCTGGCACAGTACTCTAGCATGGCTGGTCCACCACAGTGTCTGGTGGAGTACAGTAGGGTGACTAGTCCACTGATACGTTGTCATATCCCGCATAGAGGCCCTAATGTAGTCCCGTTCGTACATGCCCTAAAATGGACGTATTCATATTTACCCTAATATGGTCATATTCGTACTTGCCCTATTATGGTCATAGCCTCATATGCCCAATTATGGTCATAACTGTACTTGTCCTATTATAGTCATGATTCCTTATATAGGCATGATCTTTCACCTACATTGGTCCCAGCTAGTACACAACGAGCTCTGAGGGCTGAACGTTATCTATCCTGTGGTCTTGAATACAGCAGGGTTTTCCCCAAACACAGGCCCACACTGTACTCATCAATTATGCATGGCTCTCTAGGAATACACCACTTGCATAAAATGTATGTACAAAGTTCACCCCTGACGTCTTCCTCATGTCCAATACAAACCATACTGAGGACCGAGACTCTTTGGGGTATAAATACACCACATCTTGCCCCGGTAAGACAGAGGGAACCAAGACTTCCATGCCGACACACAGAGACGCTGAGGCTCCTGCATGCAGTCGCTCCAGCTGACAGCGGTCTAACACAGCCCTTGCGGGGTGTCCAACTCGAGACCAGGACGGTGTCCCACACTCTCTCTATTCAGGTATGGGGGTTCGACTAAATCCTAGAGGGATTCTTGGCTCTTAGGCTTTAGACCTACACATATGCTAGGTACACTCAGGTACATCTAGTTAGGCATCGTAGGAGTACGCGCACTTTTCATAATGCTTTTATATTCATGTATGTATTCATGATTATTGCAATATGGTAGAACTGTTCTATCCCTTTGCTTTTAATGTACTGCTGATAATATCTCTCTGCTATTGTCTGCTGGTTACCGCAGCACATCTATTTTACACTAGAATAACAACTGTTCAATAAATACTTATTGAAACGCCCGACAGTTTATTCTGTGTAACTCTCTGAGACAAACCGAATAAGTAAGCACGAGTGACTGAGCGAAAGGTAGTACATTGTTTCCATGATTCTGAGGAATTTGGGTTGTCATGATCTAAGGTTGCCAGAAACTAATCTCTCCCCGATAAGAGGAGACACTAGTGGCACTGCGAGCTAGCTAATGCAAACTAGGCTAACATATACGGTGGGGGTGCACAGAGTCAGTCTGCCACCAAGCCCACAGTATATGTTATCCAAACGCGCAGGTCCTGCAGGGGTACTATAGGAACTATACGACATGGCGCCCAACGTTGGTTGGGTACTTATTTAACAGTAGAATCTGAGTAGTTCAGTCGTGCTATTCTCAGAGAACCTACTCACAAAACACCAGAGACGTCTGGAGTGGGTGGGCACAAACTCCGCCGCAGCTGAGTAGTATTAGAATACTATTTATTGGCTGTTGGTTATTCAAGCTTGAGGGACATTTGGTTCCTACAATTGTGCATTTACACCTTATCTTAACAATTCTTTAACCTCCCTTCTTCCAATTAAAAATGGTGGAAGAAGCAGACGTAACAAGGAGAGTTGAAACAGACCTCTTCGGTTTAGGAGAAGACCCTGAAGATGCAATACAAATTGCACCAAATTACAGAAGGGCAGTCACCATAAAACTTCTAGAACATGGCTTAAGAGGCAGGGGTGGTAAAGTAATTTTCGTGATTGAGGCACACGAATCCAATAAAACAGAGGTGTTCTATTCATGGGTTACATTCCCAGCAGCGAATCCAGTTACACATGTATTTCACTACTACCTAGAAGGTGGAACACCAGCGGACTATACTCCTTTTGAAGAGTTAGAGGTTCCGCTCACTTACCAGGAGCATAATTACTGGTTTAAAGGCGCCCTACCCCACGTACATGGAAGAGCAAGATTAGGCCCGCTCGGAGGAGCAGGAGCCACATGGCCCATATTAGCGACATACCACATCCTGATATTGGCACAATGCCACAGCCAGTCTTACTCGTACAACACAGAGATTTAATTAAAATCTACAGAAACCTCACACAATTTGTGATGAGGACTTTAACAGTTCAACCTGCACCAGCTGCAGCACAAGATACTCCAGTCCAGGGTACAGTTAATAAAATTACTCCACAAACATTACACGCAGTAATGGGCAAAATGGCAGCAAAACGCGAACAAATCCCATTCTGGATAGCTCAGAAAATAACTCAGCTTGAAGCAGTAATCCCAAATACTACCACCAGTGATAAACACAGAATTCTAACAATCTGCTTGCCCACGGGGATCACACCACAACTAGAGGATTGCACCTCTTGGGGTTCAGTCTTTGCTGCCATATATACCAGAACACATGGTATCCCATCAATAGCAGTAGTACCTGACGTATTGAGACAGATACAAAATGAATACGGAGCAGAACCTGCCCTTAACTTAGGGATGAAGTTGCTAAACAACTTTGAACAGGTCTCAGCCATAATACTAGCTAACATTAAGGGGGAAGCAGCTTCAGTGGCGATCCGCCAACGCCTAAGGGAGTTCAGTCCAGTAGATCAACAACACAAACTACCCAAAATAATTGAACCTGCATATGTAGAATTAGGCAGAGACAGTCTAGGTGGGAAAGCATTAAAACCACAACTGGTGGGCAGTCCTGAAAAGGACACTATAAAGCAGACACTTACTTCTTCTAAAAAGAAGTGGGAAAATAAAAAACAACAAAAGTATAAAGACACCAGATCTCAGTCCAGAGGTAGGTCTCCTCAACAGGAGCCCTCTGAAAGGAGGTATAACCTTAGGAAAAGAGATAACATTAAAAAACCTGACAGGTATCAGGACACTGATACACGTTCCTCTCGTTCCTTTCAGGTTTCGTCAAGAAACTCCGAGACGGAAGGACGGTCAGAACACAGACAAGAGGAGTGTACAAAGTTCAGAGACACACAACGCGCTGCGGACTACGCACCTAAAAAAGAGGAGAAACAAAAATCAAAACCTCAGTTCAAAAAGAAGAAGGTAGCAGGTCTCAAGATCAGACATGCCCAGAATTCTGAGGACACAGCTTCTGAACGGGGAATGGGCTCTGACGATGCTAGACAGCGCAGCAGAAGTAACGATAGCTTGCCAGAACCTGAAATGAAATTAAATGAATTTGTACTTGTAAAGCGCACTGCTACCCTGAGGCATCCTGGCGCTGAACGCATACCGCTGTGGAACCCTTCCTGAAGGAATTTCTGGTGACAGCGGAGTTGAGTGAGTATATCACGGTGGAAACACTTGATACTCGGGTAAGTGTCCCACATAAGTTACATGAGATAACACTCCGGATGGAGGGGGACAAGCCCAGGAAAGTTAAAAGTCTATTTTGGGAGAATTTGTCATCTGGGTATGACATTCTATTAGCAGAGCAAGACTGGCCGCCAGCATTCGTCATGGAGTGCCCTAGGGGAGAAACTGTAATTTTTCCAGCATTTTCCACCTCGTTCCCATACATCTTAAACATGCATATGCGCAGGAGTGGGCTGTTGCCCTAGCTCCAGCATTGTACAAAAATCATGCTGGTTGGGATGAGGATTCAACCCACCACGTGATCTCGTTAAAAGTTTCCCCAAATGCTCAAAGGCAATACCCTATAAAGCAGGAAGCTAAAAGACAAGTCAGGGAGATTCTAGATCAACTAGAATACCAGGGGGTGATAGAAAATTGCACTTCACCTATGAACAATCCTTTGTTCCCCGTAGCCAAACCTGACAACACATATCGTCTAGTTTTAGATTACAGACATTTAAACACTTGCACAAAGACATTTGCAGTTCAAAATGCACACAGTGCCGCATTAATGAATAACATTGTGCGACAAAAATACAAAACACCACTTGATATCTCAAATGGATTTTTCAGCCAAAATATAGCACCTGAAAGCAGGTATCTGACCGCATTCAGTGCGTTATGGTCCCAACGACAATTTTGTCGACTCCCCCAAGGATATAAGAATAGCCCGGGGTTGTTTTCAGCAAGGGTAACAGAGTTACTCCAAAATTTGGATGAAGAAGCATTGTCCTACGTAGATGATATTTATTTGACGGACGATGAATTACCGAGGCACTTGACCAGGGTGAGCACCATTATTATGGGATTCGCCTCTGAGGGCTATAAGTTTAACTTTAAAAAATCAAAAATTGCCCACCTCAGTGTCCTGTTTTTGGGATACGAGCTGTCAAGTGAGGGCAAAAGCCTGGCAGCTAACTTTTTAGAAAAGTGCGCACTGCTCCAACCTCCAAAATCATTAAAGAATTTACAATCGATTCTGGGATTCCTAAATTTTGGTCGAACATACATTTTGGATTACGCAGAAAGAGTAAAACCTTTCTACGACTTAATAAAACCTGATTTTTCAGTCAGACAGTGGACAAAGGAACATACAAATATCCTGCGTTCCCTACAGAAAGACATGATAGCTTCTAAACATTTACAGACACGCGTAAACGCACATAATTTGGTGATCCGAGTAATAGCGGGTCAATGCGGGTACACTTATTTAACTTTTAATGAAGGTGAAACAGTACCAATCGCATACAAATCACACCTGTACACAAACGTTGAGATGCGTTTCACTTCAACAGAAAAAATCCTGACAGCAGTGCAGACCGCTGTAGCAAGAGAAAGAGCTCTGGCTCAGGGAAAGCGCATAATTGTCGTGACCCCAGTACCAGCTTTAGAAGCTGTTACAAAAGCTAGCATTCCAAATGCTAAAGCCTTACATCCAAGATGGATACAATGGGCTAATTCTCTTACTGCAACGGATGTTGAATACAGATTTGATCCAAGTTTAAAAACACAAGCATTCCTGCAATACGAACAAGAATATCCTCTACCAAATGAAACTTTGCCTCTCAATCAGTATGAATATATTATTTACACTGACAGATCTGCTCAACCAGCCACACGAAGCAAGCAAGCTTACAGCGCAGCGTGTGCAATCGTTAAAGGTCGCATGCGTGATGGCAAGTTCCATCCAAGCTGTACTAAAACGCATTCTCTAGGAGACTGCATGGCTCAGTTGGCAGAACTAAAAGCACTTATACTGGCACTTATAAATACGGATCACGAATTCCCCACACTAATTGTCTGTGATTCCTTTTACTGTGTAGTCGTACAATGAATATCTACATCATTGGGAACAAAACAGGTTCAAAGATGCAAAAGGTGGCACAATTAAGCATAAAATGCTATGGGAACAGGTAGTGGAGTTGAGAAACGAACTACCAAGTGCTCACGTGAAACATACACTGAGTCATCAGCGTGATGGCGTTCACGTTGAAGGGAATTCATTGGCTGATGAAGCCGCCAAGGGGGCTGTTCGCACATCTTCCGTAGCTGCAATCACTCGTTCAAAAACGAGAATAGACGGCGAGATAATGGTAGCTGTCAATGCTTCGCGCAAAGGCAGCACAGCAGTACCAAAGAAATTTCCACTCAAGTACTCCAAGTTAGATGCACAAAACATTCCATATGCTCAGATTCCTGGAGTGGGGGATAGAGTAATACCAAATATGGATCGTAGGTTAGGTTTAATTGTGGCAGCACACGAAGGGATAGGTTCTGTACATAACGGACTTAGGGAGACTGTTGCTTTATTGAAAGAACGCTACTGGTGGCCCGTGATGAGAAGGCTGATTAGAGACTATGTCTGGAACTGCGACATCTGCAAGCAGATGAAAGGGTCCACCACAACACGTCCAGTACAGATACCATTGTTAGACAGCATTGGGTTGTCCATTCGTGTGCGTCCAGCTCAAGTTTCCTCAAGGTTTGGCCTCAGCACTCGGCTGACGCTCGAACTGTTATAAAAGATTTGCGAGTCTTTATCGGCACATACGCAGTTGGCATGTTACATTCTGACCGTGGTCCGGCGTTTAGCTCTCGGGCTTACAAAGAGGCCATGGAAGGAATGGGCATAGCATTGCGGTACTCCGCTCCATACCATCCCGAGGGAAATTCTGTTGTGGAGAGGAAAAACCGGGACTTAAAGCAATCTTTAACAGCTAGGGTATTAGGCAAGGGCGGTAGATGGGTCGATCACCTTTATGGGGTACAGCGCGCGATCAATAATCAGCCAAGAAGCTCTCTAGGGGGTGTCACTCCTTACGAGGTCCTATTTGGGACAAGAATGTGGGTACCTGATCTTGATTGTGAAGGCGCAGTGGCGGATGAAGAACCATTTGATTTCCATGATCGTTTGGCTGTTTTACAGGATCTGAATGAATCCAGGACACAACAAAGTAACGTGCTCCAGAAACAGGCCGCCACTGAAGAAGTCAAGGCAGTAACGGCAAGAGCTATCTGGATCCCAAAAATCAGGGATCTGGTCAGAGAGAAGATTGCTGACAAGAAAGAATGTGGGCCATCCTACAGAAAGCCTGTACCGGTCCTAGCAATCCAAGGCACAAGAATTGTACTTCTGCCACCTCTTGCCGGAAAAAAGGAGAAAAGATTTGTCTCAATTGACTTAATCAAACCACACAATGTGGCCGATACTAAACAGTAGGCCTCGTGGACTCCACAGTAGCAGACGCCCTCCTCTCGCTACAATCCAAGAAGTTCAGACAGAAAGACTCATCACGTTTGAAGAGCCACCTGTACGGAATGAAGGACTAAGCAACAATGCTATGGAACTCGTTCCACTTCAACAAGAAGTACATCTTCAAGAAGAAAATCAACTTAACAACCAAGTTGCAATCAGACCTAATACAGACATCTACGTCAACATGCCTCGTCAAGAGCAAAATCCGATTTCAACAAATCCCGATGCAATTCCAACAATTGATCGAACTGCTTCTGGCTATTTCATGAACTTTGATACGTTTTCACTGGATCCAAGCGAACCGGAAACGACGCCAGCCAAAAAATCACTCCAACAGAAACTCAATTACTTTTTGAACTTTTTTAGAAAGACTTACCTGGTGTCACCTTGGATAGAACTATGGTATATCACTGGGATTTTATTTTTCATTTTCTGGCTAGGTTTAATAATAACTTTTAGTATGCTTATTAATGGACGATATCTCCAGCAAAGCTCTACAGCCCAAAGAGTCAATTTGATTTTAAAACCACACCAGTCTTCACATCGTGAACCAAGATACTTGTCTTCAGTGAACATCACAGCAGTTCCTATACCGGACGGTATAGTATGGGACAAGATTGATTATGATGTATTCGGTCCGACTGAACTTTTAAAGCTTAAACATGCATTTAAAATTTCTTTAAGTGATATCATTACCTCCAGTACATTTTCTGATGATTGGGACACTGATACTGTGAATAATTTGATGTCTGATTTAGAAAAAACTGCCGCATTTCCGAACAATGAAATGCTAGAAGGTACTTCAGACTATGAAACATTGTACTGTTACCAGCAATATGGTCATCATTTCTTACACAAATCCATAACACCGAGAAATGTATTTGAATACCACCAGTGGGAACACTGCCCAACACCTCCAAAAGGTAGTTCGCAAGTATTTGCACAGAAATTCACATACTTGTCAGGGTTTAACACATCCGACCCGAAGTCATTTTTATTATAAAGTGGGGAAAATTTCAGCTCAGAAAATTATGTTAACAAACACCAAACATATTTACTCTGCATCCTTTCTGAACCAGTTGTCTAAACAGGGTTTCGATCAATGGAAAGACACAATAGATTCAAAATCGATCTGGGGTTCTAGGGACTGGCAAGTCCAGGGAATAGAAGCACTTTTTAGAGCATGCATCATTCCGCAGCAGATGTTATTTCTGAATGAAACTGTGCAACAAACAACCTGTCTTGGATTAGCCAAAGGCAAGGAAATGAACACACCGGAGTTTCCAACACCATCGCAGATGGGTGGGGGGCAGAATTCAACTACACATGGGGTGAGATTAGATGACATTTTCCAGTATAACAGATCAGATCCTGATTGGACAGAAGGGCTGGTTTGGGCCATTGACACAAACAAATGTCAGCAGAGATTTATGAATACAACCGAAGGGTTTAGTATCCATAGGCCAAATCCACGCTATGTACAAAGACAACACCCAGGGGTAGTGACATCCTATAGTGTTGGGAAGTTGTGCCTTGATTGGCTAGAGACCTCAAAACTCACAGAAGTAAAGCACCACTTGACCTTACTCACACCTGACATGGATCTTAGAGATTTTCTACTAGGACCCAGGAAACAACGTCAGAAACGTTTCATATATGCAGGCCTTTATGCCTACTATAATGAAAACTGGAAAATATCCCAACAAGAGGCCGCAGAAAGGATACAGGAAATAGACCGTATTAATTTAAAGAAGGCATTAGCTGTAGTGGATAATGGGTTAACAACTTTGACCTCCAGGATTTACTCCTTAGGCAACATTGTGTCTTCGGCGATCAACATACTAGAACAAGATTTGGCCTTGTTACAACACGGGCAATCTCAGCTACGTTCAATTATGATGTTAAGCTGGACGCTGCAATCTTGCGTGCAGGCTATGTGCCCTGGCGTTTTATAAACACCACGTCTCTGTTTTCAGAATACAATCTAACTGATAAACAGACAGAAATGGCACAAAGGGGAGCCAAATACACAATGCTGCGTATTGAGAAACTGGAAAGGTTACCATTCACTGTAGCCGAATCACCATCAACAGAATGGCTAATTCATGGCCAAATCACTCTGCCGGTCACTACGTTCCAGTTTCAGTATTGCCTTGAGAAGAGGCAGCCAGGCAAATACAAGAAAATGGGTAAGGGATACATCAAGGAAACTTGGGAGTTACCATATCGATATCGATACCGGAATGGGGATTGAGAAGTGTATCGGAGTGGTACAAACTGCAAGAACGCTTTAAGCGGTTCTCTCATGTGTCAGGATATTTCTCTGCACGGAGCCTGTAGCGGTTCAGTAGCGAACTTATCTTGTCACATGTCAGGGACCCCAGCGGCCATGATCACGCCGGCTTTCCAGCTGCTCTCGAATGGGAGTTACTTAATGCTAAATGATCAAGGTTGCTGTGGGATGCTTCCGGGCGTCGCCTATCTGATCACTGTTAACTCCAGGGTTACTTGCTGTATGCAAGTATTGTTTCCGCCACTGAACACAGTCAGAGAGGTGCCGCTATGGCCTTCGCTGAACGTTTCTTTCATACAATTTGATACTCTGAGCAGATTGAAAGCCATGCTTTTACAGCAACCCATGCCCTTAACCTCCGCTCGAGAAACCTATGAACTTCAAGTTGCAAGGACCTCGACAGAGATACAGGCACTCATACATACAAACTGCCCCATTCATTTTGCAGAAATGGTTAGTCGTATCTTCAACACGTCTGACACGAGCGGTATTGTACACCTATTTAAGACCATAGGGTCAGGACTGTTAAGCACCTTTCAGACAGTCCTCGGAGTAATCCCAAATTTTATACACTCCGTATTGGGAAGCGTATTTGGAGGATTCCCGCTCATCTTGTTCCTAATTGCAGGAATCCTGATTGTAATATTGCTGCTTCGCAATGGATGGCCCACTTCCCGAGGGAATGGTGGACGCGCTCCTGGAGCGGAAATACCGTGAACGCATGGTACAACTTCTGGGCATTCCTTGCCTGCGAGAACTCAATGCCTCCTGGTTTCTATAATTTAGACCAGTCTGGGTAGACTGCATCTTACCTGTTCTTCGATGCCTGTTCTGCCGAGAAGAATGCACGTTGGATCTTTGTCTAACATTTCCATCAGATGCGCCTCCGGACACGGATGCAATGTTGGACCCCATAAAGGCCCACGCTCTGCGTTGTCCTCAGCGGCTTCCGATTCTGATGAATGCATTCCTGGAGAATCCACAGGTGCGGTTTGCTCCTGCTGGGTTAGGTGACTCCTCCACAGGCACCCAGGTAACAACTGCCGCACAAGCTGCCGCAGCACCGACTGTTGGCAGTGCTACATTCCATCTATGTGCGATTGACGTTCTCTGTGAGGCGTTGGATTTGTCATCTACAGCAGCTGACACCGAGAATATTGTGCTTCCCAGCCAGGACGCTTAATCTTGAATTGGCTCATCGTGTCCTGGGAAAGAATTCGGCTTCTTCACTCGTTTCAAAACAAACGATCTAAATTTGGAACATTTTCTTACATTGACACTTTCGCTTGAGAAAAGCATGGCCTTCTCCTGCTTATGGTAATGCAACTTTTATAGAGAGACAATATTGACTTTTTCAAGTGGCAACTAGAAATAGCTGAATTTTAACATTTTTTTTAAACACCTCATTTTTAACGCTTTTTTAGAACAATGTTTTTACTTGCTTTTAAAAATATTTTTAAATTGTCCAGATTTTAAGTATGGTCATTTTTATCCAAATCGGAAGAGGAGTGGGTGTTATATCCCTCATAGAGGCCCTAATGTAGTCCCGTTCGTACATGCCCTAAAATGGACGTATTCATATTTACCCTAATATGGTCATATTCGTACTTGCCCTATTATGGTCATAGCCGCATATGCCCAATTATGGTCATAACTGTACATGTCCTATTATAGTCATGATTCCTTATATAGGCATGATCTTTCACCTACATTGGTCCCAGCTAGTACACAACGAGCTCTGAGGGCTGAACGTTATCTATCCTGTGGTTTTGAATACAGCAGGGTTTGTCCCAAACACAGGCCCACACTGTACTCATCAATTATGCATGGCTCTCTAGGAATACACCACTTGCATAATTTGTATGTACAAAGTTCACCCCTGACGTCTTCCTCATGTCCAATACAAACCATACTGAGGACCGAGACTCTTTAGGGTATAAATATACCACATCTTGCCCCAGTAAGACAGAGGGAACCGAGACTTCCATGCCGACACACTGACCAGAGACACTGAGGCTCCTGCATGCAGTCGCTCCAGCTGACAGCGGTCTAACACAGCCCTTGCGGGGTGTCCAACTCAAGACCAGGACGGTGTCCCACACTCTCTCTATTCAGGCATGGGGGTTCGACTAAATCCTAGAGGAATTCTTGGCTCTTAGGCTTTAGACCTACACATATGCTAGGTACACTCAGGTACATCTAGTTAGGCATCATAGGAGTACACGCACTTTTCATAATGCTTTTATATTCATGTATGTATTCAAGATTGTTGCAATATGGTAGAATTGTTCTATCCCTTTGCTTTTATCGTACTGCTGATAATATATCTCTGCTATTGTCTGCTGATTGCTGCAGCACATATATTTTACACTAGAATAACAACTGTTCAATAAATACTTATTGAAACGCCCGACAGTTTATTCTGTGTAACTTTCTGAGACAAACCGAATAAGTAAGCACGAGTGACTGAGCGAAAGGTAGTACATTGTTTCCACGATTCTGAGGAATTTGGGTTGTCATGATCTAAGGTTGCCAGAAACTAATCTCTCCCCGATAAGAGGAGACACTAGTGGCACTGCGAGCTAGCTAATGCAAACTAGGCTAACATATACGGTGGGGGTGCACGGAGTCAGTCTGCCACCAAGCCCGCAGTATAGGTTATCCAAATGCGCAGGTCCTGCAGGGGTACTATAGGAACTACACAACAACGTCTGGCAGAGTACCCTAGGATAACTGGTCCACCACAGTGTCTGGTGGAGTACCCTAAGGTGACTGGTCCACCTCCGTGTCTGGCATAGTATCCCAGGGTGACTGGTCCACCTCAGTGTCTAGCAGTGTACCCTAGGATGACTGGTCCACCTCAGTGTCTGGCGGAGTACTCCAAGGTGACTGGTCTACCACAGTGTCTGGCAGAGTACCTTAGGGTGACTCGTCCAACTCTACGTCTGGCGGTATACCCTAGGGTGACTGGTCTGCTGCAGTGTCTGGTGGAGTACACTGGGGTGATTGGTCCACCGTCATGTCTGGCAGAGTACCCTGGGATGACTGGTCCACCACAGTGTCTGGTGGAGTACCCCAAGGTGAATGGTCCACCTCAGTGTCTGGCAGAGTAACCCAGGGTGACTGAACTACCTGAGTGTCTGGCAGAGTACCCTAGGATGACTGGTCCACCTCAGTGTCTGGTAGAGTACCCTAGGGTGACTGGTCCACCTCAGTGTCTGGCAGAGTACCCTAGGGTGACTGGTCCACCAGTGTCTGGCAGAGTACCCTAGGGTGACTGGTCCACCACAGTGTCTGGCAGAGTACCCTAGGGTGACTGGTCCACCTCAGTGTCTGGCAGAGTACCCAAGGGTGACTGGTCCACCACAGTGTCTGGCAGAGTACCCTAGGATGACTGGTCTACCACAGTGTCTGGCAGAGTGCCCAAGGGTGATTGGTCCACCATAGTGTCTGGAGGAGTACCCTAGGGTGACTGGTCCACCACAGTGACTGGCGGAGTACCCTAGGATGACTGGTTCACCACAGTGTCTGGCAGAGTCCCCTAGGGTGACTGGTCCACCTCAGTGACTGGCAGAGTACCCTAGGGTGACTGGTCCACCTCAGTGTTTGGCAGAGTACCCCAGGATGACTGGTCCACCACAGTGTCTGGCAGAGTACCCTAGGATGACTGGTCCACCTCTGTGTCTGGCATAGTACCCAAGGGTGACTGGTCCACCACAGTGTCTGGCAGAGTACCCTAGGATGACTGGTCCACCACAGTGTCTGGCAGAGTACCCAAGAGTGACTGGCCACCACAGTGTCTGGCAGAGTACCCAAGGGTGAATGGTCCACCTCAGTGTCTGGCAGAGTACCCAAGGGTGACTGGTCCACCTCAGTGTGTGGCGCAGTACTCCAAGGTGACTGGTCCACCACAGTGTCTGGCGGAGTACCCTACGGTGACTGGTCCACCAGAGTGTCTGACATAGGACCCCAGGGTGACTGGTCCACCACAGTGTCTGACAGAGTGCCCTAGGATGACTGGTCCACCACAGTGTCTGGCAGAGTACCCAAGGGTGACTGGTCCACCTCAGTGTCTGGCGGAGTACCCTAGGATGACTGGTCCACCACAGTGTCTGGCAGAGTACCCTAGGATGACTGGTCCACCTCAGTGTCTGGCGGAGTACCACAGGGTGACTGGTCCACCACAGTGTCTGGCATAGTACCCAAGGGTGACTGGTCCACCACAGTGTATGGCGGAGGACCCTAGGATGACTGGTCCACCACAGTGTCTGGCAGAGTACCCAAGGGTGACTGGTCCACCACAGTGTCTGGCAGAGTACCCAAGGGTGACTGGTCCACCTCAGTGTCTGGGGGAGTACCCTAGGGAGACTTGTCCACCTCAGGGTCTGGCATACTACCCTAGGGTGACTGGTCCACCACAGTGTCTGGCGGAGTACTCCAAGGTGACTGGTCCACCTCAGTGTCTGGTGGAGTACCCTAGGGTGACTGGTCCACCATAGTGTCTGGCATAGGACCCTAGTGTGACTGGTCCACCACAGTGTCTGACGGAGTGCCCTAGGATGACTGGTCCACCACAGTGTCTGGCAGAGTACCCAAGGGTGACTGGTCCACCTCAGTGTCTGGCATAGTACCCTAGGGTGACTGGTCCACCTCAGTGTCTGGCGGAGTACCCTAGGATGACTGGTCCACCACAGTGTCTGGCAGAGTACCCTAGCATGGCTGGTAAACCACAGTGTCTGGCGGGGTACCCTAGGATGACTGGTCCACCACAGTGTCTGGCGAAGTACCCTAGGATGACTGGTCCACCTCAGTGTCTGGCATAGTTCCCAAGGGTCTTAACCAAGTGAGAGAGGCTCCTATAACCAACAGAGGTGGAGCAGCGAATAGACTCAAGTCAAAAAAAAGCAGAATTCCTCTTTGGTGCAATCAGAACATCTTATTTATAGCCCACCATATGTTCAAACAGCATCATCAGAGCATAAATGCACCAAATCTAAAAAAATTATATAAAAACTATTATTTATTTCATATACAAAAGCATTTGTATAAAAACAATGTAAGTTAAAAAAACAGGAGTTTAAAATGATCTTTGCATATCTTTTAAATACTCAATCCAAAAAAGGGAAAACCACAGACATGTAAACAAATGTACAGTTCCACAGTGTTTATACACAAAACCAAGGCAGGAGAAATAAGACAAACACAGTTCATATCAATGAATAGAAACACCAGTCACTATTAGATTATCTGTCACAGTTGGGATATTTTTCTAATCTTTCTCACTAACTCACAGATATCCTAGTGATCTAGTTTCTATACAAACAGAGCATCGACGCGTTTCGGTGGGTAGTCACTTATTCGAACCACCTTCTTCAGGATTGTTGATATATCTCGACTATTCGATTGTGAAATCTACAGTACATGTACACAAAAACAGAAAAAAAGAATTGCAAAGACAATATTCAGAAACAAGATTCAAATATCTCCTATTAAAATATACATTTATATCCTGATGATCCTCTCATTGCCAACAATCGCACTCACATATATCCTCATTCAGTATTCTATTCACATCGCGCTAAATATACAGACTCATAAAGTGAAATACCTTATCAGGTTAGTTTACAAGGAAACACTGCAGCCCTTAAGAGTCTTCAATATACTCTAAATATTTTCTACCGACATATAGCCGACTGAATCTGGTCCAATGTCATAACAGCAGCGTGTTTTCAATTATTCTATAAGAAAACAAATTCTTTAGTAAATGTGGCCTCCTCAAATATCCACAACATATTGAAACTTAATTAAATCGAGAAATATTATCTGTATATTTAACAGGTAACACACAGTACTCACAAGGATAAGAATAAAGGAGACAGTATCTGTGAAAATATAAATATGAAGGACACTTAACCTCTGGTTGTCAAAGAGGAATAAACTTTATCTAACGGTCCCTGCTTGGGTCTAGTACATACCTATCTTCAGACTATCCTTTGTCTGTAAGTTTATTTTTTCGCTATTTCCCAGATGGTTACGGTCCTCACAGTGTCATTCAAAAATTCCTCTATACTTTAGGGAAAATGACATTAAAGATTTCCTGTGTCTATAAAAGATAACCATATATTAGGACATGGGAGCCAGCATGGGTAACTCCAGTTATAACCCATATCATTTTAGTGGACAATGGGGAAAAGATAGCGCCCCCTAAATCGAATGTTTGCGGGGATATATTGTCCCATATTATAACCATATATTTTAAACGTAGGGGCCAACGTAGGTAACTCCAAATCTAGCCCATATTATTATAGTGAACAAACGGAAAAAATAATAGCACCCCCTAGGTCGACTGTCATTGGGGATATATCGTACACACCCTCTGTTAATTCTAAAAATTTCAAAAGCACTATACTTTCAGTATCACAGGGATACTCATCTGTGTGCCACACAAGGTGCAAAGGACATAAACACTATATTTTCTCTTATCCCACCCGTATGTGAGACCCGTATATTATTCGCCCACACTGCAAAATGGTACACATCTAGTATTCAGGCCTGATTCTCACCTTTCATTTTCCAACGCAAACGCATGGACCGTACCTGCGTAAAGAACACGGGGTTGAAAACACTGATTTAAATGCGGCCGTGACGGGCGCACGTGACTGTAGTCTAACCAATCGCCTGTTTCCTTGTTTACATGGATAGCAATAGGGGCTTAACGTCCTAATTAGCGTAAATCACGTGAGAACATGACGTAGGATGAGGAGCGTTTTACCTAGACTGTGGGTGCCATCTTTTAACAGTAAAAACAATATAGAATTCCACTAATCAAGTCCCCTTCGAGATATAAACCGTACAAAATCATGGAAGCTAATGCGCATTGGATTATCATATTACAATGCATCCCGCCGTCAAGCTGTTGGTAACGAGCAATATTTGCACGAAAATCATAATACACGTATAGTGTTATAAGTTTAAGGGTTTTTCGAATAAAACCAAACAGTGGTATTCAAGGATTTTACACATAAGGTCTAGGTCTAATGTAAATTGATTATTTATATTCCTATATCGTACTGCACAAACTTTTTATTGAGGATACCAATTGGAAACTATGACCCTAGGACCAAATTGTGTTCTAACTGATTAGTCGGTCCCACTCTTCTCTTGAGTTTAACCCCTTAAGTACTGTGTTTAATCTAGAAATGTACCACTGTTCCCTTTCTTTCCTATTCCTAGACATATCTCCCCCTCGTTTACCTGTCCAAATTTTTTTCCAGGATAAACCAACGTATATTAAAAGGCACTATGGCCTAATTCTTCAAAATGTGTCACCAGGAGAGCGTTGGGCTTTTTTGTTCGAATTGCTGACATATGTTCTTGCACTCTTGTGCGTACTTCCCTACCTGTTTCGCCTACATAGCCTAAGCCGCAGGGACAGCATATTAAATACACCACATTCTTGCTGCGGCAATTATTCAGAGTCTTGGAAGTTATGCTAATACCATTGTGTTTGATCTCTTTAGTTGGTATACAGAGATCACAGACATTACAGTTGCCACAACGTGTGTTACCGGTGGCTCGAGTAATAGTCATAGTTTCCACTGAGTATCCTCAATAAAAAGTTTGTGCAGTATGATATAGGAGTATAAATAATCAATTTATATTAGACCTAGACCTTATGTGTAAAATCCTTGAATACCATTGTTTGGTTTTATTCGAAAAACCCTTAAACTTATAACACTATACGTGTATTATGATTTTCGTGCAAATATTGCTCGTTACCAACAGCTTGGCGGCGGGATGCATTGTAATATGAGAATCCAATGCGCATAACCTTCCATGATTTTGTACGGTTTATATCTCGAATTGGGCTTGATTAGTGGAATTCTATATTGCTTTTACTGTTAAAAGATGGCACCCACAGTCTAGGTAAAACAGACTGTGGGTGCCAGATATAACCCATATAATTTTAGTGGACAGTGGTTAAAAGATAGCGCCCCCTAAATTGAATGTCGACGGGGATATATTGTCCCATATTATAACCATATATTTAAAAAGTAGGGGCCAACGTAGGTAACTCCAAATCTAGCCCATATTATTATAGTGGACAAACAGAAAAAATAGGAAAAATAATAACACCCCCTAGGTCGACTGTCAACGGGGATATATCGTACACACCCTCTGTTAATTCTAAAAATTTCAAAAGCACTATACTTTCAGTATCACAGGGATACTCATCTGTGTGCCACACAAGGTGCAAAGGACATAAATACTATGGGCCCGATTCACAGAACTAACTTAAGACAAAATCCTAAACGTACTACTATTTTGGTATTCACAGAAGGCACTTACTCATTGATGAGTAAGTGCCTTCTGTGAATACCAAAATGAGTAAGTGCCTTCTGTGAATACCAAAATGAGTAAGTGCCTTCTGTGAATACCAAAATGGTAGTAAGTTTAAGATTTTGTCTTAAGTTAGTTCTGTGAATCGGGCCCAAGATTTTCTCTTATCCCACCTGTATGTGAGACCCGTATATAATTCGCCCACACTGCAAAATGGTACACATCTAGTATTCAGGCCTGATTCTCACCTTTCTTTTTCCAAAGCAAACGCGTGGACCGTACATCCGTAAAGAACCCGGGGTTGAAAACACTGATTTAAATGCGGCCGTGACGGGCGCACGTGACTGTAGTCTAACCAATCGCCTGTTTCCTTGTTTACATGGATAGCATAGGGGCTTAACGTCCTAATTAGCGTAAATCACGTGAGAACATCACGTAGGACGAGGAGCGTTCTGTTGTCCACAGTCATGTCTAGCGGACTACCCTACCATGGCTGGTTGTCACAGTGTCTGGTGGAGTACAGTAGGATGACTGGTCCACTACAGTGTATGGGGGAGTACCCTAGAGTAACTGGTCCACAACAGTGTCTGGCAGAGTACCCTAGGATGACTGGTCCACCTCAGTGTCTGGGGGAGTACCCAAGGGTGACTGGTCCACCTCAGTGTCTGGCATAGTACCCTAGGATGACTTGTCCAACTCAGTGTCTGGCAGAGTACCCAAGGGTGACTGGTCCACCTCAGTGCCTGGCAGAGTACCCTAGGTTGACAGGTCCATCTCAGTGTCTGGCATAGTACCCTAGGATGACTGGTCCAACTCAGTGTCTGGCAGAGTACCCAAGGGTGACTGGTCCACCTCAGTGTCTGGCAGAGTACCCTAGGGTGACTGGTCCATCACAGTGTCTGGCAGAGTACCCTAGGATGACTGGTCCACCACAGTGTCTGGCGGAGTTCCCTAGGATGACTGGTCTACCTCAGTGTCTGGCGGAGTGCCCTAGGGTAAATAGTCCACCACAGTGTATGGGGGAGTACCGTAGAGTGCCTGGTCCACCACAGTGTCTGGCGGAGTTCCCTAGGATGACTGGTCTACCTCAGTGTCTGGCGGAGTGCCCTAGGGTAAATAGTCCACCACAGTGTATGGGGGAGTACCGTAGAGTGCCTGGTCCACCACAGTGTCTGGCACAGTACCCTAGCATGGCTGGTCCACCACAGTGTCTGGGGGAGTACCCAAGGGTGACTGGTCCACCTCAGTGTCTGGGGGAGTACCCAAGGGTGACTGGTCCACCTCAGTGTCTGGTAGAGAACTCCAAGGTGACTGGTCCACCTCAGTTTCTGGCAGAGTACCCAAGGGTGTCTGGTCCACCGTCATGTCTAGCGGACTACCCTACCATGGCTGGTCACCACAGTGTCTGGTGGAGTACAGTAGGATGACTGGTCTACCACAGTGTATGGGGGAGTACCCTAGAGGGACTGGTCCACCACAGTGTCTGGCAGAGTACCCTAGGATGACTGGTCCACCTCAGTGTCTGGGGTAGTACCCAAGGGTGACTGGTCCACCTCAGTGTCTGGCATAGTACCCTAGGATGACTGGTCCACCTCAGTGTCTGGCAGAGTACCCAAGAGTGACTGGTCCACCACAGTGTCTGGCAGAGTACCCTAGGGAGACTGGTCCACCTCAGTGTCTGGCAGAGTACCCTAGGGTGACTGGTCCACCTCAGTGTCTGGCAGAGTACCCTAGGGTGACTGGTCCAACTCAGTGTCTGGCAGAGTACCCTAGGGTGACTGGTCCACCTCAGTGTCTGGCAGAGTACCCTAGGGTGACTGGTCCACCTCAGAGTCTGGCAGAGTACCCTAGGGTGACTGGTCCACCTCAGTGTCTGGCAGAGTACCCAAGGGTGACTGGTCCACCTCAGTGTCTGGCAGAGTACCCCAGGGTGACTGGTCTACCACAGTGTCTGGCAGAGTACCCTAGGATGACTGGTCTACCACAGTGTCTGGCAGAGTACCCAAGAGTGACTGGTCCACCACAGTCTCTGGCAGAGTACCCTAGGGTGACTGGTCACCACAGTGTCTGGAGGAGTACCATAGGGTGACTGGTCTACCACAGTGTCTGGCAGAGTACCCAAGAGTGACTGGTCCACCACAGTCTCTGGCAGAGTACCCTAGGATGACTGGTTCACCTCAGTGTGTGGCATAGCACCCTAGGGTGCCAAGTCCACCACAGTGTCTGGCGTAGTATGCTAGGATGACTGGTCCACCACAGTGTCTGGCAGAGTACCCAAGGGTGACTGGTCCACCTCAGTGTCTGGCAGAGTACCCTAGGGTGACTGGTCCACCTCAGTGTCTGGCAGAGTACCACAGTGTCTGGCAGAGTACTCTAGGATGACTGGTCCACCTCAGTGTCTGGCATAGTACCCTAGGATGACTGGTCCACCACAGTGTCTGGCGGAGAACCCTAGGATGACTGGTCCACCACAGTGTCTGGCAGAGTACCCGAGGGTGACTGGTCCACCTCAGTGTCTGGAAGAGTACCCAAGGGTGACTGGTCCACCTCAGTGTCTGGCACAGTACTCCAAGGTGACTGGTCCACTACAATGTCTGGAGGAGTACGCTAGGGTGACTTGTCCACCTCAGTGTCTGGCATAGTACCCTAGGGTGACTGGTCCACCACAGTGTCTGGTGGAGTACTCCAAGGTGACTGGTCCACCTCAGTGTCTGGCGGAGTACCCTAGGGTGACTGGTCCACCACAGTGTCTGGCATAATACTTTAGGGTGATTGGTCCACCACAGTGTCTGACGGAGTGCCCTAGGATGACTGGTCCACCTCAGTATCTGGGGGAGTACCCAAGGGTGACTGGTCCACCTCAGTGTCTGGCATAGTACCCTAGGATGACTGGTCCACCTCAGTGTCTGGCAGAGTACCCAAGAGTGACTGGTCCACCACAGTGTCTGGCAGAGTACCCTTGGGATACTGGTCCACCTCAGTGTCTGGCAGAGTACCCTAGGGTGACTGGTCCACCTCAGTGTCTGGCAGAGTACCCATAGGTGACTGGTCCACCTCAGTGTCTGGCAGAGTACCCTAGGGTGACTGGTCCACCTCAGTGTCTGGCAGAGTACCCCAGGATGACTGGTCTACCACAGTGTCTGGCAGAGTACCCTAGGATGACTGGTCCACCTCAGTGTCTGGCATAGTACCCTAGGATGACTGGTCCACCACAGTGTCTGGCGGAGAACCCTAGGATGACTGGTCCACCTCAGTGTCTGGCAGAGTATCCAAGGGTGACTGGTCCACCTCAGTGTCTGGAAGAGTACCCAAGGGTGACTGGTCCACCTCAGTGTCTGGCACAGTACTCCAAGGTGACTGGTCCACTACAATGTCTGGGGAGTACCCTAGGGTGACTTGTACACCTCAGTGTCTGGCATAGTACCCTAGGGTGACTGGTCCACCACAGTGTCTGGCACAGTACTCCAAGGTGACTGGTCCACTACAATGTCTGGGGGAGTACCCTAGGGTGACTTGTCCATCTCAGTGTCTGGCATAGTACCCTAGGGTGACTGGTCCACCACAGTGTCTGGCATAATACTTTAGGGTGATTGGTCCACCACAGTGTCTGACGGAGTGCCCTAGGATGACTGGTCCACCTCAGTATCTGGGGGAGTACCCAAGGGTGACTGGTCCACCTCAGTGTCTGGCATAGTACCCTAGGATGACTGGTCCACCTCAGTGTCTGGCAGAGTACCCAAGAGTGACTGGTCCACCACAGTGTCTGGCAGAGTACCCTTGGGATACTGGTCCACCTCAGTGTCTGGCAGAGCACCCTAGGGTTACTGGTCCACCTCATTGTCTGGCAGAGTACCCTAGGGTGACTGGTCCACCTCAGAGTCTGGCAGAGTACCCTAGGGTGACTTGTCCACCTCAGTGTCTGGCAGAGTACCCAAGGGTGACTGGTCGACCTCAGTGTCTGGCAGAGTACCCCAGGGTGACTGGTCTACCACAGTGTCTGGCAGAGTACCCTAGGATGACTGGTCTACCACAGTGTCTGGCAGAGTACCCAAGGGCCACCACAGTCTCTGGCAGGGTACCCTAGGGTGACTGGTCCACCACAGTGTCTGGAGGAGGTACCCTAGGGTGACTGGTCCACCTCAGTGTCTGGCAGAGTACCCTAGGGTGACTGGTCCACCTCAGTGTCTGGCAGAGTACCACAGTGTCTGGCAGAGTACCCTAGGATGACTGGTCCACCTCAGTGTCTGGCATAGTACCCTAGGATGACTGGTTCACCACAGTGTCTGGCGGAGAACCCTAGGATGACTGGTCCACCACAGTGTCTGGCAGAGTACCCGAGGGTGACTGGTCCACCTCAGTGTCTGGAAGAGTACCCAAGGGTGACTGGTCCACCTCAGTGTCTGGCACAGTACTCCAAGGTGACTGGTCCACTACAATGTCTGGAGGAGTACCCTAGGGTGACTTGTCCACCTCAGTGTCTGGCATAGTACCCTAGGGTGACTGGTCCACCACAGTGTCTGGTAGAGTACTCCAAGGTGACTGGTCCACCACAGTGTCTGGCGGAGTACCCTAGGGTGACTGGTCCACCACAGTGTCTGGCATAATACTTTAGGGTGCCTAGTCCACCACAGTGTCTGGCGTAGTATCCTAGGATGACTGGTCCACCACAGTGTCTGGCAGAGTACCCAAGGGTGACTGGTCCACCTCAGTGTCTGGCATAGTACCCTAGGATGACTGGTCCACCTCAGTGTCTGTCAGAGTACCCAAGAGTGACTGGTCCACCACAGTGTCTGGCAGAGTACCCTTGGGATACTGGTCCACCTCAGTGTCTGGCAGAGTACCCTAGGGTGACTGGTCCACCTCAGTGTCTGGCAGAGTACCCATAGGTGACTGGTCCACCTCAGTGTCTGGCAGAGTACCCTAGGGTGACTGGTCCACCTCAGTGTCTGGCAGAGTACCCCAGGATGACTGGTCTACCACAGTGTCTGGCAGAGTACCCTAGGATGACTGGTCCACCTCAGTGTCTGGCATAGTACCCTAGGATGACTGGTCCACCACAGTGTCTGGCGGAGAACCCTAGGATGACTGGTCCACCTCAGTGTCTGGCAGAGTATCCAAGGGTGACTGGTCCACCTCAGTGTCTGGAAGAGTACCCAAGGGTGACTGGTCCACCTCAGTGTCTGGCACAGTACTCCAAGGTGACTGGTCCACTACAATGTCTGGGGAGTACCCTAGGGTGACTTGTACACCTCAGTGTCTGGCATAGTACCCTAGGGTGACTGGTCCACCACAGTGTCTGGCACAGTACTCCAAGGTGACTGGTCCACTACAATGTCTGGGGAGTACCCTAGGGTGACTTGTCCACCTCAGTGTCTGGCATAGTACCCTAGGGTGACTGGTCCACCACAGTGTCTGGCATAATACTTTAGGGTGATTGGTCCACCACAGTGTCTGACGGAGTGCCCTAGGATGACTGGTCCACCTCAGTATCTGGGGAGTACCCAAGGGTGACTGGTCCACCTCAGTGTCTGGCATAGTACCCTAGGATGACTGGTCCACCTCAGTGTCTGGCAGAGTACCCAAGAGTGACTGGTCCACCACAGTGTCTGGCAGAGTACCCTTGGGATACTGGTCCACCTCAGTGTCTGGCAGAGCACCCTAGGGTTACTGGTCCACCTCATTGTCTGGCAGAGTACCCTAGGGTGACTGGTCCACCTCAGAGTCTGGCAGAGTACCCTAGGGTGACTTGTCCACCTCAGTGTCTGGCAGAGTACCCAAGGGTGACTGGTCGACCTCAGTGTCTGGCAGAGTACCCCAGGGTGACTGGTCTACCACAGTGTCTGGCAGAGTACCCTAGGATGACTGGTCTACCACAGTGTCTGGCAGAGTACCCAAGGGCCACCACAGTCTCTGGCAGGGTACCCTAGGGTGACTGGTCCACCACAGTGTCTGGAGGAGGTACCCTAGGGTGACTGGTCCACCTCAGTGTCTGGCAGAGTACCCTAGGGTGACTGGTCCACCTCAGTGTCTGGCAGAGTACCACAGTGTCTGGCAGAGTACCCTAGGATGACTGGTCCACCTCAGTGTCTGGCATAGTACCCTAGGATGACTGGTCCACCACAGTGTCTGGCGGAGAACCCTAGGATGACTGGTCCACCACAGTGTCTGGCAGAGTACCCGAGGGTGACTGGTCCACCTCAGTGTCTGGAAGAGTACCCAAGGGTGACTGGTCCACCTCAGTGTCTGGCACAGTACTCCAAGGTGACTGGTCCACTACAATGTCTGGAGGAGTACCCTAGGGTGACTTGTCCACCTCAGTGTCTGGCATAGTACCCTAGGGTGACTGGTCCACCACAGTGTCTGGTAGAGTACTCCAAGGTGACTGGTCCACCACAGTGTCTGGCGGAGTACCCTAGGGTGACTGGTCCACCACAGTGTCTGGCATAATACTTTAGGGTGCCTAGTCCACCACAGTGTCTGGCGTAGTATCCTAGGATGACTGGTCCACCACAGTGTCTGGCAGAGTACCCAAGGGTGACTGGTCCACCTCAGTGTCTGGCATAGTACCCTAGGATGACTGGTCCACCTCAGTGTCTGTCAGAGTACCCAAGAGTGACTGGTCCACCACAGTGTCTGGCAGAGTACCCTTGGGATACTGGTCCACCTCAGTGTCTGGCAGAGTACCCTAGGGTGACTGGTCCACCTCAGTGTCTGGCAGAGTACCCATAGGTGACTGGTCCACCTCAGTGTCTGGCAGAGTACCCTAGGGTGACTGGTCCACCTCAGTGTCTGGCAGAGTACCCCAGGATGACTGGTCTACCACAGTGTCTGGCAGAGTACCCTAGGATGACTGGTCCACCTCAGTGTCTGGCATAGTACCCTAGGATGACTGGTCCACCACAGTGTCTGGCGGAGAACCCTAGGATGACTGGTCCACCTCGGTGTCTGGCAGAGTACCCAAGGGTGACTGGTCCACCTCAGTGTCTGGAAGAGTACCCAA
The DNA here is from genome assembly GCA_963921515.1 of Calotriton arnoldi. NCBI lineage: Eukaryota > Metazoa > Chordata > Amphibia > Caudata > Salamandridae > Calotriton > Calotriton arnoldi. The sequence continues at coordinate 440,813 of CAWUFW010000456.1, forward strand.
GGGTGACTGGTCCTCCTCAGTGTCTGGCACAGTACTCCAAGGTGACTGGTCCACTACAATGTCTGGGGGAGTACCCTAGGGTGACTTGTACACCTCAGTGTCTGGCATAGTACCCTAGGGTGACTGGTCCACCACAGTGTCTAGCACAGTACTCCAAGGTGACTGGTCCACTACAATGTCTGGGGGAGTACCCTAGGGGGACTTGTCCACCTCAGTGTCTGGCATAGTACCCTAGGGTGACTGGTCCACCACAGTGTCTGGCATAATACTTTAGGGTGATTGGTCCACCACAGTGTCTGACGGAGTGCCCTAGGGTGACTGGTCCACCTCAGTATCTGGGGGAGTACCCAAGGGTGACTGGTCCACCTCAGAGTCTGGCATAGTACCCTAGGATGACTGGTCCACCTCAGTGTCTGGCAGAGTACCCAAGAGTGACTGGTCCACCACAGTGTCTGGCTGAGTTCCCTTGGGATACTGGTCCACCTCAGTGTCTGGCAGAGCACCCTAGGGTTACTGGTCCAGCTCATTGTCTGGCAGAGTACCCTAGGGTGACTGGTCCACCTCAGAGTCTGGCAGAGTACCCTAGGGTGACTTGTCCACCTCAGTGTCTGGCAGAGTACCCAAGGGTGACTGGTCGACCTCAGTGTCTGGCAGAGTACCCCAGGGTGACTGGTCTACCACAGTGTCTGGCAGAGTACCCTAAGATGACTGGTCTACCACAGTGTCTGGCAGAGTACCCAAGGGCCACCACAGTCTCTGGCAGAGTACCCTAGGGTGACTGGTCCACCACAGTGTCTGGAGGAGGTACCCTAGGGTGACTGGTCCACCTCAGTGTCTGGCAGAGTACCCCAGGGTCACTGGGCACCACAGTGTCTGGCGGAGTACCCTAGGATGACTGGTCCACCTCAGTGTGTGGCATAGTACCCTAGGGTGCCTAGTCCACCACAGTGTCTGGCGTAGTATCCTAGGATGACTGGTCCACCACAGTGTCTGGCAGAGTACCCAAGGGTGACTGGTCCACCTCAGTGTCTGGCAGAGTACCCTAGGGTGACTGGTCCACCTCAGTGTCTGGCAGAGTACCCCAGGATGACTGGTCCACCACAGTGTCTGGCAGAGTACCCTAGGATGACCGGTCCACCTCAGTATCTGGCATAGTACCCTAGGATGACTGGTCCACCACAGTGTCTGGCAGAGAACCCTAGGATGACTGGTCCACCACAGTGTCTGGCAGAGTACCCAAGGGTGACTGGTCCACCTCAGTGTCTGGAAGAGTACCCAAGGGTGACTGGTCCACCTCAGTGTCTGGCAGAGTACTCCAAGGTGACTGGTCCACTACAATGTCTGGGGGAGTACCCTTGGGTGACTTGTCCACCTCAGTGTCTGGCATAGTACCCTAGGGTGACTGGTCCACCACAGTGTCTGGCAGAGTACTCCAAGGTGACTGGTCCACCTCAGTGTCTGGCGGAGTACCCTAGGGTGACTGGTCCACCACAGTGTCTGGCATAGTACTTTAGGGTGACTGGTCCACCACAGTGTCTGACGGAGTACCCTAGGATGACTGGTCCACCACAGTGTCTGGCAGAGCACCCAAAGGTGACTTGTCCACCTCAGTGTCTGGCATAGTACCCTATGGTGACTGATCCACCTCAGTGTCTGGCGGAGTACCCTAGGATGACTGGTCCACCAAAGTGTCTGGCAGAGTACCCTAGTGTGGCTGGTCCACCACAGTGTTTGGCGGGGTACCCTAGGATGACTTGTCCACCACAATGTCTGGCAGAGTACCCTAGGATGACTGGTCCACCTCAGTGTCTAGTGGAGTACCCCAGGGTGACTGGTCCACCACAGTGTCTGGCGGAGTACCCCAGGGTGACTGGTCCACCACACTGTCTGGCGGAGTACCCTAGGATGACTGGTCCACCTCAGTGTCTAGCGGAGTGCCCCAGGGTGACTGGTCCACCACAGTGTCTGGCGGAGTACCCCAGGGTGACTGGTCCACCTCAGTGTCTGGCAGAGTACCCTAGGATGACTGGTCTACCACAGTGTCTGTCAGAGTACCCTAGGGTGACTGGTCCACCACTGTGTCTGGCAAAGTACTCCAAGGTGACTGGTCCACCTCAGTGTCTGGCAGAGTACCCTAGGGTGACTAGTCCACCGCAGTGTCTGGCAGAGTACCCTAGGGTAAATGGTCCACCACAGTGTCTGGGGGAGTATTCTAGGGTGACTGGTCCACCACAGTATCTGGCAGAGTACCCCAGGGTCAATGGTCCACCACAGTGTCTGGCAGAGTACCCAAGGGTGACTGGTCCACCTCAGTGTCTGGCAGAGTACCCAAGGGTGACTGGTCCACCACAGTGTCTGGCAGAGTACCCAAGGGTGACTGGTCTACCTCAGTGTCTGGCGGAGTACTCCAAGATGACTGATCTACCACAGTGTCTGGCAGAGTACCCAAGGGTGACTGGTTCACCACAGTGTCTGGCAGAGTACCCAAGGGTGACTGGTCCACCTCAGTGTCTGGCGGAGTACTCCAAGGTGACTGGTCAACCACAGTGTCTGGGGGAGTACCCTCGGGTGACTTGTCCACCTCAGTGTCAGGCAGAGTACCCCAGGGTGACTGGGCCACCTCAGTGTCTGGCAGAGTACCCTAGGGTCACTGGTCCACCACAGTGTCTGGCAGAGTGCCCTATGGTGAATGGTCCACCACAGTGTCTGGGGGAGTACCCTAGGGTGACTGGTCCACCACAGTGTCAGGCAGAGTACCCAAGGGTGGCTGGTCCACCTCAGTGTCTGATGGAGTACTCCAAGGTGACTGGTCCACCACAGTGTCTGGGGGAGTACCGTAGGGTGACTGGTCTACCTCAGTTTCTGGCGGAGTGCCCTAGGGTGAATGGTCCACCACAGTGTATGGGGGAGTACCGTAGAGTGCCTGGTCCACCACAGTGTCTGGCTCAGTACCCTAGCAGGGCTGGTCCACCACAGTGTCTGGTGGAGTACAGTAGGGTGACTAATCCACTGATACGTCTGACAGAGTACTCCAAGGTGAATGGTCCACCACATTGTCTGGCAGAGTACACTAGGATGACTGGTCCACCTCAGTGTCTGGGGGAGTACCCAAGGGTGACTGGTCCATCTCAGTGTCTGGCGGAGTACTCCAAGGTGACTGGTCAATTCAGTGTCTGGCAGAGTACCCAAGGGTGACTGGTCCACCGTCATGTCTAGCGGACTACCCTACCATGGCTGGTTGCCACAGTGTCTGGTGTAGTACAGTAGGACGACTGGTCCACTACAGTGTATGGGGGAGTACCCTAGAGTGACTGGTCCACCACAGTGTCTGGCAGAGTACCCTAGGATGACTGCTCCACCTCAGTGTCTGGCAGAGTACCCAAGGGTGACTGGTCCACCACTGTGTCTGGCAGAGTACCCTAGGGTGACTGGTCCACCTCAGTGTCAGGCAGAGTACCCGAGGGTGACTGGTCCACCACTGTGTCTGGCAGAGTACCCTAGGGTGACTGGTCCACCTCAGTGTCTGGCAGAGTAACCTAGGGTGACTGATCCACCTTAGTGTCTGGCAGAGTACCCAAGGGTGACTGGTCCACCTCAGTGTCTGGCAGAGTACCCTAGGGTGAATGGTCCACCAAAGAGTCTGGCAAAGTACCCCAGGGTGACTGGTCCACCTCAGTGTTGGGTGGAGTACCCTAGGATGACTGGTCCACCTCAGTGCCTTGTGGAGTACCCTAGGGTGACTGGTCCACCTCAGTGTCTGGCAGAGTACCCCAGGGTGACTGGTCCACCACCGTGTCTGACAGAGTACCCTAGGATGACTGGTCCACCACAGTGTCTGGTGGAGTACCCTAGGATGACTGTTCTACCACAGTGTCTGGCAGCGTACCCTAGGGTGACTGGTCCACCTCAGTGTCTGTCTGAGTACCCTAGGATGACTGGTCCACCACAGTGTCTGGCAGAGTACCCTAGGTTGACTGGTCCACCACAGTGTCTGGCAGAGTACCCTAGGATGACTGGTCTACCACAGTGTCTGGTGGAGTACACTAGGGTAACTGGTCCACCTCAGTGTCTGGGGGAGTACCCAAGGGTGACTGGTCCACCTCAGTGTCTGGCATAGTACCCTAGGATAACTGGTCCACCTCAGTGTCTGGCAGAGTACCCAAGGGTGACTGGTCCACCACAGTGTCTGGCAGAGTACCCTAGGGTGACTGGTCCACCTCAGTGTCTGGCAGAGTACCCTAGGGTGACTGGTCCACCTCAGTGTCTGGCAGAGTACCAAAGGGTGACTGGTCCACCTCAGTGTCTGGCAGAGTACCCTAGGGTGAATGGTCCACCACAGTGTCTGGCAGAGTACCCCAGGGTGACTGGTCCACCACAGTGTCTGGTGGAGTACCCTAGGATGACTGTTCCACCTCAGTGTCTTGCTGAGCACCCTACGGTGACTTGTCCACCTCAGTGTCTGGCAGAGTACCCCAGGGTGACTGGTCCACCACAGTGTCTGACGTAGTACCCTAGGATGACTGGTCCACCACAGTGTCTGGGGGAGTACCCTAGGATGACTGGTCTACCAGAGTGTGTGGTGGAGTACACTAGGGTAACTGGTCCACTACAGTGTCTGGCAGAGTACCCAAGGGTGACTGGTCCACCTCAGTGTCTGACATAGTACCCTAGGGTGACTGGTCCACCTCAGTGTCTGGCAGAGTACCCTAGGATGACTGGTCTACCACAGTGTCTGGCAGAGTACCCAAGGGTGACTCGTCCAATGCTACGTCTGGCGGTATACCCTAGAATGACTGGTCTGCCGCAGTGCCTGGTGGAGTACCCCAAGGTGACTGGTCCACCTCCGTGTCTGGCAGAGTACCCCAAGATGTCTGGTCCACCTCAGTGTCTAGCAGTGTACCCTAGGATGACTGGTCCACCTCAGTGTCTGGCGGAGTACTCCAAGGTGACTGGTCTACCACAGTGTCTGGCAGAGTACCCTAGGGTGACTCGTCCAATGCTACATCTGGCGGTATACCCTAGGGCGACTGGTCTGCCGCAGTGTCTGGTGGAGTACACTAGGGTGATTGGTCCACCGTCATGTCTGGCAGAGTACCCTGGGATGACTGGTCCACCACAGTGTCTGGTGGAGTACCCCAAGGTTAATGGTCCTCCTCAGTGCCTGGCAGAGTACCCTAGGATGACTGGTCCACCTCAGTGTCTGGCAGAGTACCCTAGGGTGACTGGTCCACCTCAGTGTCTGGCAGAGTACCCAAGGGTGACTGGTCCACCTCAGTGTCTGGCAGAGTACCCCAGGGTGACTGGTCCACCACAGTGTCTGGTGGAGTACCCTAGGATGACTGTTCCACCTCAGTGTCTTGCTGAGCACCCTACGGTGACTTGTCCACCTCAGTGTCTGGCAGAGTACCCCAGGGTGACTGGTCCACCACAGTGTCTGATGTAGTACCCTAGGATGACTGGTCCACCACAGTGTCTGGTGGAGTACCCTAGGATGACTGGTCTACCACAGTGTCTGGTGGAGTACACTTGGGTAACTGGTCCACTACAGTGTCTGGCAGAGTACCCAAGGGTGACTGGTCCACCTCAGTGTCTGGCATAGTACCCTAGGGTGACTGGTCCACCTCAGTGTCTGGCAGAGTACCCTAGGATGACTGGTCTACCACAGTGTCTGGCAGAGTACCCAAGGGTGACTCGTCCAATGCTACGTCTGGTGGTATACCCTAGGGTGACTGGTCTGCCGCAGTGTCTGGTGGAGTACCCCAAGGTGACTGGTCCACCTCCGTGTCTGGCAGAGTACCCCAAGATGACTGGTCCACCTCAGTGTCTAGCAGTGTACCCTAGGATGACTGGTCCACCTCAGTGTCTGGCGGAGTACTCCAAGGTGACTGGTCTACCACACTGTCTGGCAGAGTACCCTAGGGTGACTCATCCAACGCTACATCTGGCGGTATACCCTAGGGCGACTGGTATGCCGCAGTGTCTGGTGGAGTACACGAGGGTGATTGGTCCACCGTCATGTCTGGCAGAGTACCCTGGGATGACTGGTCCACCACAGTGTCTGGTGGAGTACCCCAAGGTTAATGGTCCTCCTCAGTGCCTGGCAGAGTACCCTAGGATGACTGGTCCACCTCAGTGTCTGGCGGAGTACTCCAAGGTGACTGGTCTACCACATTGTCTGGCAGAGTACCCTAGGGTGACTGGTCCACCTCAGTGTCTGGCAGAGAACTCCAGAATGATTGGTCCACCACTTTGTCTGGCGGAGTACCCTAGGATGACTGGTCCACCTCAGTGTCTGGCAGAGTACCCTAGGGTGACTGGTCCACCTCAGTGTCTGGCAGAGTACCCTAGGGTGACTGGTCCACCTCAGTGTCTGGCAGAGTACCCAAGGATGACTGGTCCACCACAGTGTCTGGCAGAGCACCCAAGGGTGACTGGTCCACCTCAGTTTCTGGCGGAGTACTCCAAGGTGACTGGCCTACCACAGTGTCTGGCAGAGTACCCAAGGGTGACTGGTCCACCTCAGTGTCTGGCAGAGTACCCAAGGGTGACTGGTCCACCTCAGTGTCTGGCAGAGTACCCCAGGGTGACTGGTCTACCACAGTGTCAGGCAGAGTACCCTAGGGTGACTGGTCCACCACAGTGTCTGGCAGAGTACCCCAGGGTGACTGGTCCACCTCAGTGTCTGGCAGAGTACCCTAGGGTGACTGGTCCACCTCAGTGTCTGGCAGAGTACCCAAGTGTGACTGGTCAACCTTAGTGTCTGGCAGAGTCCCCCGGGGTGACTGGTCCACCACAGTGTCTGGCAGAGTATCCTAGGATGACTGGTCCACCTCAGTGTCTGGCATAGTACCCTAGGGAGACTGGTCAACCACAGTGACTGGCGGAGTACCCTAGGGTGACTGGTCCACCACAGTGTCTGGCAGAGTCCCAAAGGGTGACTGGTCCACCTCAGTGTCTGGCAGAGTACCCTAGGGTGACTGGTCGACCTCAGTGTCTGGCGGAGTACCCCAGGGTCACTGGTCCCCCGATACGTCTGTCCTAGTTAAGGCTGCCCAGCTGAATACACTAGGAAAGAGACATCAAACAAAATAATTTACCAGATATTGTATGCATGATGAGTTTACATCTTCATTGTATTGAAACATTTATATAAAGCTTACTAACTGTGTAAGGTGTGTGGTTGGAAGTGTGCTGTAATTGTTTTGATCCAATGTGGGAAGTGCTTCCACCCTTTGTGTGATGACCACTGTGGTGCAGTTATCATGTTATGGGACGCACCACTTAGCAGTGTGATCGATGAAGAAATATGAGAGAGAATTCTCACACTTTATGGTTTTCAGTACGCTGGCAGGTTTGAACAGCTCTGCAGGTCTCTTTATGCTCTTTCTTATGATTTTAGTCCACTAAGCTGGTTACTACACTTGGCTGTCCAGTCTAGGAGCCTTATTTAGTCCTCAGCGGATGGGATACTCCGTCACAAATGTGAAAGCTATCGTGTCTACTGTATTACAAGTGCCATATGAAATAATGCACTAGCAATCCGGAGAACGGGATATCCGGCATGTTTGTGACAGAGTAACTCGCAAGCTGAACTCCAAATCAGCCCAAAGACTTTTAGTTTAAGGTTTATGTTACTGTACAGGCATAGGTTGGAAGGAGAGATGGTCAGGAGACTGCTGGAATGGCCTTTGTTACTATCATTCCATGTATGATCGTCATTGTGAGACGATCTTAGTAAGTAACTAGCTGGTATTGATATTGGTGTGTGGCAGATATCTTCATTTATTCCATACCTATTCACTTCATGATGAGTGGATTGTTGCTGTGGAAAGGTACTGTTATAGGGATTGACATGGTCTACTGATATGTTTTCTGGATTTTTTTCAAAAACACAGAGTAAGGGTACTCTTGACTCCCCTAGCATCAAGGACTTATTCAATGTTGCAATATGTGACAAAGAACCAGATGGACTGCAACCCCAACACCCCGCAAAACACTGAGCATGAAATGAGTGAGGTACGCATTTGGTAATGATCAGTCATGACTCACAGGAATAGTTACCACTCTTTCATCATGAATAGACACACTCCAGACCACTAGTATGCAAGGAATATATTTTAAAGTTTTAAATAAAATCAAAATTCTATTCTAGCGCTCACAATGTGAATACTAGTTATTAAAAAAAAAAGATAGTTGTAAAGATAATAGGCAGAACAACAGAAAATATTGTAACATTATAACAGTATTTAAGGGTTTCTCTGCCTCAATATCTCCAACCCTTTCCTTTTCTTGGCCAACTAAGCAAAACATAGCACCAACAGGAGCCTACTCAAGCTTCATAGATAGTCCATACCACAAACTTTTTCTGAACAATAGAAGCAGTGTTCAAAAAAGAAACAGCAGCTGCTGTTCTTGTCTTCACATCTTGAATTCTATGCTGTCCTCACGCTGGCAGATAAGCCGGTCAGAGGATTTAAAATGCCTTTCATTGTAGCCTTCAGCAAGGACAGCTATTAACAGCTACTGACCGACCCTCCACCTGGAGTCCCTGGATCAAAGTTCCTCTCTAACTAATTACACTTTAATGCAGTTTGTATACTCTGTCTGAGTATTGTTGAACAATTTCAATATAAGCAATCAATAATAAAGCCCCTCTTTCTTTCACCTTTGATATATATCGTGAAATATTGCTTAACTATTTAAAACCAATAACTAAGAAATCAAGACATTAATTTCTATGAAGCCTTGTACATTATTGAAAAACAATAACTAGAAAAGCAATTCAAGCCAGGTTAAAATAAACATGAATATATTTGAGCAAGCTGAATTCTCACATTGCAATGAAAACAAAGTTGTAACAACATTAATAATTGTGCATTCGACTTTAACACATACACCTAAATTAATGAACATGTATAATCCAAAAGGGGTTTCCTAAAATAGAAAATATGTCTAGAATATATAATTCCCTGAACAAATAATGAAGCCTATGCTATGAATATATATCTATATATTTATGTGCAATGATAAGATTAAAAAAAAGTAGGCTAAAAGATATTTTCTCTATTTTAATTATTGTGGCTTGATACAAAGAATCCAAAAGGAATTAGAAGCAGAAAGCTAAAGAAGTAGCAGCTTATCATTGTCTCATTTAAATTTACGTAGTTACGAGAACACATGTACATTTTCAAACATAGCACTGATAAAACAATACAAAATCCAGGCGTAAATAATGATGATTCTTTTGTAGTAGAAGAGAGAAAGCCGTAGACTACAATGAAGATTTATGAATTTTCTCCAGATGTCGATGATGGTGAAGAAGCTTTAAGTTCTCAAAAATGAAGACGTTGAAAAACCACAGGTGAATATGGTGTCAGTGGTGCCAACAGTGATGTGAAAATGAATTTGAGGCCTTTTGCAAAACAACACCAATTGAATTAAAAAATGCAGAATCTGTCAGTGGTCTTGTGCTTACTATGGTAGTCATAGGCGTTGACCCAGGTGATGGCGTTGGAACATCACTAAATATAGCTTCTTTGATGATGGGTAACTGCATTGCAGTACATAATACGCAATGCACTTTGAATGTTTGAACTATTTCCCTACTATCAGGAAACATTACTGGTGGTTGTTCGAATGGAATATCAAAATTAATTGTTTCATAAAAATCATACATTAAAAAGCGTGTCTCATTTGAGAAGCTTGAAATATGTGAAATGACAGAGTCGTCCAATTTTCACTTAACCTGTTCGATAAGTCTCCTCTAAGGTAGAATGCCATTGCTTCATGACAATGGTATTCAGTTGGGTAGATGTCATTTTAATCGACATTGGCATTCCTGCTGGCTTTATTTCTATAGTAAGAAAAAATAAGAATTGCTGCACAACCAACTATCAGATATCTAGTAGAGATTCCACTAAACAGATTTGAAAACAAATAACTGAGGAAGGAATTAATCCAAAAACAGTCTTAAAATCAGTTACTAGGACAGATTTGATGGTCTTAAAAAATAGACTATGCCTGTTGTGTTTGAGGCATGAAATATAGTTGGTAAAAAGTCAACAAAATATGTCAGAAAGTGATTCTGCAGAAGCTGCTGAATTTCAGCTGTGGATCGGGCTGTTTGCAGGGCAAATGTTTCTGCTGCAGGGAACCCAGACACCTCTTTTGTGTCAGAATCACAATAAGCTTTTTTAATTCATCAAAGTGCATATTTATCATATCCATTTTTGGCCAAGGAATATTTTTAGTTTCTTTGAGGGAGGATGGAATGTAATACCGCAGTATGTAATTGTCTTTTGAACAGTTAATAGATAGAAGAAACCTAAGGTTAACCACAGCAAGCATAATTTATTCTAGTTAGATATGAGCCATTTCCTAGGAGTGTATGATAAGAAGGAATGAGTGAGGCAGGTGCTGTAAGGCATTTATAAACAAGGCCAGGCTTCAAAGTGTTACAGGCACCATGTAAAGTGATAGAATCTGACAAAAGATTGAGTGCCCTAGTGGTTTAGTGCATGTAGATACGCTAATAAATGCAAGATTGTCTTTTGTCCAACAGCTGAACTCGAAACAACATTTCCAAGCATGTTGTAGAACAGTATTGTGTATTTTTCATCCCAACCAAAGGATGTGTGTTTTTGACAATCATGGAGGTGAAATGCAGTGATTGGCAAGGAGATTACTCGATACAAGAGCCACATAAGGTGTGGATCATCGGTTACACAAAACAAAGTGCTCTCTACCAGTTCTATTGCTAGAAAAGTGTACAAACCTCCTTTTTGTAGATCAGTATGTGTCTTGAAAACATGGCTTATTTGTTTATGAGCAGCCATGGCACTTTATGCATTTTCTGAGTTTGGAATGCCCAATTTAATTGTGTGAATGCTCACATTTGAGCCTTCCCATGTTTCAGACAATTCAAATCTTATTTTAAAAGATTGAGGGCAGAAGAAATGATGGTTGAGATTGCATTGTTTCTTTATCGGTTTCCGTATTCTTTCTACTACTTCTTTTTCAGAATATTCCTGCTACTCTTTTATGACAGCATGCGTCAGGGAATATATAAGTCTTTTATTTTTTACAGGATGCGGCCACAGAAGGAAATCATTTAAACCCATATATTTACTACGCTTGGACGGGTGTTTTTTATGGCACTCAAATAAGAATGGGACAGCCATTTCTGATATAGCTTTCTTAATTTGTAAATACTTACAGTCATTGGAAAATATATATTATATGTGGCATCTGGTCTGTTTGCCGATGGCCTTATTTGACAGAAGCCTGGGGAGGCCATTATTGAGTTTACTCTTCTGCTCTCCATAAGATAAAATTAAACTTAGGCAAAAAATTGCTCTCTTTCAAAAAGGTTCATTTAAAGAGCTTTTTGTGTGCCAGTCCTTGAGAAAATATCAAGCATAAATTGCTGAAAGGGATCCGAGTCCACGGGGGGTCCATGGAACACTGACCCCTGCACTAAATACAGAGGGGTTTACTTACAAGCCACCTTTAATGATGTTCTGGTGGCTCACACATATCTATGAGGCCATGTAAAGCCACCCTGTACGGTTTTTCATGGCCTCGTAGATATGGTGTGAGGCAGTGCAGCGCAAGCTGCTGCGTTGTCTCACACTGCAATGGGTAGGTGTGCCATGGGCGTTACCATGGGTTTTGCCACATAATACTTATGGCATTTGACACATTCCCAGATTGGCAACAAGCTATAAACCCGGAAATGCGTCAAAAGCCTACGCCTCCCTAGGGGTGGCATAAGGTTTATTTTTGGGAGGGAAGGTGTCCCCTCCCCCACAAAAACAACCTGATTTCAACACAGGCACCCTTGCACCATGGTGCAAGGGTGCCTACGTTGGTGCATCGCAGCAATTTGAGCACCAGCGCTGTAGCAGAGGACAGGAATGCACCATATCTCATAAATACGGTGCATTCCTACCCTTTTGTTTTGATGTAGGGCAGCACAGCAGGAAGGTTTGCAGTGCTGCCCTACGCAAAAAGTTTGTAAATGAGGCCCTAAGCGTGCATTTTTAGTTTCATCACTGATGAGAACGATCCCATTAACTGTCTTTTACACTGGGTTACTTCACACACTTTATCCTTTTTTCCATTTCTTCTGCTCGAACCGCCTCATTTAAATTCAAACTGTAAGGGTTTCCTTGAAGAGCGGAGAAACCAAAAGCAAGAGGCGTGGGATATATAGTACGTAGTACTGGTAGAAGCAGCTCGGTTTTATAACGTCATTGGGTTTCTCTAACCACACTGGTGTGTCCAGGTTTTCTGTGGCATTTACTAACTTTTGCCAAAATGCTTCAGAACTGCAGCTTCCAATGACTTTTCATTATGAAGCAAAGTCTATTCTTTCATCTCTTGATATGCACCTGCCAGTGATTTTACTGGCAGTGAAAGGGCGTCTGCTTTAGCTTGCTTGGAACTGGGGTGATATGTTATTACGAAATTGAATTCACTAAATAAGAAAAGCCATCTCATTTAACATGGGGTCAAGGCTTTTACAGAGTTTAAGAATTGTAAATCCGTATGATATGAGAATATGATGATAGTATGAAAGCTATTTTGATTGCCAACAGTTCTCGTTCGGCAATGGTATTGTTCTGCCCTGCGAGGAGTAGATTTTTCAAAGAAGAAGGCTCTAGGGTGAATGATCCCTGTGTCTGTTTCTCGCTGTGATATCATTCGGGTGACAACATATTGAAAAGTGTCTGCCTCTATAAAGGATCAGGATGTCAAAGCTCAGGAGCCGACATGATTTTTTCCTTGATCACAGAAAAGGCATGGGCAGCTTCTTCCGTTCACTGTAAGGAGGTTGATTTCCTTAAAAGTCTCTTGATGGAGGTCACTATCTCAGAAAAAATGTCCGTACATAGTGCGGAAAGCAGTTTTCTATTCATCCCCTTTGCACATGTGAATCAAATGATAGGACCCCGTAAATCTAATTCGATATATATTGTTGAGTTCTTTATCTGGTCCAAAAGAACAGGAATCAAGGGTAACAGGTATTGATTCTTCATAGTCACTTTTTAAGAGCATTGTGATCTATACACATTGTCAAATCCCCATTCTTTGTGGGGACAAAAAACAATGGGGAAGAGACTGGCAAGGAGGAATGTCTACTCTTTTAAGTGTTGTTTTGGGGTTCATGAAGTTAGTAGATCTGACTACAATGCAATATTGTTTTTGGTATTAAGTCAATATGACACTAAAAGCTTCAGTGAGGGGGCAACACACTAGTTTTCCACTTATCAAACACATCCTGATAGACTTGATATTGAGTAGGCAAACCTTTGTTGGTGGAGTTAGTGGAAGTGGCCAATCAGTAGCCAGTTCATAACAATTTTGGAAGCAAAATGTGGAATCCATAGTCACATTTCGTAGTGTCCAGTCTATATTTGGTATTGCAACTGAAAATCTGAAAATCTGAAAATTGGAGTATCTATTATATCAAATCTGATGGTCTCAGAAATACTGTTGTCACAAACTGATTGGATTGGTTTGGTTTGAAGAGTTTTTTTTCTTTTCCCCTCAGACTATCACTACTTTTTAATTGACTTGTGATTGTACTGACACTTTTACTTCATTAAACAGTCTTGTTTACGGTGCACACAAATTAAAGTGCATAGCATGCCTTTTAAATTAAACACTCAGCAGAGCATGAAAACTAAAGTACATAGCAGAGTACATGCACCTGCCTAATTAGAAAATAATGGTGACAATGGGGAACACACAGCATAGGGAGACCGGGATATGACAATTACTAGTAATGCTGTCCTTCCATTTAAAACCTACATAGTGTGTCTTTTTTTATTTTTTTATTTTTTATTTGTCAATGATTAGGTAATACATAGTACAATCAAATATATCAAACCAATATCGATGCCGCATACTGCCAATATCAAAGCATAATATCACAGATAAAGTAATTAAGCAAGGAGCACAAAAAACAAGAAATACCAAAATACATTCTAGAACCTCAGCCACTTATTTACACTCCATTAAGTATCCTAAAATTTTCAGGAGAGTATCTAAAGCCAAGACCCCCATATTTTATTACATTTAGCGAGTGATCGTATGCCTCTTGACTTGGCCAATGCCTGTTCCATATCATATGTCTGTCGGACTAGAAGCCACCAATCCATCACATTTGGAGGCTTTGGCGATATCCATTCTCGAGCAATAATCAGCCTTGCCGAGACTAACAAAATAGTTAATAAACCGCTACTTTTAGATCCAGCATTACTACAGCCCAGCATAATTTCCCTAATGTCAGGGGTATATCTAACCCCAATTTATGATGAATAATATTCTGGACATCCTGCCAAAATGTTTTTAGCTCTAAACACGTTACAAACATATGTTTGATATCTGCCTTATATATATCACATCTTGGGCACTTCATCCTATCTGTAATTATATTATTAGCCGCCCACTTGGCTATCCTCTCGGGTGTGTAATAGAGAAGACAGATCGTCCGATGTTGGTGTAATCTCAGATTAGTAGAATACACCACCTCTTTTATAGTGCCCAATGCTTGTGTTATGGTGCCCAATGCTTGTGTTATAGTGCCCAGTGCTTGTGTTATAGTGCCCAGTGCTTGTGTTATGGTGCCCAATGCTTGTGTTATAGTGCCCAGTGCTTGTGTTATAGTGCCCAGTGCTTGTGTTATGGTGCCCAATGCTTGTGTTATGGTGCCCAATGCTTGTGTTATAGTGCCCAATGCTTGTGTTATAGTGCCCAATGCTTGTGTTATAGTGCCCAATGCTTGTGTTATAGTGCCCAATGCTTGTGTTATAGTGCCCAATGCTTGTGTTATAGTGCCCAATGCTTGTGTTATGGTGCCCAATGCTTGTGTTATAGTGCCCAATGCTTGTGTTATAGTGCCCAATGCTTGTGTTATAGTGCCCAATGCTTGTGTTATAGTGCCCAATGCTTGTGTTATAGTGCCCAATGCTTGTGTTATAGTGCCCAATGCTTGTGTTATAGTGCCCAGTGCTTGTGTTATAGTGCCCAGTGCTTGTGTTATAGTGCCCAGTGCTTGTGTTATAGTGCTAGCCCCTACAGATGTCTCCAATATTTTACTCCATTGATTGGCCAATCTTCCACAATCATCTACTCTGTTACTACTCAGCCATTTATAAACCTTACTAATCATAGATTCCCTTACTTCATCATATATGAAGTCCCAAACCTCAGACCCAATTATATTAGTCAACTTCAGGTGCTTTAGAAAGTAGTCTCGAATCTGATAATATTTTAACAGCGTATAGTTTGGTAATTTATATATAAGTTGTAGTCTCTCAAAAGCAATAATGCCATTATGATCGAAAAGATCACCCACGCATCCTACTCCCAATCTGACCCAATTTTTCCCCACCCCATCGTGAAATATACTTGGTAAGGCAGGGTTAGAATACAGAGGGAATTTATCATGATATGGAGATATATTGCCTTTATGTAAGATCGCCCGCCAGATATATATGCTGTCCCGAGCGGTCTTGAATTTAACCCTTTTAAAATAATTAGGGTCCATTATTCTATACAGAAACATCTTACTTTCTTCCCCCAACATTAATGTATGAAAAAATAGAATACCCGCAGGATTAATCAGACTACGGAGGCGGCCGAAGAAAGCTGACCAAAAATACATCTTGAAGTCCGGTAACTCCAAGCCGCCTTGACCAAAAGGTAGTTTTAATTTTCCTATCGCTCTCCTAGATTTCTTGTATCCCCATATAAAGCCACCAATGGCCCCTTCTAATCGTTTAAAAAGGAGTTGGAAACCCGTAGTGGAATAGAACGAAAAAGATATAAGAACTTAGGCAGGACTTTCATTTTAATTATATTAATACGACCAATGATGCCAATCGGTAGCTTATGCCAATTTTTAAATGATCTAATTGTATCCTTCAGCAGTTCCTCATAATTAAGAAAAATAATTTTCTCTATTTGTGCTGATATCCGCACCCCCAGATAAGTGACGACTGAACATACCCCTGTATAACATCTAACGGTCTATGATTAATTAATATTTGGGTCTTGTTAATATTTAATTTATACCCCGATATTTGTCCGAATCTAGCAGCCGCCACTGTTATTTCCCCTAATGCTTGCCCCGGGTCTGTGGAGAATACTGCCAAGTCATCCGCATAAGCGGTGACCTTTAAAGAAATTGTTCCATTGCTATATGCACTTATTCGGGGATTATTTTGTAAAACACAGATGAATGGCTCTATGTATAGAGCAAATAATAAGGGTGAAAGAGGGCAGCCGTGGCGCGTGCCACAAGAAACCGAGAAAGCAGATGATAGTAAACCTGAATACGCTAATTTAGCACTGGGTTTATCATATAGGGCTTGTACCCATTTCTTAAAGCGACTGCCAATCCCGAAGGCATCGATTACAGCCCAAAGAAACTCCCACCCCACTCTGTCGAACGCTTTCTCAGCATCTAATAGAATCATACCGAGTGGGGTAGATGTAATATTGGCCACATCGAACGCTGTCACCGCCGTATTTACATGAGTACTTGTATCTCTATTTTGAATAAACCCATGTTGTTGGAAAAAAACCAGACTAGGCATCACCGGAGCAAGCCGGTTAGACAATATTTTTGCAATTTTTTTTGCATCAGTGTTAATGAGAGAAATCGGTCTATATGACCCACATTCCTCTGCTGGTTTATCCTTTTTTTTAAAAAAAACCAATTTTTGTCATATTCCAGGAATCGGGCACTTGCCCATTAACACTGATTGACCCTATCATCTGACTAAAAGACAGCCTCAGATCATCTTTAAAGATTTTATAAAATTCTAGGGGAATAGAGTCTTCCCCCGCAGCCTTACCCGATGGTAGTGCCCCAATTGCCATTTCGGTCTCCTCCCACAGTATCTCAGCATCCAGGGACTCAGCGATCTCCTCCCCTATACTTGGCAGGAAACATCCCTGAATATAATCAAGAATGTCCGCCTGCCTGATAATACCTCACAAATTGCTCTAAAATCTCCTGGGGATGCTTATACAGTCTACCTGCATGCCCTCTAATAGTTGTGATATGGGCATTAGCTCTGTCATTAGCTATTTTATAGGCCAGAATTTTCCCAATTGTTTCCCCATACTCATACTCATGCTTTCGGCGCTTTCCGTACACTAGGGTAGCCGTGCGTTTGGGCACCCAACGATGCCAACGGTGCGCACAAGAGAGCTGGCGAGCTAGCTGTCACGGACGCTTGGTCAAATTGTATCTACTTCAACGGGATATGGCCCCACCGAAAACGATGTTCAGGAGTACCCGTGCCTCTAACCCGCACGATGAACTCCATCCACTCCGGATCACCAACCGACCCCTGCCCACACCACGTCTTCAACAAAGCCGACGCCACCATCGCACCCCATCTCCGGGACATCATCAACTCCTCCTTCCACACCGCCACCTTCCCGGAGAGCTGGAAGCACGCCGAGCTTACCGCCCTCCTGAAGAAACCAACGGCGGACCCCACCGACCTCAAGAACTACCGTCCCATCTCGCTCCTTCCGTTTCCGGCCAAAGTCATCGAGAAGACCGTCAACAGACAGCTTGCCGCCTTCCTCGAGACGAACGGATCCTCGACCCCTCGCAGTCCGGGTTTCGGGCCAACCACAGCACCGAGACCGCCCTTATCGCAGCCACCGACGACATCAGAACCCTAACCGACAACGGGGAAACAGCAGCCCTCATCCTCTTGGACCTCTCCGCGGCGTTCGACACCGTCTGCCACCGCACCCTAGTGAAGCGCCTCAGCAACATCGGAATCCGAGAGAAAGCACTGGAATGGATCATCTCGTTCCTCGCCGGAAGAACCCAGAGAGTCCGCCTCCCCCGTTCAGATCCGAGGCCACCGAAGTCATCTGCGGCGTTCCACAAGGATCTTCACTCAGTCCAACCCTCTTCAACGTCTACATGAGCCCCCTCGCAGCCATCGCACGCCAACACAACCTCAACATCATCTCCTACGCCGACGACACCCAGCTGATCCTCTCCCTCACCAACGACCCCACCACCGCCAGAGCCAACCTACACGACGGGATGAGAGACGTCGCCGACTGGATGAGGAACAGCCGCCTTAAACTGAACTCAGACAAGACGGAAGTCCTCATCCTGGGCTCATCACCCTCCGCCTGGGACGACTCCTGGTGGCCCCCGGCCCTGGGCACCGCGCCCAAGCCAACGGACCACGCACGCAACCTGGGCTTCATCCTGGACTCCTCCCTGTCAATGACCAGACAAGTCAACGCCGTCTCATCTTCGTGCTTCAACACCCTGCGCATGCTCCGCAAGATCTTCAGATGGATCCCCACTGAAACCAGGAAGACCGTCACCCAGGCACTCGTCACCAGCCGACTGGACTATGGGAACACCCTCTACGCCGGAACCACAGCCAAACTTCAAAAAAGACTCCAGCGCATCCAGAACGCCTCCGCACGACTCATCCTGGACATCCCCCGACACAGCCACATCACCGGACACCTGAAAGACCTGCACTGGCTCCCCGTCAGCAAGAGAATCACGTTCAGACTCCTCACCCACGCACACAAGGCCCTCCACGACCTGGGCCCAAAGTACCTCAACGACCGCATGACCTTCTACACGCCCACCCGCCAGCTACGATCAACCAGCCACGCCCTCGCCACCGTACCGCGCATCCGCAGAACCACCGCCGGAGGAAGATCCTTCTCCTACCTGGCAGCCAAGACCTGGAACTCCCTCCCCACTCACCTTCGGCGAACCCAGGACCATCTCTCCTTCAGGAAGCAGCTCAAGACCTGGCTGTTCGAGCAATAACTTACCCCCTCCCCCAGCGCCTTGAGACCCTCCCGGGTGAGTAGCGCGCTCTATAAATGCCGTGATTGATTGATTGATCTAACCGAGCGCTGGGGGGTACAACAGCGACTCGGGGTAGTAATTTGGATGACGAAGACGTGGAGATACAGAGGACGGACTCTCCCAGCTCGGCTTTTGGACTGGGGAAGGTGGGAAAACCTGTGTTGCAATTCTTGCAATCAAGGAAGTCAGTGGAATTGTTCTCTTCTGATATTGTGGCGGAAGCTGATACTTTTAATAGCGGCAAGATGTTAGCAGATATAGTGAGCCAAGCAATTGGGGTGCAACACAGTAGCAAGACTTCTATCTCTACAGGTCATATTGTTGGAAATAACTTGCAGGCACCGCCTCAAACATTTCTTCAGCCTCAGCCTCAAACTCAACTTCAGTCTAAGGAAGACTTAGATAATGGGAGGGCCCCAGATTTGGATAGGGGCTCGATTGAAGGGGGGACCGAACATGGAAGCCTATTTACCAAACCTGCTGATCCAGCGACTGTCTAGGACTCCTCGAGAGTATCTGAGGAGCCCAAGGTTGTCGAAGACGGAGAGAATGTGACAGCAACTGAGTCCGGAATATCTAAGCCTGGCGAAAGTAATCCTGAGGCGATTGGGAGTCTTGGTAATACAGGGATTCCTATAAGCCCTATTACTCCTGTAATTGTAACTGTGCCTAATGAACTGACATTGGGTGATCTGAGCACCTCGTCTTTGGCTTCTGCTACTGATATCGACCAAGTACAAGAACAGTGCCAGACCCAGTCTCCCTCTGTGTTGCAGCATGAAATCATAGTTGGTCAACAGAAAAAAACAAAAAACCTACATAGTGTGTCAAATTAAAAATTGAAATTAATGGTGTCTTTAAATTATTGAAAGATGCAAAGGTCTTGCATGTGGTTTGCTGCACTGTTTTATTTAGAATTACAGGGGGCTCGTCACAAACTGCCACTTGTAGTACTTTTGTAGTACTACAATAGTACTACTAAAGTACTACAAAATGCTACTCCTAAACCTATGAGTGCAAATGTCCAATTCTCCTGGTTTTTCTATTGGGAGATCCTGACACATATAAGTTTACTATTTAATAGTAAATGTTGGAGGGATCGGAGGAGTGGCTGGAAAAAGAGGCATGGATAAGGAGGGGTTTAGGGAGAGTTGGGGAGGGTTTTTAGAGAGGGACAGACACCCACCCACAAAAGAGTAGGCCCACTACTATTTACAAACTGCTCTTCTAACTTTATGCATTCAAAAGGGACCCGAAATGGTAGCAAATGTTTCTCCAGCTGAGGGCTGGGGTAAATCCATGACCACACCCAGCCAACCGCTAGTGCTGCAACATCTTACCATAGAAAATAATGGTGGTAGGGATTTAAAATAAAATTCCATAGGAATTGATATTAAATTAAATTATTTTATCTAGTTAAACATATAAATACATATAATTTAATAATAAAAAAATCTAAAAATATTATGTATTTATTATTTAACTATAACGTTTTTATCAATCTTTTTTAATTTATAAATTAATGTAATATTAATGGTTAATAAAATATGATTTAATTACTTTTAATTAATTCTCCACATAATTTTAATAATTATTTATGCATAATAAAATTTTCAGATTTTGACATTAGGTGGGAATTTATTTGTTAATTTCAACTTCTGAAAATATTTTTAATTTAATTTAATATATTTAACTTCATTAATGATTTGATTTAAAATTACGTTCAGAGTGCTATACATCACTTTTTATTTTGTTCTACATTTAGAATAAATATATAAAATTAATTTATATAAATATTTATCATAAAATATTTGTTCTATTGTTTTAGTTAAATAAACTTTTTTGCCTTTCCTTATACTTTACCAAAGGGAGACTCCACAGTCAGGGTGGAGATTTCTTTATGGTAAAGCTTAGGGGAAATTAAAAAAAAAATATTAAATCTTATATTAAATTAGAATTTACATTTACATCTATGCCTTAGCATCATCAACATGGCTTCCCACAATATGGCAGTAATTGGCACCATCAAGCCAGGACCAGCATTATGTCTGAGTGGGCGCTATCATACCACACATGCTCTTGCTATGTCATGAATTATCACCATAAGGCAGGGGCCACCTGTAAAGCAAGTGTGGGTGCTGTGGATGCCCACAATGTGTCAGAAACCTCCAGCATTGTGCAGTGGATGCGTACAATAAGAAAAGAAGTAACACCGTACAACCCGAAGCATCACTGCACCATGGACGTCCATCAAATGCCTAGCAAAGATTTTAACAGGATAAAACAAAAAAAAAGACCCATCTTAGTGATTTGCAAATGATAAATATTTGCTGAAACGTGATTTCCAGAAAATATTGTGTGTTCGCTGTCTAGTTTTATGAGTAAAACTGTATGTCTGTGCAAATGAAGGGGCATATTTATCACAGGCTTGTGTCGCTTTTGCGCCTCACAGCGAGATGCATAAGCGACGCAACCCTTAAGTTTGATTTATTAAGCCATGCAAGACAACCTCGGGTGGCCCTGAGTGGCTTCATAAATCTAGAATAACGCAACGCAGCACAAATCACCGCATTGCATTCCTCCGCCTCAGGGAAGCGTCCCATGGGCGGTGCGTGGCAGGGCCGGACTGGGAACGCAAACCGGCCCTGGCAATTGAGTCGGACCACCCGCGGGTTGAGGGGGGCTAACACTGCAGCTATTTTTGATACAGGGGGCTGATATTGCAACTATGCTGCAAAACCGCTCTTCGGTAACAAAAACAGCCCCCCAGGGATCCAAAAGTGGCCCCCAACCTGGCGGCCCACTGGGGAAACGCCCGGTGCCCGCTATGGTCAATCCGGCCCTGGTGCGTGGGTGTTTCCACACAACACCCATGGATTTTGACGCATTTCCAGATTACCATTAGTGGTAGAGCAGGGGCTACGTCGAAATGCTACTCATACCCAGGGGAAGCGTAACAAGGAGAGCTATGTTTATTCTACTACTTTTTTCCTTTTTCTATTTGTGTTGCATTCTGCAGCACACATAGAAAGAGGAAAATACCTCAGAGGATTGTTTTTGTGCAGGAAGGAGTCCCTTCCTGCACAAAAACAATCCTGCTTACAAAGCAGGCACCCTTGCACCATGGTGCAAGGGTGCCTGCATTGGCGCTAGGCAGCACATTGTGCGCCAGCGCTGGGTAAAGACAGGAATGCGCTGTATTGTGTTAAATACAACGTATTCCTGCCCTTTCTCTGTCACAAAGCGCAGCAAGGTGGCTTGCTGCTCTGCGCTGCGTGACTCAATGATAAATAAGCCCTTTAGTGGCCATTTCAAAGGGAAATTGCTGTGTATAAATGACAGTGTGCGACCACATCATGCTTTAGTAATATACGTGCTGCCGTTTGCTCTAAAGTGCACCACAGCGACATACCACGCCCTTATCAGTCAGTCAAATCGTCTTTATTTCGATTATCGTAATCATAAAAGACACAGTTATGACCATGATTCCATTTAAAACCATATAAAACATCAGAATTAAAACAATTTAAAAAAAAAGTTAAAATCCGTACATCTAAATCCATACTCAATAAAGTGCTCAGTGCAAATACAAGACATACGTCGAATTGCTGACATATCTGACGGCAGCCCTATCTGCCCCCCTCCTAAATAAAACAACATACACCGATACTATTTGTTTTGACCATCCACTAAAATGCTGATCCAGAATTCTATACTAGGGATTAACATTATTGGGTCCAGCCAGCGAATTTTGGTGGGTCCTCATCGAGGTAGCTCGTATGACCCACATCCACCCCAAAAATTTGGCAACAGCAATCACTAAAAACTCCTGGGTACTAGATTTCAAAATTCTCAAAGCCTCAGTGCTAGATCTTGTGCCCAGTCGTAAACAAATCGGTTTCAGCCACTTATTCCTTGGAGCCTTATAGGCTGGACATGCAAATAGGATGTGGGCTAAAGATTCTAAGTGGGCAGGGCACGTGGGACATTTACCATCCTGTTGGGAGCGCCACCCACTGGTGAAAGTTTTTATTGGAAGGGAGCCCACCCTAAATTGATGGAACAGCTTCCTGTCCCTTGGCTTGGTGATAAAGTTCCAGTATGGCTCGTACTCGGTCGCCTCTTTCAACTCCAAGAACAGCCCAGTTAGGGAAGACCCTGGAGTTGCAGAGTACTGATCGGACTTTACCATGTTCCAGTAAGCTGACCTAAGGTCCTTTTTGGAGGGAAAAGGGCTACCTGCTGGATCTTCCCACAAATTGCTCATCCCCATTTTTGCTAGTAAACTCTTGATTGTGTTCAACCAAACAATCTTTCCTGAACGGTCCGCCCCCCATACATCAGCTAGCGCCTTTGTATACATGGACAGTTCTGGAGTCGACCAAAGCCTTCTCCAGAATGCTAATGGCCGAAAACGGGCTGTTTCGGCTATTGCGTTACAACCCAGATCCATAAGAAGGGGTTTGAGCGGGGTGGATTGAGGGAGACCTGTTAATGCTCTCATCATTTTATTCTGAGCTATTGATAATGGGGTTAGATTGTCAAAACCCCATAATTCTGCACCATATAATATAGAGGTGCAAATCTTAGTGTTGTAAATTTTTAACGCCGGGCCTATCGGCTTTGTCTGTGAAAGCCTTAGTTCTTTAAGGAGGGCACCAGCCAACTGGGCATGTTTTAGGGCCAGTACATCGATCTGCGGCTTCCATTGAAGTTTCCTATCTAAAGTTATCCCCAGGTATGTGAATACATCTGTTTGTTCTAGGAGTGTATCATTCATATAGATTTTCCCTTTAATCGCCTTACTTTTGTGGAGGACCATGAACTTGGTCTTCTCCACATTGACCACAAGCTCATGATCGCGACAAAACTCCTCAAATCTAACCAAAGCAGACTGCAACCCCTTTTGCGTCTTAGAAATTATCAGAGTATCATCTGCGAACATGAGAAGGTATCTTCATACCAGCCAATGTGGAGGCATCTGTTGGATGGGACATGAAGTATTGGACTACCCTATTAATGAATAAAGAAAAAAGGGTCGGTGCCAATACACACCCCTGACGTACTCCCTTAGATACTGGGAATCTATCCGTGGTGTTGCCCTGCGAACCCCAACGTACCTGTGCAAAATTTGAGTCGTGGAGTTTGACCAGAAATGCTACAAGTTCTAATGGCATCCCCATTTCCACGAAAGCGCTCTACATCTTATTGCGGGGCACTAGATCAAATGCGGATTTGAGGTCAATAAATGCCGCATAGAATGTGCCCCCACCGATGGTAACCACCCGCCAATAGACTAGCATAAATCTAAAAACCTGATCTAATGTTCCCGTGTGGGGACGGAACCCAGCCTGTAGTGTGGACAGAATATCGTTTTCCTCAATCCAGGACTGAATTCGACACAGCACTAGTCTGGCAACAATCTTTTGGATCGAATCAATAAGGCTGATCGGCCTATAATTGCCTGGTAACGTTCGATCCCCCTTTTTAAAGATCGGGAGTATTTCGGCTCCTTTCCAAGTATTAGGGATAGGGGCACCACTAGCTATGGCATTGGCGAGAAAATGTATATATGTTGACCAGAGTTCCTTATCATGCAAAAACAAATCTGCTGGTATACAATCCAGGCCAGGGCTCTACCTCTTGGGATCATTTTCAGTACCAATTCAACCTCCTTGATAGTGAAGTATAGTGATGAATCAGGTGTAGGGGGCTGAAAGAGTTCTACACAATTAGAGGCTACCGCAAACTGCGCCTCGTAATAGGATATCCACTGCTCGGGCGCAACATGGTTGAGTGGTATTGGTGATGACTCTCCACTTCCCCACTTTACCAGCTGCCAGAATTTAACCATGTTTTTCTCCTTACTGGCAGTGAACAGATCTTCCCACCTAGACTCATCCCAATCCTTCTTAGCCTGTAGTTGGACTCGTTTATACCTGGCCCGCGCTACCTTGACGTCACTTAGGATTTTGGATCGAATTGCTCTTGATAGGGCCTTATAGGCCTCCCTACAAGAAGCATTGTACCATGATCTTTGCTTGGAGCAAGGTTTGGGAGCCAGTTTTTTGGTCTTAGTAAAAAGGTTTTTGAGTGCATGGAACATTTCACTATGAACCTGTGGGATGGAGGAATTGATGGCTTCCTGAGACTCACTTTTGAGGAGAGTCGCAACAGAACAAGTAACCAAGGCCCTCATCTTTCTCAATGTCTCAGCGTTCTCGATTACCTGAGCCCATTTTACTCTCCTGGTATCATTTGTGAGCACGACGTCAGATGTTACTATCTCTTCACCCACCTCATCTAGTCTGGGTATACCCACTACCTGCAAAGATAAAATCAGTGGGTTATGGTCACTTTCAATTCTCTCGTAAACCACCATGTCTAGGAGGGAAGACCAAAATTCAATATTAAGCAAAATGTAGTCTATACGACTAATACGTGACCCATTGTTGAAGGTATGGCTGCCAATTTTATCTGAATGAGTCCTCCCGTTGGCTGCCCTGACTCCCTGTCCCAAACAGAGCCCTTTCAATTGGAGAGCTGCCTCCGTCCATTGCTTTATAGGACATAGATCTAGTGCTGGAATGTTCCACAGTGCGTCCTCCTCTGCACTAAAATCACCATTTCCTAGATCTAAGGGTTCGAATGTACAATTGAAGTCCCCAACTATTATTAGGTTACCACTATCCCTATTTTTTGTTAAAAAGGTTTCTAAAAGGGTGACTACGGGTGAACATTTACCACCCGGTAGCCCCCTGGCATAAACGTTGACAATCAGAATATCCAGTTCTTTTCCCAATAGCAAACGGATAGCCATGATTTCTGGGCTATCAATGAACACTTCCTCCACCTTAAGACCTGCCTGTTGTCTGATCCATATGGTAAGGCCTCCAAAGGGGCGACCCCTTGGTCCTCTATATGCCGCTTTATAAAAATTTAAGAGCGCCCAGGTCTCCTGAAACACCCATATATCATATTTGTCAACAAAGACTAACCAGTCAGAAGATGAGGTTTTTGAGACTAGACCTGCTATATTCCATGAACCCATTGTCAAATTTGGCACTTTATGCCCTAGTTGCCTTGTTTTTACAGGAAACGGGGTATTTCAACTGTTAGTACTAACCACTGTACTTGTAGCAGAGACACATGATAAAGGGTAAGGAAGGTCTGGAGAGCTGTTCGTAAGGCCTTCTTCACCCGAAACAGTGCTCGAATCCGATCCTTTTTGTTCTACTACACCCTTGTCCCTACTAACACATGCAGAAGTTACCCACTCCACTTCCTCTGGGATGCCCCAACTTTGGACGAGGGGTACTGCGCTCCTTAACCTTCAATCAACCTTGTCTAAGGAGGACTCCTCGCTGCCACGTCTATTTTTGAGGTTAGTATTATTACTGGTGTAATTAAAAGCAGGGGCAATTTTGATCCTTACATTCGAAGTACTCAAATGCGAGGTTCTTAGCTCGAACGCTACCAGGTTGTGAACTAGGTCTATAGACCTAAGGGTTAATCTAACGCAATCTGTACTAGAGTCCTGGGACTTAATTCTGGTTGCTGAAACAATATCCTCTCTAATTATTGAACGACACTTCCTAACTTGCCGTAACCAATGAATGCATTTGTTAATCAGTGTCTGCTCTACCTCAAAGAGTGACCTTTGTGATACTTTCGGGACATTGGTCAAATAAACTTGACATTGAGAAACCCCTATTTTTGCCTCTACCTGTCTTCTATGCTCCTGCAAATCTAGATTGGAGCCTCTATGATGTGCGGAAAAAACTTGAGAGTGGTTCACAATACCTTTTTTTTTTAAATTTGTTTATTGCTTTTATCAACAATGAATCAGACATATGAAGGATATTGTACATAGTCATATAAAGTAATAAAAAAGGACAAATTATATGACCGCACCAATAATAACAATCACGTTCCACCGCTGGTGCTCACATTCCGTAGTGAGCTACATGATTCCTACATCTAGCGGTGAGTATCCAGTTTGTCCCCGGTGCAATGGCTAGGATCATTCCCATCATCTCTGTCTACGACAATCCACATAATAGCAATTAACAATCTACAAATCTATTCTAATACAGAAAAAAAAAAATATCAATTCTTTATTAACTATAACACCCCAATTTGTCCCTCCCCCCCGGCATGGTCGGTCCCAGCCGACACTTACATCAGCAGTGCAGTATCTACAGGTTCCATTGCACAAGTATGGTTCTTCAAGTCAATCTTATAGTAACTAAACCATTCCCATAGCACACCATATAACGTCAGTATGTATCCTGCATCGGCGAACCACACCAGCCTGCTCTATCAGTCTCATGTGCGGTTTCCTCTCTCTGTTCAGTAATCTAAAATATCTATTGCAGCATATGCTCCCAACATTGCATGCCACTCCATTGAAACCGGTATTTTTCTAAGACATCTGCTCTCCTCCCGTTGTAGTTCCACTCCCTCCGCCTTGCCCCATTTCATCATTTCCGCATGCCAATCCTGAATAGATGGAGCCCTGGCAGCCTTCCATCGGGAAGTGATGGTCCTCTTAGCCAAGAGGAGCGCAAGGTTAGTGAATCGCACAGTCGGCGTTCCTCTCCGTCCCCGGGGCCCCCTGCCTAGTATGCAACACTCCATGGTGTCCCCCTGTCTCGTTGAGGGCGACAGTTGCCAGTATTGCGCACACTGTCGACCAATAATGTCTCAAATGCGGGCAAGCCCATATCATATGGAGCAGGCCCGCATCATCTGTCTGGCAGCGCGGGCAGTCGCTATTCGTCCCTGGGAACATCACCCTTAGCCTACGTGGGGTCAGATATGCCCTATGTAGTATCATCAACTGTATAAATTTAAATTTCGGGTTTCGGGAAACTTTCCCAGGGAACCCTAAGATGTCGTTCCATTCTTTATCTGTGAACACCCGGCCCGTGTCACCCTCCCATTTATCCCGCAATGCCCGCAGTGAGAGCATTTTCTCGGTGTGTATCCCAAATGTGAGCCATTTCGTTAGGCGGGCCCCGTCACCCATGAGGTACTGCATAGTAAGCAGCGCATTCGTGGGGGGTTCAGTGCCAGCAGGTGACCATGTGTTGCGAACGTACCTGGTGATGCCCGCATGCATAAGGAACAACGCCGTAGGGGCACCGTGGGTATGAACAAATGCTTCGTGCGACATCAGCAGGCCATCCTCAAAGAAATCCCCCACTGTGGTAACGCCTGCCTCCGTCCACGCCTGTAGGGCCCGACTAGTCGTTAGTCCCATGCGCATAGGGAGTCCCAACAATGGGATAGTAGGGGCATAGGGAGCAACTTGGCCCGTGTAGCGTACTGCGTTTCTCCAGTATGTAATAGCCAGATTAAGTAGCGGGGGAATCTCTTCCCGTGAGGGGGCATTCGGTAGCAATAGCTGATGTATAGTGCCTTTGTTCCTGTCCCGCGGTGTCATGCCCAGTTCATGTAGGTTGCGTCCGGCCAGGCAGTACGCTAACCACTGTAGTTGGCTGGCATAGCAGTACGCTCGAAGGTCTGGTACGCCTAGCCCGCCGCCCTTCGTGGGAAGTTGCAATTTCGCCAGACTAATTCGCCTTCGCCCAGAGCTCCAGATCAAGTCTGTCAACAGGGAGTTCATACTTTAAAGGTCTTTGCAGGGACCACCAGTGGCAAATTAGTAAAAAAATACAACAGACGTGGTAATACCACCATTTTTGTAATGGCCACCCGTCCTGCCACTGATAAGGGCAACGTGATCCAGAATCGCACTTGGGTTCTAAGAGCGGAGATCGCACGCCCCAAATTTCCGTCTAGGAGGTCTAGGTTTGAGCGATATATCTGTATTCCTAGGTATTTAAACGTGTCAGGCGCTATCTGGAAGGACCAAGGGCCAAACGTGAAAGATCCGTTTCGTCCGCCCTCTTTAAAAAAATACGCATATGACTTCGCTGCATTAATAGCCAAACCCGATAGGTCCTGGAACGCCGAGAAAAGGGAGGGCATGGGACTCGGGTCAGCTGACATGTCACTGATATAAAGGATGAGGTCATCTGCATAGGCCGAGACCGTATGTATTGTGCCACCGCGCAGGATCCGTTGGTCTCCCGCCAGGGTGCGGAGTTTATACAGCAATGGTTCTAGCGCCAATATGAACAACAACGGCGACAGGGGGCAACCCTGCCTCGTCCCTCGGGCAACCGTATATTGGCTCGAGACATGGCGACCCGTTTGTGCTCGCGCCGTGGGGTTCGTATAGAGTAGTTTCACCCACGCTATATATTCGTCCGGTATACCATAACGGGCGAGGGCGAGGAACATATAGTCCCACCGTAGGGAGTCAAATGCCTGCCGAAGATCAAGAGAGATACAGCCTTCGGCAGTGGTCGCATCGTGGGTGCCCATCATAACCTGGTGTAAGCGCCGAATATTAAGGGCTGTACTTCTGCCAGGTACTAACCCACATTGATCCGAGTGTACCAGTGTAGGAATCAGCGGATTGAGTCGCACGGCTAGGATCTTGATCAGGATTTTATAATCCGTGTTCAAGAGTGACAACGGTCTGTAGCTGGGGATAAGTAGGGCGTCCTGTCCGGGTTTCAGCAGTGAAACCACTATCGCTTGCAGTGCAGTGGCCGGCAATCCACCACCCGTCAGGGAGTCTCGGTAGAGACATTGCAGAGAGGGGGCTAGTAAATCAATGTACGTCGCGTAAAATTCAGCAGGAAGGCCGTCAGACCCCGGGGTCTTGTTGCGCGGCAGCGCCTTGATTTTTTGTCTGATCTCTTGTAGTGTTATGGGCTTCGAAAGGTCGTCCCTTTGCGGCTGCGTCAGTTGGGGGGCATGCATGTCGGTAAAAAATAGATCGAGATTTGTGTGGTCGACATCTAGGGGTGGGCTATAGAGGTCCGCATAATATTCTTGAAACGCAGTGTTAATGTCGAGTTGCGTGTACAGCGTCTCATCCCTGTCGTTGCGGATTTCTAATATGGGTGTAATGGGTGGAGCATTACGGACGAGGCGTGCTAGCAGTGGTCCCGATCTATCAGCCTGGGTATGTTGTTTTTGCAGGTATAACCTATGGTCTACCACCCGTAGCTCTTCCAGGAGCTCCGCATATTGGATATTAGTTTCCTGCAATTGTGTCATTTGGTCATTCGTACCGGCGGCCTCTCCCGCTAGCGCAGTCAGCCTATCCTCTGCTTCCTTAATGCGCTCTAGCAGAGAGTGCCGTACTCCCACCTTAGTGTTAATCGCCACCCCTCTAATTACCGCCTTAAAGGCATCCCACTCTATCTGTCGGGAGCCAGCAGTCCCCCTGTTATCCACAAAATAATGCTCTATCACCTCAGAGAGAGTATGTCTGAACACTTGGTCCTCCAACAGCTCGGGCTGCAACTTCCAGGTTGGGATCGGAGTGGGAACCCTACCCCATCGTACAGCTAATTCCACGGGGTTATGGTCTGATAAGGTTTTCCCCATGTGGAGCACAGAGACAACTGCTCCCAGCAGGGGGGCAGAGCACATAAAGCGATCTATTCTTGTATGCAGTCTGTGTGGGGGCGAGTAAAAGGTGTATTCCCGATGTGCCCTGTGCTGTGCTCTCCAAGCGTCGTGTAGCCCCCAGCCATCCGCCCAGCCCGCTAGCGCTTCAGCTTGTCTCCGACTCTCAGTGGCGTGTAGGGGGGGGTGTGATCTGTCCAGGTGCACGTCTAACACAGCATTAAAGTCCCCACCTATCACCCAGGGGTATGCCACCCAATCTGTCAGTAATGTGCTTAATGCTGTTAAAAATTTATCTTGGTCCGCATTTGGGGCATATATGCAGCCCAGGACCACATGGGCTCCGTCCAACAGACCGTGCAGCAGAACATATCTGCCATTGACATCTATTTTTTGCTCAAGTGGTTTAAAGGGAACAGTGCCACGCAACCATATCGCCGCCCCCCTGGAAAAAGCCGAATAAGTTGTGGCAAATAATTGGCCCCTCCATTTCCGCTGTAATTTAAGAGCCTCAGAGGCATTGAGATGAGTTTCTTGCAGGTAAGCTATATCAACCCGTCTTCTGGTAAATTGTGTCAGTATGCGGTGCCTCTTAGGGATGGACCCTAACCCTCGCACATTCCACGTACAGTGGAGGTATGTGTCATGTATTACCATAATGACATTTAAGATGGTCAGTTACTGTCCTCATCAGGATTCGGACCGTACGTAGGAGATCTGTTGGGTCGCCAAGCATGCCTCTATCCAATCATACCCCAATGCTAGGTTCCCCCATAAAACGGCGGACGACCAAACTCGAAACAGAAGCCCAACATGGGCTATAACCAAGATATACAACAGCGCAGTCGCTCGGGGGGCGAGGGCCAAAACTGCGTCGGGTGGAAACATGATATAGCATACATGCAATCATTTCTCATTTGTAACAGCATTTTTCCCTATAAAGCAAGTATATTCTAAACCATTGGGTGACCGGCAGCCTCGGTATACATTTGACATATTCTATACATGCGTTACCACTGTGGTGTATCCCGTGGGATACCATCAGATGTCTCGAGCCACCTGTGCAGTAATAGTAGGAAACAGTGTTAAACTAGTGTCTGATGCAGACTGCACCGTCTCTGCATCCGATGAGCGGTCCGAGAGTTCCTTGTGGTGTGCATCATGGGCTGCCAATGCCGCCGCAGTTAGGATAGCGTCCTGTTGACTAGACGTGATCTGTTCCAGGGTGGGGGAGGGAGTCTCTAGACAGCTCGGAGGCGCCCGTCCCCGTCCGGGGTAGGCCTGTCATCCGCGTCGGGGAATCGTGTCGCATCCGCTCCAAAGGTAGAGGGTCCTGAGACGTCGCCGGGGCGGCCGTCGTCTCCAGCCAGTTTGTCACATCCTCTGGGGTCTCAAAGAAGTACGATCTCTGACCTGAGATCACTTTTAAGCGGGCCGGGAAGAGTAGGGCGTATTTTAAATTGCGGTCACGCAGAATCCTCTTCACCCCCAGGAAGGTAGCTCTTGCTTTCTGAACTGTCGGTGTAAAATCCGGATAAAGCGAGATAGTTTGGTTTTCAAAGCGCACTGGAGCATGTTCCCGGGCCGCTCTGAGGATAACATCACGATCCTTGTAGTGTAATAATCGTGCAATCAGCGGGCGAGGAAGCGCGCCCGGCTTAGGCGGTCTAGAAGGCACTCGGTGAGCCCTCTCAACACTATACATAGGTGTTAGGCCCTCAGTGGCCACCTGATTTCTCAGCCAATCTTCTACGAACTGCGTCGGGTTGGATCCCTCGCTGCGCTCCGGCATGCCCAGTATACGAACATTGTTGCGGCGGGAGCGCCCTTCCGCATCATCCACTTTATCACGCAGTTCCCCCACTTGCCGTTGGAGCCGTTCAAGTTGTGTGGAGTGTTCAGTTTGCTGGGGTATAAGGTCACCTAAAGCCAGTTTGTTCGATTTGACCTACTCAGCCAGTTTCTTGTGATCTGCTTGGAGCAGGTTGAGGTTAGTGGAAATAGTGTCTATGCGAGTCTCCAGTGCTGTGCGTGAGTCTCGGATTTCCTTCAAGATCAGATCTAGTTTAGCTTCGTGGGGGTCCATCCCAGTGGGAGGTATCACATCCGCATCCGAGGCGGTAGAGGGGTCACTACCAAAAGTGAGCCGCGGCGTGTTATCCACGGCGGTCTCGCCTTGCTTAGTTCTCGTGCGGCCCATTTTTTCCCCCAGGTGCACCACCTCGTAGTTCTGGCACCAGACCGTTTCGCCAGGAAATCCCAGGGAGGGGGGGTCTGCTCTCAAAGGTCAGCGCCCACACCAGCGTAGCAGTGGTGTTGGACGTGGCCCTTTTTCCCCGAAATTTTTCGTTTTTCCCCTAGCCGTTTTACCATGTGTGAAACTCACTCAAGATGGCTGCCACAGGCCCCTGCTACTGCAGAGGGGCCTTACACGCATACACACTAGTAGCCAGGGTCAGGCTGCGACATAGGGATACAGTATCCATTCCATCCCCGCCTCTGGGCCACATAGCCAGGCATGTAGAAGGTCCCAGAACCTTCCGGGCTGTGGGAGGAGTTATGTTTTGCCGCCTTTGGGAGAGTCACCTGACCTAGGAGTATAAAAGGCTTGGAGGGAAAACTTTTAGTCAGTTGGAGTCAGTTGATGAGGCACCACTGAACCTGGGAGAACCTCTGCCGGAGTATAGGCTTTAGGGCCTAGGGGGGAGACCTACACTACTGCTGCTGACAGGGCTGAGGCCCTGCTGTAGTAAGATAGCTGAGGAACGCCCACCACCCACTGACCTTGCCCAGTGTGAGGGGACCCAGGGAACCACCTTCAGCGTGCGGGGAGGAACACCAAGCACTCCCAGACCACCAACTCATCCCCCTCATAAGAAGAAACTTCTGACAGGAAACTTTGACAAGGAACTTATAACAAGGAACTTCTGACAAGAAACTTACAACTAGAAGCGCCTAAGAAGCAACCAAGCTGAAGCAGTCGCAAGACCCCTTAACTTGAGGAGGCCTGACCGTCCAGCAAGGCCTAAAGCCTAGAACTGCCCAACTGGGGATCACCAGGTAAAGCGCCGTACCCTGAAGCGCTAAACCTTCACCCCCTATTCACTTTTGCCTGTTGCTGGGCTGCCCCCAAGTACTTTGCCAGTCAGCCCTGCCCACAGGCTGCTGGTGCACCCTGCTTTCTGTTGCCCCTCAGGTCACTGACCTTATGAAGGAGATCACCGCCGCGGCCGCCGCCGCCTGAGAAGAGGCACCGTGTGGTGAGGTGCGCTGTTGCGCCCTCATCGGGGGAAGCGCTGAGGTAAAGGAAGCCCCTCAGGTGTGTGAGGTGAGGAGCGCCGTCCGCGCCCTCACCGAAGCCTCCAGAGACTGGGCCCTGGGCCCTCATCGCCGCCGTCGCGGCCAAAGAATCATCGCCGCCGCCAAAGCAGCCAAAGAATTGCCCCCGCCGCGGCCAAAGAATCATCGCCGCCGCGGCCCAAGAATTGCCCCCGCCGCCGAAGCGGCCGAAGAATCGTCGCCGCCGCTGAAGCGGCCCAAGAATTGCACCCGCCGCCGTCGCGGCCAAAGAATTGCCACCGCCGCGGCCCAAGAAATCGCCGACGCGATCAGCAGCGAGGCCTCCAGGCCCCGCAGACGCCGTTGCCGAGCAACCAGGGGTCGCCGGGCGTAACCCAGGAAGGCCGCGCACCGATTGGGCGCCGGCCCCCAGTCACGCCCCAGCGCCGAAGGAAGCCCGGGAAGAGCCCCGGCAGTGCAGAGGGAGACGGGGAGCCGGCCGGAGAGGACTGCCGGCTCCCGCTCCCTTCCGCAGCAACCCTGAGCCCCCACCTGCACTTACCCTGATCCCGGGGGCCGGAGGAGGGTGATCCCGGCCCCCGCAACGTGCCGCATAGTTACTCCCTGATCCCGGGGGCCGGAGGAAGGCAATACCGGTCCCCGCAACGACCCGCAACACCAGCCAGAAGGCCGAGGCACCCCCGACCGGGCCCCGCCCGACAGAACACGGGCCGGCCCGGAAGATCGCCAGTCGCCCTGAAGCGCGACCAACGACCACACCGCAGGTGAGCCCTGGAGGCCCCTAGGGCCCATAAGACGCCACTGGGGGCCGGGGGCCACTATTAACCCTTACGAATTTAGTCCTACGAGGCGAGGCGCCAGAGAGGAGTGGGCCTGGCCGGAGTTAACCCCTGAGGGACCTAGAAGCCCCAGAATACAGGACATGTTGAGGGATTCCCCACATAGTTCATTCATGTATTGATGATGCCCACAGTATGTAATGATTTATGCCAATGCCTATTATAATTACTGCCTAGGCCATGGTTTTAGCTGTTAAGTCTTTACCACAAGGGGAAAGTGTTTATTGGAGTTGAGCTGAAGTGTACACCGCCAAGAGTTGAAGTATTTTCTGTTACAGGTGTACTGGAGTTGTGACGCCCACTGTACTGAATGTGGGTGCGCCTAGATTAACGCAGGCCTATTTAAATGTAACGTGAAAAGCCTTATTTTAAATAATTGAATATGCTAAAGTGAACTGTATGTTTAGGCCTATGTTTTATTAACGTACCTTAAGATCATTATTAAGTGCTACGTGTAGGAGATAATTCCTGCGGCCTCTTAGTGGCCTACAATGTTGATGAGCTATGCAGCTTTATTTAAAATGTGCACCAGTTGAATAATTTAATGAGTTTGAATGTAGATCTGAATTAACCTGCCTTATCTGATGCCAACTTAATTCATTTATAAAAGATCTTGATTTTAAATACAAAAGCCTGGTGTGGTGTCATGTTATTGCGTTCGCATTTGTGAGTCAAAGTGAGAGTGTGCTGCACAACTGCCTTACACATTGCCTTCGCGTGCCTTTCCCGCTCCACGCCATGCTACCGTGTCGGACTCGGTAACCCCGGTTCCAACAAGTGGCCTCCCCTCAGTTCCTCATTCGGACATCCGACCAGCGTGGCCCATCAGCGCCCCACCTCGCTCCCAAAAGTATAGCAGCCCTGAAGGAGGGGGGGAGGCTCACCGCATGCACGCCCAGGCTCCTTCTGGCAGCGTATGATCAGCACCCAGGTCGCAGTGTATGCGGGCACAGCTTCGTGGCGTGGAAGTCAGGGCGCGCGGTCAGAGTGCTCCGCAGTCTTGCCCCGGTCACAGCAGCAGCGTCGCTCTCGTCGTCCCCCAGCCAATTTCAGGGTGCAGCCCACGTGGCGCGCATAGACATTGCTAACAATATGGAGATGGGGGAGGGGGAGGGGGGGGGAAGATCTCGGTTGTTCACCCCCGTCACTCATCGCTGCCTGTATGTCGGCATATAGCGGTCGGCCCCTCGATGCATCGCCAGTATATCTCGCCGTTCAGAAAGACAGTCGGAGGTTCAGTAGGCCACCTCCGCCATTTTGGCCCATAGCGCCGCGTCGTCTCTGGGGATTCCGCCGGTGGGTTAGCGGCTGTTCGGCTGTGTGACGCCTCCCCGTCCAGGCTAGGGGCATCGCCGCTATCTCAGGTCTCGCAGTGCTCGTCTCAACCACGGGATACAAGCGGCTTCAATCGTCCGCGGAGTCGCCATTGTGCGACCTCGACTCCGCCCCCTTCTCTGCCGGTCAACAGCCCCGGAGCTTACACAGGGTCCCCGGCGGTGCACAGCAGTTCAGGCAGGGTGTCCTCCGCTCCCGATTTTGCTCAGGATCATCCTCCGGTCGGTGAGGCTCACCAGGTCCCTTCCGGGCTAGTTAGGGCAGGATAATCCGCTTATTTGTCAGGGTTGCGGACGGAGCTCTTTCAGCTCACGTCCGCCATGCTCGGCAGTTGGCCACGCCCCCCGTTCACAATACCTTTAGTCTTATTGTGGGTACTTCCACTACTAACCTGCTCTGGGCCTACAGAACCATGTCGTATCCCCTCGTTCGTATGACAAACCCCATACACCATTTGGCCTTGCGACGTCTGTGGGGGAATTGGGTTAGTAATCATTTTACCTCTATGGCCTTGAGTCATCTGTGGGGGAATAGGATCGGTACTCGACTTTCCTCTATAGGCCACATCTCGGGTACTCTCAAAGGAAGACATTTTCTGGGTAGAGGTGATTGAAGGGCTTACATTAACAGAGTTGGATGCTAGTAATGGCACATAATGTACAACTTTGTCCACAAGACCAGAAAATTGCTTTATCAAATCCCTCAGCATGATCAATAAATCTTGAATACCTTCCATATTGGCGAATTTGTCAGGGTTCCTTGTTATTGATAACCCCGAGCAATTACATGCACTTAACGGTTCAGATGTTAGATTGGCCTGTGCATGTACATCCTCAGGATTGAAATTGAAGGAAGGTTGAGGTAGCCCGATATCCTCCGTTAAACTTGATAATGGTAAGAATCTGTTTGAACACACTAAGGCAAACTCTGGTTGGAAATCTGCACAACCAGTAGATGGAGAGGGTGATAACACATCCAGCCGCCCCCCTTCCTCGACCCCTGCTTCTGTACTAGCCAGTGGGCGTTGAGAATGCTTTTTAAACATATGGAATGGGCCTTAGTCGAGGAGGAGGAAGCTTTATTAACCACTACCCTTGGTGTTCCTTCAGCCAGACCTACCGGCATCAGTAAAATCTCCTCACATTCACTTATAACATTATCAATACGGTCCATAACACGATTATTGGCCTGAACCGAACCGTTCTTCATCACTTTTTTTGACTTCTTCCCCTTCCCTCCACTTGCCTTCCCCGGATCATCCACAGCTTTCCGTTTGCCCATGCTTCCACAGAATCCTTATGCCACTATAGAACCACGATAAGATACCTTACTTGGGGTTATATTTGTTAAAAGGAGACAAATATAAGTGCAGCCAATATGGATAACAACAGGTTTGGGACCAATGGGAATGGCTGGTGACCGGACCTCAGATGTAAAATATAATGGGCCTGGGTCCGGATTTAGAGCTATGGCCCAGCCCTGCCGCTAACTAGCCCTGGCGAACACAACCCGTGCCGGGCATTGACATAGAAACACAGGTCCGATTAAAGGGGTGCACAGCCAGCAGTACTAGAGTAACCGGGTCAAAACAGCCAGTAGGACCAACTCAGCGTTTCCAACACATCCCGCTATTAAACCATCAATACATACAACAACCGAACTAGCCAAACTAGCCGGTAACAGTACAGTAGCGGTATCTTGGGGTGCAGTTCTTCGTAAAGTCCTTCAAATACTCCAAACCTGCGATGAAAAAGGAGTGGCCCAGCCCTGCCTCTTCCGGGCGATGACGGGCAAGGACTGGCCCTCCCTTGGCCCGGGCTTTGCCCGAGCGCGGCCCGCGCGCGTCCCGCGCCGCGGGATGCGAGCCGCGCTGATGAAGGCACAGCTGGCACCTCCCTCTCAGCTGACCAGTGGGCGGTGATGGCGGGAAACACACGTTGCACTCTGGGACTTGGAGTCCCACCAGAGTGAGGAGATTACAGCATAACACTCGCGATGGCCTTGAAGTAATACTGCCCAATTTCAGCAAAGGTCAGGGGGCTCAGAGTGTCAGAGCCTCTGCAGGAGAGTCCTTGATCGTTAGATTGGCCCGCAGTTGCCTCGAGCGTCCCCTTATCACTCTTCTGCTGAACGGGTGTGGCTTATTTGCTACACGTGTGCTCCCGGTGATACTTGGAGTTTTCACAAACCTTGTGACTTCAGTGATGTTAAAGCTGACGGCAGCTAACCCCCCCCCACCCCCACCCTTCACTCCAAAAATTGTTCCAGCACCCCTAGCCTCCTGTTTGCTAAGTGACTCTGGGAGGCACAAAAAGTAATTTGGATCTAAGAACCAATCAGATCAGGGGCAGCCAGAGGTTCAAAGACACAGCTCCTGCCTTGGGCTACTCTTCAGCAATGTCTCCAGGATACCCCCCTGCACAGCAGGTTATCCCTTATTTCCATGTTACTGTCAAGGTGACCTTTGTAAAGAACAATGCTGACCACATGTGGCTCATGGCGCGTCTCTGCCTCTATTCGGTCCACCTGGGTGCATTGCCATGCAGACCGGAGGCTCTTGTAGTGCTCGCGTTACCATGTATCAACTTCGATCACAGACTGGGAATATACCAGTTTAGCGACAAAAGACCTTTGGTTAACAAAACCCAACCCTGGTGAACCCTTCCTGAAGGGACATTGTGTTGGAATCATTTGAATAGCACCCAGTCTGCTGTCTGTATGGCCTCACAGTGCTGATCCCATGTGACAATCTGCTGCTTAGAAGAGGTCGCATGCGTCAGAGCAATTGTAATGGTTAGGGACAGAGGGTTCCTGAGTCTGAGTGCAGTGACTGAGCATGCCTGGTTGGAAGTTAGTGATTTCTCCCCTGAGGGATCTCTGAGTCAGGCTGTAGGCATAAAGCGAGTAGTCTGTAGAGCTCCATGGGCTGAAGCTCGTGGTAGTAGGGTGGATGCTAGATGTAGGGTTAATAGTGAGCCAGACCAACTGAAAGTGGAGCCACGTGCAATGGACACCAGTGTGAAGGTCTTGGGGGAGGGCCTACTGTGGTCTCACTTTATGGTGCCCGATGTGGCAGAGGAAGGCAGACAGCTGCTATTGGTAGAACGGGCGGAGAGCAGTCTGCTGCTATTGGTAGAACTGGTGGGGAGCAGTCTGCTGCTATTGGTAGTACTGGTGAACAGTAGCAAGCTGTCATTTGTAGAGCTGGTGGACAGCAGCCAGCTGCCATTGGTAGAACTGGTAGAGAGCAGCCAGCTGCCATTGGCAGACCTGTTGGACAGCAAACAGATAGAGTAAAGCAGGCAGCTTTCATTGGTAGAACAAGTAGAGAACTGCCAGCTGCTATTGGTAGAAATGGTGAACAGCAGCCAGCAGGTGGGCAACTGACAGCTTTCATTGGTAATTTTAAATTGTATTTATATAGCACTTACTACCCCTGACGAGGTGTTGAACAAGTAGAGAACAGACAGCTGTGATTGGTAGAAATCGTGGAGAGCAGCCAGCTGGCTTAGAACAGACAGCTTTCATTGGTAGGGCAAGCAGAGAGCAGCGAGCTGCCATTGATAGAACAAGTAGAGAGCAGACCGCTGTCATTGGTAGAACTGGTAAAGAGCAGCCACCTGGTGGAGAACAGACAGCTTTCGTTGGTAAGACAAGAAGAGAGCGGCCAGCTGCCATTGGATGAACTGGTGGAGAACAGCCACTTGGTGGAGAACTAACAATTTTCATTGGTAGAACTGGCAGAGAGCAGCCAGTTGCCATTGGTAGAACTGCTGGGGGCAGACAGCTGGTGGAGAATGGACAACTGGCACTGGTGGAACAAGCAGAGAGCAGACAGGTACATCTTAAGTATTTTGGGGGCCCTGGGCCAAATGTTTTTGGGGGCCCCTGTTCAGAACAGCTTTGAACTTATGATCTAATTTCAGCTTTTTCATGCCCTCTTGTCCAGGTCACTGACAGTGCACGGGCACACTCGTCCAAATTCTAAACGTGTTTACATCTGATATTCAGGGATGGTGATGTGTGTTTTCACTGTTGTTACACAGTGGCAGCTCACGAATATTACTGCAAATAATCTCTGTGACACCATCCCATTTCTCATATGTGAGGTCCTGTTTTGATCTAAAAAAACGCTTTGTATGGATGTTGCACGAAACATAAACACAACATTTCCCTGCAAAATGTCTGTAATAGACTCTCATACATCACCCACATTAAAAATAAAGTATTTAAAACAATCTCTTTAAGAATTATTCAAGGTCATCAGACAAGACTCGAAACAGAGCTGGCTCTATCAGGGGGGGGGTGTCCAGGGCCAGAGCCCACTTTTCAATGGTCCCAGGAAGCAGTAGTGGGCCGGGGAGGAGATTTAAAAAACAAAAGATCACTTACCTGCTGGCCGGGCGACTGGCCGGCCGCTGCCTCTCCTCCGTCCTCTTCCTTCATTGTGAGCAGGAAGCACCCAGGCTCCCCTAAGCCAGTTACAAATCTGCAATGCTGCATTGTGATTGGTCTGAGCTCTGTGGCTCGGCGCTCAGACAGGGACTGGGAGCCTGGGCATGTTCTCCACCCAGGCTGTACAATACAGCCTGTGGAGAACATGCAAAGTGCACAAGTCTGTTTGGCGGGCCCAAGACAGCTGGCCAAACCGTCATGCTGAAGGAAGTGGCCCGAAAGTCCAAGGTTGTTCCAATCGGGCCCGTCACCAGACAAGTGGGAGAGGGGCTCTATCTAGTGAGAAAGGTATGCGCTAATAGGAACAGTGTACTCTTTACGGGAACAGATCTACATGGCAAAAACGAAACTCAGACTGGAGCATTTCTCGGAATTAAACTAGATAGGTTTCGAACAGCCTGAAATGGGGCCTGCAAAGAAAATGGCGCAGCGAATGCTAACTTACACAGAGCAATACGCAAACGTGAACATTTGTAGTTTAACAATGCGCACTTGGAGAGTACCACCACTCCTCCCCTTTGCTCTGCGTGGCCCAGCCCCGCCCCGCAAAACTGCCTCAGCAGGAAAAATAAAATAATGTTGCGTTATTATCATTTTATTTTTCCTTTTTGCAGAGGGGCGACGCTCCTCCGTCTTAGCGGAGGAGCCACCCCTGCCTTTGCCCATACCTTAAAACGTCTCTGGCGATTGGTAGAACCCATGGAGAGCGACATCCTTCAAAGCTTGTAGGATGGTTGTGGCAGGTGGATCCTGTGTGTTGTTTCAGTGATTACCAACCGCGGCCCATGCAGGTAGGAGTGGTGGGGCGGCGGTGGGGGCGGATTTCGACGGACGACGGCGAGGGAAAATGTATTATTTATTTAATTTTCCCTCATCGTCGTATGTCGAAATCCACCCCCCCCCCCAACCCGGCCCCACCGCTCTTACCGGCACAGGCTGCGGCTGGTAATTACATTAAAAGATGAAATCAGCAAGTTATTGCAATAAAGAAAAGCTGCCGAGGAGGCATAGAAGAAAAGAATTGCTACATTTACTCCATTGCTCGTGTCCGCACTCGCGACCCATTGGGCGCATCTTACTACAGTAATGTGAAGCGATTGACTTCAGACTTGGAAACAATTAAAACAGTAAAAGTAAATTGTTTGCGTCTATTAAAGCCCGCTGAGCCTGTCAGCAGAGCATTGGGGTTTAATCGGTTAAATTAAAACTATTGATTGGAGCCGAATCCTTCGCGAATATCCGAGGTTTCATTTGCTTTGGGTTTAGCGGGTGATACTCCCTCAGGGCAGGAGAATGTCCTATGTAAGCAGTTTTATGCACAAGGGGGCGGAGCCCTGTGAACGGTGGGCGCAAACACTTGTTTCAGTGAATTTACAAGAGAGGGAAGCTTGCTGCTGAAAAGGGGTATTTCAGCCCTGATCGGCAGACAAAGGAAGCATAAATATTTAACAGAATGAAAGGCACCGTTAGTGACTCAGTGGAAAGTCGGCGTGGGGGGGTGGGTGGCTAACTCTCATCAACAGTTCTGAGCCCCCTTATCAATGAATCACGTGTTTCCTTCAGACGCCCGCCTGAGACTTTGAGGAAAATTGAATTAGTTGCAGTGAGCTAAAACCGTAGTGTCAGGATAGATGTTAGTGTCCTGGCAGGAAAATGAAGTAAGTAAGAAAGAGACGGTGCTGGACGCTTGGAGGATTCTCAGTCAGTGGTGACTGCTCGGGTCGCGTGTCTCTTAAAGAGAGTTTAAGCTTGCCTCTGCCCCTGTAGACAGGGACCCATCCAATGGTCAAACCAGGAAGTCCAGTGGGCCCTGTGCACAGGAACACCTACAATTCCATGATATTTCAGCCTTGAGGGGCCTCTTTAGTGAGGTGCAGCTTGAATCCTAATACGCGGTGCGAGGAGGGACCCACTCCCACACATACCCAGCTCACCACCTGCTTTGTGTCCAAACATGACTCCTTCGTTCGCAGAACACCCTTCCCTGCCCCGTCCCCCAAAAGAGGCCATCTACAGGGAATGGGCGGGTGGGAAAAGAGTGAAAATCCTTGTTGGGTCCCAGGGAAGGAAGATCCAAGGTGCAGGCACGTCGGTGGTCGTCGGGGGCAGCCAGGCGAAAACAAGGTAGCGGTGAGTAGGGCTGTGACCCCTTTTCTAACCCGCCAGGCTTCCCCTGCTGCCCCCCTAAGCAACCCCATCGGCCCCCTGCCAGTCAATCGCTGGTGTTGGAGAATGCCTGCAAAAATAAAAAAACACGGCGGCCACCTTTGGCAGCTGCCTTCAGCCAATCTGATCTGGCCCGTACCTGTCTTCGGGGCCCAACATCACCTGGCGTTGCCCCTGGTACAACGGCGTAAAGGAAAGTATTGTGGCGTACAGTGGCGTGGCGAAAAGTGTCATAGAGTGGTGTGGCTTAGAGTGGTGTAGAGTGCCATGTCATACAGTGGCATGGTGTAGAGTGTCGCACAGTGGCATGGCATGGAGTGTAATGGAGGGAGAAGAGTGTCATAGAGTGGAAGGGCGTAGAGTGGATTGGCGTGGAGTGCAGTGGTGTAGAGTTCAGTAGAACAGAGTAGATTGTCGTGGAGTGCAGTGGCATAGAGTGCAATTGTTTTGAGCAAAGTGTTGTAGAGTGCAGTGGTTTAGAGTAGAGTG
This sequence comes from Calotriton arnoldi, assembly GCA_963921515.1. Lineage (NCBI taxonomy): Eukaryota > Metazoa > Chordata > Amphibia > Caudata > Salamandridae > Calotriton > Calotriton arnoldi. Next base: position 483,776 of record CAWUFW010000456.1, read on the forward strand.
GAATACAGTGCAGTGGTGCAGAGTTGAGTGGAGTGGAGTGTTGCAGAGTGGAGTGACGCAGACTAGAGTGGCACAGAGTGGCATAGAGTGCAATGGCATAGATTGCAGTGGCATAGAGTGCAGTGGTGAAGAATAGATTGTTTCAGAGTAGAGTGAAGTGGTGTGGAGTGGTGCAGGGTACAGTGGCAGGGTACAGTGCAGTGACGTACAGTAGAGTGGCGTAAAAGGCAGGGGCATACAGTAGATTGGCATAGAATGCAGTGTCAGTGCAGTGGTTGAGAGTAAATTAGAGTGGCATAGAGTGGACTGGCATAGAGTGGATTGGCATAGAGTGCATATGGCCATGTCTGAACTGGGGTGGCGGAGTGAGCTAAAGAATGATGATGGATTAAACCCAGATCAGTTGACTGGGGTGAGTGCTTGCAATGTTCAACACTCCGTCCATCATCCCCTTCGGTTTTGCTATGTTCGCCCTAAGTTGGCAGGGTATGCCCAGACGTGGGTCCATTGCTCACTTTGCCACTGGATTCAAGATAGCCTGGCTGATGACGGCTGTAAGCCAGAAACCGGTCCCAGGATGCTTGTTTCCGGTCCAGGGAAGACATGGCTTGGCAGTTCGGGCTGGACTGTTCCCATGAGGCACAGGGTCAGACTGATTTGCATATGGGCATGTCTGAACTGGGGTGGCAGAGTGAGCTAAAGAATGATGATGGATTAAACCCAGATCAGTTGACTGGGGGTGAGTGCTTGCAATGTTCAACCCTCTGTCCATCATCCCCTTTGGTTTTGCTATGTTCGCCCTAAGTTGGCAGGGTATGCCCAGACGTGGGTCCCTTGCTCACTTTGCCACTGGATTCAAGATAGCCTGGCTGATGACGGCTGTAAGTCAGAAACCGGTCCCAGGATGCTTGTTTCCGGTCCAGGGAAGACATGGCTTGGCAGTTCGGGCTGGACTGTTCCCATGAGGCACAGGGTCAGACTGATTTGCATGTGGCCATGTCTGAACTGGGGTGGCGGAGTGAGCTAAAGAATGATGATGGATTAAACCCAGATCAGTTGACTGGGGATGAGTGCTTGCAATGTTCAACACTCCGTCCATCATCCCCTTTGGTTTTGCTATGTTCGCCCTAAGTTGGCAGGGTATGCCCAGACGTGGGTCCCTTGCTCACTTTGCCACTGGATTCAAGATAGCCTGGCTGATGAGGGTTATGAACCCGAAACCGGTCCCAGGATGCTTGTTTCCGGTCCAGGGAAGACATGGCTTGGCAGTTCGGGCTGGACTGTTCCCATGAGGCACAGGGTCAGACTGATTTGCATATGGCCATGTCTCAACTGGGGTGGCGGAGTGAGCTAAAGAATGATGATGGATTAAACCCAGATCAGTTGACTGGGGGTGAGTGCTTGCAATGTTCAACACTCCGTCCATCATCCCCTTTGGTTTTGCTATAGAGTGCAGTGGCATAGAGTGGAATGACATAGAGTAGAGTGGCCTTGAGTACATTGTCGTAGAGTGCCTTAGAGTAGAGTGGTGCAGAGTAGAGTGCAGTGTTGCAAAGTAGAGGGTCATAGAGTGCAGTGGTGGGTAGTGGCATAGAGAGTAGTGGCGAAGAGAGCAGTGGTGCAGAGTAGAATAGAGTGGAATAAAGTGCAGTGGCGTAGAGTAGAGTATTGAAGAGTAGAGTATAGTGGCGTAAAGTGCAGTGGTGCAGGGTAGATTGGCATAGAGTGGAGTGACGTAGGGTGTTGCAGATTTGAGTGCAGTGGTGTAGAGTGAAGTAGCATAGAGAATAGTGGTACAGACTACAGTACAGTGACGTAGATTGAAGTGGCACAGGGGGGATTGGAGTGGTGCAGCATAGATTGAAGTGGTGCAGGGAAGAGTGGTGTGGCATAGTGGTATGTGCAAATTCCTCCCGTAAACTATCACACAGACCATTCCAGGTCTACACCCTTAAACTTGCCTCTTCTATCCCTCTAAGGACACCCTCGCTATTCATGACCTGTTGCTCAGAAATACTCTCACGCCGGCGACCCTCCGAACTTTGTAAAATTTGCTGATTTTATGTGTGCTATATTTTGCCAATTGTTTTATTCGTACTGTGCCCTCATTGTAAAGCGCTCTGATACCCTACCCTGGGTCTGGTCCGTGCTAAAGAAAACTCTAAAAATAAAAATAAATAAATAAAATAGAGTAGAGGGGTGTAGGGTGCAGTGGCACAGAGTCGATTGTTTCAGATAGGGTGAAGTGGTGTAGAGTAGAGTGGTGCAGGATAGATCACAGTGGCATAGAGTAGAGTGCCGTAGAGTGCAGTGCCATAGAGTGCAGTGGTGCAGAGTAGATTAGAGTGGCACAGAGTGCAGTGGCATAGAGTGTAGTGGTGCAGAGTAGAGCGGTGTAGAGCTCAGTGGTGGAGATTGCAGTGTTGCAGAGTAGAGTGTCGTAGAGTGCAGTGGTGTACAGTAGAATGGGATAGAGTGCATTGGTGTAGAGTGTGGTGGCACGGAGTAGAGTGTAGTAGAGTGGCATACAGAGAGTAGTGACATAGAGTACAGTGGTGCAGAGTAGAATAGAGTGGCGTAGAGCGCAGTGGTGCACAGTAGATTGGCGTAGAGTGCAGTGAAGTGTAGTGCATTGGTTTTCAATACAGTGGTGTAGAGTGCAGTGGTTAGAATGGTGTAGAGTGCAGTGGCATAGAGTGGAGTGGTGAAGCATAGATTGAAGTGGCGTAGAGTGCAGTGGCATAGAGCAGAGTGGTATAGAGTGGCGCAGAGTGGATTAGAGTGTAGTGGTGCAGGGTAGATTGGAGTTTTGCCGGATAGAGTGCAGTGGCTTAGCATAGAGTGAAGTGGAGTAGAGTAGAGTGGCGTAGAGTGCAGTGGCGCAGAGTAGATTGTTTCAGAGTAGAGTGAAGTTGCGCAGAGTGGAGTGGTGCAGGGTAGAGTGCAGTGGTATAGAGTGAAGTTACACAGAGTGCAGTGGCGTAGAGTAGAGTGGCGTAGTGTACAGTGGTGCAGAGTGCAGTGGTACAGAGTAGAGTAGAGCAGCATAGGGTAGATTGGCGTAGAGTGCACTGGCGTAGAGTGGAGTGGTACAGAGTAGAGTGCATTGACACAGAATTCAGTGGCATAGAGAGAATTGTTGCAGAGTGGAGTGGCATAGAGTGGAGTGGTGCAGACTAGAGTGGAGTGCCCTAGACTTGAGTGGTGCAGAGTGGAGTGGTGAATAGTGCAGTGGTGCAGAGTAGAGTGGCTTTAGAGTGCATTGGCATAGAGTAGAGTGGTGCAGAGTAGAGTAGAGAGGCATAGAGTGGAGTGGCGTAGAGTGGAGTGGTGCAGAGTAGAGTGGAGCAGAGTAGAGTGCAATGGCATGGAGTGGTGCAGAATAGAGTGGAGTGGCATAAAGTGGAGTATACAGACTACACATCTTCAATTGAAATGACCATTACATTTGTACAGACATAAGTTTTACTGATAAAAGTATCGCACAAATGATAAAGTGTGTAAATGTCATCACCTAGTGTATTGACTTGTTTTGATCTTTTGATCGTATTAAAATATTTGTTTCCACTACACTTCACAATTACCAAAAATGTGCTTCATTTGTGCTTTCCTAGTTCTGATATATAGTTTTAAATATCTGCACAGTTAATTTACAGACATTTACATTTTGTTGTGTGTTAGAACAAAATAACATCCAACAGCCTTCCTCCAGCACACCCCCAGTAGCCAGCATGATTGCCAAATAAATTCTCTCACTTTGAAGTCAGAGGAAGAAAGGTAAACACTAAGGGCCTGATTCACAGAACTAACTTACGTCAAAAACGTAAAGTTAGTACTTTTTGGTATTCACAGAATACACTTACTCATTTTGGTATTCACAGAATGAACTTACTCATTTCGGTATTCACAGAAGTTAGTAGTCCTAACTTTAGGACTCCTAAATGCCTTCTGTGAATACCGAAAGTCTTAAAGTTAGGATTTTTCTCAGTTTAGGAGTGGAAAAGTTAGGACAACTGCCTCCTCATTTGAGTCTCTTGAAACTGGGACGTGAGATCGTCAGGGAGTTTTTTGATCACAGGTCTCTATTGGGTATGTACCAAGAAAGGGACTTTTTAAGGAAACTAGGACCTAGATCATGCAAGGCTTTATAGGTGAGGCATAATGCCTTGAATTTAATACGGTTCTTGTTCAGGAAAGAAGCGCCAAAGCCCCCAGAGAAGGCGCAGTTGGTAGCGAGCATTCTTGGCGATGGAATTGATATGGGACTGTAAGTTGAGCCTTTTGCCTAGAGATTTGGCACTGTCAACAATGATAGGTTTGTTGTTGAGAATGTTCAGATTGTTCATCCAAGATTGGATAGGAGGAGGAGATAGTGAGGTCGAGAGGAGAAGGAATTCTGTTTTGGAAGGATTCAGAATTAGTTGATGAGTCGACAGTCAGTGGTGGATGGAGTTGAGAATGGTGTTGAGGATTGAAATGTCATGAGTGGAAGATACCTTTAGGTAGATTTGGGTGTCACTCGCATATAGGTGATAATGGATCACAGATTTTTTTTAGAAGATTACCCAGCGGTTCAATGTAAAGGTTGAACAGTGTGGGTGCGAGGATCGAGCCTTGAGGGACCCCTTGTCCAACAGCCATTGAGGTGGAGAGACAATTTGCTATTTTGATCATCTGGGATCTGCCTGAGAGGAATGATTCGAACCATTTGAGCACTGTGCCTTCAAAACCCATTCTTAGCTTTAAGGTGTTCAAAAGAGTGTTGTGTTTAACAGTGTCAAAGGCTGCGTATAGGCCAAGAAGGATCAGGAGACAAGATTCACCAGAGTCAAGTACTCGCAGGGCATCATCGATCACTTGAAGTAGGGCTGTTTCGGTGCTGCAGCCTTGAGTGAAACCAGATTGGAATTCGACAAGGAGGAAGTTGACCTTGATGTGTTGGGAAAGTTGCTTCGCCACACAACTTTCTGTAATTTTAGCAAGAAAAGGGAGGTTGGTGATAGGACGGAAGTTGTTGAGATCTTTTGCATCAACAGAGGGTTTCTTGAGAAGTGTGGTATGCTTAGACTTTTTTCTCCAGCACCACTGGTCAAAGGCATTCAAGCCCCTCCAGTGTTGTGTCTTCATTGTCCAAACTTTCATCCTTGCTGTGTCACGGGAACTCAGTCACTTGCACAATTCTCAACTTTGTTCTTGTCGCTACATCAGTGCATTTTACTCTGGGGATAGAACACGATACTGTCATTTCAATTCCTGGCACAAGAGGTGTGATGTTCTTAGATTCGGTGTTCTGGACTTTGAGGCTAAGCAGAGCATTGGGATTAAACCAGGTGGAGGAAATGTTATCTACAAGATGGAAAGTAGAGGCTGAACTTTGAGATGAGGCTGTAGGTTGTCAAAGTAAAAGTTCCTCTGATCGCCAGAGAACTGGAGATGTGAGGAGCGTCCTGTGAGACCATCAGTCATGCTTGTTTTTTGAATATGAAGTTGGCCCCGGGCTAAGAGTCTCTAAGTGGTGTAACTTTTCTGCCAGTACGCGCATCCTTGTAGGGCAAGTTCAGTTCGGCTAGTTTTATGATATGACTCTGTGTCACCAAGAACAGACTAACAATATCTCCTCATCTTGATCCCTTCCTACTGCCACGTTGTCTACACTTGTTGCGATCCTGGAGGTTCATTCCACAATTAAAGGCATTATGGGACTTGCAGTCCAGTTTCAACCTAACTGACCAATTGGTCTAAATTTGTACATTATGATGGTTTGTAAAAAGAAACGCTGGACTGGCAAATACCATCCCTGATGAAATAGTCACCTTTTAACCTCAATTTGTATTCAGGGAATTATGGGTAGACGTAAGGAAGTGGGCGAGGTCTAGGTGGGGTGTGGCCACGGTGAGGAATACAAAATTTTCCAGCTATCGCGACAAGAATTTTAGATTCTATTAAGGACACGGAGGCGAGGATTATGCTTTCTCATTTTCTTTACTGACTCACAGCAGCCAATGAGAATAAAGTAACATTTGTAAAAACTTCATTTCCCATGAGGCTTTGAACCACGCCTCTTCAAACAACCAATAGTAACACATTACAGTATACAAAATGATGAGGCACCATCTTGGCTTCCTCTTTCTTTGCAAACCAGTCCTTAAGTGTCCAAAAAACAAGTAACAATCCTGACTCTCAACGGAGAGCAATAACGGCAAGTCCAATTCTCAACGGAGAACACGATCCCATAATCCTGGATACAACAGCTATCCTCCAACAACGAGGTGATCTGTCCCAAAGAGCAGCAGAACATTAATTCTGTTTCGAATCGGTTCCTGAAAACAGAAACAAGTTTGAAAATAGGGAACCCAAAAGGATCGATAACTCAGGGTGGGTAGAACATTGCATAAGTAAATATCTCACAACATGACAGTTGATTTCTTATCTGTCCCAACGGGTGGGATAATCCTCGCCTCCGTGTCCTTAATAGAATCTAAAATTCTTGTCGCGATAGCTGGAAAATTTTGTATTCTATGGCAGGACCGGAGGCTTCAGATTATGCTGGTTCAAAGCTCGCCAACAACAACAGAGGAAACATGCGTAATAGGTTTATAATAAAACACTTTAAACATTGAATCCGAAGACCAATCTGTAGCTTTTAAGATGTCTTCTAGTCGAGACCCCAACATATATGCTTTAGAGGCCATAGCACCTCTGGCGGAATGAGCACCATACACAGAAATATCAATCCCAGATTCAGCCATAACCCATCTGACCCAACACGCCAAAGTGGCCGCTGAGACTGGTCGGAAGGGCTTTTGGATTACTAAAAGTAATTGCCCCAAAGGATCAGTCCTATGCGCCAAAGTACGTTCTTCATAGGTTTTTAAACATTGTAAAACACATAATTTATCATTGTGTGGAAAAGCAGGATACTCAACCGAACGTGACATAGTTTTGGTCCGTCTCAAGATGATGAAAGTGACACCCGGTGGGGAGAACATCCTTCCTGCCAAGTCTAAAGCACGCACATCAGAAACTCTGCGACAGGAGATCAAACACAATAGTATTGTAAGTTTGGCAGATAATTGTTTTAATGATAAATCCTTGTTATCTGTCCAAGATTCCAATAAGGACAAAACCTTAGAAACATCCCACAACGTCGTATACCTGGGCAGTGGTGGTCTAGCCACTCTAATGCCTTTGAGCAACTTACACACTAGGGGATGCATCCCCACCAGCTTACCGTCAATGAGATTGTGTCCAGCCGAAAGCGCTGACCGGAAGTTGTTCACAGACCTATATGAAAGACCAGATTCAGCACATTCTGACAAGAAATTTAATACTTCCTTTACATCAGATCCCACGGGATCCACCTGCCGTTGAAGGCACCAACCCATCCATCGCTTCCATGAAGCTGAATATCGTTTGCGGTAGGATGGAGCCCAAGCTTGGTGTATAAAGTCGGCAGCCGCCGGTGAAAGGCCCTCAATTCGCTCATGTCTCCTGAGAGCGTCCAGACAATGAGGGATAACTGGTTCTGCAGAACCAGCGGATGAGGGCCTCCCACTGGGTCCTGAAGAAGCATCGGAAACACAGGAAGTTGAAAGGGTAAGTCCACTGATAACTCCAATAGTGTCGGAAACCAAGACTGAGTCTTCCACAATGGTGTGACCAACACTACTGACGTCACCTGTTGACGGATATGGGCTGCCACCCTCGAAATCAGAGCGAAGGGGGGAAAGGCATAATTCCTCTGCGACCCCCAATGTTGAAGGAACGCATCCGTTCCCATCGCCATCGGGTCCGGTCTCCAGCTGAAGAAAAGTGGGAGATGTGCATTGAGGCGGGACGCAAAGAGGTCTATCATGCAGGGACCTCGCATACCCATGATCTCTACAAACAAGGAAGGATGGAGCCTCCAGTCGCTGTAATCCCTCAGGAATCTGGAATTCCAATCCGCTACCTGATTGAGCTTGCCTGGCAGATATTCCGCTATCACACTGATCTTGTGGTCCAGGCAAAAATGCCAAAATTCCTTTACAATATTGGCCAGCATTCGAGACTTCGTCCCCCCATGGCGATTGATGTATCGCACCGCTGACACATTGTCCATCCTGAGAAGGATGCAACAATTGCTCTTCAGCGGAGAGATCGATTTTATGGCGAAGGAGCCCGCTAACAGCTCCAGGCAATTGATGTGCAACCATAACTCGTCGGCGGACCAAAGTCCGCCGGTGGCAAGGTCTCCACATCGGGCGTCCCAACCCCATCGGCTGGCAGCGGACTCTATTATGACATCTGGGGAGGCGCCAAAAATAGCTCTTCCGTTCCAAGCTGCCATGTGTTATAACCACCACTGAAGCTCCTCTCGAGCGTCTGTGGACAGGGGAATCTGATGATCGTAAGAAAACCTTTTTTGTAGGTAATGAATCTTGAGGCGCTGCAAGGCCCTGTAGTGGAGAGGACCTGGAAAGATGGCCTGAATAGAGGACGCCAGAAGGCCTACAATCCTCGCTAGGACCCTAAACGAGATCATCTGTTTGGACAGGGTGGAGCTGATCTCTCTCTTGATGGATCTGAGTTTGGTCATAGGCAGAAGCAGTTGGGCAGAGACTGAATTTATCTGAAACCCCAGGAACTCTATTTGCTGATTCGGGATGATCATGGATTTCTTGAGGTTTATCACAAACCCTAACTCCTGTAACAGTGACATTGTCCACTCTAAATGAATGAGAAGAAGGTTCCGATCTTGAGCTAGAAGCAGCATATCGTCGAGATAGACGATCATGCGCACTCCCATCTCTCGCAGGCGAGTGACCACCGGTTTTAACAGTTTGGTAAACACCCATGGCGCTGAGGACAGGCCGAAGGGTAGTGTGAGATACCGGTACCATTGCCCTTTCCAGTAGAATTGAAGGAATTTCTGATGAGAAGGGCAAATGGGAACTGTGAGGTAGGCATCCTTGAGGTCCAGACGGACCATCCAGTCGTGTTCCAACAGAAGATCCCTCAGTAGATGGATTCCTTCCATCTTGAAATGCCTGTACACCACAAAAGGGTTGAACTCTCTGAGGTTTAGAACTAATCTCTGGCCTCCTCCCTTCTTTTGGACCAGGAAAACGTTGCTGCAAAACCCTTCGGGAATTAAGGGTCCTACGGCAATAGCTTGCTTGGTCAAAAGCTCTTGAAGTTCGGAATCTATAAAAACTTGCTCTTGTAGGGAAAAAAGGAGAGGCCGAGGAGGAGCCATCTGACACGGGGAGTGTAATAATTCTATCTGATACCCTTGGATCGTGTGGAGGATCCATGCATCTGAGGTTAGATATGTCCAGTTCACTACAAAATGTAACAGTCTGCCCCCGAGGGGATCATTGGAAAGAGATGGGAACTTACCAGATGACTGGGCATCAAAGTTTTTGTAACCCCTGTTGACGCCTCTGTTGAACCGGCCACGGAAGCCGCGGGACCTGGAGGGGTAGAAACCCGCTTGATCTGGTTCCTTGGTGTACCCCCTGCGCCGAGGGGCGAAACCTCGCTGAGGACTGGGGTTGACGTAGCGTCCTCTGCCACGGCCGGCCCAGAGACCTGGTGGAAGACTCTTTTTAACGAAGACTGGGATTTGTCTAACGAAGCAAAGATACTGACAAATTTTGCTATGTCCTTGACAAAGCGTTCGCCAAATAACTGCCCCTCAGCAAGAGGGCCTGGTTCGGCCGCAGCCAACTCCACAAGTTGCGGGTCGTTTCTCAAAAGGACGGATTTGCGGCGCTCTGAAGAGAGGGCGCAATTGGCATTGCCAAGGAGGCAGATAGCTCTCTGGGTCCACCCAGCTAGGACCTCCGGATGAATAGCCGCTCCAGTCTCTTGTGCTTGCAGGGCTAATTCAAGGATTTTCGCTAGAGGGTCTGCGACATCCAACACCTTGTCTTGACACGCCCTAAGGGCACGATCTATGCCCTTTTTGGGGTCTTTCTTGTATTTTTTCAAAAAGGTGGTCATTGAAGGATCAATATTAGGGGTAACTGCCACTTTATGCGCCAGGTCCGGACGGGGACATTCTGATTTTAGGCGGGCTCTAACATCCTTGTCAAAACTTTTCCTAAGGTGGTTTTGCATATATTCCGCTACCGCTGGGGGGGGGCACAGTCAGCGGAGCCGGGGTGGATTATGTCGGAAGGATCAAAAGAAAAGGGTGAAGGGTGGACGGGTGAGGAAGAGTGTTTGCGCTTCTTGGCGCGTTTATGTGGCTTGGACTCTGGGGAGGAATCGGTGTCTGTCCCTGCGTGAGTAGTAGTGTCTGGGACAGGGCTCGTGAGGGCAGGAGAGGGGGCAGGGATGTCATCTTGGGCCTCTTCTTTGGATTTGCATAGAGAGGAATAAACCTTGACGTGAGGCCAGGGAAGTCCACTGGTTCGGGGGCGGGAAGGGGGGCAGGAGTAGGAATACCAGAGGGAATAGGATTACCTGCAACCAATTGTTCTAAACGCTGGGAAATAGGTAAAAGGGCGGAGGAGAGGACCTTGTCCAGCTTGGCATCCAATTTTTTGTCAATAATATCTTCCATAGATTCGTCATAATAGTACCCTTCCCCCTCAGGGTCATCACACGCAGCCACCTCCTCCTCGTAGACTTCGCAGTCTGACATATCAGCCATCAAGATTAGAAACGTCTTAAATCCCCAGAGGAAGCTCAATTATACAGCCCACTAGTTCTCCAGAACACGGGTGTCGGTCGGGAGCAAGCTGGGGCAGAGGGGGCCACACAGGTACCAAAATATCCCTGGCCGATAGGACTAATGGAGGGTGTAAAACCCTGATTGCCTAATCGGTCTCAGGGTTTCCCCAAAATTATTATTTGCCACTTCTGGGCTTGCAAGGGTTAAACACTCGAGTGTTTCTTAATGTGCATGCAAACGCTGCCTCAAATCAGGGCCCGGTACCGGCTCCACCTACTGCCTGCCGCGTGAAGCTCCCTGATTCAGCCCGGGAGAGGCGTCACAACCAGGTTACAGGATCGGGGCCGCACGCGTGCACTGAGGCGTGCAGGCTCCCGAGACGCACGCAGGATTCCCAGTCGGGTTCCGGCGTGCGCCTCGCTCCCTCGGGGGGGGGGGCAATCCCCGGCAGCACGCCACCATCAGCAACCGCACAACTCGCCCCACGAGTCGGAAGCGGTAAGGGGAAAAGCAATGCAAGAAGAAATAACGGGCTAATACAGCGCAGCACGCGCTGAGAATAAACTAGACAAAGGGGTGAGAGCACGCGCGCGGCGGGCATAAAGCACACGTATACACAGAAAATTCGGCATTTACCATACGGCATCAAAATGCATTAAATATTCATTCAAATCAATGAAACAAGATTCACAGTAGATAATAGGAACAAAATAATGAGGCACTTATCTTGACTGCGGAGCAGCAAAGAAAGAGGAAGCCAAGATGGTGCCTCATCATTTTGTATACTGTAATGTGTTACTATTGGTTGTTTGAAGAGGCGTGGTTCAAAGCCTCATGGGAAATGAAGTTTTTTACAAATGTTACTTTATTCTCATTGGCTGCTGTGAGTCAGTAAAGAAATTGAGAAAGCATAATCTGAAGCCTCCGGTCCTGCCATAGAATTGAGCTGGGCCAGGCGAGGCAACCTTGATGTAGGCGAGTGAGTGGCCTTCGTAGGACAAGATCCCAGGATGTTTTTATTCAAAGTGTAGTTGCTGGAGTGATTCAATAAGTAAGCGATTGAGTGATTGTATGAGTGAGTGAGTGTGGCCACCTCTATAGAGTCCATGCTGCACACAGCATTAAGGCAAAGGCACAAGGGGTGGCCACAGGTCAAACAGCTCTGGGCAGCCGGACCAGTGAGGGATAAAAGGCGGAGCTGCCGATGAGCAGATATTATAATATTTTTACTATGTGGCGAATAATGTGTAAACATCTCGCGTTATTTGCTCTTCTAGAAGCATAAACCATGACGCGGCTCTGACATAGAAAGGTGTGAGTCGCAGCACTCATATGCTGAGGTGCTGTTTACATCACAGATGTGAAGATATAGAAAGGCACTTTAGATGATGCATATCTTGTAAGGGCGGATCTTACATATATGGGGCAGGGCCAAGCCTAATGTCCTAATTATTAATGTGCAGGGACACCAAATAACTCTGTGCCATCCCTCATCCAAAGTCCTGTGCGTCTATTTACCAAAGCAACGCATTCTGGGAGCTGTAGACGTGATTTACTTGTAATCTGAAATTGGTTCTTAACAAAAATAAAATCTGTGAGCCACACAGCCGTGGGACAAGTGTATCCCCAGGCCCCCCAGGAGCAATATACTAAAAACACGTCAGAACAGAATGCAAATCCATCTGTTCTCATTCCTAGGGCTCCAATGGAAATAACATGATGGAACCGAAATGAGAGCGTGCAGGTGTGGGCAGTGTTAGAGGTTGGAACAATGTAGTGTGCGCTCCCAAAACACACTGTAGGGCACAATGATGACGAGTGTGGGGTGCTAGTGTAGGACACAATGATGACGAGTGTGGGGTGCTAGTGTAGTGCACAATGATGACGAGTGTGGGGTGCTAGTGTAGGGCACAATGATGACGAGGGTGGGGTGCTAGTGTAGGACACAATGATGACGAGTGTGGGGTGCTAGTGTAGTGAATGATGACGAGTGTGGGGTGCTAGTGTAGTGCACAATGATGACGAGTGTGGGGTGCTAGTGTAGGGCACAATGATGACCAGTGTGGGGTGCTAGTGTAGGGCACAATGATGATGAGTGTGGGGTGCTAGTGTAGGGCACAATGATGATGCGTGAGGTGCTAGTGTAGTGCACAATTATGACGAGTGTGGGGTGCTAGTGTAGGGCACAATGATGACGAGCGTGGGGTGCTAGCGTAGGGCACAATGATGACGAGAGTGGGGTGCTAGTGTAGGACACAATGATGACGAGTGTGGGGTGCTAGTGTAGTGAATGATGACAAGTGTGGGGTGCTAGTGTAGTGCACAATGATGACGAGTGTGGGGTGCTAGTGTAGGGCACAATGATGATGTGTGAGGTGCTAGTGTAGTGCACAATGATGACGAGTGTGGGGTGCTAGTGTAGGGCACAATGATGATGAGTGTGGGGTGCTAGTGTAGGGCACAATGATGACCAGTGTGGGGTGCTAGTGTAGGGCACAATGATGACGAGTGTGGGGTGCTAGTGTAGGGCACAATGATGATGTGTGAGGTGCTAGTGTAGTGCACAATGATGACCAGTGTGGGGTGCTAGTGTAGGGCACAATGATGACGAGTGTGGGGTGCTAGTGTAGGGCACAATGATGACCAGTGTGGGGTGCTAGTGTAGGGCACAATGATGACGAGTGTGGGGTGCTAGTGTAGGGCACAATGATGATGTGTGAGGTGCTAGTGTAGTGCACAATGATGACGAGTGTGGGGTGCTAGTGTAGGGCACAATGATGATGAGTGTGGGGTGCTAGTGTAGGGCACAATGATGACCAGTGTGGCGTGCTAGTGTAGGGCACAATGATGACGAGTGTGGGGTGCTAGTGTAGGGCACAATGATGATGTGTGAGGTGCTAGTGTAGTGCACAATGATGACGAGTGTGGGGTGCTAGTGTAGGGCACAATGATGACGAGTGTGGGGTGCTAGTGTAGGGCACAATGATGATGAGTGTGGGGTGCTAGTGTAGGGCACAATGATGATGTGTGAGGTGCTAGTGTAGTGCACAATGATGACGAGTGTGGGGTGCTAGTGTAGGGCACAATGATGACGAGTGTGGGGTGCTAGTGTAGGGCACAATGATGATGTGTGAGGTGCTAGTGTAGTGCACAATGATGACGAGTGTGGGGTGCTAGTGTAGGGCACAATGATGACGAGTGTGGGGTGCTAGTGGGAGCACTGCAAGAAGGCGTCTAACATCCTGCATTTCAAATCATACCCGTACCCCTCATTCGCTACGTCACTCATAGCTCCCTTCATTCCACACAGACTGTCCCCAAAACCCCTTCACCCTGTCCCAACCCTCATCCTCCCCCCCCTGAGTGATGCCAGGGCCCCCTCCTTGACCCTGTCCCATCCCTCATCCTTCCCCTGGGTGTTGCCTTGACCCTGTCCCAACCCTCATCCTTCCCTCATGAGTGTTGCCAGGACCCCCTCCTTCACCCTGTCCCAACCCTCATCCTCCCCCCTCTGAGTGTTGCCAGGACCCCCTCCTACACCCTGTCCCAACCCTCATCCTACCCCCATGAGTGTTGCCAGGACCCCCTCCTTGACCCTGTCCCAACCTTCATCCTTCCCCATGAGTGTTGCCAGGACCCCCTCCTTGGCCCTGTCCCAGCCCTCATCCTTCCCCCATGAGTGTTGCCCCCTCCTTGACCCTGTCCCAACCCTCATCCTTCCCCCTGAGAGTTGCCCTGTCCTTGACCCTGTCCCAACCCTCATCCTCCCCCCTCTGAGTGTTGCCAGGACCCCCTCTTACACTGTGTCCCAACCCTCATCCTTCCCCCATGAGTGTTCCCTGGACCCCCTCCTTGACCATGTCCCCACTCTCATCCTTCCCCCATGAGTGTTGCCAGGACCCCCACCTTGACCCTGTCCCAACCCTCATTCATCCCTCATGAGTGATGCCAGGACCCCTCCTTGACCCTGTCAGAACCCTCATCCTCCCCCCGAGTGTTGCCAGGACCCCTCCTTGACCCTGTCCCAACCCTCATCCTCCCCCATGAGTGATGCCAGTACCCCTCCTTGACCCTGTCCCAATCCTCATTCTACTCCAATGAGTGTTGCCCCCTCCTTGGCCCTGTCCCAACCCTCACCCTTCCCCATGAGTGCTGCCTGGACCCCTCCTTGACCCTGTCCCAACCCCCATCAGTGTTGCCAGGACCACTCCTTGACCCTGTCCCAACCCTCATCCTCCCCCCTGAGTGTTGCCAGGACCCCTCCTTGACCCTGTCCCAACCCTCATCCTCCCCCCTGAGTGTTGCCATGGCCCCTCCTTGCCCCTGTCCCAACCCTCATCCTTCCCCCATGAGTGTTGCCCCCTCCTTGACCCTGTCCCAACCCTCATTCTCCCCTCATGAGTGTTGCCAGGACCCCCTCCTTGACCCTGTCCCAACCCCCATCCTTCCCCCTGAGTGTTGCCAGGACCCCATCCTTGACCCTGTCCCAACCCTCATCCCCCCTGAGTGTTGCCAGGACCCCTCCTTGACCCTGTCCCAACCCGCATCCTTCCCCCTGAGTGTTGCCAGGACCCCATCCTTGACCCTGTCCCAACCCTCATCCCCCTGAGTGTTGCCAGGACCCCTCCTTGACACTGTCCCAACCCTCATCCTCCCCCCTGAGTGTTGCCAGGACCCCTCGGAACCCTCCTTGACCCTGTCCCAACCCTCATCCTCCCCCCTGAGTGTTGCCAGGACCCCTCCTTGACCCAGTCCTAACCCTCATCCTCCCCCCTTGAGTGTTGCCCCTTCTTTGACACTGTCCCAACCCTCATCCTCCCCCCATGAGTGTTGCCAGGACCCCTCCTTGACCCAGTCCTAACCCTCATCCTCCCCCCCTTGAGTGTTGCCCCTTCTTTGACACTCTCCCAACCCTGATCCTACCCCCATTAGTGTTGCCAGGACCCCTCCTTGACCCCATCCCAACCCTCATCCCCCTCCCATGAGTGTTGACCCCTCCTTGACCCTGTCCCAACCCTCATCCTCCCCCCTTGAGTGTTCCAAGGACCCCTCCTTGACCCTGTCCCAACCCTCATCCTTCCCCATGAGTGTTGCCAGGACCCCCTCCTACACACTGTCCCAACTCTCATTCTCCCCCATGAGTGTTGCCAGTACCCCTCCTTGACCCTGTCCCAAACCTCATCCTTCTCCCATGAGTGCTGCCAGGACCCCCCTTGGCCCTGTCCCAACCCTCATCCTTCCCCCATGAGTGTTGCCCTGTCCTTGACCCTGTCCCAACCCTCATCCTCCCCCGAGTGTTGCCAGGACCCCCTCCTTGACCCTGTGCCAACCCTCATCCTACCCCCTGAGTGTTGCCCCCTCCTTGACCCTGTCCCAACGCTCATCCTCCCCCTGAGTGTTGCCAGGACCCCTCCTTGACCCTGTCCCACCCCGCATCCTCCCCCTGAGTGTTCCAAGGACCCTCCTTGACCCTGTCCCAACCCTCATCCTTCCCCATGAG
This sequence comes from Calotriton arnoldi, assembly GCA_963921515.1. Taxonomy (NCBI): domain Eukaryota; kingdom Metazoa; phylum Chordata; class Amphibia; order Caudata; family Salamandridae; genus Calotriton; species Calotriton arnoldi. The sequence goes on from CAWUFW010000456.1 coordinate 499,939, forward strand.
TGTTGCCAGGACCCCCTCCTACACACTGTCCCAACCCTCATCCTCCCCCATGAGTGTTGCCAGTACCCCTCCTTGACCCTGTCCCAAACCTCATCCTTCTCCCATGAGTGCTGCCAGGACCCCTCCTTGGCCCTGTCCCAACCCTCATCCTTCCCCCATGTGTGTTGCCCTGTCCTTGACCCTGTCCCAACCCTCATCCTCCCCCCGAGTGTTGCCAGGACCCCCTCCTTGACCCTGTGCCAACCCTCATCCTACCCCCCTCCTTGACCCTGTCCCAACCCTCCTCCTCCCCCCTGAGTGTTCCAAGGACCCCTCCTTGACCCTGTCCCAACCCTCATCCTTCCCCATGAGTGTTGCCAGGACCCCCTCCTACACACTGTCCCAACCCTCATCCTCCCCCATGAGTGTTGCCAGTACCCATCCTTGACCCTGTCCCAACCCTCATCCCCCTGAGTTTTGCCAGAACCCCTCCTTGACCCTGTCCCAACCTGCATCCTTCCCCCTGTGTGTTGCCAGGACCCCATCCTTGACCCTGTCCCAACCCTCATCCCCCCTGAGTGTTGCCAGGACCCCTCCTTGACCCCGTCCCAACCCTCATCCTCCCCCTGAGTGTTGCCAGGACCCCTCGGACCCCTCCTTGACCCTGTCCCAACCCTCATCCTCCCCCTGAGTGTTGCCAGGACCCCTCCTTGACCCTGTCCTAACCCTCATCCTCCCCCTTGAGTGTTGCCCCTTCTTTGACACTGTCCCAACCCTCATCCTCCCCCCATGAGTGCTGCCAGGACCCCTCCTTGACCCTGTCCCAACGCACATCCTCCCCCCTGAGTGTTGGCAGGACCCCCTCCTTGACACTCTCCCAACCCTGATCCTACCCCCATTAGTGTTGCCAGGACCCCTCCTTGACCCTGTCCCAACCCTCACCCCCCCCATGAGTGTTGACCCCTCCTTGACCCTGTCCCAACCCTCATCCTCCCCCCTGAGTGTTCCAAGGACCCCTCCTTGACCCTGTCCCAACCCTCATCCTTCCCCATGAGTGTTGTCAGGACCCCCTCCTACACACTGTCCCAACTCTCATTCTCCCCCATGAGTGTTGCCAGTACCCCTCCTTGACCGTGTCCCAAACCTCATCCTTCTCCCATGAGTGCTGCCAGGACCCCTCCTTGGCCCTGTCCCAACCCTCATCCTTCCCCCATGAGTGTTGCCCTGTCCCAACCCTCATCCTCCCCCCGAGTGTTGCCAAGACCCCCTCCTTGACCCTGTGCCAACCCTCATCCTACCCCCCTGAGTGTTGCCCCCTCCTTGACCCTGTCCCAACCCTCATCCTCCCCCCCTGAGTGTTGCCAGGACCCCTCCTTGACCCTGTCCCAACCCTCATCCTCCCCCCTGAGTGTTCCAAGGACCCCTCCTTGACCCTGTCCCAACCCTCATCCTTCCCCATGAGTGTTGCCAGGACCCCCTCCTACACACTGTCCCAACCCTCATCCTCCCCCCATGAGTGTTGCCAGTACCCATCCTTGACCCTGTCCCAACCCTCATCCCCACCTGAGTGTTGCCAGGACCCCTCCTTGACCCTGTCCCAACCCGCATCCTTCCCCCTGAGTGTTGCCAGGACCCCATCCTTGACCCTGTCCCAACCCTCATCCCCCTGAGTGTTGCCAGGACCCCTCCTTGACCCTGTCCCAACCCTCATCCTCCCCCTGAGTGTTGCCAGGACCCCTCGGACCCCTCCTTGACCCTGTCCCAACCCTCATCCTCCCCCTGAGTGTTGCCAGGATCCCTCCTTGACCCTGTCCTAACCCTCATCCTCCCCCTTGAGTGTTGCCCCTTCTTTGACACTGTCCCAACCCTCATCCTCCCCCATGAGTGCTGCCAGGACCCCTCCTTGACCCTGTCCCAACGCACATCCTCCCCCCTGAGTGTTGGCAGGACCCCCTCCTTGACACTCTCCCAACCCTGATCCTACCCCCATTAGTGTTGCCAGGACCCCTCCTTGACCCCATCCCAACCCTCATCCCCCTCCCATGAGTGTTGACCCCTCCTTGACCCTGTCCCAACCCTCATCCTCCCCCCTTGAGTGTTCCAAGGACCCCTCCTTGACCCTGTCCCAACCCTCATCCTTCCCCATGAGTGTTGCCAGGACCCCCTCCTACACACTGTCCCAACTCTCATTCTCCCCCATGAGTGTTGCCAGTACCCCTCCTTGACCCTGTCCCAAACCTCATCCTTCTCCCATGAGTGCTGCCAGGACCCCTCCATGGCCCTGTCCCAACCCTCATCCTTCCCCCATGAGTGTTGCCCTGTCCTTGACCCTGTCCCAACCCTCATCCTCCCCCCGAGTGTTGCCAGGACCCCCTCCTTGACCCTGTGCCAACCCTCATCCTACCCCCCTGAGTGTTGCCCCCTCCTTGACCCTGTCCCAACGCTCATCCTCCCCCCCTGAGTGTTGCCAGGACCCCTCCTTGACCCTGTCCCACCCCGCATCCTCCCCCCTGAGTGTTCCAAGGACCCCTCCTTGACCCTGTCCCAACCCTCATCCTTCCCCATGAGTGTTGCCAGGACCCCCTCCTACACACTGTCCCAACCCTCATCCTCCCCCCATGAGTGTTGCCAGTACCCCTCCTTGACCCTGTCCCAAACCTCATCCTTCTCCCATGAGTGCTACCAGGACCCCTCCTTGGCCCTGTCCCAACCCTCATCCTTCCCCCATGAGTGTTGCCCTGTCCTTGACCCTGTCCCAACCCTCATCCTCCCCCGAGTGTTGCCAGGACCCCTCCTTGACCCTGTGCCAACCCTCATCCTACCCCCTCCTTGACCCTGTCCCAACCCTCCTCCTCCCCCTGAGTGTTCCAAGGACCCCTCCTTGACCCTGTCCCAACCCTCATCCTTCCCCATGAGTGTTGCCAGGACCCCCTCCTACACACTGTCCCAACCCTCATCCTCCCCCCATGAGTGTTGCCAGTACCCATCCTTGACCCTGTCCCAACCCTCATCCCCCCCTGAGTTTTGCCAGAACCCCTCCTTGACCCTGTCCCAACCCGCATCCTTCCCCCCTGAGTGTTGCCAGGACCCCATCCGTGACCCTGTCCCAACCCTCATCCCCCCTGAGTGTTGCCAGGACCCCTCCTTGACCCCGTCCCAACCCTCATCCTCCCCCCTGAGTGTTGCCAGGACCCCTCGGACCCCTCCTTGACCCTGTCCCAACCCTCATCCTCCCCCCTGAGTGTTGCCAGGACCCCTCCTTGACCCTGTCCTAACCCTCATCCTCCCCCCCTTGAGTGTTGCCCCTTCTTTGACACTGTCCCAACCCTCATCCTCCCCCCATGAGTGCTGCCAGGACCCCTCCTTGACCCTGTCCCAACGCACATCCTCCCCCCTGAGTGTTGGCAGGACCCCCTCCTTGACACTCTCCCAACCCTGATCCTACCCCCATTAGTGTTGCCAGGACCCCTCCTTGACCCTGTCCCAACCCTCATCCCCCCATGAGTGTTGACCCCTCCTTGACCCTGTCCCAACCCTCATCCTCCCCCTGAGTGTTCCAAGGACCCCTCCTTGACCCTGTCCCAACCCTCATCCTTCCCCATGAGTGTTGTCAGGACCCCCTCCTACACACTGTCCCAACTCTCATTCTCCCCATGAGTGTTGCCAGTACCCCTCCTTGACCGTGTCCCAAACCTCATCCTTCTCCCATGAGTGCTGCCAGGACCCCTCCTTGGCCCTGTCCCAACCCTCATCCTTCCCCCATGAGTGTTGCCCTGTCCCAACCCTCATCCTCCCCCCGAGTGTTGCCAAGACCCCCTCCTTGACCCTGTGCCAACCCTCATCCTACCCCCTGAGTGTTGCCCCCTCCTTGACCCTGTCCCAACCCTCATCCTCCCCCTGAGTGTTGCCAGGACCCCTCCTTGACCCTGTCCCAACCCTCATCCTCCCCCTGAGTGTTCCAAGGACCCCTCCTTGACCCTGTCCCAACCGTCATCCTTCCCCATGAGTGTTGCCAGGACCCCCTCCTACACACTGTCCCAACCCTCATCCTCCCGCCATGAGTGTTGCCAGTACCCCTCCTTGACCCTGTCCCAAACCTCATCCTTCTCCCATGAGTGCTGCCAGGACCCCTCCTTGGCCCTGTCCCAACCCTCATCCTTCCCCCATGAGTGTTGCCCTGTCCTTGACCCTGTCCGAACCCTCAGCCTCCCCCCGAGTGTTGCCAGGACCCCCTCCTTGACCCTGTGCCAACCCTCATCCTACCCCCCTCCTTGACCCTGTCCCAACCCTCATCCTCCCCCCCATGAGTGTTGCCAGGACCCCCTCCTTGACCCTGTCCCAACCCTCATCCTTCCCCCAGGAGTGTTGCCAGGACCCCTCCTTGACCCTGTCCCAACCCTCATCCTCCCCCCATGAGTGTTGCCAGGACCCCACCTTGACCCTGTCCCAACCCTCATCCTTCCCTCATGAGTGTTGCCAGGACCCCTCCATGACCCTGTCCCAACCCTCATTCTTCCCCCAGGAGTGTTGTCAGGACCCCTCCTTGACCCTGTCCCAACCCTCATCCTCCCCCCATGAGTGTTGCCAGGACCCCTCCTGAGTGTTGCCCCCTCCTTGACCCTGTCCCAACCCTCATCCTCCCCAATGAGTGTTGCCCCCTCCTTGACGCTGTCCCAACCCTCATCCTCTCCCCCATGAGTGTTGCCAGGACCCCTCCTTGACCCTGTCCCAACCCTCATCCTTCCCCCAGGAGTGTTGCCAGGACCCCTCCTTGACCCTGTCCCAACCCTCATCCTCCCCCATGAGTGTTGCCAGGACCCCTCCTTGACCCTGTCCCAACCCTCATCCTCCCCCCATGAATGTTGCCAGGACCCCTCCTTGACCCTGTCCCAACCCTCATCCTTCCCTCATGAGTGTTGCCAGGACCCCTCCTTGACCCTGTCCCAACCCTCATCCTCCCCCATGAGTGTTGCCAGGACCCCTCCTGCGTGTTGCCCCTTCCTTGACCCTGTCCCAACCCTCATCCTCCCCCATGAGTGTTGCCCCTCCTTGGCCCTGTCACAACCCTCATCCTTCCCCCAGAATGTTGTCCCCTCTTTGACCCTGTCCCAACCCTCATCCCCCCCTGAGTGTTGCCAGAACCCCTCCTTGACCCTGTCCCAACCCTCATCCATCCCCCAGAATGTTGCCCCCTCTTTGACCCTGTCCCAACCCTCATCCCCCTATGAGTGTTGCCAGGACCCCTCCTTGACCTTGTCCCAACCCTCATCCTACCCCCATGAGTGTTGCCCCCTCCTTGACCCTGTCCCAACCCTCATCCTTCCCCTGCGTGTTGCCCCCTCCTTGACCCTGTCCCAACCCTCACCTCCCCCTGAGTGTTGCCAGGACCCCTCATTGACCCTGTCCCAACCCTCATCCTACCCCCATGAGTGCTGCCAGTACCCATCCTTGACCCTGTCCCAACCCTCATCCTTCCCCCAGAATGTTGCCCCCTCCTTGACCCTGTCCCAACCCTCATCCCCCCCCCCTGAGTGTTGCCAGGACACCTCCTTGACCCTGTCCCAACCCTCATCCTACCCCTATGAGTGTTGCCCTGTCCATGACTCTGTCCCAACCCTCATCCTTCCCCCATGAGTGCTGCCCAGACCCCTCCTTGACCCTGTCCCAACCCTCATCCTACCCCATGAGTGTTGCCAGGACCCCTCCTTGACCCTGTGCCAACCCTCATCCTACCCCCTGAGTGTTGTCCCCTCCTTGACCCTGTCCCAACCCTCATCATCCCCCCCGAGTGTTGCCAGGACCCCTCCTTGACCCTGTGCCAACCCTCATCCTACCCCCTGAGTGTTGCCCCCTCCTTGACCCTGTCCCAACCCTCATCATCCCCCTGAGTGTTGCCAGGACCCCTCCTTGACCCTGTCCCAACCCTCATCCTCCCACACACGAGTGTTGCCAGGACCCCTCCTTGACCCTGTCCCAACCCTCATCCTCTCCCCCATGAGTGTTGCCAGGACCCCTCCTTGACCCTGTCCCAACCCTCATCCTCCCCCATGAGTGTTGCCAGGACCCCTCCTTGACCCTGTCCCAACCCTCATCCTTCCCTCATGAGTTTTGCCAGGACCTCTTCTTGACCCTGTCCCAACCCTCATCCTTCCCTCATGAGTTTTGCCAGGACCTCTTCTTGACCCTGTCCCAACCCTCGTCCTACCCCCATGAGTGTTGCCCCTCCTTGACCCTGTCCCTACCCTCATCCTACCCCCATTAGTGTTGCCCCCTCCTTTACCCTGTCACAACCCTCATCCCCCCATGAGTGTTGCCAGGACCCCTCCTTGACCCTGTCCCAACCCTCATCCTTCCCTCATGAGTTTTACCAGGACCGCTTCTTGACCCTGTCTCAACCCTCATGAGTTTTGCCAGGACCTCTTCTTGACCCTGTCCCAACCCTCATCCTACCCCCCTGAGTGTTGACCCCCTCCTTGACCCTGTCCCAACCCTCATCCTCCCCCCCTTAGTGTTGCCAGGACCCCCTCCTTGTCCCTGTCCCAACCCTCATCCATCCCATGAGTGTTGCCAGGAGCCCCTCCTTGACACTGTCCCAACCCTCATCCTTCCCTCATGAGCGTTGCCAGGACTCCTCCCTGACCCTGTCCTAACCCTCATCCTCCCCCATGAGTGTTGCCAGGACCTCCTCCTACACCCTGTCCCAACCCTCATCCTTCCCCCTGAGTGTTGCCCCCTCCTTGACCCTGTCCCAACCCTCATCCTTCCCCATGAGTGCTGCCCCTCCTTGGCCCTGTCCCAACCCTCATCCTTCCCCCTGAGTGTTGCCCCTCCTTGACCCTGTCCCAACCCTCATCCTTCCCTCATGAGCGTTGCCAGGACCCCTCCTTGAGCCTGTCCTAACCCTCATCCTTCCCCCATGAGTGTTGCCAGGACCCTCTCCTTGACCCTGTCCCAACCCTCATCCTTCCCCCAGAATGTTGCCCCCTCCTTGACCCTGTCCCAACCCTCATCCCCCCCCTGAGTGTTACCAGGACCCCTCCTTGACCCTGTCCCAACCCTCATCCTCCCCCCATGAGTTTTGCCAGGACCCCTCCTTGACCCTGTCCCAACCCTCATCCTCCCCCCATGAGTGTTGCCAGGACCCCTCCTTGACCCTGTCCCAACCCTCATCCTTCCCTCATGAGTTTTGCCAGGACCTCTTCTTGACCCTGTCCCAACCCTCATCCTTCCCTCATGAGTTTTGCCAGGACCCCTCCTTGACCCTGTCCCAACCCTATTCCTTCCCTCATGAGTGTTGCCAGGACCCCCTCCTTGACCCTGTCCCAACCCTCATCCTTCCCCCTGAGTGTTGCCCCCTCCTTGACCCTGTCCCAACCCTCACCTCCCCCCTGAGTGTTGCCAGGACCCCTCATTGACCCTGTCCCAACCCTCATCCTACCCCCATGAGTGCTGCCAGTACCCATCCTTGACCCTGTCCCAACCCTCATCCTTCCCTCAGAATGTTGCCCCCTCCTTGACCCTGTCCCAACCCTCATCCCCCCCCCCTGAGTGTTGCCAGGACACCTCCTTGACCCTGTCCCAACCCTCATCCTACCCCTATGAGTGTTGCCCTGTCCATGACTCTGTCCCAACCCTCATCCTTCCCCCATGAGTGCTGCCCAGACCCTCCTTGACCCTGTCCCAACCCTCATCCTACCCCCATGAGTGTTGCCAGGACCCCTCCTTGACCCTGTGCCAACCCTCATCCTACCCCCTGAGTGTTGCCCCTCCTTGACCCTGTCCCAACCCTCATCATCCCCCGAGTGTTGCCAGGACCCTCCTTGACCCTGTGCCAACCCTCATCCTACCCCCTGAGTGTTGCCCCCTCCTTGACCCTGTCCCAACCCTCATCATCCCCCCCTGAGTGTTGCCAGGACCCCTCCTTGACCCTGTCCCAACCCTCATCCTCCCCACACACGAGTGTTGCCAGGACCCCTCCTTGACCCTGTCCCAACCCTCATCCTCTCCCCCATGAGTGTTGCCAGGACCCCTCCTTGACCCTGTCCCAACCCTCATCCTCCCCCATGAGTGTTGCCAGGACCCCTCCTTGACCCTGTCCCAACCCTCATCCTTCCCTCATGAGTTTTGCCAGGACCTCTTCTTGACCCTGTCCCAACCCTCATCCTTCCCTCATGAGTTTTGCCAGGACCTCTTCTTGACCCTGTCCCAACCCTCGTCCTACCCCCATGAGTGTTGCCCCCTCCTTGACCCTGTCCCTACCCTCATCCTACCCCCATTAGTGTTGCCCCCTCCTTTACCCTGTCACAACCCTCATCCCCCCCATGAGTGTTGCCAGGACCCCTCCTTGACCCTGTCCCAACCCTCATCCTTCCCTCATGAGTTTTACCAGGACCGCTTCTTGACCCTGTCTCAACCCTCATGAGTTTTGCCAGGACCTCTTCTTGACCCTGTCCCAACCCTCATCCTACCCCCATGAGTGTTGCCCCCTCCTTGACCCTGTCCCAACTCATCCTCCCCCCCTTAGTGTTGCCAGGACCCCCTCCTTGTCCCTGTCCCAACCCTCATCCATCCCATGAGTGTTGCCAGGAGCCCCTCCTTGACACTGTCCCAACCCTCATCCTTCCCTCATGAGCGTTGCCAGGACTCCTCCTTGACCCTGTCCTAACCCTCATCCTCCCCCCATGAGTGTTGCCAGGACCTCCTCCTACACCCTGTCCCAACCCTCATCCTTCCCCCTGAGTGTTGCCCCCTCCTTGACCCTGTCCCAACCCTCATCCTTCCCCATGAGTGCTGCCCCTCCTTGGCCCTGTCCCAACCCTCATCCTTCCCCCCTGAGTGTTGCCCCCTCCTTGACCCTGTCCCAACCCTCATCCTTCCCTCATGAGCGTTGCCAGGACCCCTCCTTGAGCCTGTCCTAACCCTCATCCTTCCCCCATGAGTGTTGCCAGGACCCTCTCCTTGACCCTGTCCCAACCCTCAACCTTCCCTCATGAGTGTTGTCAGGACCCCCTCCTATACCCTGTCCCAACCCTCATCCTTCCCCCTGAGTGTTGCCCCCTCCTTGACCCTGTCCCAACCCTCATCCTTCCCCCTGAGTGTTGCCCCCTCCTTGACCCTGTCCCAACCCTCATCCTTCCCCCTGAGTGTTGCCCCCTCCTTGACCCTGTCCCAACCCTCATCCTTCCCCCATGAGTGTTGCCCCCTCCTTGACCCTGTCCCTACCCTCATCCTTCCCGATGAGTGCTGCCCGGACCCCTCCTTGACCCTGTCCCAACCCTCATCCCTCCCCCATGAGTGTTGCCCCTCCTTGGCCCTGTCCCAACCCTCATCCTTCCCCCTGAGTGTTGCCCCCTCCTTGACCCTGTCCCAACCCTCATCCTTCCCCCCCTGAGTGTTGCCAGGACCAGCTCCTTGACCCTGTCCCAACCCTCATCCTTCCCTCATGAGTGTTGTCAGGACCCCCTCCTATACCCTGTTCCAACCCTCATCCTTCCCCCTGAGGGTTGCCCCCTCCTTGACCCTGTCCCAACCCTCATCCTTCCCCCATGAGTGTTGCCAGGACCCCCTCCTTGACCCTGTCCCAACCCTCATCCTTCCCCCAGGAGTGTTGCCAGGACCCCCTCCTTGACCCTGTCCCAACCCTCATCCTTCCCTCATGAGTGTTGTCAGGACCCCCTCCTACACCCTGTCCCAACCCTCATCCTTCCCCCATGAGTGTTGCCCCTCCTTGGCCCTGTCCCAACCCTCTTCCTTCCCCCTGAGTGTTGCCCCCTCCTTGACCCTGTCCCAACCCTCATCCTCCCCCATGAGTGCTGCCAGGACCCCTCCTTGTCCCTGTCCCAACCCTCATCCTTCCCCCAGAATGTTGCCCCCTCCTTGACCCTGTCCCAACCCTCATCCCCCCCTGAGTGTTGCCAGGACCCCTCCTTGACCCTGTCCCAACCCTCATCCCTCCCCCATGAGTGTTGCCCCTCCTTGGCCCTGTCCCAACCCTCATCCTTCCCCCTGAGTGTTGCTCCCTCCTTGACCCTGTCCCAACCCTCATCCTTCCCCCCTGAGTGTTGCCAGGACCCCTCCTTGACCCTGTCCCAACCCTCATCCTTCTCCCCTGAGTGTTGCCAGGACCCCTCCTTGACCCTGTCCCAACCCTCATCCTTCCCCCCTGAGTGTTGCCAGGACCCCTCCTTGACCCTGTCCCATCCCTCATCCTTTCCCCATGAGTGTTGTCAGTATCCTCTTCTTGACAATGTCATCATAATCCTGTCCCCCACCAAGTGTCTCCACTATTACCCCCTCCCAGCACGCACCAGCCGCGCCTGTCCCTCTCTCATCATCATTGTGAACACCCCTCTTGTGCAGCGCTCCATTGTTTTGTAGCTGTATTCGCCCTGTATAAATACATGTTAGGAATTATAGCATGTTGATGCTATGTGCACTAAGACCCTCGTGGTTCTGGGTTCCGAAGAGGAAATACGTAATATGCGGGGAGGTGTTAGGGCGTGGTTTATTGTGAAGTATGATGTAATGCGCAGTGTGTGAGTGTATACTGAAGAATAAAGTATTAATTGACAGCAGCTCCCATGTGGCCTAATTCGACTGCATGCTCCTGGGCAGGGAAAGACGCTACAACTGGTGACGAGTAGGGGATACGTACCTGAGAGGACATGGCTGCTCTCCCTCAGAGTTTGCGACGATATGGCAAACTGCTTGTGCATGCCACGTGTGCCCAGAATCAGTGCAGAGCAGTCTGCGACCGGCACATGTGGAGTCAAAGCCCTGCTCCTGCCCATACATGGTCGCAGAAGAAATCGAAGGCCCTGCAGAGGAGCTTATTCGAAACGCCAGCTGAACCCGCCGACGAGGTAGTCGACAGAGATGCTGCCCCGTGCACCAACCACAGAACCATTATTCAGGCGAATCAAAAAATAATGATGTCAGCAAGGCATGAGAAACAGAGAACTTAATCACCATCATGGGTGATTGAAGCATACAGCAATGCATGCTTTGAAGGCAACTTCTGCTTGCAGAAGTTTTCAGTGGGTGCCAGCCTGCACCGCGATCACCTTAACGGCAGGTACCAACACAGTGTCGGAAGAAGGGAGCGCGAAATGCAATGCAGCAGTGTTCCTGAAGCCACCACTGCCTTTCGACACTTCTGAGAAGCAGAACATTGGTGCCAGGTGCGCTGCGTGCATCGAAACATTCGATGACTTCATTGATGCGCTAGAGGAAGAAGATGACAAGAAAATCATCAAATATTTGAAAAGCCATGAAGGTGATGGAGTGAAAGAAGTGCGAGAGAAAATCTCACACACTGATGTAAAATCATACCAAAAGGTAAAAGAAGCGTTGGAGGCCAAGTCAATCCAATGCAGAATGCCGACTATGAAATATAAATCTTCAACCACGCACGACAACAGGTTGGTGAAATGATGGACGAGTTTGTCGAAAGACTTGATGCACTTATTAAACATTGCAAGTTCTGTGACTTCACCGACAAAGAAACCATTCACCTCATAGTCATTGATGACTGCCTTACAGACTCGTTTAGAAGGCACATTCTGTGAGAAACACACAGTCTAGAGGAAATGCGGATGGCTGCGAGAGCAGAAGAACTAGTAGACCAACAAGCTGCTGACATGGAAGTGGGAACAGTGCACAATTAATCAGCATTGACTGTGAGAAGCAAACACAAGCACATAACAAGTGCACATAAGTCGAAGTCTTCAAAGAAAACAAAGCTATGCTTCCAATGTGGGTGTTCGTTTCCCCATGAAGCTGAATGTCCAGCCATAGGACAAGTCTGCAAAGGTTGTGTAAAAGAGAATCATTTCATAACTGTTTGCCGAGCTAAAGAAGAATCTTGTGCGTCACTATGGCGAGAAAATATGGACGCAAGAACGTTGCAGAAGCATCCTCACCATGCCCCTAAAACCAAAAAGCAACATCAGCTATGACAAGTAGAAGCCATGCAAAATCAATCGTCGTCAAGCTCATCATACAAAGGTTCTTCAGCGTCACTATCGAGTACCAGCGAAGAAGATGGGTGTGCGCTGATGATGTCTACCAAAGAACGGGGTGCACACATGGGGTTGGCTGCCTGTAAAGAAGATCACAGTTCAAAGAAAGCTCACCAAACAAAGTGAACACATCAGTTGGACACTGTCCCAAAATCACATTGAAAGTGACTGATCACCCAATAACTTTCATCATAGACAGTTGTGTGCCGATTAATATCGCACTAGTGGAAAAGTTTAACAGCCCCTCCCCTGTGCCTCACCTCACACCGTCAGGCACTAAGGTATACACCTGGGCCGCTTCTGAGCCATTGCAAAGTCAAGGGTCATTCACAGTGACAATGCGACACAAAAAGACATTGGTGCAAGCCACCATTCATGTTCTACAAGAGACTTTGTGGAGTGCCTGTTTGCTCAGTTTTGCTACCACTGCTTACATGGGGTTGATATCCCTCAACTATAACCTCTGTGCTCAGTCTGAGATCACAAGCCAATTACCGTCGTTGTTCCATGGCTTGGGAAAACTCAAAAAAATTAAAGTGCAGCTTCATATCAATGAAAACATTCACCCTGTTGCTAAGCGGCACCGTAGAGTTGCTGTTCATTTACAAGAAGCTGTAGAAAAAGAGATAGAAGCACTCTTAAAACATGACATCATCAAACGCCTTACAGGCCGCATGCCAGGGGTTTCACCCATAGTAGTAGTACCAAAAAAGGATAGCAGCAGTGTGGTGCGCATTTGTGTTGCTATACGCCAGGCAAACAAAGCCATTGAGAGGGAGACACCCTGGTTACACATAACGGACATGATCTTGCAATTGAACGCAGCCAAAGTGTTTTCCCGTCTCAACCTGAATAAAGGATACCATCAACTTGAACTGGAGGAGAATTGAAGGTACATTACTACCTTTTCGACTCATGTTGGTTTGCTCAGATATGAGACTGAGTTTTGGAGAATCTTCGGCTGCTGAGATATTTCAGGATGCTATTCGCTGAATGATCAACCTGTCATACATGCTTTCAATTACTGTGATGACATACTGGTTTTTGGGAAGACACAGAACACAACTAAGCCCTTACCCAATTACTTGCTGATGCAGGTCTCACTCGGAATGCCGCAAATCGTGAGTTTCACAAAACCAAACTCAAGTTTTTTTGGGCACATATTTTCTGATGGGGGAATGACTCCTGACCCAGACAAGGTGCAAACACTGTCAACCACTTGCCCCCACAAGACATAACCATGCTGCGATCCTTGAGACTTGACAAAGCAAAATGTACCTTTGCAGTGGTCTCCGGTATGCGACCACAGTTTCAAGGATATGAAACATTCGATTGACAATGCAACAGAAAACGCCTACTTTGACCCCAAGTTACATACTGAAATACCAATTAATGTGAGTCCGGTAGGGCCAGGGGCATTCTTTGCCCAACACAATGGCCATCCGAATGCTCAGAGACACATTGCGGCCTATGCCAGGCGAAGCCTGCCTGAAACAGAACGTGCCTACTCTCAGTCGGAGTAGGAGAGTCTGGCTGTGGTGTGGGCCTGCAAACATTTTCACGTCTTCCTCTATGGAAAATGATTCACTGTCATCACAGATCAGCAGCAGGCATTGCTGACAATGTTTGGAAACCTGAAGGCTAAGATGCAGCTTCACATTGAGAGGTGGGGGTTACGACTGCAAAAGTACAACTATGAGATCCTGCACAAACCGGGGAAGGGTCAAAACCCAGCAGATTTCCTTTCACGAGTGGCGCTACATCGTTACAGTTCAACATCCAAGGCAGCTGAAGCATATTTCAACTTTATTGTGAGATTCAGCACCCCAGTGGCTCTGTCTGTGGAACAAATCATTGCTTGCACCCATGCAGATAAAGACATGAACATAATCAAAACACTTATCACCACGTAATTATGGAGAGGAAGTACCCAGCCCCCTGCCGATGATGTTGAATTCCAAAAGTTAAAAAATGTACAGGATGAGTTAGCAGTCATCCAAGAAGGTGTAATACTGCGAGGCTCAAGAATCATCCTACCTGGAAGCCTAAGACAGCGGGTCATCGAGCTGGTTCATGAAGGACACCGTGGTATCATAGCCACCAAAAGAGCCCTTGAGAGCGAGTGTGGTTCCCTCGGCTAGATGAATGAGTTGAAAAGGAGCTGAAGGCGTGCCACATTTGCAATTGTTTGTCCCCTAAGGTGACGCAGCAGCCAGTGACAATGTCTGACCTTCCTCCCAAGACCTGTTGTCAACAAACCATGACAAAGTCATAGAATGTCTTGATGTCATCTTTGCAACATGGGGCATCCCCGAAATTCTCAAATCTGATAATGACCTGGACTTTAACTGCAAAGAGTTAAAAAAAATTCTTGTCCGGCTCAATAACAAACACCCGAAGAGTACACCCCTCTGACCCCAGGCCAATGGAATAGTTGAACCCTCAAGAGGATCCCTCAAGAGGCACCCTCAAGAGGATCATTCAATGAGCGTCCATGGAAGGAATCGACCTAAACCAATCTCTATGCCAGGCCTTCCGGGCCTATCGATCAGCCCCTCACTCCACAACAGTTGAGAGTCCAGCCACCTTGCTATTTGGGAGAGCCATCAGAATCAAAACTACCTCAGTGGACCTCAGATTGATTAGTGAATGCTGACAAGGTTCGAGACACGGACGCGACACGGAAAGGAAAATGAAAACATATGGAGATCAGCACCGCCATGCCCAGGAGACAGTCTTTGACAAAGGAGACTGGGTACTGGCTAAACAGAGAAGAGTAGAGAAAACTGACACTCCTTTTGCCGCTGATCATTTAAGGTTGTGGCACGCAAGGGACACGTGGTGACAGCACATCGTCACAGACAATCCATCGCTTGGGACATGACACTTGTCAAGTCCTGAAACCACGCATGAGGTGACCCCATCAGCAGATCCACTTCAAGCACCTGAGCCTATGTCGCCCGATCAGGGTGGACCTCGATCAACTCAGATCACCCGAGGTGGCAGACAAGTGCGAGCGACTCACCCACTAATCGAAGAAATGTGACCTTAATGATGTCTGCCACTTTTTATTTAACAAAGGGGGAGGTAGCATATTGATGCTATGATCACTAGGACCATCTTTGTTCTGGGAGGACTCTGACGAGGAAATACGTAATATTCAGGGAGGTGTTAGGGTGTGGTTAATTGTGAAGTATGATGTAATGCACAGTGTGTGAGTGTTTGCTGAAGAATAAAGTAATGTTTGACCGCAGCTCCCGTGTGGCCTAATTCATCTGCATGCTCCTGGGCTGGGAAAGACGCTACAGGAATGACCCGTGCAAATGGTAACTGTGCCATATTTTAGAGACCATAAAAGTGGAAAAACATCATCATAAAATGAGATATTAAATCCATACTTTACATCTCAACGCAGTAATTGATGCCTTGGACTTTACAGCTTTTTATTGTCTTTTTAGTTTTGATGTTCTATTTAATTGTGTATCGCATGAACTATTTTCTTTTTAGTACTCTGTTAAAATGTATCATAAAAATGAAAGCCACATTAATGTTTCTGGACAGACATCAATCGGAATTCAATACAGGTGGGAGCGGCGACTGCACGGACTTTACCCGTTTAATTGTAAGATGCCCTTGATCCAGGCCTTCAAGCGGAAAAAGGAAAAATGGCGCGCATAAAACTTCAAGAGCTAAATGTTTTATGGCCATTTTTTCTCATTGTTTTATGTGTATGTCCTTAATGCATCACAACTAATTGATCATTTTTGTGATCAATAAATAAGATAGACTCGTGTTGCACTGTAAGCCACCTGACAACAGAAGGTCGCCTTTTGAAACATCGAATCATTGCCTGCAATTCAGACCTTTGGGTGGAAAATATTTGTAGAATTTTGCTGAATAATGTGAAGAAGTGACTTCACCTCTGGCCATACAAACTGCTTTCATATTTGAGGCAGAGAGATGAGATAGTGCAAAGGTGAGAAAAGAGGGGACAATGAAGGGAAAAGAGATAAAAAGTAAGCTTGTGAGAGAGACAAGAAGAGGGCGAGAGAGGAAATGAAGGAGAGACTGGGAGAAGGCGTGAGACATAAAAAGAGGCTGCACTGTGGAAATAGGGAAGAGTCTCTGAGAGATAAGAATGGGACAGCGCCCGAATGAGAGAATGAGTTGGAAAGCATTAAAAGAGATTAAGGATGGGGAAGGAAACCAAGAGGTAAAAATAAAGTACTACGTGAGAGTGAGTAGAGAAAAAGATGTGTAGAAAGAGCTAGTTACAAGAAAGGGAACAGAGAATGAGAGAAAGAAGACAGGCAGGGAAAAGGAAAACGGGGGCTGCAGAATGTGAGATAAAACATGGGCTCCAGAGTGTAAGATAAAAAGGTTTTCCGGAGTCTGAGTTAAAAAAGGGCTACTGAGGGTGACTTTAAAAAGGATTCCTGTGTGTAAATTTAAAAGGGAGCTTCAGAGTGTGAGTTGAAAAGGGGCTCCTGAGCAGTCGCAGCCGGCATGACTCGCGGGTGGGAGGGGGGGCGGGGGTCGCGCGCGGGAGGGGTAATTTTAAATTTAAAAGAAAAAAAAAGCGTACCTTCGGCGGTCGGGTCCCTTGTTGCGTTGCGTCGTCCTGGCAGGAAGTAGCCGCAGGCAGCCTCCCTCCCCTCCCCTAACCCAATCACAATGCTGCAATGGCAGCATTGTGATTGAATGGGACGCCGACCGCACAGGCGTCTATGGGGAGGCAGTTTTCTCCATGCAGGCTGCTTGCACCCTACATGGAGAAAACGGGAACAGTCAGCACCCACAACATTGGGCTAACCACTCCTTTCCGACCCGCCTACCCGCCCGCCCCCAACCAAACCCTTCTTCTGCTTTCTTGCAGTGCGAGAAGCAGAAACATAAAATGGTATTTATACCATTTTATGTTTCTGCTTCTCGCACGTCGAGAAGCAGTGGGGCGACGCTCCTCCGCCCCCATGGAGGAGCCGCCCCTGCTCCTGGAGTGTAAGTTTAAAAGGAGGCTCCTGAGTGTGAGTTTAAAATGGGCTCCTGAGTGTGAGTTTAAAAGGGGGCTCCTGAGTGTGAGTCAAAAAGGAGGACCCTGAGTGTGAGTTTAAAAGCAGGATCCTAAGTGTGAGTTAAAAAGGAGACTCCTGAGTGTGACTTTAAAAGGAGGCTCCTGATGGTGAGTTTAAAAGGGAGCTCCTGGGTGTGAGTTTAAAAGAGGGCTTATAAGGGTGAGATTAAAAGGGGGCTCCAGAGTGTGAGTTATAGGGTGAGTTTAAAGGGGGCTTCTGAGTGACTCTAAAAGAAGGCTCAAGAGTGAGCCTTTAAAAAGGAGCTTCGGAGTGTGAGTTAAAAAGAGGCTCCTGAGTGTGACTTTAAAAGGAGGCTCTTGAGTGTGAGTTAAAAGGAGGATCCTGAGGATGACTGTTAAAGGGAGCTCCTGGGTTTGAGTTTAAAAGGAGGCTCCTGATGGTGAGTTTAAAAGGAGGCTCCTGATGGTGAGGTTAAAAGAGGACTTATAAGTGTGAGATTAAAAGGGGCTCCAGAGTGTGAGTTATAGGATGAGTTTAAAAGGAGGCTCCTGGGTGTGAGTCTAAAACGGGCTCCTGAGTGTGAGTTTAAAATGGAGCTCCTGAATGTGAGTTAAAAGGAGGACCCTGAGTGTGAGTTTAAAAGCAGGATCCTACGTGTGAGTTAAAAGGGAGACTCCTGAGTGTGACTCTAAAAAAGGCTCAAGAGTGAGCCTTTAAAAAGGAGCTTCGGAGTGTGAGTTGAAAAGGGGCTCCTGAGTGTGACTTTAAAAGGAGGCTCTTGAGTGTGAGTTAAAAAGGAGGATCCTGAGGATGACTGTTAAAGGGAGCTCCTGGGTTTGAGTTTAAAAGGAGGCTCCTGATGGTGAGTTTAAAAGGAGGCTCCTGATGGTGAGTTTAAAAGGAGGCTCCTGATGGTGAGGTTAAAAGAGGACTTATAAGTGTGAGATTAAAAGGGGGCTCCAGAGTGTGAGTTATAGGATGAGTTTAAAAGGAGGCTCCTGGGTGTGAGTCTAAAACGGGCTCCTGAGTGTGAGTTTAAAAGGGAGCTCCTGAATGTGAGTTAAAAAGGAGGACCCTGAGTGTGAGTTTAAAAGCAGGATCCTACGTGTGAGTTAAAAGGGAGACTCCTGAGTGTGACTTTAAAAGGAGGCTCCTGATGGTGAGTTTAAAAGGAGGCTCCTGATGGTGAGTTTAAAAGGAGGCTCCTGATGGTGAGTTTAAAAGGAGGCTCCTGATGGTGAGGTTAAAAGAGGACTTATAAGTGTGAGATTAAAAGGGGGCTCCAGAGTGTGAGTTATAGGATGAGTTTAAAAGGAGGCTCCTGGGTGTGAGTCTAAAACGGGCTCCTGAGTGTGAGTTTAAAAGGGAGCTCCTGAATGTGAGTTAAAAAGGAGGACCCTGAGTGTGAGTTTAAAAGCAGGATCCTACGTGTGAGTTAAAAGGGAGACTCCTGAGTGTGACTTTAAAAGGAGGCTCCTGATGGTGAGTTTAAAAGGAGGCTCCTGATGGTGAGTTTAAAAGGGGGCTCCTGATAGTGAGTTTAAGAGGGGGCTCCTGGGTGTGATCTTAAAAGAGGACACTTATGTGTGAGATTAAAAAGGGGCTCCAGAGTGTGAGTTATAGGGTGAGTTTAAAAGGGGGCTTCTTAGTGACTCTAAAAGAGGGCTCAAGAGTGAGCCTTTAAAAAGGAGCTTCGGAGTGTGAGTTGAAAAGGGGCTCCTGAGTGTGACTTTAAAAGGAGGCTCCTGAGTGTGAGTTAAAAGGGAGGATCCTGAGGATGACTGTTAAAGGGAGCTTCTGGGTTTGAGTTTAAAAGGAGGCTCCTGATGGTGAGTTTAAAAGAGGGCTCCTTATGGTGAGGTTAAAAGAGGACCTATAAGTGTAAGATTAAAAGGGGCTCCAGAGTGTGAGTTATTGGGCGAGTTTAAAAGGGGACTTCTTAGTGACTTTAAAAGAGGACTCAAGAGTGAGCCTTTAAAAAGGAGCTTCGTAGAAAGGGGCTCCTGAGTGTGACTTTAAAGGGAGATCCTGAGTGTGAGTTAAAAAGGAAGCTCCTGAATGTGAGTGTAAAAGGGGGCATCAGAGTGTAGTTTAAAAAAGAGCTCCTGAGTTTGAAAGGGGGATTCAATGTGAGAGCAGGCTGGGAAGAGGAAAACAGGGGATCCACAGTGTGAGTTAAAAAGGGGCTTCAGAGTGTGAGTTAATAAGGGGCTGCTGAGTGTGACTTTCAAAGGAGGATCCTGAGTGTGAGTTAAAAAGGGGGCTCCTGAGTGAAAGTTTAAAAGGGAGCTCCTGAGTGTAAGTTTAAAAGGAGGCTCCTGAGTGTGAGTTAAAAAGGGGGCTCCTTAGTGAAAGTTTAAAAGGAGCTCCTGAGTGTAAGTTTAAAAGGAGGCTCCTGAGTGTGAGTTAAAAGGGGGCTCCTGAGTGAAAGTTTAAAAGGGAGCTCCTGAGTGTAAGTTTAAAAGGAGGCTCCTGAGTGTGAGTTAAAAAGAGGGCTCCTGAGTAAAAGTTTAAAAGGGAGCTCCTGAGTGTAAGTTTAAAAGGAGGCTCCTGAGTGTGAGTTAAAAGGGGGCTCCTGAGTGTAAGTTTAAAAGGAGGCTCCTGAGTGTGAGTTAAAAAGGGGGCTCCTGCGTTTGAAAGGGGGGATTGAATGTGAGAGCAGGCTGGGAAAAGGAAAATGGGGGCTCCAGAGTGTGAGATAAAAAGGGGCTCCAGAGTGTAAGATAAAAAGGGGCACCACAGTGTGTGATAAAAAAGGGCTCCAGAGTGTGAGTTAAAAAGGGGGCTCCTGAGTGTAAGTTTAAAAGGAGGCTCCTGAGTGTGAGTTAAAAAGGGGTCTCCTGAGTGTGAGTTAAAAAGGGGGCTCCTGAGTGTAAGTTTAAAAGGAGGCTCCTGAGTGTGAGTTAAAAAGGGGTCTCCTGAGTGTAAGTTTAAAAGGAGGCTCCTGAGTGTGAGTTAAAAAGGGGGCTCCTGAGTGAAAGTTTAAAAGGGGGCTCCTGAGAGTGCTTTAAAAAGGAGGATTCTAAGTGTGAGTTTAAAAGGGGCTCCAGAGTGTAGGTTTAAAGAGGGCTCCTGAGTGTGACTTTGAAAGGAGGCTCCTGAGTGTGAGTTAAAAAGGAGGCATCTGAATGTGAGTGTAAAAGGGTGCTCCAGAGTGTGAGTTTGAAAGGGGGCTTCTGAGTTTGAAAGGGGGGGTTGAATGTGAGTTTAAAAGTGCGCACCTGAGTGTGAGTTTAAAAGGGGTCTCCTGAATGTGAGTAAAAAAGGAGGCTCCTGAGACTGAGTTTAAAAGGAGGCTCTTGAGTGTGAGTTTAAAAGGAGGCTCCAGAATGTGAGTGTAAAAGGGTGCCCCAGAGTGTAGTTTAAAAGGGGGCTCCTGCATTTGAAAGGGGGGATTGAATGTGAGAGCAGGCTGGGAAAAGGAAAATGGGGGCTCCAGAGTGTGAGATAAAAAGGGGCTCCAGAGTGTGAGATAAAAAGGGGCTGCTGAGTGTGAGTTAATAAGGGGCTACTGAGTGTGAGGTAATAAGGGGGCTCCTGAGGGTGACTGCTAAAGGGGGCTTCTGGGTTTGAGTTTAAAAGGGGCAGCCGCGGCCCATGCAGGTAAGAGCGGTGGGGCGGTAGGGCCGGGTGGAGGGGGATTTCGACAGACGACGGCGAGGTAAAATTATTTATTTATTTAATTTCCCCTCATCGTCGTGTGTTGAAATCCCCCCCACCAGGCCCCATCGCCCCACTGCTCTTACCTGCACGGGCCGCGGCTGAAAAGGGGGCTTCTGAGTGATTTTTAAATAAATGAGGGCTTATGAGTGTAGCTATAAAAGAGAGCTTCGGAGTCTGAGTTGAAAAGGGGCTCCTGAGTGTAAGTGTAAAGGAGACTCCTGAGTGCAAGCTTAAAAGGGGGCTCCTGAGTGTGAGTTTAAAAGGGAGCTCCTGAGTGTGAGTTAAAAAGGATCATCCTAAGTCTGAGTTTAAAAGGATACCCCCGAGTGTGAGTTTAAAAGGGGAATCCTGAGTGTGAGTTTAAAAGGGGAATCCTGAGTGTGAGTTTAAAAGGGAATCCTGAGTATGTCTTTAAAAGGAGGATCCTGAGTGTGACTTTAAAAGGAGGCTCCTGTGAGTTTAAAAGGGGGTCCTGAGTGTGACTTTAAAAGGAGGCTCCTGAGTGTGAGTTAAAAAGGAGGCTCCTGAATGTGAGTGTAAGAGGGTGCTCCAGAGTGTGAGCTTGAAAGGGGGCTCTTGAGATTGAAAGGTGGGATTGAATGTGAGTTTAAAAGGGGGGCTACTGAGTGTGAGTCAAAAAGGAGGCTCCTGAGCTTGAGTTTAAAAGGAGGCCCTTGAGTGTGAGTTTGAAAGGAGGATACTGAGTGTGAGTTTAAACGGAGGATCCTCAGCATGAGTTAAAAAGAGGATCCTGAGTGTGAGTGTAAAAGGGTGCTCCAGAGTGTGAGTTTAAAAGTAGGATCCTGAGTGTGAGTGTAAAAGGGTGATCCAGAGTGTGGGTTTAAATGGAGGCTCCTGAGTTTAAAAGGAGACTTTTGGGTGTGAGTTTAGAAAAAAGGCTCTTGAGTGTGAGTTTAAAGGGGACTCCTGAACCTGAGATTGAACGGAGGCTTCTGAGTGTAAGTTTAAAAGGAGGCTTCCAAGAGTGAGTTTAAAAGAGGGCTCCTGAGTCTTAGTTTAAGGGGAGGATCCTGTGTGTACGTTTTAAATGAGGCTCCTGGGTCTGAAATTAAAAGGAGGCTCCTCAGTGTGAGTTTGAAATGAGGCTTTTGACACTGAGTTTCAAAAAAGGCTCCTTACTGTGGGCCTGATTCACAGAACTAACTTACGTCAAAATCCTAAACTTACAACAATTTTGGTATTCACAGAATGAACTTACACATTTGGGTATTCACAGAATGAACTTACACATTTGGGTATTCACAGAATGAACTTACACATTTGGGTATTCACAGAATGAACTTTCTACCATTTTGGTATTCACAGAATGAACTTACTCATCAATGAGTAAGTGCCTTCTGTGAATACCAAAATGTGTAAGTTACACAAAATGAGTAAGTTACACAAAATGTGTAAGTTACACAAAATGAGTAAGTTACACAAAATGTGTAAGTGCCTTCTGTGAATACCAAAATGAGTAAGTTCATTCTGTGAATACCAAAATGAGTAAGTTCATTCTGTGAATACCAAAATGGTAGTAAGTTTAGGATTTTGTCGTAAGTTAGTTCTGTGAATCGGGCCCTGTGAGTTTAAAAGGAGGCTTCTGAGGGTGAATCTCCCTATGCTGAAGTAGAGGGGAAAATGTATAAAAATGTATAAATATTAAAAATAATTTTATGTTAAATATTAATGTAAACTCATTTTGTATACTTTCTTAAAATATAGGAATAATAAAACAAATACTGCAGCTCTATTAAGTTAATTTTGAATACAAACATTAATTATTGGAAATATATTAAATTGAATGTATTTTTTTAAGTTAAATTTTAAAAAAATCCCACCAAAAGAAAAAAAAATAATGTGCCTTAATATTTGCTAAAAATGATGTAGAGAATTATTTAACATTCATTCAGTTATTTTTAATACAATGTATTGTTGTATTATTTATGTTATAAAATATTTTGTAATTAAATAATAAATATTTACTATTTTTATATATTTTATTATATCTATGTTTATATATATTCACTTAAAAAAACAAAGGTTGAAGTAATGTTATAGTTCGGTGAATATGTCAGTGACAACATTAACGTTTTGAACAAAAAAGAACACACAGAAATTCACCAGTTATAGTTAGCAGAGCTACCTATAACTTGCTCTCCCGCCATGCACTGCTTATCATCTCACACATTACATCACTGATATTTTCTAAGACATCATTATGACATCACTGATGACACCTCACATGACATAATTGATTACATCACTAATGACATCACTGCTGACATCAACCAAGCTTCTTTTGTACACATTACTCTATAAACTAGTCTGGCGTTGGATGCCTGAAAGTGAGTAGAGAATGACTCAGAATATTATGAAGCTTCATTAACGTCATCACAGATACAACCCCCTTAGGTGAAGCAAGCTTGTGCTGTGTACAACACTGATCCTGTACCACACGCTTCATGGGTAGGTGAGTTCACATAAACAATTAACCAAACCTAGATGGGTAACCCCTACTGCACGCGGTGTTCGATCTGTATACAACTGCTCAGGGAAAACCAACTTACTCAAGATTCTCAACTTCTGTTACATAATGAATGCCCTACTACAGACAGTCAATACCTGTGTCAAACCCCTCACTGTCCCCAAACCTATACTGAGAAATGAAGCTGATATGAGTAGAAAAGTGGGTCCTGTAAACAGTGTTTACTCTGTGGACAGAGTGTACTCTGTACCACACTGTTTACAGACAGTGAAACTCTCGTGAGAAATACACCACAGGGTATTAAAAAAGTATCTAATTAGAACAATGTACACTCTATGCAACTCTTGTCAAAAGACACAATTCGTTTAAAATAACCACGGTCTGAAGGTGTTAAAGGACATACTACCTGCAGCCTGCATACTGTGGTGAAAACTTTATAGACATCCCTTCTTTTATCGATAAACAAGCACATGTACATGGGTTAGTACCTGCTGCACACGATCTTCTATGTTATGTAGAAAGTGTCATGCTACAACAATTCTGCCTGAAAACTCTAGGCTGCCTACAATACTTAGTATCTGCTACGTAGAATCTTTGCCCTGTTGGAAACTTTTCCTGCAGAACCAAAAAACTTGCCTGGAACATATTGGACACAAGACATCAACTGTCCTTGGCACAGAGTTACTCTTCAATACAAAGATTTCTAACATGTTCAATACCTCTACACACCTATGATGCGTTAGAAGCACGTGTTATGTAAACACTTACATCCATTGGCTGGACACAGGCTGTACAAAATGAGGTAGAAAAGTAATATGGTAGCTACCCATTTGAGATGTCATCAGTGAGGTCATAAATGATGTCATAGTTCATATCATGAGTGATGTGATATGTGAGGCCATAAACAGTGCATAGCGGGGGAGCAAATTATAGTTAGCTCTGTTTTTATGAGCTCATAATGTTAATATTGTCACTGACATATTCACCTAACTATAACGTTACCTTAACCTTCGTGTTTTTTTAGAGAAGTTCTAAGGTTTTAAAAAAAAAAAAAAAACAGATAGTTTTATCACACCTACCTACAACGTTACTTTAACCTTTGTTTTTTTCAGTGAATTTCTGGAGAAGTAATAATCTCACACTGGCACAGCCTTTGGACTTGAACAGCAGAGAGTGTGGTCAGGCCCTGTGGCCAAACTACCCAGAGGCAGCCAACCCTATGATTCACACAACCTTTTGTCACATCAGCATACGGTTGGCACCTTTCTTCCAACTCCCTACAGGCTGCCACCTGGAGGCAGCCGACTACACGCCACGCACTGCCTTTGGTCACATGTGGCTTGGGGTTTGCTGCAGGGCCTGTGTTGCAGCCAGGCCCTGCTTCCAACTCCCTACAGGCTGCCACCTGGAGGCAGCCGACTACATGCCACTGATGCAGCGCGTACAATAAAAACTATTCTCCTCCCAGGTTACTTATAGGTCATCCAGGGGCAAACTATATTTCTCATATCCACATGACGATGGGGCCCATAAACATCGCCTAACACACACACACACTCCTGGATTTCCTTTACACCTTTATGAAATTCTGTACTCCTAGGAGAAGCATGAGAACTAAATGGAGAACACCATTTTATGTACCGCTGGAAGAGCCAGGATATCTTATTACCTTAATTTGTCACTTTCTTTTAGTTATTTCTTAAGATATTCCTGCTCATTGTTTTGTCGATGAATCATTCATTTAAGAAATTAGTTCATAGTGATTAAGACCAGCTGAATCACAATAACCAATTACTGATGTCACAATCATTTAGGAAAATAACCACTGAGTCATTTTGGGTTTAAAGAATCTTAAATTTTATATAATTTTAAAAGCATGAAAAAGAATTTAATACTTTATTCAATTATTCATTCTTAAATTCAAATATTTATTAAGCATAATCATTTTATTGCAGAAAGGAAATTTTGTCATGAAGCCAAAACCCTAATTACCTGCCTAGCTTCCTAATTTAGCCTAATGATTTCTAACCTAAGTTAGGAATTAGAAATAGCCTGATTCTCATACTCAACTGGAAAATTAAGACAGCAAACAGCAACTTCAGCTCGTCAGCATCAGCTACCTGCAACCCGTCTCATCTAACAGTCTTTCAGCATCTCCCGCTCAGTAAGGGATCGATCAGGACCACCCAGCACTGGAAGCCACCAACACGACTCTTCAACTCCTCTCCTGACTGTGACTGCAACCGCGACTGACCCCCTCCCACTAAGAGTAGGCCCTCTTATACCCTAATTCTAACTTTGCTAACTAACTGTTGCAACATTAATATCACGCTTTTCTTTCATTGGTCCATGCATGTCAGCTTATTCATTCTTTTAATCAAGTTCTCTTGGATTCAAGGGTCCTTGGATCATTTCCTTTCCCATACGCTTAAACATTTTCATCCGTTTCGATCAGTTCATTTGTAACTTCTTTCGACACATTCGAGAACTCCGCAGTCATTGTCCTTTCTCTTAAACTTGTTTCCCACGGGCCTTCTGCTGATCATCATGGCACACTATCAGTTCAATTAGGTCACACCAGCCTTGACCATTTCTTGCATCCAAGCGTCTCAGTAACCTCACGAGGTTTTAGCTTTTTTCTCCGTTTTCATCCCATATCACGTGTCCCCTTTGCGCCTGCGCACATCTTCCCACTGGCGGCCATTTTACATCGCCACTCGGTTATACTTTTAGAAGCACTAATTTGAGGCAAACAAAACATAATTAAAATAGAGAAAAATATCCCTTTCGTTTCCCTCCCGTCGTCTACGTACCCCAATTAGTTGTTACCTAGCAGAAAGCAACATTTAAGCTGTTCCTTACTTACCATCACTATTGTTTTTGCAACGACACGTTTTATTTCTATGAAGCACAAACATGCATTTATTTTAATTAGTACGCATTTAATTTTACGTTATAATTAGACACACGGACATCCATTAATAGATTATTTAGCACATACATTGGCATATTACCATTCCCATACATACAGTGTTGATTAATACATTTAAACGAACATTTTATTTAATTAATTATAAAATTTGTTAGGGGTTAAATTTTTTTATTTTCCCTGCTCCATCAACTCCCCCCTTTGGTGATTTTTAAATCACCACATAAAACCCAAGTCATACTTCTTTTCAGGCAGCATGTCTTTCATCCTTTGCTTTCTGTTATTTATACATCTGTTTCTTCTTCATCTTGCCTTTTAGTCTCTTTATACATGCTTTCTTTCATTTTCTCCAACTCAATTTCACCCATTTCTCTCTCTCTTTCTCTCATTATTCTGTTATTTCTTTTTATCTTATTTTGTCTTACTTTTCTCTTTATACATGTTATTACTATTTTCAATACCATGGCTAACAGTATTACTATAGTTGCTACTATTATAACTTTCCCTATCACTAGTCTACTCATCCTAGTTAACCAATTCGCTACTGAAGAAAACCCTCTACCAAGTTTTCCCAAAACACTTTCAACCTCCAGTGGAACTAGTTCTTTGTGCAAACTTGTAATATTTGTAATATACTTCTGTATATTTTCACTGTTATCAGGAATGTAAGTACAACAATGTTGGACTTTCAACATTCCACAGACTCCACCCTCTTTTGCCAAAAGAATATCAAGGGCAAGCCGATTTTGCATCACCATAGCTCTCATGGCAACCATTTCGGTATTTACCATTAAGAACCCTCCCGCAGTATCTGTAGACAAACGATCTACTACTGTGGATAACTTCCGAATTTTAAATGCATTCAAAGATATTCCCACTGCTGGTATCAATGCTCCAAAAATATCACCTACAATTTCTGAAAAACTTTCCCTCTTTCTACGTGTAAATCTATTAATCATCTTGTATGTTCCCTTTTCTTCTCTGTCCATGTGAAATTTTTTGGAAAGACCAGGCCTACATAGCAAGTTCCATACCAATGGTCCGGTAACCTGTAATAAGCTCTATTCCCACAAATATAATAGATACCTGGAAATATTGGATCTTTTCCACCTTTGAATCCCCAACCTCCCAGAATTTGATAATTGTCATGGCAGATACTGGAACCTACAAAGTAATTGTCATAGACTGTCTTATTTCTCCTAATACACAACTTTCCTGTTTGCGGCCAATCTAATGTCATTGCGGCATTTATCTTTTTCCCTTCATGATTTCCTTCCTCAAACGTCCATAAGCGTTTTCCTTCCTCTTTTATTGCTTCTTTTTGAAATTTCATTCTTCTTTCTTCAACCATTTCTAAAAATACTTTTTCTTCTTTCTTTAACTCACAGGTAAGGTTGTTACTAACTATTTCTTCTAACGTTAATTTTCTATGTTCTAAAAAGAATTCTCCTAAAACTTTTGCTGGTTTTACTTTGTTAAGTTCGGGTACTACTGGAATGTTTGCAAAAATCTTATCTATATCAGTATAATAAGATTCTAATCTACCTGTTTTATAAAATAAACTTGCTATTATACTACATGTTATTCCATAAGTCAGAGGTAGGTGATGATAAGTCACACCTTCTGATACTGATGCAGGCAACTGCATACAAACATAACAATCTCTCACGTCCATTGTCTCTACGTACTCATACAACAATTTTGTAAAAACATTCTTTGAAAAATCTGTTACTGACTTATCCTTATGCAACTCTGCACTACTTCTTAAAATAACTGGTTCTTTAATATTAGTTTCTTTTTCTGGTTTAGTATCATTTTTTGCTTCTATCACAGCTACACTAATAGGAATTGTGATTGCTAAAACTATCCATATGGTCATTAATAACCCTGTACAAAAGCAGCACATTTTGCACCATCTCTTTATAAATTCACATTTATCTCTTCTATCCCTATTATTTTCCATTTTTCTTTTTCTATTTGTTAAGTTTCAGAAAATTGTGTCACTACACCTCAGAAATGACTTAGATGCCACTCTGCTTTCAAAAGTCTTTGCTTGGTACTTTCTTTAATTCTCTCCAGAATTCTTTCGTTGTCACATCCGGTGATTTGTCACATCCAGTAAATTGTCATGTCCGGCAGAAGCACTATAAGTCTTCACTTCAGGTTTGTTGCATCTCACCTTTTCCCATCCGACTTCTCAGTCTCTGGTTCCCGTGAGTGTTTTCTTCTTCTTCTTTGTAATCTGTTAGTGCAATATACAGCCACTCAGGTGACTTATACTTTGCATTCACTTTCTTTGTCCTTTTGGACTTTTGTAATCTTTTTCCACTTGGTTTTTCTTGTCCCTTTTGACTTGTTACCTCATTTACTTGTTCAGCACCTTCGTCTTCCGCTCTTATTATTCTATATCTCAATTTTCTTACATAGCTGTTGGGCC
The DNA here is from genome assembly GCA_963921515.1 of Calotriton arnoldi. Lineage (NCBI taxonomy): Eukaryota > Metazoa > Chordata > Amphibia > Caudata > Salamandridae > Calotriton > Calotriton arnoldi. Next base: position 528,488 of record CAWUFW010000456.1, read on the forward strand.
AATTATCTCCTTTTCTTGGCCTTTTGACTTCACCTTCTCTTTCTTCTCTTTCTGATTTCCAATTTCTTTTTCTTGATTCAGTCTTTGCTTTTTCCTCTCCTCCACTTTCTTCTGTTTCTGTTTCAACTGTTTCACTATTGTCTTTTATTTTGAAACTTATAATCTCGTCATCTCCTACTGGTGGATCTGTCTTCTCCTTTTTGTTTTCCCTTATTACTATCCCTCCTCGGTGTTCTTCCGATTTGGTGTTTTTCTCCTTTTCTGTTTCTAAATTTCCCTGTTCTTCTGTTTCTCTATCTGTCCCTATTGCTCCTCGGGGTTCTTCTCGATTTTCTAACTTTTTGTGTACTTCTTTCCCTACTTCATCTATTAATATTGTTTCTGAAGGAGTTCCACCATAACTTGTACCTGGTTGTTCATCTAACTCAATTTCTTGCTCAGTTTCTTCTCTAATTGGTTTATAACCCCAAGTTTTCCTTAGGAATTCTTCACGGTTTTCAACTGAATCATCAGAGTCTGAAGTTGTGTCAGATATTTCCAGATGTCGACTTACAGGTCGATCTTCAGGTTCTGGAATTTCTGAATTTCTTTCTTCTTCTTCTTCTTCCTCTTCTTCTCTAGAGGTTTTTGTCGTTGGGGTTTCCAGATGTCGACTTTCAGGTCGATCTTCAAGTTCTGGCACCCTTTCTTTTATCTTTGTTGTCCCAGCCGTTAAACTTTTATCCCACACTTCCAGACGCCGACTCACATGTCGATCTGTAGGTTCTGGAACTCTGATTGTGTGGCTGGCATGAACCCAGTTTTTCACTCCTGCACACTTGACGGCAGTCGTTGTCACTAGGATTACCTGTCGTGGCTCGTCCCAACGAGGAACTAGACAGTTTCTTCTCCTGTGGACTTTTATGCGGACCCAGTCTCCTGGATTCAAGTCGTGGGCTGGTTTTCTTTCAAGAGTGGTCGCATCCGGTCCAACCTGATGAAACACAGAACGCACCACATCAGCCAGTCCCTTGCAATAATCCAGTACTAGATCATCAGTTATAGTTAATAACTTGTTGACGGGTACGTGTGCTTGTCTCATTGCTCGTCCCATGATCATCTCATGAGGACTGAGTCCCGTTTTCTTTTCAGGGATGCTTCTGATGGTCATCAGAACAAGAGGCAGTGCATCCGGCCATCTGAGTCCTGTAGCTTGACACATTTTTCCCAATCTGTTTTTAATTGTTCCATTAATCTGCTCTACTACCCCAGAAGCCTCTGGTCTGTAAGCACAATGTAGTTTTTGTTTAATACTCAATGCTTCACAAATCAATTGGATCAACTCATTTTGAAAATGTGTTCCTCTATCTGTCTCAACCGTGACTGGAAAACCATACCTTGGAATGAACTCTCGCAGCATAAGTTTTGCCACTGTTGTTCCATCATTCCTTCTTGTGGGGTATGCCTCCACCCAACGAGAGAACAAACAGACGACCACTAGAACATATCTTAGTCTGTTACTAGGGGGCATCTCGATAAAGTCTAACTGCATTCTTGTGAATGGACCTCCTTCTCGTCCTATTGTTCCTAGACTCACTACTGTTTTTCTTCCTGGGTTAAATTGTTGACAAATAAGACATCTTTGACAAAGACTTTCAGCAATGGCTCTGAATTTTGGGTTATACCAGGTTTGTCTAAAAAGTCTGATCATTGCATCTCTCCCAATATGAGCTTGTCCATGGTACATCCGTGCCATGTCTGCAATCATGCTATCAGGCATAACTGGTCTTTCATCTCTGTATACCCACACACCATTATTTTCCTGTCTTCTACATCCTGCTTTTATCCAGTAATCTTTTTCCTCATCTCTTGCTGTTTCTTGTAACTGCCTTACTTCATCCCATGTTTCGACAGTATTAGTGAAAAGCAAAGGACAAGAGACATGCTCCCTTTCTCTATTTTTGTTCAGGGACGCCATGTTTTCCGCACAATATCTAGCGATCTCATCAGCATAATTATTGCCGACCGCTATGTAGTCTTCGTTTTTCTTATGCGCCTTGCACTTCACTACAGCTATTTGTTTAGGCAACTGTATCGCCTCAAGCAGTTTTTTAACATAATCTCCATTTCTGATAGGTGTTCCTGCAGATGTCAAAAATCCTCTTTGTGACCAAATCTGTCCGAAATCGTGTACGATGCCGAAACCATATTGGCTATCGGTCACAATCGTGATTCGTACATTTTTCCCCAATTTACATGCTTGAATCAAAGCAATTAGTTCCGCAACTTGGGCAGACCTAACTCCTTTCAGACAAGACGCTTCCATCACAGTTGCCACTGTGCATACTGCGTAAGCTGCGCTTAACACTCCTTCTTTTGTACGCAAGCATGAACCATCCACAAACATGACATAATCAGATTCCTTTAACGGTTCATCTTTTATGTCAGCTCTTGGTTTTGTGCAATATTCCAGCACGTTCAGACAATCATGATCTACTTCGTCTTGTTCAATTATGCTTTCTTCATCTGGTAATGATGTAGAAGGATTTACATTCATGCATCTATCTATGGTCACATTTTCAGCGCTCAAGATGACTTTTTCGTACTTAGTCAGCCGACTATGTGTCATGTACTGTGTTTTTGTTCTTGTCAAAAGAATTTCTACTGAATGGGGAACATATACTCTCAGTGGATACCCCATCACTATACCTTCACTTTGTTCCAGACTTACACAAGTAGCAGCAACTGCTTTCAGACATCCAGGCAATGCTTTTGCTATAGGATCTAAAACAGCTGAAAAATAAGCGATTGGTCTTTTCATGGTCCCGTGTTTTTGTACCAGTACTGAAAATGCACATCCATCTCTTTCACTGCAGTACAACTCAAAATCCTTCTCATAATCAGGCATGCCTAAAGCAGGGGCCTCACACAGTTTCTTTTTCAATTCTTTGAAAGATTTCATTTCTTCTTTGTTTAACTCAAAAGGGTCTTTTACATCTTTCTTTGTCAATTTTTGTAAGGGTTTTGCAATCAAAGAGAAACCACTTATCCACTGTCGACAATATCCAACCATTCCCAAAAACATTCTTACCTCTCTCTGAGTCATTGGTGCTCTCATTCCTTGAATCATTCTTACTCTCTCTGTCGCTATTTTCCGCACTCCTTTCTCAATTTTATGCCCTAAATACTGGACTTCTTTCTGACAAAACTGTAATTTTGAAGGGGACACTTTATGTCCTCTTTTCTCCAAATGGTTCAGTAAAGCAATTGTGTCACTTACACATGCTTCTTTGGTTTTCGATGCCACCAATAGGTCATCGATATACTGCACCATCACTGATTTTTCTGGCATTTTTAAATCTTCCAGAGATTTCTTTAGAATCTGATTAAAAATTGAGGGGCTTTCTGTATACCCCTGAGGAATTCGGCACCATGCCAAAATACGCTCTCCGAACCGGAATGCAAATAATGGCTGGCTATCTGGATGCAAAGGAATAGAGAAAAATGCGTGACATAAATCTATCACAGTGTACCACTCAGCTTCATGTGGAATTTGATATAGAATTACTGCAGGGTTTGGCACTATTGGACAACATGGTACAACTATTTTGTTGATCTTTCTCAAATCCTGTACTATTCTATATGTTCCATTTGGCTTTTTCAGTCCCATTATAGGTGAATTACATGGACTGCTCATGATTTCTTTCAGAATTCCCTGTTCAATCATCTTATTTATCACAGGAGTTATTCCTTCAATTATTTCTGGAGTTAATTTGTACTGTGGCGTGTTTGGATAAGTTATCCCTTCTTTCACTGTCACTTTTACGGGATCAACTTCTCTCATTAATCCAATGTCTTCTCCTGTAAAATCCCACACACTTTCTTTTACTGCACTTTTTAGTTCTTCTGGAAGTTTTTCTGCATCAAATGCAGGAAACAAACCATTCGTTTCAGGTTCTTGATTCATCAAAGTTACTTTATACAAAACATCTTCATCTGAAGTCTGAAATCCTATTCCATCTGGCGTACAATAAATTGTGCAATTCATCTTGCATAAAAGGTCACGACCTAAAAGATTTACAGGACTACAATCGCACACTACAAATTTATGCATTTTGCTAAAAGAACCAATTTTTACTTCCACCAATTCAGTAAGTGGGGTTTTAATCTGCTGATTGGCTACTCCTACCACTTGGATGTATTCACCTGAGAGAGGAAGGTTTGGAATTTCCACTGATCTAACAGTAGAACGGGTAGCTCCAGTATCGACAAGGAATGTTACATTTGCACCATTCACTTCTCCATCCACAAAGGGACCAGACTGATCTACCTCTAGAGTTGCGCCAAGCACGCACTCTTTCCCCTCTCCTGCGCACCGTCAGAATCTTTCATCCGGGTCATCCTCACTCTGTCGCAACCAATACTGAGAAATGTTAGCTGCTCGCGGCAACTGTGTTACCTGCTCTCCTCCGTAGAATCCTGTTTCTGTACTGTATCTTTGCTGGTTAACAGTGTTGGGAAGTGGTGGTTGTGGCACCTGACTTTGTTGAACAACTACCTCATTCTGCACCTGTGGAGTTAATGATTGATGTTCCGGATTAGGTTTAGGTGGGAACTTACACTCGTTTCTCCAATGCCCTAATTTTCCGCAATTATGACATGGCCATTTCTTCTTTGCCTCTTCTAGACTCACTTGACCTTTTCCTTTACCTATGTTTGGTCGCATTTTATTCTGTCCTGATTCGTTTCCATTATTATTGTCCAATTGAGCTTCTTGTTTTTCTGCCACTTTCACTTGTGCCCACATTGCCTTTTCTTTCAACTTACGCTGTTTACTCTCTATTTCATCACTACAATACTTAGCATATCTCAGTACCTTATCTACACTTCCATTCTGCCAGTTTATCATGTGTTGCTTAATCATATCACTTATTTCTGGTTTCAGGCCAAACACAAATCGGTATACAAAATGACTCATGTCCTTTTCACTCAACTCCTCATAACCACTATACTGCTTGAAAACCAATAACAATCGCTCATAATATGCATGTACAGACTCCTTACTTTCCTGTGTAGTTCTATCAATCTTAACCCAATCTGTCTCTTTGGGAGGAATTTTATTCTTCAAAAAGGTAATCACCTTATCGTACTTCTTCATCACATCAGGACCTGGAGCTCCTGTCTTAGGATCTCTTGGATATTCTGTAGTTGGCCAGTCAACTGTAATCTTACATTCGGACCATAAATCTGTTGGTACCACTATGTCAAACAATCCATCTAAATCTATCCACAACACTTTTGAGACTTTTACAAACCTTTCTACTTGTCGGTACCACTCAACTGGCTTCTCTCTTAACTTTGGAAAGTCATTGGTAAATGACAGTATGTCCTGCCTAGTCCAGGGAACATGCACGTAACTACCACCTGGAGTTTCTCTCATGGGGTATTCTTTGACAACAGATTCTTTTTCAGTTATCATAAAAGCCAATGAACCTTTGTCTGTACTTTTCTCATTCTTCTTTGTCCATCTAACCTTCCATCTGTCCACATCACCCCATTTTCTCAACAACACAATTAACTCCTTTATCTGTGTCAGCCTTCCTGCCGTGTTCAAATTTTCAATATCTTTTTCACAAAAGTCTACTCTGTATGGTTTCTGCAACGTTTTCACTTTTGCAAAATCTATTCCAATCTCACTAGCCACTTCTTCTAGTTTGTCATGTAAATTCTTTGCCCTCCATGTTATACTTTTGCACAGAAACATTATTTCATCATCCTGATAATTTTTTATCTTTTCAGTACCAATCGTTCCTAAAATTAATTCTTCCATATCTATTTTTAATCTGATCACATCTAATGGTTTTTCTTCTGTTTCTTTTATTTTAAAAGCTTTCATCCACTCATTCAACTCATCAGGAGTCGGACCTATGGGTGTATTATTTAGTTCTATCCAGTTACCACTCTTTTCGGGCGTTTCTGTTGCAGATTCTGTTACCATATGCATTTTCTTACCATTGCATTCATTCACCGTTAAATTTGTAGGTGGACTTGGTCTGTAAGTACTAGCCAAATTACTTGTACTTGCACTTTGTTCCATCCTTTCCTTTTCTCTCTGAAATTGTGAACTCAAGGGAATCACCAAAGATCGTTCATCAATTTTCTGATTCTCAAAAACTGGTATTACTGGACCTATTGTTACAGGCACAGTAACTGCTTCCATATTTTTCGTTAATTCTCTAATTTTCTCAGTTAGTTCTTTTGTTGTCCTTGCCAATTCGCTTGCATTGTCGCTTTCTATTCCTTCATTTTGAGAAGTTCTCATTTGTTCTTGTGACCTATTTACTTCAATTCTCTTTTCCGGACTTTTATTTCGCATAGTCTCTATTAGTGGCGCATTTGGTGTCACCACTGTAGAACTCTGCTGATACGGAGGTGGATTTCTATTTAATATATCTTCCAGCAACTCGTCATCCGTTTCGCTCTCATGCATATACTTTTCTCTCTCCATATGTTTCTTTTTCTCAGTCCGTTTTTTCTTAGTCCCTTCCTCAACTGTAAAAGCTGGAAACAAACCTCCTGTCATGTTAGCACATCTCCATCGTTTTATTCTGTCCTCATGATTTACTCCCCACAATCTTCCAGGCATAAATTCATGATCTCTCATTCCTCTGAATCTCTCTCGTTCATACATCTCATCTTCCCATTCCGTCAAAGCCTCAAACTGTGTTGGTCTAGGTCTAGGTTCCAACTTACACATTTTTTCTCGCAAGTTTCGCAAAACCGCTACACTAAACGATCCATTCTCAGGGAAAGCCAAAGCACCATCATTCTTTGTATATTTAGCCCAATTTTCCAACCATATGCACGTATGATATCCATATTTCAGCATCATATGTGAAGCTGCTGATTTCGGCGGAGGAATTACTTGTCCCTCTCTAGTCACAACCTTTTTGTCTTTCTTAAAGAAATTCTTCAATTTCGTCGTCCATGACGTTCTCTCCCTTTCATACTCGTAATACGGCATGTTTTCTATTTGTTTTCTCTTTACTCTAACGCTGTTTCTGTGTACGGAACTTCGACCAATTACAGCGCGACTCACACTAACGTACCAATCAGAACAATTCCCACCGTCCGCGAACCAACCAATCCTAGCGCGGCACTTTTCTACGTCACTCCTGCTCTGTGTTCACGTGACTAGCGCACTATCCAATCCTAGCGCGGCACTTTTCCACGTCACTTCTACTCTTTACCCCTCCTTTACAAAATTTATCGGCAATTTTTCTTTTTGCTGTTTTCTTCGTTAGTTACAACAATAAAAACAATTCCATAGTCTGATTCGCTAAACAAAAGTGACAGCTTTGTCCTTTTACACAAGAATCCTGTTTTTCCAGTAGGCAGCGCTTACCTCTACCCTACCACAGAATTATTTACTCTCGCCGATAAAGTAGCACTTCCCTCTACCTTACCCTTCTTTTAAACAAACAATTTACTCGTTTCTCTGGGGATAAGACACATGTGGAGACTAGGCTCCTGAGAATTAAGGCCAAAGTTTCACAAGTAAACGTGATTTGCTATTTCAATTACACACTTTTCGCACAGAAATCCCTAACATAACACAACCTGCGTTATTTACCAAAATGAATTCAGACCATGTACCAAATTCCATGTGACTTCTCTTGCCACACGTGTTCCACTTCCTACATCCCAGAAGCGTGAAAACTTACATATAACATAACGTGACTCAACATATAGTGTTAGTCATCAAAAAATAATCAATAATCAATAAACAATAATCACTAAACTAATCTATAGAAAACCATAACTCTGCTACCAAGAAATCTGATGCAGCGCGTACAATAAAAACTATTCTCCTCCCAGGTTACTTATAGGTCATCCAGGGGCAAACTATATTTCTCATATCCACATGACGATGGGGCCCATAAACATCGCCTAACACACACACACACTCCTGGATTTCCTTTACACCTTTATGAAATTCTGTACTCCTAGGAGAAGCATGAGAACTAAATGGAGAACACCATTTTATGTACCGCTGGAAGAGCCAGGATATCTTATTACCTTAATTTGTCACTTTCTTTTAGTTATTTCTTAAGATATTCCTGCTCATTGTTTTGTCGATGAATCATTCATTTAAGAAATTAGTTCATAGTGATTAAGACCAGCTGAATCACAATAACCAATTACTGATGTCACAATCATTTAGGAAAATAACCACTGAGTCATTTTGGGTTTAAAGAATCTTAAATTTTATATAATTTTAAAAGCATGAAAAAGAATTTAATACTTTATTCAATTATTCATTCTTAAATTCAAATATTTATTAAGCATAATCATTTTATTGCAGAAAGGAAATTTTGTCATGAAGCCAAAACCCTAATTACCTGCCTAGCTTCCTAATTTAGCCTAATGATTTCTAACCTAAGTTAGGAATTAGAAATAGCCTGATTCTCATACTCAACTGGAAAATTAAGACAGCAAACAGCAACTTCAGCTCGTCAGCATCAGCTACCTGCAACCCGTCTCATCTAACAGTCTTTCAGCATCTCCCGCTCAGTAAGGGATCGATCAGGACCACCCAGCACTGGAAGCCACCAACACGACTCTTCAACTCCTCTCCTGACTGTGACTGCAACCGCGACTGACCCCCTCCCACTAAGAGTAGGCCCTCTTATACCCTAATTCTAACTTTGCTAACTAACTGTTGCAACATTAATATCACGCTTTTCTTTCATTGGTCCATGCATGTCATCTTATTCATTCTTTTAATCAAGTTCTCTTGGATTCAAGGGTCCTTGGATCATTTCCTTTCCCATACGCTTAAACATTTTCATCCGTTTCGATCAGTTCATTTGTAACTTCTTTCGACACATTCGAGAACTCCGCAGTCATTGTCCTTTCTCTTAAACTTGTTTCCCACGGGCCTTCTGCTGATCATCATGGCACACTATCAGTTCAATTAGGTCACACCAGCCTTGACCATTTCTTGCATCCAAGCGTCTCAGTAACCTCACGAGGTTTTAGCTTTTTTCTCCGTTTTCATCCCATATCACGTGTCCCCTTTGCGCCTGCGCACATCTTCCCACTGGCGGCCATTTTACATCGCCACTCGGTTATACTTTTAGAAGCACTAATTTGAGGCAAACAAAACATAATTAAAATAGAGAAAAATATCCCTTTCGTTTCCCTCCCGTCGTCTACGTACCCCAATTAGTTGTTACCTAGCAGAAAGCAACATTTAAGCTGTTCCTTACTTACCATCACTATTGTTTTTGCAACGACACGTTTTATTTCTATGAAGCACAAACATGCATTTATTTTAATTAGTACGCATTTAATTTTACGTTATAATTAGACACACGGACATCCATTAATAGATTATTTAGCACATACATTGGCATATTACCATTCCCATACATACAGTGTTGATTAATACATTTAAACGAACATTTTATTTAATTAATTATAAAATTTGTTAGGGGTTACATTTTTTTATTTTCCCTGCTCCATCACCACGCACTGCCTTTGGTCACATGTGGCTTGGGGTTTGCTGCAGGGCCTGTGCTGCAGCCAGGCCCTGCTTCCAACTCCCTACAGGCTGCCACCTGGAGGCAGCCGACTACACGCCACGCACTGCCTTTGGTCACATGTGGCTTGGGGTTTGCTGCAGGGCCTGTGCTGCAGCCAGGCCCTGCTTCCAACTCCCCGCAGGCAGCCAACCAAACTCTGCGCATGGCCTTTGGCCGTGTGCAGCAGGGGATTGGTCACAGGGCTTGGCCTACCACGAGGCCCTCTGACCAAACCCCCAGCAGGCTGCCAACCCCACACAGAACACCTTCCGGGTACGCAGTGTAGGGTGGGCCTTCGAGACCCTGGAACCCCATCCCCTGGGGCTAAAACATATGTATTAAGGGGAGAGGCCTTAATAGGCCCCGGGGGGGGGGCCAAGCAGCCTGCCTACCCAAGCCTTCTTGGGCCTGAGGACCCCATCCCCAGTGCCAAAATCTAAGGAGAGCGTGCAGCACTCCTCCCTGAGCCTTATTAGGGCCGTGGACCCCATCTCCTGGGGGGTTTCTTGTTTAAAAGGGGAGGGGGGCTGCACAGCTACCCTCCTCAAGCCGTATTAGGCCCCGGGGACCCCATCCCTGGAGCTGTGTTTTATTTTTTTAAAGGAGAGGGCGACCACGTACCCCCCCCACGAGCCTCGTTAGGCCCTGGAGACCCCGTTTCCCAGGGCTGTATTCATTTTAAAGAAGAGGAGGGGGCCACCTGCCCCCCTCTCAAGCCATATTTGGCCCTGGGAACCCCATCCCCCAGGGCTGTATTTTTTTCAAGGAGTGGCCACGTTGGGCCCTACTCCCTGAGCCTCATTCCCCAGGGATGCATATATATATTTCAAGGGAGGGGGGTTAGGGAGCCCCCTCCCTGAACCTCATTAGGCCCTGGGAACGCCACCCCCAGGGCTGTACATATATATTTAAAGGGGAGGAGGGCCAAGTGGCCCCCCTCCCTGAGCCTCATCAGGCCCTGGAGACCCCCATCCCCCACAGCCATATTTAATTTAATTGGGAGAGGGGCCATGTGGCTGCCCTCCCCTAGCCAATTTGGCCTTTGTGACCCTATCCACTGGATGCCACAGTGCCCACCCAAGGCACCCACCCTATATACATTTGAGACTGCAGGGGGAGCCCCAGGGCTCTCCCCATCCCCAGCCGGTTTCCCGTATGTTGCTGGAGTCGGCATCGCTCCCGCCCGCAGGGAGCAGCTGTTAATGCTGCTGCCTCTGGGCAGGATAAATCTGTTAATCGGTTTCAGATCACAAGTCTGCTCCCAGCTGGCGGGAGCATTTTTAAAGCTCCCGCCTACTGGGAACAGACTTTGGGGCATATTATCAAGAACGGCGTTAAAATTATCGCCGCTTTAGCGGCAGAAAACTGCCGCTAAAGCGGCGATAATGGGCTTGATAATATGCCCTTGAGAATTCCAATAGAAGCCCATGTTCACACCAGAACATGGACTTCTATTGGAATTCTCAAGGGCATATTATCAAGCCCATTATCGCCGCTTTAGCGGCAGTTTTCTGCCGCTAAAGCGGCGATAATTCTAACGCCGTTTCTTGATAATATGCCCCCAAGTGTTTGCTCCCATTTGATGGGAGATTCGAAAATGTTCAGGCCAGACAGGAGCAGACACATGTTTCCCTGCCTGCATCATTGCAGGCAGCAAAACTACTGTGTCCTGGGGGTGAGCTCCCTGGTACATAGTAAGTCGGCTTGGGGGGTGGGGTCCCTGGGGCCATTAAAGGCTCTGGGAGGGGGGCCACATGGCCTCCCCACCCTTTTAAAAGTTTTATCGACCTCAGGAGATAGGGTCCACAGGGGCCGGTTATGGCTCCGGAAGGGGACTGCACGCCCCCCTCCCCTCCCCTTATGGAGTGCAGCCCTGGGGGTGGGCTCCCCAGCCTATCAGGGCGCGGAGAGAGGGAGTGTGTGCCCCCTTCCTGAAACAATATGGCCCCGGGCTGCCATTTACATTTTTTTAACCCGTGGGAGTCCTGTAGATTGTGGCAAAAATTGACGTTTTTTTTCCAATTTTGGCCCGAGAGGGTCCCTCTGGGTCTCCCCATGGGGCCTAGGTGGGCAGGACATTCCTACCCTGGCCACTTATATGATTTTTTTTAAAGTTCAGAACAGGGGACTAAGTCCCCAAGTCTTGTTATGGCTGCTAGCAACATTTATCTGATGTTGCTGGCAGCCAGTCAGAGTGCACACTCCCATAGGAGTCTGACTCCCCCAAGAGTGAGTTGGACCAAGGGGAAAAAAATGTTCCTTGGTCCAACCAAAATGTCCCATTTTTAAATTGGTGCTCTCACAAGCCTGTTGTAAGCCTCTTTAGGACCCAACCGCCCGATATACAAATATTTTTAAACCTTAATTTGTCAAAAACTACTGATTTGATTTTCACCAAATCACAAAAAGCACAATCCGTGGATTAAGATCGAGGTTCCTGCCAAATTTGGTGTCATTCCGTTCAGCGGTTTTTGCAGTAGCCCTTCTTAAAGAAGTCTATGGAAAATTGTAGCACTCTTCAAAAATGGTGAACAACCTTCACCACGAAACCATCACCCCGCATGTGGTTACAACGCGGTCGTTACCACGACCGCGTTGTAACAACGCATACCATTACCCAGCAAGTCGTAACAACGACTAGCGGAGGGGGGAAGAAGGTGTTGGATTTAAAATCCAACACCTTCCCTACTGTCCTCACAGACTGGAGTTGGAATAGTAAATTATACTATTCCAACATCCAGCGCCCCCTACAGCAAGTCATTGGTACGACTTGCGGGGTAATGGTATGCGTTGTTACAACGCGGTCGTGGTAATGACCGCGTTGTAACAACATGCGGGGTGACAGGCTGCGGAATGGTGAGGCATATTCTTCAAAAATACATGAAAATGTTGCGCTTTGGGACCACCCTCTTTTCTTGGCTCCCGCTTGACGGATCTCCCTCAAACTTTTCACGCACAAACTAGTAACAAAATAGCACCTTTATGAAGAGTTTTGTGGAGATTTGTTAAACTGGGCTAAAGTTATTAGCAACACAAAAAATGCTTTTTCTATGGAAGAGCTGACCTAACTTTAACTACCCATTTGACATTATTTCCTACGGCGTTCATTTTAAGTCCTACCATTATTTTCTATGGGAGGGTGTTGCATTACCCGTGGTTGGCCATGTATAGTGCTGTACTTACTACTGTTTTTTTGTAGTATCAACTTACACTCAGAGTTTGTGAATACTAAAAAGCAGAAAACATATTCAAAAGTGGAAACGTACTCAAACGTGTATGTTGCCTTTGTGAATCAGGCATAGAGGGTCTTTTTCAAGAGTAGGGGAAAGTCCTCTGCCCTTTGCTGCTCTATTGATCCCTAGAAGTGGCACCCCCAACAGTTTGAGTAGTATGTAAGTGGGGAAGTCTATCCATAACTTGTGCCATTATTTTTGATCTCCTCTGATAGGAGGTCCCCAACTCCACCACACCATCCTGCCGAAAATAAGAGACAAAAACTGTGATTGGACCAGTCTGGGAGGAATCGCCAAAGGCAACAACTGCCTCATAGTTATCCCAGATTAGACTGAGGAATGCACAAACTCTGTCTGTAAAATGAAGCATAGGGAAAGACTACCAGCCTGTGTGCCAAGATTTCTCCACAGTGTAATCCAGGGTCTCACACTAGTGAAGAACGAGAAACTCTTCTGTGCTCCGAGGCAGGGGTCACCAACTCCCCTATGCTAAGACTGGAAATGGAAACCCTGAAGTTCTGCATTGAGCCAAGAGAAGAGTGGCCTTGGTCATGCCTTGAGGGAAGGCGTTAACTGACTTCTGAGAAGAGGTAATGTAGGTGCATTTCCACTCAGCAGATACTGCCAGAAAAGAACAAGTCTGTAAGGAGCCGAGGCATGAAGAACTGAAAGCTGATTGCTGCAGCCCAGGGAATGATCTGCACCGCCAGGCGGTGTAGTGAGGCCCTGGGCCCCGGTGCCTCTGTTGGATGCTCAAGAGACCGGAGTGCCTGAGATGACTAAGCGCTCATGAAGACTACGCTTGAATCTTGCGACCTCCCTACATGAGGGGTGTAGCACCTGTGACACCTTCGCGTTTAGCGAAGGGAACTTTTGCCACCACAGTAGGTGGTGACCCAGAAAGAAGAAAGAACTTTGACTCTGGTTGGATCCCTAACAACAATCTGAGGATGGGTCTTACTTTGCTTGCGTCATGAATGTTGCCTGGTCTGAGGAAGACTCCACCAACAGGAATTCACCTGACTTCAGTCGGATTCAGTGGACCGTTGTAACCTCTTGCTTCAGTGGACCATTGCATCCTCCAGCTTCAGTGGACCGTTGCATCCTCCAGCTTCAGTGGACCGTTGCATCCTCCTGCTTCAGTGAACCGTTGCATCCTCCTGCTTCAGTGGACCCTTCCATCCTCTAGCTTCAGTGGACCGTTCCATCCTCCAGTGGACCGTTGCATCCTCCAGCTTCAGTGGACCGTTCCATCCTCCAACTTCAGTGGACGTTCCATCCTCCAACTTCAGTGGACCATTCCATTATCCAGCTTCAGTGGACCGTTCCATCCTCCAGCTTCAGTGGACCGTTCCATCCTCTAGCTTCAGTGGACCGTTGCATCCTCCTGCTTCAGTGGACCGTTGCATCCTCCAGCTTCAGTGGACCGTGCATCCTCCTGCTTCAGTGGACCGTTGCATCCTCCAGCTTCAGTGGACCGTTGCATACTCCAGCTTCAGTGGACCGTTGCATCCTCCTGCTTCAGTGGACCGTTGCATCCTCCAGCTTCAGTAGACCGTTGCATCCTCCTGCTTCAGTGGACCGTTCCATCCTCTAGCTTCAGTGGACCGTTGCATCCTCCAGCTTCAGTGGACCGTTGCATCCTCCAGCTTCAGTGGACGTTCCATCCTCCAGCTTCAGTGGACCGTTCCATCCTCTAGCTTCAGTGGACCATTGCATCCTCCAGCTTCAGTGGACCGTTCCATCCTCCAGCTTCAGTGGACGTTCCATCTTGCAGCTTCAGTGGACCGTTCCAACCTCTAGCTTCAGTGGACCATTGCATCCTCCAGCTTCAGTGGACCGTTCCATCCTCCAGCTTCAGTGGACCGTCCCATCCTCTAGCTTCAGTGGACCATTGCATCCACCAGCTTCAGTGGACCGTTCCATCCTCCAGCTTCAGTGGACGTCCATCCTCCAGCTTCAGTGGACCGTTGAATCCTCCTGCTTCAGTGGACCGTTCCATTGCGAGAAGCAGAAACATAAAATGGTAAAACTACCATTTTATGTTTCTGCTTCTCGCACTGCGAGAAAGCAGAAGGGTTTGGTTGGGGCCAGGCAAGTGGGCGGGTCTGCTCGAGTGCAGGGGAGTAGTGGCTTGCCCAATGCTACGGGCCCTGACTGTTTGGTCGGCCCTCTGGGGCCGACCAAACCAGTCATGCACACTCTCCCTTTTCTCCATGTAGGCTGCATGCAGCCTTCATGGAGAAAATGGCCTCCCCATAGACGCCTGGCTGGTCGGCGTCCCCACCAATCACAACGCTGCCATTGCAACATTGGGATTGGCTATGGGGAGGGGAGGGAGGCTGCGTGCTTCCTGTTCCGCGGGACCCGGCCAGGAGCTGAGACGGCGCGGGACCCGGGAAGGTAAGTGTATTTATTTATATTTTTTACCCCCCCCCGCACGAACCCCTGCGCGACCCCCCCACCCAAACCCCTGCGTGACCCTCCCACCCGCTCCCCCCGCCCCCAGCCACGAGTCAGGCCGGCCGTGACTGCAACATCTCCTGGCTGGAAAAATCTGTATAATGGAGGGATCCAAGTCATTCCACTTTGTACCGATTGCAAGTTCATCTTGACCAAGGAA
Source organism: Calotriton arnoldi (assembly GCA_963921515.1). Taxonomy (NCBI): domain Eukaryota; kingdom Metazoa; phylum Chordata; class Amphibia; order Caudata; family Salamandridae; genus Calotriton; species Calotriton arnoldi. The sequence goes on from CAWUFW010000456.1 coordinate 543,910, forward strand.
GAGAGTGCTCGACAGAGTACTCAGTGAGCTGCTATGATCCAAGGCCAGTGTCTGCTGCCTAGCTCCCAGAGGCGGGAGGACATCACCTGAAATCTGTGCCACTTGCTGGAGAGCTGTGGGTCTGAGAGCTGTGGGTCTGCAAGCTGTGGGTCTGGGAGCTGTGGGTCTGTGAGCTGTGGGTCTGCGAGCTGTGGGTCTGTGAGCTGTGGGTCTGCGAGCTGTGGGTCTGGGAGCTGTGGGTCTGTGAGCTGTGGGTCTGCGAGCTGTGGGTCTGTGAGCTGTGGGTCTGCGAGCTGTGGGTCTGGGAGGTGTGGGTCTGTGAGCTGTGGGTTTATGAGCTGTGGGTCTGCGAGCTGTGGGTCTGGGAGCTGTGGGCCTGCGCGCTGTGGGTCTGCGAGCTGTGGGTCTGGGAGCTGTGGGTCTGTGAGCTGTGGGTCTGGGAGCTGGTGGCCTGTGAGCTGTGGGTCTGCAAGCTGTGGGTATGGGAGCCGTGGGTCTGCGAGCTGTGGGTCTGAGAGCTGTGGGTCTGCGAGCTGTGGGTCTGCAAGCTGTGGGTCTGGGAGCTGTGGGTCTGCGAGCTATGGGCCTGCGACTTGTGGGTCTGCGAGCTGTGGGTCTGCGAGCTGTGGGTCTGCGAGCTGTGGGCCTGCGAGCTGTGGGTCTGCGAGCTGTGGGTCTGCGAGCTGTGGGTCTTCCTAGCACCAGGACCCTGCCTACTTGCTCAGATAGGAAAGCGGTGGGCCTTGCACTGCAGGAGGAACCACTGTGTTATAAAACTGTAGTGGTGAGGGTACTGTAGCATCTCTGTTATAACCCTGTAGTGATGAGGGAACTGTAACATCTCTGTTATAACCCTGTAGTGTGAGGGAACTGTAGCATCTCTGTTATAACCCTGCAGTGGTGAGGGAACTCTAGCATATCAGTTATAACCCTGTAGTGATGAGGGAACTCTAGCATATCAGTTATAACCCTGTAGTGTGAGGGAACTCTTGCATCTCTGTTATAACCCTGTAGTGATGTGGGAACTCTAGCATATCAGTTATAACCCTGTAGTGGTGAGGGAACTCTAGCATATCTGTTATAACCCTGTAGTGGTGAGGGAACTCTAGCATCTCTGTTATAACCATGTAGTGATGAGGGAACTCTAGCATCTCTGTTATAACCCTGTAGTGGTGCATGAACACAGCTACTGTGTTATAACCCTGTAGTGATGAGGGGACTCTAGCATCTCTGTTATAACCCTGTAGTGGTGCGTGAACACAGCTACTGTGTTATAACCCTGTAGTGTGAGGGAACTGTAGCATCTCTGTTATAACCCTGTAGTGATGAGAGAACTCTAGCATATCAGTTATAACCCTGTAGTGATGAGGGAACTCTAGCATATCAGTTATAACCCTGTAGTGTGAGGGAACTCTAGCATATCAGTTATAACCCTGTAGTGATGAGGGAACTGTAGCATCTGTTATAACCGTGTAGTGTGAGGGAACTGTAGCATCTGTTATAACCCTGTAGTGATGAGGGTACTGCGGCCAGTGTGTTAGAACATTGTGCGAACTGTAGAAAGTGGCTAGCGCCCCCTAACAGTATTAAATGGAAGCCCGTTCCTGGGCCCCTATTACTGTGTGTAATATCCCGTTTGGTTGTGATATTAAAATACTTTTTTGAAAACTTTTGTTTTTTTTGCTCTGATGTACACTGGGCTGGACAGTAAGTGATTCCGTCTGACAAGCAGGGCATCCTAAAGAGAGATGGAAAACAAAACCGAAAGTCACGAAGTAAAGCAGAGTGCAAAGGAGGGGCGGGGCGGGGCGGGCAGATCTGCCATTGGTCCTCGTTCTGCTCCAGTCACACGTCATCGTTCTAGGAGGTGATGGATGTGGTAACTAAACAGGGTGTCATCGGTACCCCTGCGAATGCACGTGTTGGGATTCACACTCATGCATCACCGGTTGTACGAAATGACCCTATCTATTGCACAGTATAACATTCCCCTCTGTCGTTTTGTGCTCAGTGTTGCGTTGTGTAGTAACATATGTTTCTGTTGCATAAAAACACTGGCTGGACAACGATTCATGAATCACTGGTAAATGTGCACTGAGTTCTGGAGCTCTCAGACACCATCACCTCCCTGATGAAGCCTTGGACCCTTCACTGTCCTGAGGGTCAAGTGCTCAAGGGATGGACTTGGGGCTCATTGTGGGTTCAACAGTGAGGTCCCCACAGGGCACCAGCCATGGACAAAGGCCAGCACCCATCACCCCTGAGAATCCTGAAAACATTCCCACACAGATGACGTCTCAATGAAGGTGAAGGTGGAGAGGGGTGGGCTCGAAAGAGTTGGGAGCCTTGGTTGTGTTGGGATTGGAATCAAGTCCAACAAGCATTGGCATAGCCAATAGGTCTCGCCTTTGGGGCCTTATAAGTGTTTAGCCAGAGCTATTGACTTTGCCAATGTCTTCAAGCTGTGCTGTAGAGAAGTGTGGCTGCTGTGCGGCATGCTGAAAAGTTATAATAAAAAAGTGTCAGAAGCATTTTTGTTACTTTATATATGACCAAGAAGGCATTATGTAAAACTGAACGACCATATTAAAAAAAGTATTTACAATAAAAAATGTCCTCAGTTTTCTTTTGTTCTTGCAATGCTGGCAATGGTTGTTTGTTAAAGCTTTTTTTTTGAGGGGGCATAAACAATCGGAGGGTGAAGGTTGGGAACTAGTACCTGTATTATAACACTAGCAGCGGCCAGAAGCTAGGGAGAATCAACAGATGCCAGATTCCGAGAGCAGGCTGAGGTGGTGCTGAGTGATGCTGAGGTGGTAGTGGTGGTGGTGGTGACTGTTGCGGAGATGATGCTGAGGTGATGCTGAATGATACTCAGGTGTTGCTGAGTGATACTGCTGTGGTGCTGAGTGATGCTGTGGAGGTGCTGAGTGATATTGTCTTGGCGCTGAGTGATGCTGTGGTGGTGCTGAGTGATATTGTCTTGGTGCTGAGTGATGCTGTGGCAGCACTGAGTGATGCTGTGGCGGCGCTGAGTGATGCTGTGGTGGCCCTGAGCGATGCAGTGGTGGTGCTGAGCGATGCAGTTGCGGTGCTGAGCGATGCAGTGGCGGTGCTGAGCGATGCTGTGGTGGCGCTGAGCGATGCTGTGGTGGTGCTGAGCGATGCTGTGGTGGCGCTGAGCGATGCTGTGGTGGCGCTGAGTGATGCTGTGGTAGCGCTGAGTGATGCTGTGGTGGCGCTGAGTGATGCTGTGGTGGCGCTGAGTGATGCTGTGGTGGCGCTGAGAGATGCTGTGGTGGCGCTGAGCGATGCTGTGGTAGCGCTGAGCGATGCTGTGGTGGCGCTGAGCGATGCTGTGGTGGCGCTGAGCGATGCTGTGGTGGTGCTGAGCGATGCTGTGGTTGTGCTGAGCGATGCTGTGGTGGTGCTGAGTCATCCTGTGGTGGTGCTGAGTGATGCAGTGTTGGCCCTGAGTGATGATGTGGTGTCGCTGAGTAAAGCTATGGTGGTGCTGAGTGATGCTGTGGTGGCGCGGAGTGATGTTGTGGTGGCGCTGAGTGATGCTGTTGTGGCGCTAAGTGATGCTGTGGTTTTGCTGAGTAATGCTGTGGTTGTGCTGAGTGATGCTGTGGTTGCACTGAGTGATGCTGTGGTTGCACTGAGTGATGCTGTGATGGTGTTGAGTGATGCTGTGATGGCGTTGAGTGATGCTGTGATGGCGTTGAGAGATGTTGTGTTGGTGCTGAGTGATGCTGTGCTGGCTCTGATTGATGCTGTGCTGGCTCTGATTGATGCTGTGGTGTTGCCGAGTGAGAGATAGAGTGAAGATATAATGCCCAATTAGAGAGGGTGGTGAGAGAGAAAGAGAGAGAAAGGGTGTACATAGAATAAAGAGTGGAGCGGGATAGAGAGAGAGAAAGAAGGGGGAGAGAGAGTGAATGAAGGAGTTTGAAAGAGAAACAGATAAAGGGGTGAGAGAGAATGAAAGGCTAAAAAAGATAGAGAGGGGAGAGTTAATTAAGTAGAGAGAGAATTAGAGAGGGGAGAGAGAGAGAAGGAGAGAGACAATAAGAGTGGGGGGTGGAGTTTAAATAGAGTGAAGAAGTGATGCGGAAAAAGTAACCTTAAATATAGCTTTGTGCTTTGCGCGAATAAATATAAAAAAAAAAAACTGTGAGAGACAAAAATACTGGTAATTAGGCTGTGACTCCCAATATAAAACAAATAGCGATATAAGGTGAAATCAACCCACCGAAGCAATATTTCTAACTAGACAAAAAAAAGCTTGCATTTCAATGCTAATCGCTGTTGTTTTTCATGTGACTGTAGTCCAGGGCCCTCAGTTGGTAATGTGAGCTGCTGCTGCGATTGAAACATCAGAGTCCAGAGAGTTAATGAGCCATGACGAGGAAAGGAGGAAGCGATAGGAAACCCAGATGCCAGCTGCGCGTGCACGCCATCGTGAACTCAAGCTGGTCGCCAGCCGAAAGCCAGTGTTTGCACTTCCAAAACCCGCTTACTAAAACTCTCGGCCAGACCAGCGCAAGCGCTGGTGCAGGCCGAGACCTAAAAACGCTCCCGCCATGTCGCTCAACCATCTATGTGTGGAAGGCTCCTGAGGCACCTTGTCGGCCATAGCCCGCGTTCAGGGGGTCTTTATCTGTTGCCCCTTCATATAACTGCCCACAGTACAGCTGTTTGAGAGACATCTGCCAGTCACTAAGAAGCCGCGTGACCCGCCTGTCTCATCTGTTGTTGCAAATACAAAGGGAAGGGGCAAAGGTGAAATGGGGTTCAGCTTCATAATTCGGGGGATCCTCCCGCTGACGACAAAATGCAAAAAAAGTGAAAAGTGACAAGGAGGGAAAGGGGCATGAGGTGTGAAAAAAAGGTGGGTAGTCAGTGGTGTGGAGGCCTCCCTCAGAGTGAGGTAACGCAGGGGAGTCTTACAAGGAGGACAAGGGCAGAAAAAGCAAAGCAGGTAAGTATCTTTGCGACCCTTGCAGAAAAAGAAACTCGAATATTACAGTTTGGAGATAAAAGGCCTTCACCAATTGCATTTGAAAATTTTGTAATGCTAATTATCTTGAAAATTTCGAGAAAGCAAATTGGAACAAGCATTGGCATAGCCAATAGGTCTCGCCTTTGGGGCCTTATAAGTATTTAGCCATGAAGCACGTACGTTATCCTGGGTGCTACAAGATCTACTGTTCTTAAATTGTTTGATACATTTCACCTTCGGACGGATGGTACTGAAACCCTAACTGCATGTGAGGAGGAAAAGAAAACTAATTTTGTAAGAGGCTGTGAAGTGTACATCTTGCTCACACAGCACCCAGGTACATATGCAGGCCACTGACGTGGGGTCGCGTGCAGTAACGGACGCTCTAGAAATAAAGACATGGGGCATATTATCAAGGAGATGCGATAATTATCGCAAATCGCGCTTAGCGCGATTTACTTTATCACTGGATTACATCGCCATGTTAGCGACGTATTAACAACGTTTCGCTAACAGGCGATGTAATTCCAGCGATAGAGGCCGATTATCAGGAATATCGCGTGAAATCCAGTGATGATTTCACAGCGCTAAGGAGAAGCTTGCTGATAGGGGAGTGTGGACCTAACCTGGCAATCCACCTCCCATTATCAGTATGCCTAAGTCAATTTAAAAGCAGGCGTTACATTCCTACGATAACCGCGGTTAGCGCAGTTATTTTTATCGCTTCGCGGGTCTGCTGCATGGCTTGCAAATATCGCGAAGCCGTGTTAGCGAGGATTCCCATGTTGTTGTGCTCAGGAACGCCTACTTTGCATGTCATTAGTGATATTGATCGCTGACATGCAAAGTCGCAAGGAAACACGCGCTAACGCTTGTTAGCGTGTCCTTGTGAATAGAGTGATAAAAAAATCGCTGCTTTTTCGGCGCTATGTGCCGAAAAAGCGGCGATGTTTCCCTTGATAATATGCCCCATAGAATTAAAAAAAAACCTATATTATCTGAGACGGGGGAAGGAGCGGCCAGGCACGGGACATAAACGACACAGCTGCAAATACCACCTACTGGCACTGAGAGGGGACATTGGAGGAAGAACGGATGAAGAGAATGGAGGAGAGAACAGGAGAGTAGCGAGGGGTGAGATAGCAAAGAGGGAAAGGTATGGAGGAGAAGAGAACTGATAGAGGCGAGAGTAGGAAAGAAAATAACAGAAGGGTGAGAGGCAGTGGTGAATGAAGGAGGGGTAAGAATGGAATGACTGAGTGAGTGAAAGGAGGAGGGGAAAGGACGGGGGACAGATGGTGAATGCAAGAGAGCGAAGGCCGGGGATGGGGTGGGGCGAGACATAATAAAGTAGGGAGAGGAAGATAGGGAGGAAGTGAAGGTGCAGGACGGCGCGAGGATGGGTGCGTCAGACAGTGAAGTGAAAAGAAGACACATGGAATAGCGGAGAATGGGAGGAGAGGAGAGAGGAGACAGTAAATGGCAAAGGAAAGACGAATAGGGGACTGTGAGGAGGTGTGAGAATTGAGTGGGAGTAGAAGGGGCCAAAAGAGGAGTGCAAGTGCTGCAAGTCATGCAGGAAGGGTCAACCTCGAACAGACCGCAACGGTGAAGGCTCTGTAAAGATAAGAAGCAGGCCTCGACTCTCTAGGCCGTGCCAATCACCTGCATGTGATGGGAAAAGGCTGCGCCAACTCGCAGTGTGGCAAGACAGGGCATCGCGTGAGGTAGTTGCGACAGCATCAAAATTCAATACTATAGGCAGGTATACAAGCAATAAGTGGTAAAATGTGAGGGGCTGTTAAATGCCACCATAAATTTCCTTGATGAGCCACGGAAAGTAGCATGGCTGAGAAACTGCACATGGGAAGGGGGATAAAATGTACTGAAGCTCTGGCATATGTAATGCAAAACATCCTTTTACCAAGGACTGAATCAGATTCCCTTTATCTCACATAGGCCTTCAGACTCCACTCTGGTGATAACACACAAAAGTAAAAATAAAAAACACAGAACTTAAATTTTTTTTTAAAAAACGATTTTAAACTGAACACAATGCTACGCTAGCCAATGCAGGCTTTATAATATAACGAAACGAAGGGGACTTGGAGAAGGTACCTCCGCCTAAAGAAAAACGTAAACTTTACAAACAAAACTGCGCATCTAAAAGTTTCAACAACTCCAAAAAGGAGCAGATCCGGACAAAATAAAAATGCCTTCCTAGAGATATGACACATACCCGTACAAATACTTTAAAATGTTTTGCTCAACTGAACGTCCTTTACGCAGCCGCCTAGAAATCCCCCAAAGCCCATCTCTTTAGGATCCGGTGCGGATGGGCGTGATCGGTCTATAAATCTTCTCGTCTATTTCCCCACCCACCCCCTGCCCTGGCCGCCATATAACCCCACCTTTCACTCCACAACAGTGAGCTCACCCCTCTGTGTACACACCGCTCCACCCCTACAGTGGTGCCAAGCATGTACAGCAAGGCACTTGTTTTTCTTACTTTCCCACTCATCTTTCTCTTTCTATTCTTTTTTTGTTTCTTTCTCTCACATATCTTTTGTAATATGCCAATGTGTTCCCTCACCCCCATTACCCTTTCACGCACGCTTGGGGCTGAGCGACTATCAGGGCTGCACTTTAGAGCTGGCGCAGGCCCCTTGGGAGATGGCAGTCCCCTTTTGCTCCAATAGAGCTGGTGGTTAGAGTCCCAAGAAGAAAATACGCGTACCAAGCCCCAAATTACCCCTAGTCTGCTTTGTGATCTTAGTCTCCATCCTAGTAGTCCAGGCAATTAGCGATACGCTGCTCGGACGGCATACCACCTCCCTTGGCAAATGCGGGCGCACCAACCAGCCCCTGTGCAATGGCGAGCAGGGAAAGAACTGGAGGGCGTGTATCTTTTAAACTATTTTAACAACTACTGGTGCTACCAGCGGGGAGCGCACCGGTCACCCTAACGCCAACACCGGCTACCACCCAGGCGCTAACGGTGGGGAGCGCACTGGTCACTGTTGCGCCAACACAGGCTACCACCCAGGCGCTAACAGCGGGGAGCGCACCAGTCACCATAGCGCCAACACTGCCTACGAGAACGGCGGGGCCGGCATCGGCCACGCCAAAAGTATGGCGGTCGTGCCGGCCCCCTCCGGCGACCACAGAGGCGAGCCTGTCGCGCACTTTGTGACGCGACAGGCACGCCTCACGCGTTATTGGTCCCGTGTCCTGGGCGTGCCCCGGAAGTGATTGGAATCACTTCCGGGGCACGCAAGGGGACAGCGCCAGGCCGGTTAGAACCGGCCTGGCATAGCAAACAGTTAAAAGGCTGGGGAGCGCAGGAGTCTGTCTCTTCACTTCCTGCTCCCCAGCCCGTCACACCAGCCTCGCTAGGAGGCTTTAATATCATTTTCGTTTTTTCCCCCCCCTTACAGGCGCGGACGTCGCAACGCTCGTGACAGGAGTTATCGAGCGGCTGAAATCGCCGGCGGGCGGAGGCGTGCGTGGTCAAGGCTGGGGAGCGAGAATCGCGAGGCACAATCAGCCGTTTTCGGGGCTGTCGAGCAGGAAGAGGCGTGTGGGTGCCAGGAATACCAGCGGCGATTGTGGCGAAGGACGGCAGGTACCCGGTTGCGGTGGCGCTCTTATTAGCGAGGGCGCGCACCCTTCCGGTTAGATAAGGCAATTGTATTGGGGAAGTGCATCGCATCTGTGCCCCGGCCAGGAGAAGCTTGGTGCGGGGGGGGGCTGTGTCCGTGTAGTTTCCATTGCCGTGCTGTGCCCAGGGGTGTATTTCCTTATTGTGGGGATAAGCCTAATCTCGGGAATTTTTTGGGCATTGGCCCGTCAGTGTACGGTGCAGTTATCCCCCGACTAGGGTGTTGTGGGGCCAGGGAGTGCATTTTCTGCCCAGTATTCACTTGATGCTCTAGGGATCTGGCATTTAGAGGGCCTTCATCTATTGTTGTGCCAAGCGCTAGTACCCCCGGCAGTGTGATTTGTGCATTCGCATCCAGCCAGTGTCAGCACGGTAGCAGTGACTGATAAGGTCATATACCCAGTGGACGGTTTAACATGGCTGGGAAAGCTAAGAGGGGGGGCAAGCCCTCCCGCATGGAGAGCTTTATGGAGACAATGCTCAAGAAAGTGGACGAGTTGGGGCAGGGTCTAGCAGACCTCAGAGAACGGGTGGACACACAAGGGGGGACAGAGGAGAGAGAGAGAGGGCCAGGCGCAGCATGGTGCCCCCGAGGTCGGCTTTTCCCCCTCCCAAAAGGGTTAGGTCTAACAGGGGGGGGCGGATGGAACCAAGGCTACCATTGCCCCTGGCCCCTGTTTTGCCTACAGAGGGGGTCCCGCCCGCAGAACAAGTACCTGCTCCGCCACCTGCCCCAGCGCCAGCCCCAGCGATTGTCCCGGTGCCAGCTCCCCAGCCCCCAATTGCTCCGGTCCCAGTCCCCCAGCCCGGGGGGGGGCCCGGACCGTCAGGGGATAGCCCACAATTGCCGGTGTTGCCCGGTACGGGGGGGAGGGCATGCCACAGGATGTAGTGTCCCATTTGGCAGCAATACTTCCTTGGTTGGGTAAGGCTGGGATCCTGTCATCAACGGTGGGGGGTAAGGACGGGGGCGGTGATCCGCTGGTAGAAGCGAGGCGAATAGTGGCCCAGTTTCATGGGACACCAGCGGACAAAACGGGCGAGGGTCAGGGTGCGCTGTCCCCTCTCATTTCAGCAGGGGTGGCCAAGCCACTTGAACTCAGCGGGGAAGTACCGGGGAACAGCATGACGAAAGAGAAACCGTCAGGGTCGGCCGGGTCCGCTGGAGGAGGTAAGCTGATGACATTGCCAATGTTGAACGTAGGTGAGTCCCGCACAGATCGGGAGAATTTGGGGAGGCATGTAACACAGGATGTAAAAGACAGAATTTGGTCGGGGTCTTACATAAACATGTTCTCTTTGCTTATTTGCGAAAAAGAGAGGGAGGAGGCCAGGAAGAACAAAGACTGGATGCTCCCGAGGGAATGGGCAAGCGAACTATTGAAGTACAGGGTGGAGGAAAACTTGATGAATTGGATTAGAGATTTTTCCATTTTCATGGCAGTCATGGCTGAGCGTTTCCCAAACAGACAGGCTGAGATGGCATGCTACCAAAACAGGATTGTCCTCGCACATGATAAATACGGGGGTGAGGGATGGAAAGAATATGATAAGAGCTTCAGGAGAACTAAAGCGTCTGACACATCCCTATCATGGGACCGCATAGACACAATTGCATGGTTAGACCATATTGGCGGTGGGGTACAGGATAGGGCCAGGAACCAGTCCTTTCAGGTCTTTCAGTCCTTTCGGTCACAGCAAAACACAGGTCCCCCCAGCCATACAAACACCGGGGGAGGGCGCAAAGGGACATGCTGGGATTTCAATAGACGTACCTGCACTAGACCACAGGGCACGTGCAGGTTTAAGCATGCGTGTTCCATCTGCGCGAACCCGTCTTACCCCGAGTCCAAGTGCTTTAAGAAATCAAAGGATAAGGGAGGGAAGAAACAGGAGTGAGGTTCATGGACAACAAAAGGCACGGTCACCCATTGATGTAACGGCATTGACACCCTGGCTGAACAAATATCCTTGTCACAACACCGCAAAAATGCTGCTTGATGGTTTCAGGTACGGTTTTAGGATACCGGCACCCGGTTATGTGGGGGCATCAGAGTGCAAGAACCAACTCTCAGTGCGAACTAAACCTAGCGTAGCAGCAATGAAAATTGAAAAAGAACTGCGACTGGGCAGGGTAGCTGGCCCATATGATTCCATCCCTGTTGAGAACTTTGTCTGCTCCCCTTTGGGCGTGGTCCCCAAGAAAGAAAGTGGTGAATTCAGACTTATACATAACCTGTCAGCACCCAAGGGAAGTTCATTGAATGATGCTATTGATGAGGAGTTTTGCAGTGTGAGATATGCTTCTTTTGATCAGGCGGTGGAGATGCTCAGGGGTGTAGGCCCGGGAGCCCTTTTGGCAAAATCAGACATAGAGTCCGCTTTTCGTCTATTGCCAGTCCACCCGTCTGATTTTCATCTACTTGGTTTTCAATTTCTAGGGAAATTCTACATGGACATGTGTATGCCCATGGGTTGCTCGGTTTCCTGCGCATATTTTGAAAAATTCAGTTCATTTCTGGAATGGGTTTTCAGGCACGTGACAGGGCACCAGTCGGTAATGCACTACCTGGATGATTTTCTTGTCTTGGGGTCACCGGGATCGCGGGAGTGTGCGTGGGCGCTGCAGGAATTTTGCGCACTCATGCGTGCTTTTGGGGTCCCCTTGGCCCCAGGAAAGACGGTGGGACCTAATACAACAATAGAGTTCCTAGGGATTGAGTTAGATTCCATACAGGGGTGGTTCAGGTTGCCCGCGGACAAGATCACCAAGTTCAGGGCAGCATTACAGCAGTGCTTGGTTAGGGAGAGGGTCACCTTGCACCAGTTACAACAGACAGTAGGGCAGTTGAATTTTGCTCTAAGGATCATACCTATGGCAAGGCCATTTTCCCGATCCATCTCACAGGCCATGGCTGGTCTCAGGGAGAGACACCACCACACCAGGCTGTCAGCTGAGGTCAGGCAGGACATGCAGATTTGGATGGCATTCCTGCAGGACTTCAATGGCAGGGTAGTGTGGCCCGGTCCGCTCGCTACTTCCGCGGAGTTAGGTTTAATGACTGACACTGCGGGTAGCGAGGGATTTGGCGCCATACTCGGTACCGAGTGGGTGGCGCAACGGTGGCCAGCATGGTGGGTCGAGACAGGCTTGACGGGCAACATAGGTTTCCTAGAATTGTTCCCCATCTGGGTAGCGTTAACAGTATGGCCAGAACAACTGCGTAATCAATCAGTGGTGTTCTGGTCAGATAACATGACAGTGGTCGAATGCATCAACCAACAAGCGGCACGGTGTAGGATGATTCTCCGTCTATTGAAGGAGATTGTACTGTTATGCATGAGGCTAAATATGCAATTTAGAGCTAAACATGTGCCAGGGGTATTAAACCATGCTGCTGATGCACTTTCTCGCTTTAAGATGCAGGTTTTCAGGGCACACCTCCCGGAGGCAGCGGAGTATGCCATCCCTTTCCCAGAACTACTTTGGCAGATTGGTGCCCCCAACTACCGGACCTCGTGGCGGCTAGCCTAGCACCCAGGACCAGGAAAGCATATGAAGGGGCGTTTTGGGCATATTGTTCCTTCTTGGGAGGGGACTGGGCTGAAAAGTGGCATGACGCGGGGGCACTCCTTCATTACCTGGGGTTTTTGAAGGGGGAAGGGCGCTCAGCGGCAGCGGCTAAACGCCATGTGGCGGCAATCTCCTTTTTTGCCCAAACTAGGGAGAAAGGGAATCCTACCAACAGCTTTATAGTGAAGAAGGCACTGAAAGGGTGGAAGCGCCTCCAAGGGTCTACCCCAGATACGAGGCGCCCAATCGGGGTGGAATTGCTAACATCTTTACTGAGGACACTACCCCTGATTTGCACCACATCAGAGGAAGTTCTGTTGTTCACCGCCGCATTTTCATTGGCCTTTTATGCTGCATTTAGAATTGGGGAATTGGTGGCACAAAACAAACAAGATATGCAGGGCGGACTGCAGTTTGACGATGTAAGGGTGCAGGGCGATGCGCTAACTATATCAATTAGAAAATCTAAGACTGACCAAGAAGCACGAGGGGAGGGACTAGTGCTGCATCGGGCGCATGGCAATCCTTGTTGCCCCCTCTCACGGGTGGAGTCTTTCCTACGATCAAGACCTGTTAACAAAGGGGGCCTCTCCTGGTTCATGCTGATGGTATTCCACTTACACGGTTTCAGTTTAAAAGGGTCCTGGACATGGCAATACAGAGGGCAGGGCTAAACCCAAGTTGTTTTGGTACGCATTCTTTTAGGATAGGGGCTGCCACGGAAGCAACGGCTAGGGGTTTACCTAGCAACAACGTCCAAAGAATTGGGAGGTGGTCCTCCAATTGTTACAAGCGCTATGTGCGGCTACATATGTTATGAGCAGGACAGTTGCCAGGTGCTGATGCGTATGTCTTCTCTGTTTTCATTTACAGTTTCTCAAACCTGTCACGCAGGGGGAAACTGCGAACGACGCAACAACAGCACCAGGCAACACAAAGAACGTCATCACCATCACCAAGGCAAGGACCACAGGTCGCATGGATCATTGGTCACTCGTACGTGAAGCATTTGTCTAACTTTTTCCTTACAGGGAGCTACAAGAGTAGGGTAGAGCAAGCAGGTTTTAGGGTATCATTTCATGGAAAGGGGGCCTATGCTTGAGCCAGTTTAGGGTTTTCACATTGGAGCTATTAAAGAGGGGTGGTCCCCGTCCCAGTATTATTATCTTACACCTAGGGGGAATGATCTGGCAAGTCTCGGTAGAAGGGGGCTAGTGGAAGCAATAATAACAGAAGTGGGTTGGTTAGCCAAGACATGCCAGGGGTGTACAATTGTATGGTCACAAATGATTCCAAGATTGCAATGGAGGGGGAGTCTGTAAGAGCACTGAATCACTCAGTAAGGAGAATAAATAACAAAATAGAGAGGCTCTTCAGGGCTCCCCGTCTACAGACAATTGCCCATGGGTGTATCAGGGGAGAGTCGTGTTTCGTAAAAGACGGGGTCCATCTGTCAAGAGTAGGCAATGAGGCTTTCCTAGAAAATCTCCTAGCATGGTTTGGTCTCCAAGGGCAGGGTATGACCTCCTAGTGAGCGCAGGGGGGCCAGATAGTCGGTCAACTATGCTGGCCTGTGGCGGTAAGGTCATGATTGGTGAGCAGTAAATTTAAGGTCCTTAGAGGGCGGCGCCATTCTTGAATGGGGTCGCCCAAGTGGAAGGGACAGGTGGTCTCTCCTAGAACTCCAGGGGCAGTTTACAGCTGGTTGGCTGGATGGATGCGGGGAGGGGGAGTCACGCTTTCCCTAGGCTGGTTGGCCACCCCGCACGTGCACAATGTCGCCAGTAAACGGCGCAGAACTGCAAGGGCCCCTTTATGGAGATGATATACAGAGCGTACGGGGGTAACCGGGGGGAGTACCCTCACGGTAAACGGGCCCTCTGCGCATGCGCACTCCGGCTGGAGGCGTGGTTAACAATTGATAAGGATCTGACACCAGTTAGTGACCTTGCCGTAGGCCCAAATAGGATACGCAGAAAAGTAAAATGCTGTGATGATTATGAAAGATATGTTAGATTCGGATAGGAAAACCTTTGTATTAGAGTCATGTTAAGGTTAGCCAACTGACATATGTACTTATCAATTGTAATCAGTGTAATGCATAATTTTCTGCGTAATTTGTAAATCATTGTATATATTAATAATGTTTTTAATTTGTTTAATAAATACGGCCGGGGGTTTTACGACCCCCACATCCAAAACCTTCTCATGTCATTTTGGTCTGGGTCCAGTTATGGGAGGAGGGGGTGTAGGTAGTACCTGGCCATACACCCAGGCGCTAACAGAGGGGAGCGCACTGGTCACGGAGCGCCAACACGGCTACCACCCAGGAGCTAACATCGGGGAGCATACCGGTCACCCTAGCTCCAACACCGGCTACCACCCAGGCGCTAACGGTGGGGAGTGCACCGGTCACCGTAGTGCCAACACGGCTACCTCCCAGGCGCTAACGGTGGGGAGCGCACCGGTCACCCTAGCGCCAACACCGGCTACCACCCAGGCGCTAACGGTGGGGAGCGCACTGGTCACCGTAGCGCCAACACAGGCTACCACCCAGGCGCTAACAGCGGGGAGCGCACCGGTCACCCAAGCCCCAACACCGGCTACCACCCAGGCGCTAACGGTGGGGAGCGCACTGGTCACCGTAGCGCCATTACTGGCTACCACCCAGGCGCTAACAGCGGGGAGCGCACTGGTCAACGTAGCGACAACACCGGCTACCACCCAGGCGCTAACGGTGGGAAGCGCACTGGTCACCCTAGCGCCAACACCGACTACCACCCAGGTGCTACCAGCGGGGAGCGCACCGGTCACCGTAACGCCAACACCGGCTACCACCCAGGTGCTAACGGTGAGGAGCGCACTGGTCACCGTAGCGCCAACACAGGCTTCCACCCAGGCGCTAACAGCAGGGAGAGCACCAGCCACCGTAGCACCAACACAGGCTACCACCCAGGTGCTACCAGCGGGGAGCACACCGGTCACCGTAGCGCCAACACCGGTTACCACCCAGGCGCTAACAGCGGGGAGCACACGGGTCACAGTAGTGCCAACACCAGCTACCACCCAGGAGCTAATGGTGGGGAGCGCACAGGTCACCCTAGCGCCAACACTGGCTACCACCCAGGTGCTACCAGCGAGGAGCGCACCGGTCACCCTAAAGCCAACACCGGCTACCACCCAGGTGCTAACGGTGGGGAGAGCACTGGTCACAGTAGCGCCAACACCGGCTACCACCCAGGCGCTAACAGCGGGGAGCGCTCCGTTCACCCTAGCGCCAACACTGGCTACCACCCAGGCGCTAACAGCGGGGTGCGCACCGGTCACCATAGCGCCAACACCGGCTACCACCCAGGCGCTAACGGTAGGGAGCACACTGGTCACCGTAGCGCCAACACTGGCTACCACCCAGGCGCTAACAGCGGGGAGTGCACCGGTCACTGTAGCGACAACACTGGCTACCACCCAGGCACTAACGGTGGGGAGCGCACTGGTCACCCTAGCACCAACACCGGCTACCACCCAGGTGCTAACGGTGAGGAGCGCACTGGTCACCGTAGCGCCAACACAGGCTACCACCAAGGTGCTAACAGCGAGGAGTGCACCAGTCACCGTAGCGCCAACACAGGCTACCACCCAGGTGCTACCAGCGGGGAGCACACCGGTCACCGTAGTGCGAACACCGGCTAGCACCCAGGCGCTAACAGCGGGGAGCACACGGGTCACCGTAGCGCCAACACCGGCTACCACCCAGGTGCTAACGGTGGGGAGCGCACTGGTCACCGTAGCGCCAACACCGGCTACCACCCAGGCGCTAACAGCGGGGAGCGCACAGGTTACCCTAGCGCCAACACTGGCTACCACCCAGGTGCTACCAGAGGGGAGCGCACCGGTCACCCTAACGCCAACACTGGCTACCACCCAGGTGCTACCAGAGGGGAGCGCACCGGTCACCCTAACGCCAACACCGGCTACCACCCAGGTGCTAACGGTGGGGAGAGCACTGGTCACCGTAGCGCCAACACCGGCTACCACCCAGGCGCTAACAGCGGGGAGCGTCCGGTCACCCTAGCGCCAACACTGGCTACCACCCAGGCGCTAACAGCGGGGTGCGCACCGGTCACCATAGCCCCAACACCGGCTACCACCCAGGCGCTAACAGCAGGGAGCGCACCAGTCACCATAGCACCAACACTGCCTACCACCCAGGCGCTAACAGAGGGGAGCGCACTGGTCACCGTAGCGCCAACACGGCTACCACCCAGGTGCTACCAGCGGGGAGCGCACCGGTCACCCTAACGCCAACACCGGCTACCACCCAGATGCTAACGGTGAGGAGCGCACTGGTCACCGTAGCGCCAACACAGGCTACCACCCAGGCGCTAACAGCGGGGAGTGCACCAGTCACCGTAGCGCCAACACAGGCTATCACCCAGGTGCTACCAGCGGGGAGCACACCGGTCACCGTAGCGCCAACACCGGCTACCACCCAGGTGCTAACAGCGGGGAGCACACAGGTCACCGTAGCGCCAACACCGGCTACCACCCAGGCGCTAACAGTGGGGAGCGCACTGGTCACCGTAGCGCCAACACTGGCTACCACCCAGGTGCCACCAGCGGGGAGCGCACCGGTCACCCTAACGCCAACACCGGCTACCACCCAGGTGCTAACGATGGGGAGAGCACTGGTCACCGTAGCGCCAACACCGGCTACCACCCAGGCGCTAACAGCGGGGAGCGCTCTGGTCACCCTAGCGACAACACTGGCTACCACCCAGGCGCTAACGGTGGGGAGCGCACTGGTCACTGTAGCGCCATTACTGGCTACCACCCAGGTGCTAACAGCGGGGAGCGCACCGGTCACCGTAGCGACAACACCGGCTACCACCCAGGCGCTAACGGTGGGGAGCGCACTGGTCACCGTAGCGCCATTACTGGCTACCACCCAGGTGCTAACAGCGGGGAGCGCACCGGTCACCGTAGCGACAACACCGGCTACCACCCAGGCGCTAACGGTGGGGAGCGCACGGGTCACCCTGGCGCCAACACCGACTACCACCCAGGTGCTACCAGCGGGGAGCGCACCGGTCACCCTAACGCCAACACCGGCTACCACCCAGGCGCTAACGGTGGGGAGCGCACTGGTCACCGTAGCGCCAACACAGGCTACCACCCAGGCGCTAACAGCGGGGAGTGCACCAGTCACCCTAGCGCCAACACCGGCTACCACCCAGGCACTAACGGTGGGGAGCGCACTGGTCATCCTAGCGCCAACACCGGCTACCACCCAGGTGCTAACGGTGAGGAGCGCACTGGTCACCGTAGCGCCAACACAGGCTACCACCAAGGTGCTAACAGCGGGGAGTGCACCAGTCACCGTAGCGCCAACACAGGCTACCACCCAGGTGCTACCAGCGGGGAGCACACCGGTCACCGTAGTGCCAACACCGGCTAGCACCCAGGCGCTAACAGCGGGGAGCACACAGGTCACCGTAGCGCCAACACCGGCTACCACCCAGGTGCTAGCGGTGGGGAGCGCACTGGTCACCGTAGCGCCAACACCGGCTACCACCCAGGCGCTAACAGCGGGGAGCGCACAGGTTACCCTAGCGCCAACACTGGCTACCACCCAGGTGCTACCAGCGGGGAGCGCACCGGTCACCCTAACGCCAACACCGGCTACCACCCAGGTGCTAACGGTGGGGAGAGCACTGGTCACCGTAGCGCCAACACCGGCTACCACCCAGGCGCTAACAGCGGGGAGTGTCCGGTCACCCTAGCACCAACACTGGCTACCACCCAGGCGCTAACAGCGGGGTGCGCACCGGTCACCATAGCCCCAACACCGGCTACCACCCAGGCGCTAACAGCAGGGAGCGCACCGGTCACCATAGCGCCAACACTGCCTACCACCCAGGCGCTAACAGAGGGGAGCGCACTGGTCACCGTAGCGCCAACACGGCTACAACCCAGGTGCTACCAGCGGGGAGCGCACCGGTCACCCTTATGCCAACATCGGCTACCACCCAGGTGCTAACGGTGAGGAGCGCACTGGTCACCGTAGCGCCAACACAGGCTACCACCCAGGCGCTAACAGCGGGGAGTGCACCAGTTACCGTAGCGCCAACACAGGCTACCACTCAGGTGCTACCAGCGGGGAGCACACCGGTCACCGTAGCGCCAACACCGGCTACCACCCAGGTGCTAACAGCGGGGAGCACACAGGTCACCGTAGCGCCAACACCGGCTACCACCCAGGCGCTAACAGTGGGGAGCGCACTGGTCACCGTAGCGCCAACACTGGCTACCACCCGGGTGCCACCAGCGGGGAGCGCACCGGTCACCCTAACGCCAACACCGGCTACCACCCAGGTGCTAACGATGGGGAGAGCACTGGTCACCGTAGCGCCAACACCGGCTACCACCCAGGCGCTAACAGCGGGGAGCGTCCGGTCACCCTAGCGCCAACACTGGCTACCACCCAGGCGCTAACGGTGGGGAGCGCACTGGTCACCGTAGCGCCATTACTGGCTACCACCCAGGCGCTAACAGCGGGGAGCGCACCGGTCACCGTAGCGACAACACCGGCTACCACCCAGGCGCTAACGGTGGGGAGCGCACGGGTCACCCTAGCGCCAACACCGACTACCACCCAGGTGCTACCAGCGGGGAGCGCACCGGTCACCCTAACGCCAATACCGCCTACCACCCAGGCGCTAACGGTGGGGAGCGCACTGGTCACCGTAGCGCCAACACAGGCTACCACCCAAGCGCTAACAGCGGGGAGTGCACCGGTCACCGTAGCGCCAACACAGGCTACCACCCAGGTGCTACCAGCGGGGAGCACACCGGTCACCGTAGCGCCAACACCGGCTACCACCCAGGTGCTAACAGCGGGGAGCACACAGGTCACCGTAGCGCCAACACCGGCTACCACCCAGGCGCTAACAGTGAGGAGCGCACTGGTCACCGTAGCGCCAACACTGGCTACCACCCAGGTGCTACCAGCGGGGAACGCACCGGTCACCCTAACGACAACACCGGCTACCACCCAGGTGCTAACGATGGGGAGAGCACTGGTCACCGTAGCGCCAACACCAGCTACCACCCAGGCGCTAACAGCGTGGAGCGCTCTGGTCACCCTAGCGCTAACACTGGCTACCACCCAGGCGCTAACAGCGGGGTGCGCACCGGTCACCCTAGCGCCAACACTGGCTACCACCCAGGCGCTAACGGTGGGGAGCGCACTGGTCACCGTAGCGCCATTACTGGCTACCACCCAGGCGCTAACAGCGGGGAGCGCACCGGTCACCGTAGCGACAACACCGGCTACCACCCAGGCGCTAACGGTGGGGAGCGCATGGGTCACCCTAGCGCCAACACCGACTACCACCCAGGTGCTACCAGCGGGGAGCGCACCGGTCACCCTAATGCCAACACCGGCTACCACCCAGGCACTAACGGTGGGGAGCGCACTGGTCACCGTAGAGCCAACACAGGCTACCACGCAGGCGCTAACAGCGGGGAGCGCACCGGTCACCCAAGCCCCAACACCGGCTACCACCCAGGCGCTAACGGTGGGGAGCGCACTGGTCACCGTAGCGCCATTACTGGCTACCACCCAGGCGCTAACAGCGGGGAGCGCACCGGTCACCGTAGCGACAACACCGGCTACCACCCAGGCGCTAACGGTGGGGAGCGCACTGGTCACCGTAGCGCCATTACTGGCTACCACCCAGGCGCTAACAGCGGGGAGCGCACCGGTCACCGTAGCGACAACACCGGCTACCACCCAGGCGCTAACGGTGGGGAGCGCACGGGTCACCCTAGCGCCAACACCGACTACCACCCAGGTGCTACCAGCGGGGAGCGCACCGGTCATCCTAACGCCAACACCGACTACCACCCGGGTGCTACCAGCGGGGAGCGCACCGGTCACCGTAACGCCAACACCGGCTACCACCCAGGTGCTAACGGTGAGGAGCGCACTGGTCACCGTAGCGCCAACACAGGCTACCACCCAGGCGCTAACAGCAGGGAGAGCACCAGCCACCGTAGCACCAACACAGGCTACCACCCAGGTGCTACCAGCGGGGAGCACACCGGTCACCGTAGCGCCAACACCGGCTACCACCCAGGCGCTAACAGCGGGTAGCACACGGGTCACCGTAGCGCCAACACCGGCTACCACCCAGGTGCTACCAGCGGGGAGCGCACCGGTCGCCCTAACGCCAACACCGGCTACCACCCAGGTGCTAACGGTGGGGAGAGCACTGGTCACAGTAGCGCCAACACTGGCTACCACCCAGGCTCTAACAGCGGGGAGCGCTCCGTTCACCCTAGTGCCAACACTGGCTACCACCCAGGCGCTAACAGCGGGGTGCGCACCGGTCACCATAGCGCCAACACCGGCTACCACCCAGGCGCTAACGGTAGGGAGCACACTGGTCACCGTAGCGCCAACACTGGCTACCACCCAGGCGCTAACAGCGGGGAGTGCACCGGTCACCGTAGCGACAACACTGGCTACCACCCAGGCACTAACGGTGGGGAGCGCACTGGTCACCCTAGCACCAACACCGGCTACCACCCAGGTGCTACCAGCGGGGAGCACACCGGTCACCGTAGTGCCAACATCGGCTAGCACCCAGGCGCTAACAGCGGGGAGCACATGGGTCACCCTAACGCCAACACCGGCTACCACCCAGGTGCTAACGGTGGGGAGAGCACTGGTCACCGTAGCGCCAACACCGGCTACCACCCAGGCGCTAACAGCGGGGAGCGTCCGGTCACCCTACCGCCAACACTGGCTACCACCCAGGCGCTAACAGCGGGGTGCGCACCGGTCACCATAGCCCCAACACCGGCTACCACCCAGGCGCTAACAGCAGGGAGCGCACCAGTCACCATAGCGCCAACACTGCCTACCACCCAGGCACTAACAGAGGGGAGCGCACTGGTCACTGTAGCGCCAACACGGCTACCACCCAGGTGCTACCAGCGGGGAGCACACCGGTCACCCTAACGCCAACACCGGCTACCACCCAGGTACTAACGGTGAGGAGCGCACTGGTCACCGTAGCGCCAACACAGGCTACCACCCAGGCGCTAACAGCGGGGAGTGCACCAGTCACCGTAGCGCCAACACAGGCTATCACCCAGGTGCTACCAGCGGGAGCACACCGGTCACCGTAGCGCCAACACCGGCTACCACCCAGGTGCTAACAGCGGGGAGCACACAGGTCACCGTAGCGCCAACACCGGCTACCACCCAGGCGCTAACAGTGGGGAGCGCACTGGTCACCGTAGCGCCAACACTGGCTACCACCCAGGTGCTACCAGCGGGGAACGCACCGGTCACCCTAACGCCAACACCGGCTACCACCCAGGTGCTAACGATGGGGAGAGCACTGGTCACCGTAGCGCCAACACCGGCTACCACCCAGGCGCTAACAGCGTGGAGCGCTCTGGTCACCCTAGCGCTAACACTGGCTACCACCCAGGCGCTAACAGCGGGGTGCGCACCGGTCACCATAGCGCCAACACAGGCTACCACTCAGGCGCTAACGGCGGGGAGTGCACCGGTCACCCTAGCTCCAACACCGGCAACCACCCAGGCGCTAATGGTACGGAGCGCAATGGTCACCGTAACGCCAACACTGGCTACCACCCAGGCGCTCACAGCGGGGAGTGCACCGGTCACCATAGCGCCAACACTGGCTACCACCCAGGCGCTCACAGCGGGGAGCGCACCGGTCACCATAGCGCCAACACCGGCTACCTCAAAGGCGTAAATGGTGGGTAGCGCACTGGTCACCGTAGCGCCAACACAGGCTACCACCCAGGCGCTAACGGTGGGGAGCGTACTGGTCACCGTAGCGCCAACACAGGCTACCACCCAGGCGCTAACAGCGGGGAGCGCACCGGTCACCCTAGCCCCAACACCGGCTACCACCCAGGCGCTAACGGTGGGGAGCGCTCTGGTCACCGTAGCGCCAACACAGGCTACCACCCAGGTGCTACCAGCGGGGAGCGCACCGTTCACCCTAATGCCAACACCGGCTTCCACCCAGGTGCTAACTGTGGGGAGCGCACTGGTCACCGTAGTGCCAACACCGGCTACCACCCAGGCTCTAACAGCGGGGAGCGCACAGGTCACCCTAGCGCCAACACTGGCTACCACCCAGGTGCTACCAGCGGGGAGCACACCGGTCACCGTAGCGCCAACACCGGCTACCACCCAGGTGCTAACTGTGGGGAGCGCACTGGTCACCGTAGTGCCAACACCGGCTACCACCCAGGCTCTAACAGCGGGGAGCGCACAGGTCACCCTAGCCCCAACACTGGCTACCACCCAGGTGCTACCAGCGGGGAGCGCACCGGTCACCCTAACGCCAACACCGGCTACCACCCAGGTGCTAACGGTGGGGAGAGCACTGGTCACTGTAGCGCCAACACCGGCTACCACCCAGGCGCTAACAGCGGGGAGCGCTCCGGTCACCCTAGCGCCAACACTGGCTACCACCCAGGCGCTAACAGCGGGGTGTGCACCGGTCACCATAGCGCCAACACAGGCTACCACCCAGGCGCTAACGGCGGGGAGCGCACGGGTCACCCTAGCTCCAACACCGGCTACCACCCAGGCGCTAATAGTGGGGAGCGGACTGGTCACCGTAACGCCAACACTGGCTACCACCCAGGCGCTCACAGCGTGGAGTGCACCGGTCACCATAGCGCCAACACTGGCTACCACCCAGGCGTTCACAGCGTGGAGTGCACCGGTCACCATAGCGCCAACACTGGCTACCACCCAGGCGCTAACAGCGAGGAGCGCACCGGTCACCGTAGCGCCAACACGGCTACCACCCAGGCGCTAACAGCGGGGAGTGCACCGGTCACCGCAGCACCAACACCGGCTTCTCACCACCATTAGCTTCAGTGTCACCCGGCTGGAAGAGCTGAAAATTACATTGTGTCAGTCGCTTAAGATAATTTAATTTGGATTCCAGGTCATTACATAGCACCGCAGGGAGGCAATATCTCTTCAGGAGCCCTAAGCTACTCTTGCACAAATCTCTGTAATTAGCTTTCTATGAGAAGTATCACAATTTAAAGAGCACGTCACAACCAAAATGATATTCATCTCGCATGTAGCAAAGATCTGTTTCTCTCTTAATCATTTTGGAAAATTATTGTCATGAGATTTGGAGAACAAAGCCCAAAAATCAACATAAAATACAGTAAGAAAGACAAGCAGGAAGAGGTGCTTGTGGACAGTTCGGGATTTCTTTGCATATGCCAATCTTCCGCATCTCACTACACTCTACGAACAGGAAGCCGTTGGCGGGCTTTATTGCCACTCTCATTTGCTTGCTTTTTATCCCACAGCTTGTGTGGGGTTGCCCTTTTCTTCTTGTAAGGTGTTTACTTATGTGGGTTTGCCCTTTACTTCTTGTGTTGTTCTCTCCTTGTGTGGGTTTTCCTTTTTCTTCTTGTGTTGATCTCTCCTTGTGTGGGTTTGTCGTCTTTTTCTTCTTGTGTTGATATCTCCTTGTGTGGGTTTGCTTTGCCTTTCTCTTCTTGTGTTGATATCTCCTTGTGTGGGTTAGCTTTGCCTTTCTCTTCTTGTGTGGTTCTCTTCTTGTGTTGTTCTCTTCTTGTTTGGGTTTTCCTTTTTCTTCTTGTGTTGATCTCTCCTTGTGTGGGTTTTCCTTTTTCTTCTTGTGTTGATCTCTCCTTGTGTGGGTTTGCCTTATTCTTCTTGTGTTGGTGTCTCCTTGTGTGGGTTTGCCTTTTTGTTCTTCTGTTGTTCTCTCCTTGTGTTGATTTGCCTTTTTCATCTTGTATTGGTCTATCCTTGTGTGGGTTGGCCTTCTTCTTCTTGTGTTCTTTTCTCCTTGCGTGTGTTTGCCCATTTCTTCTTGTGTTGGTCTCTCCTTGTGTGGGGTTGCCCTTTTCTTCTTGTGTTGTTCTCTCCTTCTGTGTGTTTGCTCTTTTCTTCTTGTGTTGGTCTCTCCTTGTGTGGGTTCGCCTTTTTCTTCTTGTGTTGATATCTCCTTGTGTGAATTTGCCTTTCTCTTCTTGTGTTGTTCTCTTCTTGTGTGGGTTTGCCTTTTTCTTCTTGTGTTGCTCCCTCCTTGTGGATTTGCCTTTTTCTTATTTTATTGGTCTCTCCTTGTGTGTGTTTGCCTTTTTCTTCTTGTATTGATCTCTCCTTCTGTGGGTTTGCCTTATTCTTCTTGTGTTGGTGTCTCCTTGCGTGAGGTTGCCCTATTCTTCTTGTGCTGTTCTCTCTTTGTGTGGGTTTGCCTCATGTGGGTATGCCCTTTTCTTCTTCTGTTGTTCTCTCCTTGTGTTGATTTGCCTTTTTCATCTTGTATTGGTCTATCCTTGTGTGGGTTGGCCTTCTTCTTCTTGTGTTCTTTTCTCCTTGCGTGTGTTTGCCCTTTTCTTCTTGTGTTGGTCTTTTCTTGTGTGGGTTTGCCTTTTTTTTCTTGTGTTGATCTCTCCTTGTGTGGGTTTGTCTTTCTCTTCTTGTGTTGTTCTCTTCTTGTGTGGGTTTGCCTTTTTCTTCTTGTGTTGCTCTCTCCTTGTGGATTTGCCTTTTTCTTATTTTATTGGTCTCTCCTTGTGTGTGTTTGCCTTTTTCTTCTTGTGTTGATCTCTCCTTCTGTGGGTTTGCCTTATTCTTCTTGTGTTGGGGTCTCCTTCCGTGAGGTTGCCCTATTCTTCTTGTGTTGTTCTCTCTTTGTGTGGGTTTGCCCCATGTGGGTATGCCCTTTTCTTCTTCTGTTGTTCTCTCCTTGTGTTGATTTGCCTTTTTCATCTTGTATTGGTCTATCCTTCTGTGGGTTGGCCTTCTTCTTGTGTTCTTTTCTCCTTGCGTGTGTTTGCCCTTTTCTTCTTGTGTTGGTCTTTTCTTGTGTGGGTTTGCCTTTTTTTTCTTGTGTTGATCTCTCCTTGTGTGGGTTTGTCTTTTTCTTCTTGTGTTGTTCTCTCCTTGTGTGGTGTTTCCTTTTTCTTCTTGTGTTGATCTCTCCCTCTGTGGGTTTGCCTTTTTCTTCTTGTGTTGTTTTCTCCTTTTGTGGGTTTGCCCATTTCTACTTGTTTTGGTCTCTCCTTCTGTAGGTTTGCCCTTTTCTTCTTGTGTTGGTCTTTCCTTGTGTGGGTTTGCCTTATTCTTCTTGTGTTGTTCTCTCCTTGTGTGGGTTTGTCCTTTTCTTCTTGTGTTGTTCTCTCCTTGTGAGTGTTTGCCTTTTTCTTCTTGTGTTGGTGTCTTCCTGTGTGGGTATGCCTTATTCTTCTTGTGTTGTTCTTTCCTTCTGTGTGTTTGCCCTTTTATTCTTCTGTTGGTGTCTCCTTGTGTGGGTCTGCCTTTTTAGTCTTGTGTTGGACTCGCTTTGTGTGGGTTTGCCCATTTCTTCTTGTGTTGGTCTCTCCTTGTGTGTGTTTGCCCTTTTCTTCTTGTGTTGGTGTCTCCTTGTGTGGGTCTGCCTTTTTAGTCTTGTGTTGGACTCGCTTTGTGTGGGTTTGCCCTTTTCTTCTTGTGTTGTTCTCTCCTTTTGTGGGTTTGCCCTTTTCTTGTAATGTAGGTTTCTCCTTGTGTGGGGTTGCCGTATTCTTCTTGTGTTGTTCTCTCCCAGTGTGGGTTTGCCCTTTTGTTCTTGTGTTCTCTCCTTGTGTGGGTTTGCCTTTTTCTTCTTGTGTTGGAGTCTCCTTGTGTGGGTTTGCCTTTTTCTTCCTGTGATGGTCTCTCCTGCAGAGCATTGAATTGTTGGCTGACATGTATCCTTTCGCTGTTCACTTTTGTCTTTCTCGTTCAGCACTCACTGAGAATGCATGTGTTTTCCTCCAGTTTTTTTCCTGTTGTGCTTCTCCCCTGCCAAGTACCAGCCCCATGTTGCTTTCTTCCTCGTGCACTGCTTGCTCTCTGTCTCTCTCGTCTGTGCTTCTCCCACTCAGGCGTGTCCACCCCCATGCTCCATGGTGCTCTCTCCCTCATTGTCCTCTCTCCTGCCCCCGCTTTGCCCTTTCCCTCAAGTGCTGCTTTACCCTCCTCTCCTCCCCCACTCTGTTGCCCCTCCATCCCTACAGTCCTTTTTATTTTTAATTTGTGCTTTTGCACAAAGTTTTTTTAAATTTACCTGTCCAAGTGGTGTCTGCCATCTTGCATCGAAAATTTTAAAAACAGGAGAATGGTGAGGCCGACAGCAGTGGCCACATTACTGTGCCTTCTTTTCTTTTTTTTCTAGTTTGGCTAAAAACATTTTGCTTTTTACACATGCTGTAAGGCATTGGCACGCTGCATTGGCAAGTCAGTAGGTCCACCTGGCGAGACCTGTTGGCTTTGCCAATGCTTGTTGCAAGAGCAGTTGTACCCTGTGTACAATTGTGTGTGCTGAACACCCTTCGAATGCAGGAAGTCACACAACGTTTGTCAGACTACTCCTGCTTTGATGACCTGGGATGTACTCCTGCTCTGACTACCTGGGACCTTCACAGCTTTACAGGAGTACTGGCAGAAATCTCTGAGAACTCCTAAAATGAGTAACTTTGCATAAATTTCAGGGAGCAAGACTATGGCTGCAGATCTACAACTGTTTTAGTTAGGCTCTTTAAGTGTACAATGTGATCAAATTAACGAGCACTTGTCTCCGTCACGACAAAGGATGTGCAGAGGGATTAGTGAGCCACAGGGCTTCACTTAGAAAACATTTTATATTTTATATTAGTGACCTCTGCATCCATGCAAAGAAAAGTCAAACAACTCTAAAAACGAGGGACCCGATTCACAAAAGTAATCTGAGACAAAATCCTAACTTTACGACTTTCGGTATTAACAAAAGGCATTTAAGAGTAGTAAATTTAGGATTCTAACTTTACTACTCCTAAACTGAGAAAAATCCTAACTTTAAGACTTTCGGTATTCACAAAAGACATTTAAGAGTAGCAAAGTTAGGATTCCTAACTTTACTACTCCTAAACTGAGAAAAATCCTAACTTTACGACTTTCGGTATTCACAAAAGGCATTTAGGAGTAGCAAAGTTAGGATTCCTAACTTTACTACTCCTAAACTGAGAAAAACCTAACTTTACGACTTTCGGTATTCACAAACGGCCTATAGGAGTAGCAAAGTTAGGAATCCTAACTTTACTACTTCTAAATGCCTTTTGTGAATACCGAAAGTCGTAAAGTTAGGATTTTGTCTCAGATTACTTTTGTGAATCGGGCCCGAGGTTTTTTAGATACATAGCACTAAGTTTGGATAAAACAGGCTTGTCCACAAGGGGGCGCAGCAGTGGATTTTGGACATGGTCCCCACTCTGCACAGGGCCCCGCTCTTCAGTCCACAGTAACAGGTGATCAGAGGGATTGTGTCCATCAATAAGACCAAGGAAATGAGGCATGGGTTGAGCTTGTGGTTTCAGCCATTAGAACAAAAAGGGTTTTGCTAGAGCCTGTGAAGAAATTTTGGGGTGTATTTTCCTGCAGAGAGCATCCCTGCTGAATCTGCCCACTTTGAGATATGGTCTGCAGCATCACTGCAGTGTGTCGCCAACACTTCCATTAAAAAAACAAACCACCCAATGCGTTTCAGCTCACTGAAAGAAGCTATCCTCCAGCTCAGCACCGGTGTCCAGGAAGGTACCCGGAAATGACCACAGGAAGGGCGGTCCAGTTTCCTCTCAGCAAAAGGAAGGGAAGGTGGGATAATACAGAAACATTTCTTAAAGAGCCCCAAAAGAGTTCTGAGGCGAGTGATTCTCCAAACACGTCTGAGCAGATTCGGAGTTTATTGTGGGAAGAAGCCCACGGTATCGTATTGCCAGGCCGGATGTTATGACTCTCTACAGACAGGTTGCAAGAGGGGGACTCTATATGTACCAGTTGGGCACTCCAAAAGGGAGACTAGTGTAGCCCTATGGGTAGTGTATTCCAAGAATGAGAGGCTAAAGCATGCCCGCGTATCCCTTAGCTGAGAGTTGGACAAAGAAGGTAAGAAGGTGATCCCTGAGGGTGGTAGACATC
Organism: Calotriton arnoldi; assembly: GCA_963921515.1. Lineage (NCBI taxonomy): Eukaryota > Metazoa > Chordata > Amphibia > Caudata > Salamandridae > Calotriton > Calotriton arnoldi. The sequence goes on from CAWUFW010000456.1 coordinate 572,180, forward strand.
ACTCTCAAGAGGTCCCCGTGAATGAAGTCCCTGTCACGGCTACGAGGGATACCTTTGCCAGCCAGAACATAGTGGTAGCAAGACCGGTTTCCCTAGAACTGTATCTGCCAGGAAAGGTCTGCATGGTAATGCAGGCCTGTTAGAAATGGGATCTCTAGTTGGCAAGGGCTTGCACCTTTGTCCAAGTAGGGACCCTTCTTCCTAGTCAGGGTAAGGGTGTTACACTCGTGAAGTAACCCCTGCTCACCCTCGTGGTAGCTTGGCACGAGCAGTCAGGCTTAATTCAGAGGCAGTGTGTAAAGCATTTGCACATAACCAACAGTAATACAGTGTAGGCACTACAAACGGACACCACACCAGTTTAGAAAAATAACCAATATTTTATATACTCAAGACAAGACCAATTACGACAAAAATCCACAATACTATACTTTAAAAATGAATGCTTGATAAGGTAACTTCTTCTTTGCAAGAATAGTTCAAAAACAAAGTTCGTACGAGTCGGTAGCTCCGTCCGAGCCTACCGCGATGCTGAAAACCACAGAGTCTAACAGTTCCAGCTGACCGCGTCGATATGGGCCAGCAGAGTCGTGAACAGACGCGGTCACAGTACCTTTCTCGTTGCGGCTGGTACGGAGTGTACGAGCCGGTCGGCGTTCGTCGCGGTTGCGGTGCAAGACGGAGCGATGCAAGGTGCGGAGTCCCTCGATGCGGTGCAGGCAGCGGCTCGATGAGCGTCGTGCAGACGGAGTCGGTGAGTCCAAGGCGTGCGATGCAGGGTGAGACGATGCTCGATGCGGTGCTGACAGGTTGCAATGGCGACCAAGCCGGAGTGCGGGAGCTGGCGTCGGACAGCGGTGCGAGTCGGAGCGGTGCGTCGCAGACGTGCGAGCGGTGCCCCAAATGCGGTGCGGTCACGACTCTTGAGCCAGTTGCAGCGACCGCGTCGGTCGGGTCCGGCTGGTTCAGTGAAGCGATGCGATGCGAACTGCGGTGCCCACAGGTCACGGTGCAAGCAGCGGCTCGGTGTTTGGCGGCGTCGGACGTCGCCCACGGTGAGACCAGGGTTGCGATGCGAAGCGGGGTGATGCGGTCTGCGGTGCAAACAGGTCACCGGCCAGGGATGGATTCGGTTGACGGAGTCGGTTGCGGTTCCCTTCCTCTGTGGCAACTGAAACAGCGTTCCAGAAGCGGTACCCAGAGGCTTGTGAAGTCTTTGCAGTCCCTGAGACTTCTTAACAGGAGGCCAGCTCGGTTCCAGGCCCTTGGAGATACTCAGCACAAGTTTGTGGAAAGTTCAGTCCAGTCCTTTCACTGCCCAAGACAGAAGCAGCAACTGCAGGCCAACCCAACAAAGCAACAACACAGCAAAGGGGCAGTACTCCACCTGGCAGCTCTTCCAGCTCTTCGTCTTGGCAGGTTCCTTGATTCCAGCGAGATCTAAATTCATGGGGTCAGGGCCCCAATATTTATATCCCAAATTCCTTTGTTCTCTGAAGGCAGAGAGGCCTTTGCCTAGTCCAAACCAGTTCTGGAGCACTTTGTTGACAAGTCTCCGTCCCTTCTTTCAGTGAGTAGGCCAGGGACATCAGACGCACCACAGGAGGTGGAGCCAGCATTGTGGAGGGAAGGCACTGTCCTATTCAGGGCCCAGGTGCGACCCCTCCCACCCATCTACATGTAGATCTTGCTATTCAGCCCTGTGCTGACTCACCCTGTCTCCTGGCATCCCCCAGCCCCTGTCACTCACACTCCAGACAAGGAATACACAACCTCGCAGAGGCAGGCTTGGATGGTTAGACAAGAAAATACCCACTTTCTAAAAGTGGTATTTTCAAACACAGAATGTTAAAACCAACTTCACTAAAAGATGCATTTTATCATTCTGAGTCCAGGCATACTAAACTCGAATTTCTACCATGTTCCCGGGGTCAGTTAGGATTATAAGCTGTAATAATCAAAACTGCCCGTTCTGGCCTAGGGGGAACAGGTAGCCTTGCAATAGTGAAAAACGAACTAGGCTGTAATTCACTATCAGGACATGCCACACACACCAGGGCATGTCCTACCTTTCGCCTACCTTGGGCCTACCTTAGGGGTGACTAACATGTAGAAAAGGGAAGGTTTAGGGACTTGCAAGTGTGTGCACTTGCCAAGTCGACATGGCAGCCCCAGGCTGCGCACAGGCTCTGCGATGGCAGGCCTGAGTTACACTTTACGGGCTGTTTGCGTGGGTGGCACAATCCAGTGCTGCAGCCCACCAACAGCATTTGGTCTATAGGCCCTGGCACTCGCAGTGCACTTTACAAGGGACTGACACATAAACCAAATAGGCCAATCATGGAAACACCAATCCATAACACATTTTATACAGGAGCACTTGCACTTTCCCACTGGACAGCAGTGAGGAAAGTGCGCAGAATCATTACACCAGCAAAAACAGAGTCAAAACCGGGAGGTCAAAAAGCAAAAAGTCAGGGGAAACACGCCAAAAGATGCCAAGTCTAACACATGTCCCCTCCAGCTGAAAGTAGGGAAAACTACCCAACCCCATTGGAGTTCTCTTCACTAAGGCGGAAGAACCTGGACAGACCATCTGCGTTGGCGTGTTCTGTACCAGGACGGTGTTCCACCGTAAAGTCCTTTCCCTGTAGGGAGATGGACCACCTCAGCAGTTTTGGATTCTCACCCCTCATTTGCATCAACCATCTGAGGGGCCTGTGGTCTGTCTGAACCCGGAAGTGAGTCCCAAACAGGTATGGTCTCAACTTCTTCAGCGCTCAGACCACAGCAAAAGCTTCCCTTTCTATGGCACTCCACCTCTGTTCCCTGGGGAGTAGTCTCCTGCTAAGGAAGACTACAGGCTGATCCAGGCCCTCTTCGTTCAGTTGTGAGAGCACCGCTCCCACACCATGCTCTGAAGCGTCAGTCTGCACGACGAATTCCTTGGAGAAGTCAGGTGCCTTGAGCACGGGCGCCGTGCACATGGCTGCCTTCAGGGCATCAAAAGCTTTCTGGCAGGACTCAGTCCAGATCACTTTCCTGGGCTGCCTCTTAGAGGTCAGCTCTGTTAAGGGGGCAACGATGGTGCCATAGCCCTTAACAAATCTCCTATAGTAACCGGTGAGACCTAAGAAGGCTCTCACCTCTGTCTGGGTCTTGGGGGTTCCCAAGCCAGAATGGTGTCAATCTTGGGTTGTAGGGCGCCACCTGGCCGCTTCCTACCTGGTGTCCCAAGTACACTACAGAACCCTGCCTGATCTGGCACTTACTGGCCTTGATCGTGAGGCCTGCACCTTGCAGACCCCTCAACACTTTCTCAAGGTGCTGTAAATGTTCTTCCCAGCTGGAACTGAACACAGCAATGTCATCCAGGTAGGCGGCACTGAAATCCTCCAGCCCAGCCAACACCTGATTGACCAACCTCTGAAAGGTGGCAGGGGCATTCTTCAATCCAAAGGGCATCACCCGGAATTGGTAATGACCTTCTGGGGTTGAGAATGCTGATCTCTCCTTGGCCCCATCGGTTAAGGCAATCTGCCAGTACCCAGACGTCAAATCAAACGTGCTGAGGAACCGGGCAGCTCCCAACCGATCAATGAGCTCATCAGCTCTGGGGATGGGGTGCGCGTCAGTCCTGGTGACGGCATTGAGCCCACGGTAGTCCACACAAAACCGGAGTTCTGGAGTGGCACCGGGCGCAGCAGCCTTTGGGACCAAGACCACTGAGCTGGCCCAAGGACTGTGGGAGGGCTCAATCACCCCTAACGCCAACATCTTAGAGACCTCCTCCTTGATGCTGGCTCTGACCCGGTCAGTCAACCTGTAAATCTTGTGCTTCACAGGAGGGCTGTCACCGGTGTCCACGTCATGGGTACACCAGTGAGTAACACCGGGAGTCAGAGAGAACAGTGGGGCGAACTGTCCCAACAACTGGCGACAGTCCCCCTGCTGCTCCTGAGTCAGAGTAGGGGAGAGGATCACACCCTCTACTGACCCATCATGCTCCTTGGTAGACAGGAGGTCAGGAGAGGCTCACTCTCCTCTTCCACCCCATCATCTGTCGCCAAGAGCATACTCACTTCGGACCTCTCGAAGTGGGGCTTGAGGCGGTTCACGTGAAGGACCCTCAAAGGGTTCCTTGGAGCTTGCAAATCCACCAGGTAGGTGACGCCACTTTTGCGCTCCTTTACCTCATATGGCCCAGTCCACTTGTCCTGCAAGGCACAAGGTGCCACTGGGGCCATGACCCACACTTTTTGCCCAGGTTGAAATTCGACCAGAGTGGCATTCTGGTCATACCATCTCTTCATTTCTTCCTGGCTTGCTTCTAGGTTCGCCTGAGCGAGTTTCCTGAAGCGGGCAGTTTGGTTTCTAAAGGCCAGCATGTAGCTAAATACATCCTGGGGAGTTTTCCTGGGAGCCGCCTCCCAGCCTTCCTTTACCAAACTCAGAGGTCCTCTGACAGGGTGGCCATACAGGAGCTCAAAGGGGCTGTACCCAAGAGACTTCTGAGGCACCTCCCTGTATGCAAAGAGTAGGCATGGCAAGAGGACGTCCCACTTACGCCTCATGGGTTCTGTTAGACCCTTGATCATGCCTTTCAAGGTCTGGTTGAATCTCTCCACCAGACTGTTTCCTTGTGGGTGGTAAGGAGTGGTGAACTTGTAGGTTACACCACACTCCTTCCACAGGGATGTCATATACTTCGATATGAAATTGGTCCCCGTATCAGAAACCACCTCTCTGGGGAATCCCACACGGGAAAAGATCCCCATTAACGCCCGGCCCACCACTGGCGCCGTCGTTGTCCTGAGAGGGATTGCCTCCGGGTACCGGGTGGCATGGTCCACCAAGACCAGGATGTACCTGTTGCCCATGGCTGTCTTGGGATCCAGTGGCCCCACAATATCCATCCCTACCCTTTCAAAGGGTGTTCCAACAACAGGAAAAGGTTGGAGAGGAGCTTTGACCTTCCTCCCACTCTTACCACTTGCCTGGCAAGTTTGGCAAGACCTACAGTGTGCATCTGACTGCCTTCGCATTTGGGGCCAAAAGAAGTGGGTGACAAGCCTGTCAAAGGTCTTGTCCTGCCCCAAATGTCCTGCCAAAGGCACGTCATGAGCCAGACCCAGTAGGAAGGTCCTGAAGCGCTGGGGTACCACCAGCACATGGGCTGACCCAGGCTCAGCAACCTTAGGCTCACTGTATAGGAGACCACTCTCCCAGTAGATCAGATGTGACCCGGACTGATTACCAGCTGTCTGGTCTGCGGCCTGCCGCCGCAGACCCTCCAGAGTAGGGCACTCGTTCTGCTCCCTGCAGAACTCCTCCCTGGTGGGACCCCCTTCTTGCTGCCAATGGGTCAGCTCAGAGATGTCTCCCAGTTCGGCTACCTGCTCCCCTGTAGGCACCGGGGCGCGAGGTCCGCCTCCTCCCGGTCCGTGGGAACTTCGGGGGCCGGTTTCCCGCGCCCCCTGCCCTTTCTCTTGGCAGGGACTTGGGCCACTGTTCCAGGCTCCAAGTCCTCTTGATCACCCTTTCTGGCTGCCATTGACCGATTAGACACGCATGCCCACTCTGGCAACCCAAGCATCTCCAAGTGAGACCTGAGCTCAACCTCCTTCCATAAGGACTGCTCCAGGTCGTTTCCTAGCAGACAATCTACAGGCATGGTAGGGCTCACAACCACCCTCAAGGGACCTGAGACCCCCCATTCAAAGGGAACCTGCGCCACCATACATTGGCGCTCTGAGTTGTCTACAGCAACTACTTGGTGGAATGCCCCGGGGACTACTTGCTTCTCAGACACCAGGTGACACCGGACTGAGGTCACACTGGCTCCAGTGTCTCTGAGAGCCTCTACCCTGTTCCCATTAATGGTCACCCAGGTGCTATATTTCTTTGTGTTAGGGGGCACCTGGTTTCCTGGGACCATCTCACTGTCCCCTAGTGAGACAAGGGTCATTTCTGCGGGATCCCCACCCTCCTGTGGGCACCCCTCCTCCCCAAGCGCTACACTAGCCAACACTTTGGACTGTCCACCGGTGGGTGGCTGTGTCCCCTTCGGGCACTTGGGGTCCCCCTTAAAGTGACCTACCTGGTCACATGCATAACACTTGCGGGGGCCGGTCTCAACAGGCTTCCCTGTAGAGACCCCTTTCTTCTTATCACCGGGGGGCTGGGAACCTTTACCCTGGGTACTAGTTTGGGGCCCTTTAGAGAACTCCTGTGTTTTACCTTTGTCCCCCCCACCTTTCTGCTGGGGACCCTGCCCACCTTTGGCTGAGTCTCCCCCAAACGCTTTCTTGTGGACCCTGGTACTCACCCAGCGGTCCGCTTCCATAGCAAGCTTCCTGGGGTCAGTTAGCTTACTATCAACTAGGTGCTGGCGCAGATCTGCAAAACATAGACTAGACAAGTGCTCCCATGCAATCAAGTTGTAGAGCCCCTGAAAATCTGTTACACTATTGCCCTTTACCCAACCATCCAGCGACCTGCAGAACACATCCACACATTCCAGCCAAGTGTTGGCATCAGACTTCTTACTGGACCTGAACTGATCCCTGTATTTTTCAGGAGTAAGACCATACTTCGTGAGAAGGGCATCCTTCATGTCAGCATAGGTGAGGTGATACCCCTTACCCAAAGCTATCAGAGCATCCCTTGCTTCTTCAGGGAAAAGTGGCCACAATCCTGCTCCCCAATTCTCCTCAGGGACCCCATTCATGTGTATGGCTGCCTCATAACCCTGAAACCACCTTTGTATGTCATCCCCCTTCTTGAACTCCTTGCCTACATTCTTGGGAATGTGCACAATCCTGTCTGCCTTTCTGGACGAATTGCTGCCACCATCTGAGCCTGACTTACTCCTAAGTTCTAGCTCCTTCAGTTCTCTCTCATGCTCTAAGAGCATCTTCCTCTCCTCCATGGCCAATCTCCTCTCCTCCCGCTCACTCTCCAGCCTGAGCTTCTGCAGCTCAAACTGCCTTGCCTCCCGCCTGTCCTCCAGCTCCTCTGGGGACAGACTGCTGCTGCCTGACCTGGCGGGTTCCCCCTACCCAAAAGCATATCCACCCTGGAAATAGGCTCCTCCACCTCCTCACTGAGATTACCAGGCTGCCCACTGGCATGTCTGGCTGCTACCCAGGCCCTCAGCGCCTTCTGTAGCTCCTCCTTCCTTGTGAGGCCTTTAATTTGGACTTTCAGGTTTTTACAAATTGCTCGTAGTTCCTTTACGGCGTAGGTTTCCAACCTATCCTCCTCAAAGATAACTTCCAGAGATGCAACGGATGATGCAGCTGTGTCAGGCATGACAAACGTAGTGAGTTGAAAACTGGCAAGATCAAAAATAGGCCAAAAGAAAAAGAACCAGTATGTGGTACGTAATGGTCTGCGATATGGTAGTAGTGCACACCAATCACTGTAAGTCAAGTGCAAACACAAGTCCTATCCTCACCGCTGACAACCAATGTTAGAAATGGGATCTCTAGTTGGCAAGGGCTTGCACCTTTGTCCAAGTAGGGACCCTTCTTCCTAGTCAGGGTAAGGGTGTTACACTCGTGAAGTAACCCCTGCTCACCCTCGTGGTAGCTTGGCACGAGCAGTCAGGCTTAATTCAGAGGCAGTGTGTAAAGCATTTGCACATAACCAACAGTAATACAGTGTAGGCACTACAAACGGACACCACACCAGTTTAGAAAAATAACCAATATTTTATATACTCAAGACAAGACCAATTACGACAAAAATCCACAATACTATACTTTAAAAATGAATGCTTGATAAGGTAACTTCTTCTTTGCAAGAATAGTTCAAAAACAAAGTTCGTACGAGTCGGTAGCTCCGTCCGAGCCTACCGTGATGCTGAAAACCACAGAGTCTAACAGTTCCAGCCGACCCCGTCGATACGGGCCAGCAGACTCGTGAACAGACTCGGTCACAGTACCTTTCTCGTTGTGGCTGGTACGGAGTGTACGAGCCGGTCGGCGTTCGTCGCGGTTGCGGTGCAAGACGGAGCGATGCAAGGTGCGGTGTCCCTCGATGCGGTGCAGGCAGCGGCTCGATGAGCGTCGTGCAGACGGAGTCGGTGAGTCCAAGGCGTGCGATGCAGGGTGAGACGATGCTCGATGCGGTGCTGACAGGTTGCGATGCAGGCGACCAAGCCGGAGTGCGGGAGCTGGCGTCGGACAGCGGTGCGAGTCGGAGCGGTGCGTCGCAGACGTGCGAGCGGTGCCCCAAATGCGGTGCGGTCACGACTCTTGAGCCAGTTGCAGCAACCGCGTCGGTCGGGTCCGGCTGGTTCAGTGAAGCGATGCGATGCGAACTGCGGTGCCCACAGGTCACGGTGCAAAGCGATACAAAAGGGGATGATGGACGGAACGTTTGAGCCAATCAAACACTCACACCCAGTCAACTGATCTGGGTTTAATCCATCATCATTCTTTAGCTCACTCCACCACCCCAGTTCAGACATGGCCATATGCAAATCAGTCTGACCCTGTGCCTCATGGGAACAGTCCAGCCCGAACTGCCAAGCCATGTCTTCCCTGGACCGGAAACAAGCATCCTAGGACCGGTTTCTGGCATTCCAGCCGTCATCAGCCAGGCTTGCTTGAATCCAGTGGCAAAGTGAGCAAGGGACCCACGTCTGGGCATACCCCCGCCAACTTAGGGCGAACAAAGCGATACAAAAGGGGATGATGGACGGAACGTTTGAGCCAATCAAACACTCACCCCCAGTCAACTGATCTGGGTTTAATCCATCATCATTCTTTAGCTCACTCCACCACCCCAGTTCAGACATGGCCATATGCAAATCAGTCTGACCCTGTGCCTCATGGGAACAGTCCAGCCCGAACTGCCAAGCCATGTCTTCCCTGGACCGGAAACAAGCATCCTAGGACCGGTTTCTGGCATTCCAGCCGTCATCAGCCAGGCTTGCTTGAATCCAGTGGCAAAGTGAGCAAGGGACCCACGTCTGGGCATACCCCCGCCAACTTAGGGCGAACAAAGCGATACAAAGGGGATGATGGACGGAACGTTTGAGCCAATCAAACACTCACCCCCAGTCAACTGATCTGGGTTTAATCCATCATCATTCTTTAGCTCACTCCACCACCCCAGTTCAGACATGGCCATATGCAAATCAGTCTGACCCTGTGCCTCATGGGAACAGTCCAGCCCGAACTGCCAAGCCATGTCTTCCCTGGACCGGAAACAAGCATCCTAGGACCGGTTTCTGGCATTCCAGCCGTCATCAGCCAGGCTTGCTTGAATCCAGTGGCAAAGTGAGCAAGGGACCCACGTCTGGGCATACCCCCGCCAACTTAGGGCGAACAAAGCGATACAAAAGGGGATGATGGACGGAACGTTTGAGCCAATCAAACACTCACCCCCAGTCAACTGATCTGGGTTTAATCCATCATCATTCTTTAGCTCACTCCACCACCCCAGTTCAGACATGGCCATATGCAAATCAGTCTGACCCTGTGCCTCATGGGAACAGTCCAGCCCGAACTGCCAAGCCATGTCTTCCCTGGACCGGAAACAAGCATCCTAGGACCGGTTTCTGGCATTCCAGCCGTCATCAGCCAGGCTTGCTTGAATCCAGTGGCAAAGTGAGCAAGGGACCCACGTCTGGGCATACCCCCGCCAACTTAGGGCGAACAAAGCGATACAAAAGGGGTGATGGACGGAACGTTTGAGCCAATCAAACACTCACCCCCAGTCAACTGATCTGGGTTTAATCCATCATCATTCTTTAGCTCACTCCACCACCCCAGTTCAGACATGGCCATATGCAAATCAGTCTGACCCTGTGCCTCATGGGAACAGTCCAGCCCGAACTGCCAAGCCATGTCTTCCCTGGACCGGAAACAAGCATCCTAGGACCGGTTTCTGGCATTCCAGCCGTCATCAGCCAGGCTTGCTTGAATCCAGTGGCAAAGTGAGCAAGGGACCCACGTCTGGGCATACCCCCGCCAACTTAGGGCGAACAAAGCGATACAAAAGGGGATGATGGACGGAACGTTTGAGCCAATCAAACACTCACCCCCAGTCAACTGATCTGGGTTTAATCCATCATCATTCTTTAGCTCACTCCACCACCCCAGTTCAGACATGGCCATATGCAAATCAGTCTGACCCTGTGCCTCATGGGAACAGTCCAGCCCGAACTGCCAAGCCATGTCTTCCCTGGACCGGAAACAAGCATCCTAGGACCGGTTTCTGGCATTCCAGCCGTCATCAGCCAGGCTTGCTTGAATCCAGTGGCAAAGTGAGCAAGGGACCCACGTCTGGGCATACCCCCGCCAACTTAGGGCGAACAAAGCGATACAAAAGGGGATGATGGACGGAACGTTTGAGCCAATCAAACACTCACCCCCAGTCAACTGATCTGGGTTTAATCCATCATCATTCTTTAGCTCACTCCACCACCCCAGTTCAGACATGGCCATATGCAAATCAGTCTGACCCTGTGCCTCATGGGAACAGTCCAGCCCGAACTGCCAAGCCATGTCTTCCCTGGACCGGAAACAAGCATCCTAGGACCGGTTTCTGGCATTCCAGCCGTCATCAGCCAGGCTTGCTTGAATCCAGTGGCAAAGTGAGCAAGGGACCCACGTCTGGGCATACCCCCGCCAACTTAGGGCGAACAAAGCGATACAAAAGGGGATGATGGACGGAACGTTTGAGCCAATCAAACACTCACCCCCAGTCAACTGATCTGGGTTTAATCCATCATCATTCTTTAGCTCACTCCACCACCCCAGTTCAGACATGGCCATATGCAAATCAGTCTGACCCTGTGCCTCATGGGAACAGTCCAGCCCGAACTGCCAAGCCATGTCTTCCCTGGACCGGAAACAAGCATCCTAGGACCGGTTTCTGGCATTCCAGCCGTCATCAGCCAGGCTTGCTTGAATCCAGTGGCAAAGTGAGCAAGGGACCCACGTCAGGTCACGGTGCAAGCAGCGGCTCGGTGTTTGGCGGCGTCGGACGTCGCCCATGGTGAGACCAGGGTTGCGATGCGAAGCGGGGTGATGCGGTCTGCGGTGCAAACAGGTCACCGGCCAGGGATGGTTTCGGTTGACGGAGTCGGTTGCGGTTCCCTTCCTCTGTGGCAACTGAAACAGCGTTCCAGAAGCGGTACCCAGAGGCTTGTGAAGTCTTTGCAGTCCCTGAGACTTCTTAACAGGAGGCCAGCTCGGTTCCAGGCCCTTGGAGATACTCAGCACAAGTTTGTAGAAAGTTCAGTCCAGTCCTTTCACTGCCCAAGACAGAAGCAGCACCTGCAGGCCAACCCAACAAAGCAACAACACAGCAAAGGGGCAGTACTCCTCCTGGCAGCTCTTCCAGCTCTTCGTCTTGGCAGGTTCCTTGATTACAGCGAGATCTAAATTCATGGGGTCAGGGCCGCAATATTTATATCCCAAATTCCTTTGTTCTCTGAAGGCAGAGAGGCCTTTGCCTAGTCCAAACCAGTTCTGGAGCACTTTGTTGACAAGTCTCCGTCCCTTCTTTCAGTGAGTAGGCCAGGGACATCAGACGCACCACAGGAGGTGGAGCCAGCATTGTGGAGGGAAGGCACTGTCCTATTCAGGGCCCAGGTGCAACTCCTCCCACCCATCTACATGTAGATCTTGCTATTCAGCCCTGCGCTGACTCACCCTGTCTCCTGGCATCCCCCAGCCCCTGCCACTCACACTCCAGACAAGGAATACACAACCTCGCAGAGGCAGGCTTGGATGGTTAGACAAGAAAATACCCGCTTTCTAAAAGTGGTATTTTCAAACACAGAATGTTAAAACCAACTTCACTAAAAGATGCATTTTATCATTCTGAGTCCAGGCATACTAAACTCGAATTTCTACCATGTTCCCGGGGTCAGTTAGGATTATAAGCTGTAATAATCAAAACTGCCCGTTCTGGCCTAGGGGGAACAGGTAGCCTTGCAATAGTGAAAAACGAACTAGGCTGTAATTCACTATCAGGACATGCCACACACACCAGGGCATGTCCTACCTTTCGCATACAACACACCCTGCCCACAGGGGTACCTTGGGCCTACCTTAGGGGTGACTAACATGTAGAAAAGGGAAGGTTTAGGGACTTGCAAGTGTGTGCACTTGCCAAGTCGACATGGCAGCCCCAGGCTGCGCACAGGCTCTGCGATGGCAGGCCTGAGTTACACTTTACGGGCTGTTTGCGTGGGTGGCACAATCCAGTGCTGCAGCCCACCAACAGCATTTGGTCTATAGGCCCTGGCACTCGCAGTGCACTTTACAAGGGACTGACACATAAACCAAATAGGCCAATCATGGAAACACCAATCCATAACACATTTTATACAGGAGCACTTGCACTTTCCCACTGGACAGCAGTGAGGAAAGTGCGCAGAATCATTACACCAGCAAAAACAGAGTCAAAACCGGGAAGTCAGAAAGCAAAAAGTCAGGGGAAACACGCCAAAAGATGCCAAGTCTAACAAGGCCCGTGGGCAGGAGTATGTCTGCCCTATCGCCACGGTATTCTTACATACAATGGGAGGGGGTACTTGGCCAGAGGAGGGCCATTGTCATCCTGAAGATGCTCATTGACTACATTCTTTGCAATGATGTTCCACTGGTGAGACAAAAGTAGGCCACCCGCTGTACCCAAAATGCACAGATTTATGGGGTTACTGTCCCTAAACAGTGCAAATAGAGGCCTAGACGAAGAGTAAGGGGTGGAGGTAGACTCCATGCGCAGTAGGAGGACCAGAGGGTCAGATGTTATCTGCTCTGAGAGGAGAGCACTACAAGACTGACCTGGAGGCATTGCCTGAGCTGATATACAGAGGACAGGATACCTGCCCCAGACAGACACCTGCATGACACAGACAGAGAGTGTCACCTTGACGGGCACTGTGTATCTGCTCCAGAAGTACTGGAGTGCCAGGCAGCTGTTCAAACTCAAGGCATAGACCCTGAATTGAAAGGCCATTCTCAGTTCCTCTTCAAGAGTTGTGGATGAAAGTGTGGCAGGAGAGAGTCCATCATCTAAGGGTGCAGCCTCTGCTCTCAGAAACCGAGGAGGTCAAAGAGACCTCAGGAGCAAGTACCAACTCCTTGCCATCCCCACGGTGGGAAGTGAGGCCCATCCAAGGCCCCAGGTAGGGGCCTTGGCCTGGCAACGGATGGCTGGTGGCAGAGATTGATTGAGGGACACAGATAGTTCCGTGTGGCATTGAACAGACAAGTGCCCTTGCAGAAGCTGCGAGTCGTCCACATTCTCTCGCCTGAGCATACAAGTCCATGAAGGAGTTGAGTAGTCTACCCTAGCTCTTGGCTCGGGGTGGCCTGTGTTGGAAAACCACATTCTCTGTGTGGTCGCCCCAGATTTATTGTCTTTTGCTGGACGCTATAGTTTTGCTGACTTTAGACCTCTGTGCACTTTCTAACCCTTCTAACCAGTAGTAAAGAGCCTGTGCTCTCCCACAAACATTGTTGTATTGGCTTACTCTTGATTGACATATGTAACTTGACTGTAAGTCCCTAGTATGTGGATTAGAAAGTGCACTCAGGGCCTGGAAGTTAAACGGCACTAGTGGCCTGTAGCACCCATTGTGCCATCCACTAGTATTACAAGGAAAACGTGGCTTCAGGCCTACTGTTTTAGCCTGAATCTTGCATTTTCAGTCTGCAGTACGACCTGTTAATATCACCCCTTAAACAGGTAAAAACCTCCCTTTTAAATATTACTAACCCAGCCTTATGTGAGCCTTGTAGCCCACAGAGTAGGGTGCATGACATTTAAAAAACTTGGGACATGTAGAACATTAATATGACCATGTCCCTGCAGAGAGAAGACCTTAAACGATGTGTTAACTGTGAGAGGCCAAGCTGTCCTATATAGAATCCCCAAAGCACACTTTAAAAAACTAACACTGTATCTTGGGAATGAGACCAACTAGATTCAATAGTGAAGTCAGATTTTTAATAAATATTAAAGAAAAGTAATTTTTAGAAAGTTACCATTTAACTGTCTGAATTGTCATAAGGCTAATAAGTAAGCCTGGGCAGAATATTCAATGCCACATGCAAAATTGGAGGAATTTTGATGATTCAGCGATACTCTTGTAACATGGAATTACTAGTAAATAAAAAATTCTGCCTCTCCGCCAGAGGAACTGAAAATTATGCATTGGTTTCATCAGCACCCATACTCTGCAGTGATTACAAGTTTTAATCACTGCAGAGTAGGTAAGAGTGATATGCAGTGATTTCTAAATTTTAGAAACCACTGCATATCACTCTGCATCCTTGCATTCTCTGCATTGAGTAGAACTTTTATTCACTGCAGAGTATGCAGGGTGCCAAGTGGTATTTGGCTGCGCTATTTTCTAAGCACAAAATACGTCCTTGCATCCATTTTTGATGTAAGGGAGCATTTTGCGCTAAGAAAATAGCCCCAAATGCCCACTTCGCCCGTTGCGGAATTTCACAGAATCTCGCTGAATTTTAATGTAATTCTGTGGAAGTCTGCTGGATCGAATTCTGCAAACTCCGCCCACCCCTACTAATTAGCATAAGCCCCTCAACTTTCAGCCTGTACACAGCCTTGAATAGCAGTGAAAAAACATAGGAAATACTTTCCAGGAGCAAAAATAGGTTGACCAGGATACGAAGAGATGACCCTTCTGAGCTCCAACACATATGCAGGGTGGGGGCTGCGGCCTTCTTCTGACAGCAGAGTGTCACATCCTACTTGACAGGTCTGGTAAGCCACATGTAATAGTTGGGGTGCACGTGAAAGGGAGAGAACAGAATGCCAAGACAATTCTTGTGGATCCTCTATCTGGTGGCTGAAGGACCCTCTTTTTGCCCAAGCAGACTTCTGTCTCTGGATTTGTTGAGGGTATAGTGCCTGCCTCAAACTGGAGTTTAGTTTTAGATGTGGGAGGACACTAGGATTCGCCATCTTGAAAAATCCCTGTCACATGGTATTTTGGGCCTGTTTGCAGTAAGGCAAACAGGAACTACTGAAAAAGTTGGTAAGGTTGGCCCTGAGAACTTTTACCCCATTGTAAGGGAATGTCTAGGAGTCACCCCACTCACTCGCTAGCTACAGGCATAAATGTGGCATTCAGAGAGAACTGTTACTGCTGTGTGTGTCCTGAGAGGAGCTCTCAAGGACTGGACCTGCTCCCGCTTGTACCCAGGACAAAGAAGTGGACTCCAAGGGTCAGTTGTCTGGCCTTCTGTGTGGCTAGAGAGAGATAACAAAGTGCAAGAGGCCTTTTCCTGGATGTACCCAGATGACCAGTGGAAACTGGACCTTTACTGGACCCTGCTGTTGGCCTCTGTCTGACACCCAGTGAGTCTCTCTGTGCCTCCTGTGAGGTCCTGGGGTCTTAGAAGTGTATTTCTGTGGTTAGTTGGGACATTCTTGCTTTTATCTATCCTTTAACGTGGAGAGACTCCACTGTCGAGGAGGAGATCTTTCCACGGTAAAGTATAGGGAATATTTTAAAAGTTTATTAAACTTTATAATAAGTTGGTAAACATACTTTATGAGAATATTACTGTAAATAACTTAATATATATTTATGTTAAATCTTGAACAAAAGAAAAAATGCTACAGAACTGTTAACTTAATTTTTAATTAAATCTTTAATTGAGCTATGTTAAATTAAATGACAATTTTTTCCCCTCAAGTTTAAATTAAAAAATTAATTCCACCATAAAGTATAAAAATGTAATATTGGTATTATGGATTAATAATTATTAAACATGATGTGCAGAATGAATTAAAAGCAGTTTAATTATATTTTAATAAAAATAATGTTGCATTAATATTTACATTCATGAAAGGGAATTTAAAATATATTAATATTAAATAATAAATATGTATTATTTTCAATTGTTAACATTATATATATATATATAGCCAATCCGTGAAGATTGCACCACCCCGGGAATTTGAGTGGGGGCCACGTAAGCCTGAACTCTCAGAGCCGAATTGTGGGACAGTAGACAAGCTAGAGAACCGGACTTTTACTGATAAGAGGCCCACTGAGGGTAATATAAAATGTTTTAATTACGATGCATCACAGAATCTACTAAAGAGAAAAATTAAACTGAAAGGAACTACAAATCCCAGCAGACAATGCAGTTATTACACCTGCGAGAACCTACTAAAGGAAATGGTAATAATGAAATGTAAAACGTTATGTCTTTTCAGTGAATCTGTGAGCTTCGTGAAGAGCCTGTGATCAAGGAGCGAGCCTCCGAAACGCGTAAGGCAAGAAAAAGACTCCAAAAGTGAAATGCCGGTTGCTGTGAATAAAAAGAATTCCTTAAATTCGTCTACAGTGGAGTGCGTTTTCGAATTGGGGGCACTTTTGATGGATAAATATATATATATATATGTAATATATATATATATATATATATATATATATTTTTCAATTGTCCAAATAATGCGATCACTCAGAGGTAATATGCAGTGCTATCAGCAGATAGTTTATTCCAGATAGGTTACGCGTTTCGCTTGACTCGCAAGCTTGATCACACAATTTACCAACGTAGTGACATGCAATACATACTAATAATAGAAACAAATGAGGTGACAGGAACCTCATACATCAGGGATACAAAGGATTTCCTGAGCAAAATAAGGACGATTGTATGGGAAGAAGATTTCCTGATTGTATGGGAAGAAGATTTCACGATGGATGTAAACTCACTGTACTCTATCATTGACCACTCCTTGGGCATACAATGCAGTCAATATTTTCTGAATAATCGGAATATTTGTTTTTTGGAACATACTACTATGTTGTTAAATCTTATGAAATTTTGTTTGTATAACAATATGTTCCTATTTAACGGCACTATGTACAAACAAGTACTCGGAACAGCTATGGGTACTTGCTTTGCCCCTAGTTTTGCTAACCTATTTCTAGGGGTATGGGAAGAAGAAACTCTGAGGAAGCTCAGTTCCAACCCAGAAGGGAGTAGGGTGGTCAGATGGTATAGATACATCGACGATTTATTCGTCATATGGAAAGGCAGTGAAAAGAGCGCCATTGATACTATTACCGAACTCAATACAAACAACTTTAACCTTACACTCACATATAATATGAGTAGAACACAGGTTGAGTTTCTAGATGTTACAGTAGAAATAGAGAAGGAATGTGTCAATACCAAGCTACACAGAAAAGCTACCGCAGGGAATAGTCTTCTCCATGCACTCAGCAGTCATCCGGAAACATTGAAATGGAGTATACCGTTTGGAGAACTGCTGAGGGCAAGGAGAAATTGCAGCACGGAAGTAAATTTCCTAGCTGAACAAACAACCATGCTGACTAGGTTCAAAGAGAGGATACCCTAATTGGGTATTATCCAAAGCTAAAGAGAAAGTCAGGAAAATTTCGAGGGAAGAAACACTTACAGACAAGCCCATTACCGAACAAGACAATGAGACTAGAGTGATATTAACTTACAATAAAGCATCCAAAAAAATATCCAAGATGTTGAATGAGAATTGGAATATTCTTACAAGTGACTCCATAATAGGTAACAAAATGCAAGACAGACCTCTTATAACGTATAGAAGAAGTAGGAATCTTAGAGATTTTCTTGTCAAAGGTGATATCACTAGCACGTCACCTAGTACACAGATTGGTCTACAGGGATTTTTTCCCTGTGGTCACTGTAAGGCATGTAGGAATAGTACGATGAAGAAAACTTACACCACACCGACAGGGGAGAATGTGATCAAACAATTTCTGACTTGTGGGACAAATTTTACCATATATGTCCTAGAATGTCCATGCAAGATGAGATATGTGGGCAGCACCACATTAGCAACTAAAAAAAGAATACTTGAACATATGCGAGCAATCAGTAACAAGGACCCTCACTATCCAGTAGCAAGACACTTTGCGGAATACCATCTCTCTAATAATTCATTACTAACCTTTTTTGCCATTGAGCAGATTGTACAAACCCACAGAGGAGGGAATAGAACCTTACAGTTACGCAAGAAAGAATCCTGGCATATAATTAATTTACAGACTAAGACCCCTGATGGGCTCAACCAGGATGAGGAACTTAGCTCTCATCTACAGTAATATGCTCAGTTTTCTTGCAGACAAGTGGCTTATGATATTGTGACAGATGTATGCTTAGCTTTATAGGTAGATTGTAAATGATCTTTTTTCACTTTTATAAGGATTTACCTATTGTTTTATTTGCTATTTTTACAGGAGAAAAGGAAGGGGCGGATCTAGAGGACCGGCGCCAGCAGCACCCCCTACCCTTTTCTTCAGTCATCACGGATGAGTGCCCAATTGTACAGATAAGAGATTCGTTTACATTATGAAACTATGTCTCTATATGAATATGGCACTAGTTTTTGCTCAAATATTGAGTCATGAATTTGTTTAGCACTGTGGAGTTTTTTGGCTTTAATTTTCGGGTGTGTTCAGTATTGCAAGGTTGTGATAGGTGTGTAAAACAGAGTCCATTTAACATTTGTGAAACATAGGAGTTACGTATGTAACAAGTATAAGTGGGGCACTAGGCTGCAAATAGCATGTTTACTGGTACTTACATTTAATTAGGTACCTACAGCCCGTTGCATGGGGATGTTCTACCTAATATAATGACATTTGTCCTCATGGATAAATTGATTACTCCTGTTCTATGCTTGAATTAATTTTTAGCATAATTTTTAGCATAGTTTCTTTTCGCTTTGGTCCTGTTCTATGTGGTATTATGATTTACTGTAGGCAAAAAAAAGCAGAGACACTGTAACTGTGACAGTTTTTGATGTACATTAGGCACTAGTCCGAATGGAGAAACATGAATTGTGTGCATTATACAGCATCTTTCAATTGTGAACAACATTAGACCTTACTTTAGGAGAATTGGCATCCTTTAGTGTACATAACATTGTATGCCGATTGCACAACGTATGGAGTACACATACTACCAATATGGTGATTGATTATCGGGGCTCAATACAGTGCATGTGCAGAGTACTTAGATGTTGGTGTAGTTGAATTTAAGTCTATTTAAGTCTATATAACATTATTCAGCATATAGAGCACGTATTTTGAACACAGTCTACATTATCTTTGCGTTGATATAATGGAAAGTATGTGTTATTATGCACATTACAAAATGGATGCCGCAGTAAACACAGAATTTGGATGTTCCTGTCACCTCATTTGTTTCTATTATTAGTATGTATTGCATGTCACTACGTTGGTAAATTGTGTGATCAAGCTTGCGAGTCAAGCGAAACGCGTAACCTATCTGGAATAAACTATCTGCTGATAGCACTGCATATTACCTCTGAGTGATCGCATTATTTGGACAATTGAAAAATACGATGTCCGGTATTCTCCGCCGGCTTGCGCGATCCTCTGCGTAGGGCGAGGGAAGACGGAAGGAGAAAGTTGCCTGAAACATATATATATATATATATATATATATATACAGATATATATTTAAAAAAAAATAATAATAATTTAAATCATTTTATGTTATTTCCTATGGGGTTTTATTTTTAGTCTCTACCCCATTATTTTCTATAGGAAAGTGTTGCAATACCAGTGGATGGCTATGTGTGGTGCCAAACTAACTCTAGCTCTGAGCTGGAGTAAAGTGCTACTGTTCTGGGCCTTTTTTGGGCTGTAGTAAGTTTACAAGTGCAGTTTGTGAATAGTAATGGGCTTACTCTTTTGCGGGTGGGTGCATGTTCCTTGGTAAACCCTCCCTAACCCTTACTAAACCACTCCTTACTTGAGGCCAGGTGCCAAGAAGGTATCTGTGAAGTACGTGACCTGTAAACTTTGCAGCAAAGAGTTCAGACCGGGGAGCAGAAATAAACAATACAGTATGAGTGCCACAGGGATGTGGAGACACTTGAGGTCTAAGCATCCACAAAGGTTTACACCGGCAGAGTTGGCTCGTGCTGCAGAACTAGACAACTCTACAGTGTTGGACTGAAAATGCGTCTGGTCGCATCCTTCTAGCATTGTGCGGGTTAAGTTAGCATTTGCGGCACCATTTTGTATTAGCCGCCATTTTGGGTAATGATCGAAACTAACGTCTGTCTCATGCTCTGTTTGACCATCGAAAAGCAGCTACCAATGTGCCCTCTGTACGTGAATTTCTTCAAGGCTGAGTTTGCTGTGCTAATGAATAAACTGTCTATCTCATGCATACCTTTCTGTCTAGATAGGCCCGCTCCCACAGCTCAGAGTGGTGTGGGCAGGCAGAGTAACCTTGAGTTTCAGATAATGTGTGCCCGGTCTCAGGATCGTAGCTCATCCTTCTGTACCTCCTTTGTTCATCAGCTCCCAGACTGGAAAATTCCTGTCTGGGCGTGTCTTCAGGGGTATTGGAAATGTACTTTATGCTCTACCATGTTGTCTAAGGTCAGTCCCTCTGCAGCAATCTAAGGAGGCTGGTCAGACCGGACTCCGCTCGAGCGCATACTAATAAATAACTTTGGTTTGTATTCTCTACTGTCTGACTGACTCTTCATTTGTTTGGAAGGCTGAGAGGTGGTCGCGAGTGACCCGGGTGGCCCTAATTGGGTCACTTCCTTCAACAGGGGCTGCAACATCATTTGCTCCAGGAGAAACTGGGCCTTCACAGGTGCTAAGGGCACAGGCAGACCATAACCCTGCTTTTTTTATTTTTATAAAGTGCTATTTCGATGCCTCTGCAAGCAAATAATGTTTTCATCAGAGACAAGCATGTCTGACCAGGACAAGCTTGCTCAAGAGCACAAGTGCCCCCTAGGCAGTAGTTTTTTATCTTTTTTATTTTATCATTAATTGTAGGTTTTCTCCTTTTTGTTTTTAAGGAGATACTGTTGGTGTTTGCTTAACACCTCAAGTTGTATGTTTTTGTCCTACCCTATTAAAAAAAAATGAAATTAAAAAAAAAAATTAAAAGCACAAATAGTTTTTATAGTTACTCCAAACTGTTAACAAAAACGGCTCTTTTCAGAGCTACACTGCACTTTCATGATCTATGTTGTTTTTACCATGTTTCTCTTTTTTCCCTTTCTTAAAACCTCGAGAGAGAGAGAGAGAGAGAGAGAGAGAGAGTATCGCAAGAAGCAGAAAAGTACACCATCACTGACTGCTCTCACGAGCCACTCACAAGAGTTCACAAGAGCTCGAGAGAGCCAGGCAGGCAATCCCTCGTGTGCAGTCTGAGGGGGCAATGCTTCCTGGTTTGCTCTTGCGAGCCACTCGCGAGAACGTACTTTTTATAATGGACTTTAAATTTACACTGGATATAATTTACATACAACAGAATAATAACAGTGTGTTTAGTTTAATGAAATGCAATCCATTATATATCTGTGGAGAAAAATAAAGCACTTAGATTTATGGAAAAAAACTCACTTGTTTTATCTGCATGAAACGAACATTGGTACATAGCACACATTAACACTCATTTATTTCCTTTAAATCCATTTATTATTATTATGAAAAGCTCAATCATTGATTTTTTTATGATCCCACGATAGTCTCCTAAAACAGACAAACTATTTTTAAGAGGAAGAATTTACACTTTCCTTTATTACAGTACTTATGCCTTACAGTCCCCATTAGTAGGGTGTGGGGGGAAAGTAGACTCTCAAATGAGATCTTTTCACAGTATAAGAACAATGCACAGTAGAGTGTAAGGAGGCACTGGTATCTCACTGACACCTCTCCACAGCCTAACAATTGTGTATAGTTGACTAAGGGGAGAGACTGGCCTCTCCACTGAGACCTTGCAGGAAGGTTACCAGTGTGTAGAGTAGGGTGTAAAAATACACTGCCTCTCCACTCACACCTTTCTGTAGGCTCAGCAGTATGCATAGTAGGGTAGGGACATTTTTCACCTCATATAAGACCTCACTATTCCATAGTAAGCATAACAATTACAGGCCCCTCCACTGAGACCCCTCCCCAGGGAAATAACCATATATATATATATTAGAGTGTGGGAATGGATTTATCTGTCCAGTCACAGCTCGCCCCAGCATCACAAGGAAACATTGTCCTCTCTACTAACACCTATCTCCAGGACAACTTGAATGAGCAGTACAATGTGGGTAGCAATGGCATTCCTACTGATACCTCTCCCTAGAGCAACAGGGATACACAGTGGTGTCTGTGAAGGGTGTGACCTGTCCGCTAACACCTTTTACCAGGGTGAGGGGTGTCAGTAAAAGGCTTTCAGAAAAAGTTATCTCTCTGCTCATACCTCTTCTTATGTTGTCATGTATGCATAGTAGGCTGTAGGGAGGAACTGCCCTGTTTGCTGACACATCTCTCTTGCATGATAAGTCTGCGTAGTAGTGTGGGGAGAGACTTGCCTCCCTCATGTGACATGTGCATTGGATGATGGGTGTGCAAATGATGGTGTGAAAAGAGGTGTACCTCTCTGGTCACAGCTTGCCCCAGGGTGACAAATGTACAAGTAAGGTGTGGGTTTGAACTTGCCTCTATGCTAAGAAGTCTGTCTTGCATAGCAACTATAGAGACTATGGCATGGAAACACACTGCCCTGTCAGCTGAGACATCTCCCCAGAGTAACACATGTGCAAAGTAGACTGTGGGTAGAAATGTCTCTGCGCATACCTCATTTCATAGTGATGAATGTCCATAGTAGAGTATAAAATAGAGCGTCCTCTCTGTTGAGAACTGCCAGTTTTAGTCAATATTGCAATACTATAATAACATTGAAATTTATTGTAAGTGTTAAACAAAGAAATCAAAAGTAACATTAAACTTTTTTATCACAGCAAAACAATTTAACAATGCAAAAGTACAACAACTATATTAACAAACTACATCAACAACTATAAAACAAACAACATTAGTAATACAAAACATTTTTCTCTGACACTCATCAGCAGGCACTAATGTGTCCCCCCTTTTGCTTCATTTGCCGATTGGATTTTGATGTAGGTAGCCCTTCTCTTCCAGTCTTTTTCCCACCTTAGCTTGCCAAAGAGTCTTCCGTTTCCAACTGTTTCATAGCAGGCAAGGTGGCAAAGTAATCTCAGCAAAGTAACATTTCTATAAATTACAGCTTTTAAAAAATAGTTCATAAAGCATAGCTCATGCAGAGTTAGCTCGTGCTACTGACCTGCACCACTGTTCAGGCACGTCCACATCCTTCCAACCTGAATACACTGTGCCTGAAGAAGAACTTGTTGCTGAACAGCACAATACTCCTTCTTGTCTTAACAAAGCTCTTTTTGATGCTTATGTAAGCAGGAAACATTTTCCTCAGAGGCTAGTTTCCATTTTCTTCCTAAAAAAGACAAAATAACCAAAAAGATAAACGTTGCATACTGATCAATAATAGATAACAGATAAACATCACTATATTGTCTAAACTGTACTACATTTTTCAACCACAATCACATATTTATATCTAGTACACCAGTAACGTGTTATTCATTTCTCCTGAAAAATTTCACACCCCAGCCAGTCTATTTTCATACTTTTGCAATTAAATGATAACATGCCATGAGCTCTGCTTCAATAACAGTTTATAAAGTAACCCAATCCTCTTGAGACACCTTTGCTAACACTCCCCACAGCGTTTCACTCTAGAAATACCAATATCACTTCTCAAACATCTCATGGGACTAAATTATATGTATAATGAGGATCCTAAGAGCAGTAGAGCTTGTATTAATACATTATTTGTTTTATAATTTAAGAAACACTACTTCCTTTGCTTACAAGTACATACAGTTTGAACACTTAATTTTTATAGCACAATCTGTAATACTTGTTGATATCTCACTACATACTAATCTCTACATCCCAAAAGCTATATTAAGACATCTACACCTCCCCAGCTTTTCACTCTGTAAACATGGAGTGGAATAAGTTTACCAACATTAGTGCACTTACTAACACTTCACAACAAAGTTTATAAACTATATTATTAATTACCTGAATTTAGAGTTGTTTCTTAAATGCATGCTGAAGACACCACTCTCTTTCAGCTCCAAATTAAAGGACATCTGCTGAGCACAATTAAAACAGACTTCCTTCTCCTCCAAAGCACCAAGGACAATGTGAGCTATCTCTGGTTCTGCACCCAATCACATCACAGTATTTCTTCAACCAAGTAATAAGAATGGTAACTATTGGTTCAGCCTTGGCCCTTTTTTTCTGCTTCTCCCCATACGACCTCTCGAGACTCTAGCGGGATCATAAAAAACCTCGTGGCAGGACCAGTATTTTACATTTGGGTATCGCAAGAGGCTCACAGTATCACAGAACACCTCGTGGCAGGCTCAGTAGTTTTCCAGATGGGTCTCGAGAGATACTCGTGAGATCGAACAAACAACATGTGGCAAGCTTCACTAACTGAAGTTACATGTTTGTCTTGCGAGCTTCTCGTAAGTGTCACAACACAATTGTAGGATAACAGGTGCATATGAGAAGGACTACCCTCTCGATTGAGAACCCTCTCATGGATAATAGATGTGCCTACTAGGATGTGAGGAGGGACTACTCTCTCCTTTCAAAGCTCTCTCTCGAATTGCAAATATACATTGTAGTGTGTGGGGAGGTACTGCCCTCTCCTGTCAGACCCCTCTCTCAAATTATGGCTGTGCATAGTAGAGTGTCTGAATGGACTGGGCTCTCCTTTCAGATCACTACCTACATGTGTGCATAGTAGGGTGCGCAAATGGACTAGTCTCTCCTGTCAGACCTCTTCTCACATGAAGGGTGTATATAGTAGGATGTGTGAATGGGCTGGCCTCACCTTTCAGACCTCTCTCTCAGATGACTGGTGTGCATAGTAGGGTGTGTGGATGGACTGCCCTCTCCTGTCAGACCTCTATCTCAGATGACAGGTGTGCGTGAGTGCTGAGGGACTTGTCTCTCCTATCAGACCTGTCTCTCAGATGATGGGTATGCATAGTAGGTTGTGTGTTTGGACTTGTCCCTCCTGTCCCACCTCTCTTTCAGATGATGAATGTGTGTAGTAGGGTGTCTGGAAGGACTGCCTCTCCTTTCAGACCTCTCTCTCAGATGACAGGTGTGCGCAGTAGTGTGTAGGGAGGGACTGGCCTCTCCTGTAACATCTCTCCCTCAGATGATGGGATGATGGGATCAGTAGTGAGTGTGGAAGGACCTGTCTGTCCTGTCAGACCTCTCTCTCAGAAGACAGATGTGCTTGGTAGTGTGTGTGTGGATGGACTGCCCATTCCTGTCAGAGGTCTGTCTCAGATGACGGGAGTGCGTAGTAGGGTGTGTGGATGGACTTGTCTCTCCTGTCAGAGCTCTCTCTCAGATAACAGGTGTGCATAGTAGGGTATGTGGGTGGATGGACTGGCCTCTCCTTTCAGACCTCTATGTCAGATGATGGTTGTGCATAATAGTGTGTGGAGAGGGACTGCCTTCTCCTATAATACCTCTCTCTCAGATGACAGATGTGAGTACTAGGGTGTGTGGAGGGCCTTTTCTCTCCTATCAAACCTCTATCTCAGATGTTGGGTGTGCGTAGTAGGGTGTGTGGATGGACTTGTCTCTTCTGTCAGACCTCTCTCCCAGATTACGGGTGTCCATAATAGGGTGTGTGAATAGACTGGCCTCTCCTTTGAGACCTCTCTCTCAGATGACAAGTGTGTGTAGTAGTGTGTGGTGATAGACTGCCCTCTCCTGTCACACCTCTTTTTGAGATGACAGGTGTGCATAGTAGAGTATGTCAATGGACTGCCCTTTCCTTTCGGACCTCTGTCTCAGATGAGAAGTGTGCGTAGTAGGGGGTGGGGAAGTAGTGGTCTCTCTTTTCAGACCTCTCTCTCAGATGACGGATGTGCATAGTAGGCTGTGTGGATGGACTATCATCTCCTTTCAGACCTCTCTCTCAGATGATGGGTGTGTGTAGTAGTGTGTGGAAAGGGACTGCCTTCTTCTTTCAGAACTCTCTCTTAGATGACGAGTGTGCGTAGTAGTGTATGGGAAGGGACTGCCCTCTCCTGTCAGACCTCTCTCTCAGATGGCCTCTCCTTTCAGAACTCTTTCTCAGATGACGGGTCTGCGTAGTAGGGTGTGTGGAGAGAGACTGGCCTCTCCACTGAAACCTCTCTCTTGGATGACAGGTGTGCATAGTATGCTGTGTCCAGGGACTGTCTTCCTCACTGACATCCCTCTCTTTGATGATGGGTGTGTGTAGTAGGGTGTGGAAAGAGCGTTAACTATACTCACAACTCTTACCAAGCCGATCGGCGTAAATAGTAGACTCTGATAAACACCTTTTCCGGTAAGACTCCTTCCTACAGTAACAAGCGTGCATTCCAGAGTGTACTCAAACATCACTTACTTCTCTCTACTTTTCACGATCCAGCAAGAGTCTAGTGAGATCGTAACTTTACAAAAAAAGAAAGAACCTTCTAATAATTACAGTACTTATCTCTTACACACTTCCTCTCAAAAACAGGTAGCACAATATGTATTCCTACTAATAGAGTGTATTGAGAACTCATCTACTCCTTTTTACTATTCACGATCCCGCGAGACTCCCGCAAGATCCTAAAAAACTGTTTACAACAATATACATTTATTTTCTTCACAGTAGTTAAACCATAGACGCCTCCTTTCTTAATCTAGGGGGACAGCATGCCTTTCTGCTCCCCCCTTATATAGTTCGTTTACTTCATTTCCACAACGCCTCCTATTTTTCACAGTAAACAGTAATGGCAGCCATTTAATTTCTAAAATTCCAACAGCCAGTAAATCAGAGCGTTTACGGGACTCGCAGGGGCTATTGCTCCCAAGAAAGCGTGAAGGCTCACAGGAAAAACGTGCCTTTCGACCAATCACAGGGCTCCATTTTTGATTATCTGGGATGCCCACAGTACTCTCGTGAGCCCAACTGACAAAATATACAAATATTTTTGACCCTTAATATCTCAAAAACTACTGAACTGATTTAAACCAAATCACAAAAAGCACAATCTGCGGACCAAGATCTAGCTCCCTGCCGAATTTGGTGTAATTCCGTATAGCAGTTTTTGCTATAACCTGTCTTCAAGAAGTCTATGGAAAATGCATGGGGTTTTACATTTTGGGATCCCCCTTTTTTCCTGGCGCCCACTAGATGGATCATCCCATAAATTTCCAGGTAGGAGCTTAGGTGGATGAACTTTTATTTCGGAACGTTTCGTGAAGATTCGTCCAAAGGGCCACAGTTATTTGCAAACCAAAAAACACTCCATCTAAGGAAAAGCAGACCAAAGTATAACTACCTAGCGACAACTGCCACTAGGCAATATATACATGTGTGTGTGCGTGTGTGCGTGTGTGTGTGTGTGTGTATATAAATATATGTGGCCAGAGTTGCCGACTTTGGAGCTGTGGAACCAGGTTCAAGTTTTGGCGTTGGCTCAACATCACAGACTGTGATTCTGGGCAAATCACTTATTTTCCCTGTGCCTACCAAAAATGAATGTGTTCTTCCTTAATTCAACTGGTGCTCATGTAAAGCACTCCAATACGCTATATATATGAAGGAAAGAACGCTGGGTAGTTCCCAAGTTTAGGTGGAGAGCAGCTCCTGTATAGAGTAACCATGGGCGGAGCAGGCGTAGTGCCTCTACGCGAAGTTCCCAGGAGTTGTACCCCCTACGCTGTACGTCTTGCGAGTGCGCATGCGCACTCGCAGGAAGTACAACGTAGGGGTTATCAGTGAAGAAAGACGGCGAGGAGGAGGAAGGAGAGCGGCCATGACGAGGTGGTGGCAGCCACAGCAGGTAAGTGCCTTTTTAATTACTTTATAATTACTTTGGGAGGGTGAAGGGGCCGGCTAACTATGCTCCACCACGGAGTCATAGTATTGCCTAAACTCCGCGTTCGCAACGAAATGCAGAGTAGGCAAAACTACATAAACTACGCTGGCAGAGCATAGTTACCTGCCCGGGCTTAGTATAGAGCACCCTACAACGCCCAGCAACACTCTGAAAATTGTGATTTTACAGTTTGACATGGGTGACACTGGGCTAGTCCCATGCTTAAAGACTTTGCTGTAGAAATGTTAAAAGACTTTGGGGCATATTATCAAGAACGGTGTTAAAATTATCTTTAATAATCAGAAAACTGCCGCTAAAGCGGCGATAATGGGCTTGATAATATGCCCTGGAGAATTCCAATAGAAGCCCAGGTTCTGGTGTGAAGGACATCAAACCTGGGCTTCTATTGGAATTCTATTGGGCATATTATCAAGCCCCTTATCGCCGCTTTAGCGGCAGTTTTCTGCCTCTAAAGCGGCGATAATTTTAACGCCGTTTCTTGATAATATGCCCCTTTGTCCCTTTCTATCTCGGCGTGGATGGCACTGTGCTAATCCTATGCTTAGAAAATTTGATAGTAAAGCAGACATTTGAGGTGAGCAAATTCAGAGTATTGCTGGAGTTGCAGGGTGCTCTATACAGGAGTTGCTCTCTGCCTAAACTTGGGATCTACCCAGAGTTCTCTGCTTCTTTTTTTCATAATTTATGCAGCACTCTATGCCTGCAAGGGTATTGTTTTGAGATATATACAACCTGTGACTCTGAGCAAATCACTTATTTTTCCTGTGCCTACCAAAAATGAATGTGTTCTTGTGTAATGTAACTGGTGCTCATGTAAAGTGCCCCAATACGCAGAGGAACATAAATATATATATATATATTTTTGAAGTATTCTCGCGCTGCCAGAGCGTAAGAAAAGGTCGCACTCAGGTTTTCAAAATTGGAGTAAAGTATTTATTGACTTGACGCGTTTCGACAGCACAGTCTTTGTCAAAAAGTCATACAAAGACCCGGAAGTGGCAGTGACCTTTTAAGCATTTCCTGTGTTATACAATAGACATAAACACACTGTGCAAAGTGGAAAACAGACTTAAAAACGTTATCAATTCATTATAAAATGACAATACGTAGATAAAGAAAACATAATTATTATAAATCTTGCATTGTGCAAAAATAGCAATTCGTATAGTCAAAAAATTAATTGAGACTAATCCTCTATTTTAAACAAAACAGCCATGGTTACAGAGCTGATAAGCCTTGTGGCAAATACCACTGATGTTACACTTGCATGTGCTTCAAGAAATAAACGGGCTAGTGCCCTTTACTTTGGTATCCATACTTCCTAGAAAATATCAGGATCTGCTTAAATCAAAGGACACTGGGTTAAGCCCACTACGGGTCCAATCTCAAAAAGACAAAATTTTAAGGTACTATTGGAAAAGGCAATAAGGTGGAAAAAGAAGAATAATGTGACCTAAAAAGGAGGGGGGGGCAGATCTATGCAGATCTACAGAGCAGCCGCTCTTATAACATGGTCAAAAAATGCGCTAAGAGGTGTAACGAAATAACATTGGGAAGTGACGCTAGGATGTTTTGAGAAACTGAATAATGTACAGTTGACAAATCTAACAAAGCAAAGATGATGTATAGTTTTATTTCACTAGCCTAAATGCACATGGAGGTCCTCCTCATGGTTGAGGCCTCCCGGTGTCTTGCTTTGTAGTCTCACTATATATTCAGATTCCAGGCGTCGCAGATGACGTTCCCGATCTCCTCCTCTCGCTGATGCAGGGACCCTGTCAATGCCAAAATATGAGATTTTAGAGCTAATGTCTCTAACATCTGAATGCACTAGTGCACAGTGTTTTGCTATGGCATATGACATATCACCATTCCTGATGGCGCGCTAATGCTCTAAAATGCGTTTCTTTACTGGGAAAATTGTGCTACCCACATAACACAAGCCGCAAATACAGGTTAAAACATAAACAACATAGCCAGAATTGCAATTGATGAAATTGTAAATCTTCCCACTTTTTCCATTAGGCTGTTTAAAAACTTTCACATTTGTGCTGTTGCTGCAGGATTTACACCTCCCGCACTTGTGGAAACCCGGGAGATCCCTCAACCAGGTGCCCCTTGACTTGTTTTTGGCGGATAGGTGACTGTGTACTAGCATGTCCTTCAAAGATTGACATTTCCTATAGGTGATATGTGGTGATGGACTAACCAGATTCCCGATTATAGCATCGTTCTTAACTATGTGCCAATGTTTGCGCACTATCTTATGAATTTGCTGTGAGGCATGATTGAAAGTGGTAATAAGTCTCACTTCATGTTTCCCACTATCTTTCTCTTTTGGAATCAGTAAACTGTTCCTGTTCTTGATGGCCACCTTCTCAGTTGCTTTTTTAATATGCCTCGCAGTATAACCCCTATTCCTAAAACGACCCCTCATGATTCTGGCTTCCTTCTCATAGGAAAATGCCAGTCCAAGATGAGATAACCAGTTTTATCAAAGACATGGAGACGAGATTGGTCAAGTACGAGGATGGCATTAAGGCGAGAAAACGCTGGAAATTTGTGCGAGACAGAAACGACTATGCCCTAGGTCGCATTCTAACTTTCAGCAGAAAATACGACATCATTAAAAAAGATTATAAAAAGAATGAAGCACTTCGAGTACAGGAATCGGAAACTTCCGGCTCGAGTTCTGCGGCACCATCGGATGACGATGACAGGCAGATCGCACAGGGACCAGACAGAGGACCGTTTACATCCTTGCAGGAATACCATTTTGTGCAATTGAGCCTCAGCGCAAAGAAAAAACCATCGCGGGGAAGAGGAAAAGGAGGAGGCAAAGAACGAGACAAGGAAGGACCAGGAGAGGGGGCGAAGGTTAGCGACAACGTGACGCCACATGGGAGAGGCACAAGGCGGTCCAAGAGGAACAAATGATAGGTGAGCAATCGAATCTTGCTATCATTAACCTTTCCCCCACATGATTACTCCAGATGAAAGATCGGTCTTGGAATTAGGCCTTTCTTTCTGCCCTACAGCTAATTTTGATTTTGTTAAGACCCGTATCGATCTATTCCTCTTCATGCGTAAATTGAAACTACTGAAAATGCACACTTTGAAGCACAGTAGAGGCATGCCTGAGGCCACACATACTACAAATGTGTCTGATCCCACGGATGCAACACTTTCCGTGAGGGATATTGAGACACTTGCGACCTTGAGGGAACTCCAATTAGGAACAAGAGACTGGGAAACTGATCGTGAGTTGTTGATCAGTATGAACATGGAAGTTAGTATGAGTTCTAGAAATGACTTCAAACCCAGATCGAAATTTAACCCGATAACATTACATGACGGTCTGGACACTTTTCACGAGACCATCTTACGGGATCTGTTGGTGTTATGGAAAAAACAGGGGAACAATTTTGCCAAAAACCTTACAACATCACAAAGGGCAGGATTGTACTCTTTAAAACAAGCAACCACATTTGTGATCAAACCCTCCGATAAGGGGGGGAATGTGGTCCTATGGGACATCAACAAATATCGAACTGAGGCAAAGCGTCAGCTTGAATTTTCAGGAAGCTATTTGAGGTCCGGTTTGGCAAGGTACAATAAAACCATACAGGAATATCATAGCCTATTGCATGATTGGCGTGAAAATGACATGCTGAGTCAAAATGAGTTCCTGTTTTTGCTGGTGCAGAAACCAGTGACTCCTGTCTTTTATATGTTGCCAAAGGTGCATAAACACCCCACAGATCCACCTGGCAGACCAATCATCTCGGCCAATAACAGCCTTCTTGAAAATACTTCTATGTACTTAGACTATTTCCTTTGTCCATATGTTCTAAACCTACCCTCCTACTGCAGAGATACCATGGACTTTCTGTCTAAAATCCAGGAGATTCCATGGAATGAGACTTACATCCTGGCAACAATAGATGTTGTTGCACTGTACACATGCATAGACCATGATTTGGGTTTGGAAGCATGTAAATATTATCTGAGAGACAGACCTTTGAATATGTATGACCACACCATGCTTTTAATACGGATGTTGCATTTTTGCCTACATAACAACTGTTTTCTATTTGAGGATGAGTGGTATGAACAGTACACTGGTACGGCCATGGGAAGTTGCTTTGCTCCAAGCTACGCCTGTTTGTTTATGGGGTGGTGGGAGGCGGAGCATTTGTGGCATGATGGTAACAACATTTATATGAATAATGTCATCCTGTGGACCCGCTACATTGACGATATTTTTCTGATATGGGATGGTCCACAGGAAGCCCTTGACATTTGTATTCAGGGCCTTTCAGATAACATCCTGAACCTAAAATTTACCAGTAAAACTGACCCTTCCACCATTGAATTTCTAGATATTCTGGTTGAGGTGAAACATGGGACATTACATACAAGCCTTTTTAGGAAGCCGACATCTAGCAACAGTATCCTACATGCGGACAGCCATCATCCAATTGGTTTGAAGAGGAGTATTCCCTATGGGGAGCTTCTTAGAGCGAAGCGCAACTGTAGTTCCCCGGATGCCTATGAGAAGGAAGCCAGAATCATGAGGGGTCGTTTTAGGAATAGGGGTTATACTGCGAGGCATATTAAAAAAGCAACTGAGAAGGTGGCCATCAAGAACAGGAACAGTTTACTGATTCCAAAAGAGAAAGATAGTGGGAAACATGAAGTGAGACTTATTACCACTTTCAATCATGCCTCACAGCAAATTCATAAGATAGTGCGCAAACATTGGCACATAGTTAAGAACGATGCTATAATCGGGAATCTGGTTAGTCCATCACCACATATCACCTATAGGAAATGTCAGTCTTTGAAGGACATGCTAGTACACAGTCACCTATCCGCCAAAAACAAGTCAAGGGGCACCTGGTTGAGGGATCTCCCGGGTTTCCACAAGTGCGGGAGGTGTAAAGCCTGCAGCAACAGCACAAATGTGAAAGTTTTTGAACAGCCTAATGGAAAAAGTGGGAAGATTTACAATTTCATCAATTGCAATTCTGACTATGTTGTTTATGTTTTAACCTGTATTTGCGGCTTGTGTTATGTGGGTAGCACAATTTTCCCAGTAAAGAAACGCATTTTAGAGCATTTGCGCGCCATCAGGAATGGTGATATGTCATATGCCATAGCAAAACACTGTGCACTAGTGCATTCAGATGTTAGAGACATTAGCTCTAAAATCTCATATTTTGGCATTGACAGGGTCCCTGCATCAGCGAGAGGAGGAGATCGGGAACGTCATCTGCGACGCCTGGAATCTGAATATATAGTGAGACTACAAAGCAAGACCCCGGGAGGCCTCAACCATGAGGAGGACCTCCATGTGCATTTAGGCTAGTGAAATAAAACTATACATCATCTTTGCTTTGTTAGATTTGTCAACTGTACATTATTCAGTTTCTCAAAACATCCTAGCGTCACTTCCCAATGTTATTTCGTTACACCTCTTAGCGCATTTTTTGACCATGTTATAAGAGCGGCTGCTCTGTAGATCTGCATAGATCTGCCCCCCCCTCCTTTTTAGGTCACATTATTCTTCTTTTTCCACCTTATTGCCTTTTCCAATAGTACCTTAAAATTTTGTCTTTTTGAGATTGGACCCGTAGTGGTCTTAACCCAGTGTCCTATGATTTAAGCAGATCCTGATATTTTCTAGGAAGTATGGATACCAAAGTAAAGGGCACTAGCCCGTTTATTTCTTGAAGCACATGCAAGTGTAACATCAGTGGTATTTGCCACAAGGCTTATCAGCTCTGTAACCATGGCTGTTTTGTTTAAAATAGAGGATTAGTCTCAATTAATTTTTTGACTATACGAATTGCTATTTTTGCACAATGCAAGATTTATAATAATTATGTTTTCTTTATCTACGTATTGTCATTTTATAATGAATTGATAACGTTTTTAAGTCTGTTTTCCACTTTGCACAGTGTGTTTATGTCTATTGTATAACACAGGAAATGCTTAAAAGGTCACTGCCACTTCCGGGTCTTTGTATGACTTTTTGACAAAGACCGTGCTGTCGAAACGCGTCAAGTCAATAAATACTTTACTCCAATTTTGAAAACCTGAGTGCGACCTTTTCTTACGCTCTGGCAGCGCGAGAATACTTTAAAAATTATAGCGGGTCCAGCGCCCGCCGGTCAGCACCAACCCCATCAGGTGGAAGCAATCGGAAGTAAGGCTGGACTGTTCTTTGTAATATATATATATATATATATATATATATATATATATATATATATATATATATATATATATCCAAACCTAAATGGAAGGAAGCGGCACACCACTTTAGCCCACAAGTGATTTATTCAGTGCAAACAACGCGTTTCAGACGAAACGGCCTTTGTCAAGGTAAACTTGTTCGTGTTAAAAAAATCTCTTTTCACCTAAAAGGGCATATCGTATGTAGTGGTCCATATTGGTATAATAACACTGCGGTGATACTTGCTGTCAGCATATATATAATTGACATGCGACCGGACACTAGAGCTGAACTAATGCCTTTGCTCTAGTGCTAAACTTTCGTGATATGGCAGAACTTGGACATAGGTTATTCGCACACTTACTATGAGGGGTCTATATAGTTACTCCCCATTATTGTGGCACTTAGCTTGATCTGTGGTCTTATAACGACCGGGGTGACCTGGGACTCAATTCCACAAGTTTTCATCTTACATAATACTACAAAGAAGCAATAGGGTTTATATGACCTTTTGTTTTCCCGCTTGGGAGGGACATTCCTTTTAAACATTTAACTTTATACCCTCATCTCTTCACACTTCTTTGTTTCAAATTATCATTTGAGGATATCGATTAGGATGAGGGTTTTTTTTCCTCACTTCCCATTACTCTACTTTGCAGGCACAGAAGCCGTTTCATTCTGAACTGACCCTGGATCCAGGAGGGATCAGTCGCAACGCAGGACTAACATAGTCCTTTATATTCTTCCTTTTTTAGGTCTTGCCTGAGCCAGCGCATGCGCTGGTCTGGCGTGACATTTAGTAAGTGGGCTTTAGAAATCCGACCACACGCTTTTGCTTGTGGCCTAAAGCTTGCGGTTACGCGCGCGGTTACGCGCACAGGCACCATCTGGCTTTCCGTCATGGCTCATTAAGCGCATCGCTCGCGGCACCCTTACAGCGCGATCACTTTTGCCGCCGCCGCGCGCGCACCACTTGGGTGCTTTTTTTAAAATTTCCTTTTTGCGCGCGCGCACGCACACAACTCCCGGGCTTGTCAGCCGTCGTACAGCTCTTTTTCCAAGCACATACTCGTGCTTGTGTCGGCATACAGCTTGCGGGAGTGCGCAGCAGCGCGCCACAAGCACGAGTGTGTGCTTTGAAAAAGAGCAAACAGCTGCTGCTTAGCGCGCGTGCGTGCACTCCCCCCACCCCTCCCACTTGTTTAATTCTTAAAGCTCTCCTCCCCCCCGCAGTCCCTGCAGCTGCTGCCACAGTGTCGTGTCTCACCCAGCCACTCGCTCATCTCACTCCAGCCTGTGCCCTTTCCACAAAAAATGAGCATTTAAAACACCTACTTTTCCATTTAAATAACACCCTTCGCAGCCTCTGGAAACACCATTACCAATCTGCTGAACACAGAGTCGTGGTGCGCTCCCCTCACGCTGCACTCTCAGCAGTAATTAACTTTTCAGACTGTCTGGAATAAAAGTTGCATGGGATCACGTAAGTACCTCTAACTTCTCACATCAATACACACATGAATGCAATTATTCCAGCGCTGCTCGATTTCCCACTTCTCGAAGTGCAGGTCGCTGCCCTCTCTGTGAACATTGAAAGCAGCCTTCCCCCCTGTCCCCCTCACTTTCCCGTGCACCCCTCACTCACCTGGCAGAAGCTGTGTGCTGCTAGGACCCAGGGCAGAAGCTACCTCATCCCTGTCAGCCGGGGCTAGATACATTGATTGTGCCCAGAATGGCACCCTTGTTTTAAAAACCAAAAAAACACCACTTAAGTTAGAGTTCACAGCAATCCCAACCTGGCAGCTGCTGTGGGACCCTGGTGCGGGTGTCTGCGCTGTACTTTCCCCTTCTTGGTGTGGGCCTCTCGGGTCCCGCCAGCTAGCCCGCTTCAGGATTTGCACGAACGGCACCCGGATAAACCTGCAGGCCCAGGGCTGAAGACTGGCAGTATTTTCCCTTCTGGTTCTTAGTATATGGAACGAGCATGCCAAGGGAAGCTAAAGTGTAAGTTTGCAGTGGGTGCCACTTCCTTCCAGGTCTGTAATGTAGGTGTCGGTGATCTGCACACGCTCTTGCCTTCACTCTTTTCCTGCCTCCTCCTCACCCCCTCTCTCCTCCTCTGTCCCTATTTTCAGAGTAGCACGTAGTAATCACAGGCGAAATGGTCAGTAGTCACTTTAGAGCCCCCCTCATCCTAAAAATCTCACAGCACACTGGAACGGAGCGGACTCTGGGGTGCGAGCACCGTACAAATGACACAACAATAAAATACCGGCACCTCCACCCTCACTTCTCTTCATCTTCTCCTCTGCTCCTTCTCATTCTGTCTTTCTTTTCTCCTTTCCCTCTGCTCTCCCTCCCCCCGTTCTTCTACTCCTTTTATCTCATCCTCCTCTCCGCCGATTATTATTATAAATGTGTCACTAGGGCAGCCATTTTAATTCCAAGCTGCGTGATTATCCTGGCTGCATTTGGTACTTTTAACTGGCCTGTCCAGCTTTTATCGAAGGTCCCCACAAACAGCCCTTTCTTGTATTGGCCCAGAGAAGTTAGGGTATACACGTTGCTTTATACCCTATGGAATGGCTGTCTTAAATGCTTCGTTGATATTTGAACTTAGTGCTTGGCAACTAGTAAAAATGTATTTTTAGGTCTCGCGCCTAGCGTTGCAGTGCGCTGCCCGCGCAGCGCGAGACCTCTTGTATGGGGTTCTGAAAGCTGACCACACGCTCGTGTGTGTGATCAGGCCTTCGCCGGCAGGCATTGGCTTTCGCGTGTTTTTTTGTAAAAAGAAAAAGGCCCGCGATTGGGCAAAGGCGGGCGCATGTCCCGCCTTTGCAACGCCCATTCCCGTCCGTGTCTAGCACGCGCAGCAGCGCGCGTTCGCCTCGCTGCCGCTGCCGCGCGCCCCCGCTCCTCTGTGGTGCGCGCGCACCACTGGTTTTTTCCAGATAGTATCTGAAATAAGTTTCGCAGCTGCTTTTAAAAGTGTTGAAGTATTGAAGTATTATGCATTGCACTATGTTCACTATGTTCACACAGTATAAAAATGTCTGCCCAATCTTTAGGCCGCTCCTCGGACTTCTGTGAGGCAGAACTCCCGTGTTTTCTGCTGACTGTCTTTGGCGTGGATGTACGGAGGAATGTTTGATTACAGTGTAACAGTTTTGGTGGCGAACTCCAGATAAATGTACACCACGCACGCAAAATGTTCCTTTGGGCATTCAGTTCAGCTACTTGCAGCGGTGGAGGGCTCTGCTCTTCGATGTACTTCCTGACAGACTGCTAAGTTTGAAGTGCCTGTCGGGCACAGGTTGCTCTTTTAAACTTTCTTAGATTTTTCACTGAGGAACAGTGCCGATGCCAACAATGAGAATAGCACTGATGATCCCAATGGGACTAGTGCCGATGCCAACAATGAGAATAGCACTAATAACCATGGGACTAGTGCCCATGACAACAATGAGAATAGCGCTGATGATACCAATGGGACTAGTGCCGATGCCAACAATGAGAATAGCACTGATGATACCAATGGGACTAGTGCCGATGCCAACAATGAGAATAGCACTGATGATACCAATGGGACTAGTGCCCATGACAACAATGAGAATAGCGCTGATGATACCAATGGGACTAGTGCCGATGCCAACAATGAGAATAGCACTGATAACCATGGGACTAGTGCCCATGACAACAATGAGAATAGCGCTGATGATACCAATGGGACTAGTGCCGATGCCAACAATGAGAATAGCGCTGATAATAACAATGGGACTAGTGCCCATGACAACAATGAGAATAGCGCTGATGATACCAATGGAACTAGTGCCGATGCCAACAATGAGAATAGCACTGATGATACCAATGGGACTAGTGCCGATGCCAACAATGAGAATAGCACTGATGATACCAATGGGACTAGTGCCGATGCCAACAATGAGAATAGCACTGATGATACCAATGGGACTAGTGCCCATGACAACAATGAGAATAGCGCTGATGATACCAATGGGACTAGTGCCGATGCCAACAATGAGAATAGCACTGTTGATACCAATGGGACTAGTGCCGATGCCAACAATGAGAATAGCGCTGATGATACCAATGGGACTAGTGCCGATGCCAACGATGAGAATAGCACTGATGATACCAATGGGACTAGTGCCGATGCCAACGATGAGAATAGCACTGATGATACCAATGGGACTAGTGCCCATGACAACTATGAGAATAGCGCTGATGATACCAATGGGACTAGTGCCGATGCCAACAATGAGAATAGCACTGATGATACCAATGGGACTAGTGCCGATGCCAACAATGAGAATAGCACTGATAACCATGGGACTAGTGCCCATGACAACAATGAGAATAGCGCTGATGATACCAATGGGACTAGTGCCGATGCCAACAATGAGAATAGCACTGATGATACCAATGGGACTAGTGCCCATAACAACAATGAGAATAGCGCTGATGATACCAATGGGACTAGTGCCGATGCCAACAATGAGAATAGCACTGATGATACCAATGGGACTAGTGCCAATGCCAACAATGAGAATAGCACTGATAACCATGGGACTAGTGCCCATGACAACAATGAGAATAGCGCTGATGATACCAATCGGACTAGTGCCCATGACAACAATGAGAATAGCGCTGATGATACCAATGGGACTAGTGCCGATGCCAACAATGAGAATAGCACTGATGATAACAATGGGACTAGTGCCCATGACAACAATGAGAATAGCACTGATAACCATGGGACTAGTGCCCATGACAACAATGAGAATAGCGCTGATGATACCAATGGGACTAGTGCTCCTGACAACAATGAGAATAGCACTGATGATAACAATGGGACTAGTGCCGATGCCAACAATGAGAATAGCGCTGATGATAACAATGGGACTAGTGCCGATGCCAACAATGAGAATAGCGCTGATGATACCAATGGGACTAGTGCCCATGCCAACAATGAGAATAGCACTGATGATAACAATGGGACTAGTGCCCATGCCAACAATGAGAATAGCACTGATGATAACAATGGGACTAGTGCCCATGCCAACAATGAGAATAGCACTGATAACCATGGGACTAGTGCCCATGACAACAATGAGAATAGCGCTGATGATACCAATGGGACTAGTGCCGATGCGAACAATGAGAATAGCACTGATGATAACAATGGAACTAGTGCCGATGCCAACAATGAGAATAGCACTGATGATAACAATGAGAATAGCACTGATGATAACAATGGGACTAGTGCCGATGCCAACAATGAGAATAGCACTGATGATAACAATGGGACTAGTGCCGATGCCTACAATGAGAATAGCACTGATGATAACAATGGGACTAGTGCTCATGACAGCAATGAGAATAGCATTGATAACCATAGGACTAGTGCTCATGACAACAATGAGAATAGCACTGATGATAACAAAGGGACTAGTGCCGATGCCTACAATGAGAATAGCACTGATGATAACAATGGGACTAGTGCCGATGCCAACAATGAGAATAGCACTGATAACCATGGGACTAGTGCCCATGACAACAATGAGAATAGCGCTGATGATACCAATGGGACTAGTGCCGATGCCAACAATGAGAATAGCACTGATGATAACAATGGGACTAGTGCCGATGCCAACAATGAGAATAGCACTGATGATAACAATGGGACTAGTGCCGATGACAACAATGAGAATAGCACTGATAACCAGGGGACTAGTGCCCATGACAACAATGAGAATAGCGCTGATGATACCAATGGGACTAGTGCTCCTGACAACAATGAGAATAGCACTGATGATAACAATGGGACTAGTGCCGATGCCAACAATGAGACTAGCACTGATGATAACAATGGGACTAGTGCCGATGCGAACAATGAGAATAGCACTGATGATAACAATGGAACTAGTGCCGATGCCAACAATGAGACTAGCACTGATTATAACAATGGGACTAGTGCCGATGCGAACAATGAGAATAGCACTGATGATAACAATGGAACTAGTGCCGATGCCAACAATGAGAATAGCACTGATAACCATGGGACTAGTGCCCATGACAACAATGAGAATAGCGCTGATGATACCAATGGGACTAGTGCCAATGCCAACAATGAGAACAGCACTGATGATACCAATGGGACTAGTGCCGATGTCAACAATGAGAATAGCGCTGATGATACCAATGGGACTAGTGCCCATGCCAACAATGAGAATAGCGCTGATGATACCAATGGGACTATTGCCGATGCCAACAATGAGAATAGCACTGATAACCATGGGACTAGTGCCGATGCCAACAATGAGAATAGCACTGATGATACCAATGGGACTAGTGCCGATGCCAACAATGAGAATAGCACTGATGATAACAATGGGACTAGTGCCGATGCCAACAATGAGACTAGCACTGATGATAACAATGGGACTAGTGCCGATGCGAACAATGAGAATAGCACTGATGATAACAATGGAACTAGTGCCGATGCCAACAATGAGAATAGCACTGATAACCATGGGACTAGTGCCCATGACAACAATGAGAATAGCGCTGATGATACCAATGGGACTAGTGCCAATGCCAACAATGAGAATAGCACTGATGATACCAATGGGACTAGTGCCGATGTCAACAATGAGAATAGCGCTGATGATACCAATGGGACTAGTGCCCATGCCAACAATGAGAATAGCGCTGATGATACCAATGGGACTAGTGCCGATGCCAACAATGAGAATAGCACTGATAACCATGGGACTAGTGCCGATGCCAACAATGAGAATAGCACTGATGATACCAATGGGACTAGTGCCGATGCCAACAATGAGAATAGCACTGATGATAACAATGGGACTAGTGCCGATGCCAACAATGAGAATAGCACTGATGATAACAATGGGACTAGTGCCCATGACAACAATGAGAATAGCACTGATAACCATGGGACTAGTGCCCATGACAACAATGAGAATAGCGCTGATGATACCAATGGGACTAGTGCTCCTGACAACAATGAGAATAGCACTGATGATAACAATGGGACTAGTGCCGATGCGAACAATGAGAATAGCACTGATGATAACAATGGGACTAGTGCCGATGCCAACAATGAGAATAGCACTGATGATAACAATGGGACTATTGCTCATGACAGCAATGAGAATAGCACTGATAACCATGGGACTAGTGCCGATGCCAACAATGAGAATAGCACTGATGATAACAATGGGACTAGTGCCGATGCCAACAATGAGAATAGCACTGATGATAACAATGGGACTAGTGCCGATGCCAACAATGAGAATAGCACTGATGTTAACAATGGGACTAATGCCGATGCCAACAATGAGAATAGTACTGATGATAACAATGGGACTATTGCTCATGACAGCAATGAGAATAGCACTGATAACCATGGGACTAGTGCCCATGACAACAATGAGAATAGCCCTGATGATAACAACAGGACTAGTGGTGATGATAACAATGAAAATAGCTCTGATGATAACAATGGGACTAGTACTCATGACAACAATGAGAATAGCACTGATGATAACAATGACTATAGCTCTGATGATAACAGTGGGACTAGTGCTAACGAGAACAGTGAGAATAGCGCTGATGACAACAATGAGACTAGTGCCGATGACAACGAGACTAGTGCGGATGACAACAATAAGAATAGCGCTGATGATAACAGGACTAGTGCAGATGGCAAAATTGCATGATTAAGAGACTGTTACTCAGGGTCCGCACTGCTCATTCATAGGAGACACTGTCCTGGACTCACATGCCTCTCATCAGTGTGCACACTGGTCTTTAACCATATTCCTCCAACAGATTCTAGCACATTATTACAGGTTAATATGTTCCTTGTGAGGCCTCCTGACTCCTGCCATTGGGATTTAAGTTCTGCCACTATGTTGATTATAATTCCAGTGCTGGAGCATTGTGCTTTTGGTTACACGAAGCCATCTCGTGCTTTACCTGTACTTGTTTGTTTTTGTGAGTAACGTTAAAGGAGCCAGTATGTGCTGTGGAAAGGGCTTTTCGGTAACAACAAGCATTTGCAATGCAATAGGTCTCGCATTTACGCGAGTTTGACCTATTGGCATTGTAAATGACAATGGCTTTTATTTATGTTTCAAAAACCAAAACATAAATAAAAGGCAATGTCATTTACAATAAAAATAGCTCAAACTCTTGCAAATGCGAGACCTATTGCATTGCAAATGCTTGTTTTTATTAGGTATCACTGGCGATTTCTAGTTGTTTTTCATCGGTTTCTGAAGCTCAGGACTGCTCATAAGGGCTGTCCCCACTTGCAACCCTTGCCTGGTGTTCCTGGAGTGGGTACCATCTTGTACCAGAGATTTGTGATTATCATGTTATTTACCTTTTATTCAAGACTTTTCTGACCTCCATGGCTCTTCAGTGGACAGTTTGTGATCTTAGATTCTAAGTTTGTTTTGCTGTCTCTTGGATTCAAGTTACATAGAACAATCTTTACATGAAAGTTTGGTTCTCTTTTTATTATGCTCTGGCAAGTGTGATGCTGTGGATTCATGTAACCTGGGCCGGCTTTAGCGCTAGTGGCGCTCGGTACCACAATGTTTGTTGCCGCCCCCCCTCTAATGACCACCTCCGTCACGGATTCCCTCACTACCACCCTTTAACAGTGCCGCTCAAGTCTCCTTAACCACTCTCTCAGCTGCATTTAACTAGTTTTAAAGCACCACTCATACCAGTGTAGGGTGTTGGAGCACTTTACATCACACACATATTATACAGATAATTAGTCATACATGTGTAAATCAGTGTATAGGAAATGTTACATAAGACAGAGGACTACAAGGTGTAGAAGTCATATGACAACCATACTAGTAGGCAGTATAGTTTAATAGTGATTGGTCTGGAAAAACACAAACTCAGAATTGAAAACGTAATACCATGGTTGGAGGTTGTCTTTAATAATCATAGTTTGAGTGCTTGCTCTGGAGAAGCACAAACTTAGAATTTAAATCGTTACGTAACACCATGGATGGGGGTTCTCTTTAATAAGAAGAATTGATTTCCACCCAAATGAACCCATTTTGCAACATTAGGATAAGGAAGACTGGGGAAAAATCATAACGCTCTAAACTATACCTTGCAGTTTTCATGCAGCTCTTTGATGACAGTTAATTGCTCGCTGTTCTACATTAGGATTTTAACTTATAAACTGCAAGTAACAATAGGATCTCTCTGACAAAAGCAGTAACCTACAGACCGCTTACATTATATGCACTTTGTGACATGCATGGTACACCTTTGCAGCAGGCTTTTTAACCTCTGTGCTATCTGAGGATGAGTCAAAACTGTTCCACTAGACAAAACTACAATCCTTCTCCCTCTCTCCAGGAAGAACATTAATCAATGGAGTTATCATGACATTTTTATTGTTGCCTGAAAATTGCTGGAGGCAAAGAACACAGCAGCAGGTGCTTGTAAAACCATAATATATGACGCCCCCACCCGAAGTCAGTGCCCGGTACGGTGGCACCGGTTGCACCGCCCTAGAGCCGGCCCTGCATGTAACTATTATTGAAGCATTCTGCTTGTGAAGGTGCTGGTTGTCAGGCCTGAGTTGTGGGCTACAGTGCATGACGTGTTACGGCAACTGTGTGATGTTTATTCTATGCCAGAGCTCTTTCAACCTGACCTTGAAATAAGAGCCAATTCAAATGCTTGTAAAGAATAAACATTTTTCTGGCGGTCTCTTAATGTCTTTGCTGGAATTCTCCTA
Organism: Calotriton arnoldi; assembly: GCA_963921515.1. Lineage (NCBI taxonomy): Eukaryota > Metazoa > Chordata > Amphibia > Caudata > Salamandridae > Calotriton > Calotriton arnoldi. The sequence continues at coordinate 616,096 of CAWUFW010000456.1, forward strand.
CATTATTTTATGCCTTCAGGATGTTGTTCAGTTGTTGATCTGCAGTTACAAAGCCGTGGTGTGGTTGATGTGAATTCACATAACAATGAAAAACGTGGCACTTGTCAGGAGCATAAACTTAGCAATCTGAAAACACTCTGTGCTGCAATAGCAGGACTGATCTGGTCGTTATTATCTTCCATACGACCAGAACTGTGCAAGATTACTTTCAGTGCTTGCATATTCATTTAATCAAAGGCTTTTTTCAACAGCGTATTATTTATATCTCCCACCATTAATTTAACACAACATTTGATGTCTTTAATGGCTAATGCAATGTAATGGGTAATATACTGCGTGGCTAAACACTTATAAGGTCCCAAAGGCGAGACCTATTGGCTATGCCAATGCTTGTTCTATAAGGATCTACTACCTTAGAAGTCTACACTTACTCATTAAGGTATGTCGTCTTGGCGACACTGTCTCTTGGGCAACAGGTCCATCCAGAACATTACTGGGTGAACCTTTTCACTTGACTTAGGATTTCTTTAACACTTGGATGGTGCCTTAATCTTTTTAATTCTCTTTTCAAACATCGCTCTGTTTGCTGTGTCTTTCACTCGTTCATTCCTCATTTCATGTCACTTTTTTATGTGCCGGACCCGGAGAGATTTCCGACCGAATCGGACTCTAGCAGCCCGACCGAACGAGTACGATGCGTACGCATGCAATCGGACACGATTCGGTCGGACTCCCATTGAAGTCAATGGGAGCCGGTCGTACAACGCGTACGCGGGCTCCCATTGACTCAATGGGTGCGAGGCAAACAAGGGCGCCCCCTACAGCGGGTATGCGTCGATGCGAATCGCGCCGTACATGCACAGGTAGGGGGGACCCATGGGTCCCCCTGTGTGCGACTCGCGAGGCTACGCGTACAGGGGGGTCCGACACGGACCCCCAAAGTCTGGCTCCGACTGCCCTTTGGAGCCGGACGGCGCGAGTCGGTCGGACTGCTCGAGGCGCGCATCGTACTTGCCCGGCCAGGGAACGTCTCCATTGCGCGGTGCGAGTCGTGTCCGTGCGAGTCGGTCGGAGCGGTTCAGACCCGCGAACGAGTCGGTCGGCGATTTCGCGTGCGCTCGCATCGTACTCGCTCGCCCGGACGCACGTTCGAATCGGTCGGGAAAGAGGGCTCCGAATCGGATCCGGTTAAGCCGAATCCGATTTGGTGCCCTACCGGCCGAGATTGGAATCGGCCCCACTGTTTGTTAACTGGACATGTGTTGCGATTGTCCCTGTCTTTTAATCTATTGTACAAGTTCGTTGTGTTTTTTCATGTATGACTTTTTAAATGTAAGTGTCTTATATGGAAATTTTTATAGGAAAACTTTTGCCCGTTTAAATGTTATTATTGTGTGTTGTTATGTATCATTGTCCATTCATGGCTATTTTTGTTGTACTATACACTATATGTTTTATATGTTCTACAGCCCTGATGAAGTCCACACAAGCTGGACGAAACGCGTCGGCTGTTTGGCTGTTTTATGTTGAACAAGAAGAATAAAGAAAAAATCTTTGTGATACCAACAGTGGATGGACAAAATTATTTTGGGAATTGGTGGTGCATTCCACATTTGTGCGAAAATTAACATTAGTCTTGGTGACTGCTCTTTGGAAACAGCGGGAGCGGTGGTGATGCACACTGTTTGAGTTAAATACTCATATCTTCGGACTCTTTGTGGGGGATTGTTTTGTGAGGAAGTGCGTCACAGGTACACGCAGGTGTACATGTTCGGCTTGCTGTTTCATTTTGGGAGTTCACCTCAGAAACATATCTAAAATCACAGCTAAAGTGCAGTTGTTATGAATAATACCCCAAAACACTGATATTCACAAGTTGTGGTCAGGAGCACGATACACAACTCGTACAACAGCACTGCAAGGCTTAGCACGCACGCCCAGTGTATTTCCCGTGACCTCACCTTAATGAAACAGATGCAATTCCAAATGTTGTGATGTCTTGATGATTACAGTCACCATCTTGTCAGGGACAACTATGAATGTTTTGTCATCAATTTGTGTGACTGTGTGATGCACTTTCATTCCAGTTTGCTCTTGGGAAGTGTTATTCACTGGTATAAATGCTGTGAGGTGACAAGCATAGTATTTGGTGTCCAACTTATAGACACAGCGAGATGTTATTTTTCGCTATGAAAGTCCATATTATTCTAGGCTTTTGCGTTTCACAAAAGAGAAAAAGTGGACTTTTTTCAAAAGAAAATGTGCAGACCTGTAATTTTCTACTGTGGCTTGAATATGGGGTGAATTGTGTCCGGCAAGAACCCTATGGCGCGGTGTGTGGTCGCGGGGGGCATTGTTTGATAGTGCACACCCGCCTCGTCAGGGGTAGTAAGTGCCTTATAAATACAAGTATAGCACTCTGAGTCTTCCAACCTCTTGTTTTGATCTGCAATAACGTACATTTGCTGACATCCTTTGTGAAGCGAGCCAGCCAGCCAGCCACATGCTCTTTTCACTCCTAAATCGACCTAAAAAGGAAGATATTTTAGTAGGAACTCCTTCTTAAGTGGAAAGACCATCAATTGAATATTTACAAAAGACAAAAGGGAGGGGGGAGAAGCTGGCAATGTCTCCATAAAAATAGGCGATTAGAAAGACACAACACGCCCCGCAATTATTGATTGTGTAAAGTGTCTTTTTATCTTTGATCGGTGTTTAATCAGAGCCTCACTCATGCCTTTCTGAATGGTGACGGCGTTGGCAAGGGCGCGTGCTATGGAAACAGGGCTTTGTTGCAGTAATGTCTTAAAAGGGGCCATCAGGGGGGCGCTGATGTTCCCACCGGATACAAAGCGATGGTTACTACCACGCACGGCCATTTACTGCCACTAAAGTGTGGCCCTCAGCAGCTTGAGTGACAGGTGGCGCTGCCTGGGCTCTGCTATTACCTGCTAAGAGGGCCCTGTTCATAGCCAGCCTCTTACCTTCAGAAAACGCCCATCTTAGCCCCCCGCAGAGCTCTTCCAAGGGCGGGAATTCACTGATTCATATCGATACTTGTATATTTTATGAATTTGTTCAGACATCAATGCGCCGTCTGTGTTTGTGGTACTGACAAACATTTCTCATACATTGCGTTATTTCAACATTAACAAATTGACAGCACACTTGAAGCCCCGTGCATCAATATTTTGCGATTTGTAAATAAGTCGTAAAAAGGTTTGCAAATGCAAAAATAGCACTTCCATACATAAACTATAATGCATCGTTAATGTCCAGATAGAAACAGCAGAGCCATATTAGCGATTCCATGATCAGGATTAGTATGAAACATTCATAAACTGCCAATAGTCATGGAATCAGTTTTCAAGCTTTGCAAATTACCAGCAGGTGGAAGGAGGGGCAAAGTGTGAAAGGAGCTTCAGGAAGCAAACCTGCCTTTTTAGGGTCAGAGGGAGGATGACACATATCTGTGGATGTTCAGGACGCCGATAATAGTTGACCTCATAACTGGTGAGTTCCCTGTTTCAGATAGGAGCCCCACCCAGGTGAGACCATTCATACACGGGTGAAGGTTTCAGGTTCCCTGCATCTTTGGGCTTCTGGAAGTTACCTGGGACTGGTTAACACTGCAGGTGGGTGGCACCATGTGTTTTATCTAGATGTTTTCACAATTCACTCGATGCCATGTTATGAAAAGTAAATACATTAACTTCCTCAACGCAGCTCACCAATTGACCAATGTTTAGTTCGATGTTTTCAAGGTATCACAATTTCCTCAGGCGCTACAGACGTTTTGTACCACAATCTCAAACCTCAGCACCCACTGAATGTTACAGACCATGTGGCATGTCACCCTGGGAGTGCACATGTGTCCCACATGCTTAAACTCTGTGGCCGCTCTAATGTTTTGAGCAGCGTTGATTCTGGAGAGGGAATCATATTGGGTAAGAAATGTAAGATTTTTGTTTATATCAGAACAGCAATGTAATGTAAGTGAATAATAAATGTAATACAATATGGCTTTAGGCGACAGGTGATATCCCATTCATCCTTGGCTGCTGATGCCTTCTTTGAATGCTGTGTTATATTTTTGGGACTTGCTTACTCTCTTAATGGCTGCTGGGTGGCCTGGTGGATATCTGAGAAGACCCCTGAGCTTCGAGCACTAATCTCTGATGACCATATTCCTGTTCCAACCACTGATCTCAACCCACAGGCCATTCATAAGCATCTTTTACTGGAGATATAGATTTAAACCCATAACTGGAGAGGAACCGAGCTAATACCCAACGCGAGAAGATACAACACAGCACGCATGCGCATGCAGGCTGTAACTGAGCAGACTTTTGGGCCTACAATAATCAGATATACATGTCTACATAAGAGTGGCGGCGTTCTGCAATATTCCCCGGTGACATCTTGCAAAAAGATTGCTTGCACCTTAGCCTTATAGTCCGCAGCCGAGGGCTATGTCGATTGTTAAAGGCCCTGAACCTGAGTTATAGGCCTGAGCCACAAGCAAGGGCCTATAGCAAGGGTGAGGGTCTTTAACAGCAGGTATAGCCTGAGACATAAGGGCTATACGCTATTAGGTTAAAAAAGGCGTTATCCAGACAGGTAACGTCCCCCAGTTGCACAGCCCACCACCAGGTGAGGTAATTAATCCAATAAACCAAGATACATTTCTCCAGTGAGTTAAATTTTAATTTGACTTCATAGTCAAGGTTCCCAATTCATTTCAAAGGAAACATATCATCTGTAACGTAGATGGATGAAGAAATTCCGATCAAGCAAATTAGTGGGAACAGACCTAATGCATTTCGGGCTAAGACCTTCCTCAGGGGAATAGAATCGCTGTAAAAAGATAGACGAATCCGTCTGCGGATGTACCGCAGCGGTACAAGGAAACGCTGGGGGACGTTACCTGTCTGGATAACACCTTTTTGAACGTCTTTGTCTCACGCTGGGGATCAGCCAGCGATAGCCCGGCTTCACGCAGAACTTTTTAACTATTTAGTTTATGGACTATATTTTTTACAATAGGTGTGCATCTACCAAACACCTCTTCAATTTTCTATACGCTATTAGAGCATTCCACCTATTGAGGGCAGAATGTTCTAGATTGAAAAGGGAGAAACATGAAGACAATCAGTGGAATGCTGGAGCTCCGGGCTTATACCAGCCATTGTAAGCCCGGAGACACTTCATTGTCTTCAATGGCGCTCTCAACATTCCAATGTTCTAATACAGACTTAGGCCATTAAAGTGCCGCTCCAGTGGGCTCGTGCCTTTAACAAGGGAGCAGGCCTTTAATGGCCGGTAGATCCCACTATGGAGGATTCAAAGGCTATTAGAACATTGGAATGTGGAGCACTCCATTGAATACAATGGAGTGCTCCGAGCTTCTACGGGCCGGTAAAGGCCCGCAGAGCAACATTCCAATGTTGCTTTTGTTCACAGCTATTGCTGTGAACAAAGGCCTCTCGGAGCTCGAGGGGATTTAAGCCCCCTTCGGCCCCGAGAGGCCTTTGTTTTATTTGTTAGAACATTATGCCCTCTAGTGGCAGAATGTTCTAATAGCCTTATAGCCCTTCGTAGCTGGGCTATACCGGCTATTTAAGTCCCGCTCCCTTGTTCTTCGGCTCTGGCCTTTAACGCTGGAGCGGGCCTTTAATAGCCGGTATAGCCCGCTACGGCGGGCTATAAGGCTATATTAGAACATTCCGCCCCTAGAGGGCAGAATGTTCTAATTTGTCAAACAAAGGCCTCACGGACCCATCGGGATCCGTGCGGCCTTTGTTAAACATTGGAATGTTGCTGCTCCGGGCTTCTACCGGCCACTATAAGCCTCCAGCACTCCATTGTCTTCAATGGAGAGCTCAACATTCCAATGTTCTAAAAGACTTTATAACCTTCTACCACAAAAGGTCTTCCTGCTGATCTAGAAGAAGACAGTTCTGATGATGGTAAAAACTTTGCGCCACCCACGGGACATGATGGGGCCAGTGAAGATGAAGTAAGATGACGAGGGTCACACCTGACAAACATTACCTTTTAAAGTATGTTCATTGTTTTATTTTAAAGAACACACATGAGGACTGATTGGAATATTAACCCAAATGTTCTATTCTGTTTCTCCAGAGATGAAAGAATGAACATCTACATCTCTGTTAAAATGCAGGCTTACTCATTCTAAAGTTTGTAAAGAATTACAAAGTCTTAAATGAACACAAATTAAGTTTATTCCTTTTGCTACAGTGGACCTATCATTGAAGGAACCTCCTTCTGCCCCTGCACACTCTCCGCTTCTCCCTTGTGTGATATGTACTGGATGCAGTGGGTGCACGGATACAGTGCTGAGGGTTGATGCCCCCTCACTTCCTCATGAAGTGCGTGCTTGCTCTTGAGCAAGTGCCTGGAAAGCGTGAAGGGCTTCGAGTGCTGTTGTTACTTGTAAGGGCCTTTGGAAATGTTAGACCTACATTAAAACATTTCTTCTATATTCCTGTCGAGCGCATGACAGTGACGTTTTCCTTGATTCAAGTCGTCATCATGTCATGAAGCACACAATGAGGTGACACTCTCTGTTAGAGATTTAATCACTTTGATACTGAGTTGAAGCTCTGCTGAAAATAACAACACAAATCATCAATTTCACCTCCAGGCATCTGCACTGATTGGTTTTTATTTGAATATAAATACATGTACTTGATAATATCATACACTTACCTGGTGGTGGTTGAGAAGGCAATGAGGTATCTAATGTAGGGATGTCACGCAACGCTGTAGGCAAGGAGGTACCGTCCACCGCCAACTTCCTCTGGTGGCTCAGAGGGTGCTGGCTCAGGGGACGGTGGCTCAGAGGGTGGTGGCTCAGAGGGTGGTGGCTCAGGGGATGGTGGCTCAGAGGGTGGTGGTCCAGGGGGTGGTGGTCCAGGGGGTGGTGGCTCAGTGGATGGTGGCTCAGTGGGTGGTGGCTCAGACCGTGGTGGCTCAGAGGATGGTGGCTCAGGGGATGGTGGCTCTGGAGATGGTGGCTCAGAGGATGGTGACTCACGGGTGTAGGAGAGTAGGATCTGCCTCTTATGGTTACTCCCACTTTTTGCTGACGTATCACTGTTTTTGACTTAGAATGGGGTCCTGAATAGCAGGATCCCAGTCAGTCTATCTGCTTTCTCCTATAAATTGATTGCATGTACTTTAGGTACACTCCAGATTGGATTCTGGGGTACCCTTATCAGTCCCTAGTATATGGTACACCAGGTATCCAGGGCATAGGTACCCCAGAGGCCTCCCAGGGGCTGAAGCATGTATTGTGTCACCCCTGAGAGGCCATTCAAAATGACAACACAGGTATGCTACTGCAGCCTGTGTAAGGAGGTGCATGCACCCCTTACTTAGAAATAGGTTGTAGGAAGGTGGAATCTGACTGCATGGTTGCCCCCACTTTTTTCCTGGTGTTTTGCTGGTTTTCGACTTAGTTTGGCTGGGATCCTGCTATTCAGGACCCCAGCCTATCTGCATTCCCCTTTAAATTGATTGCATGTACTTTAGGTACACTCCAGATTGGATTCTGGGGTACCCTTATGAGTCCCTAGTATATGGTATACTATGTACCCAGGGCATAGGTACCCCAGAGGCCTCCCAGGGGCTGCAGCATGTATTATGCCACCCCTGAGAGGCCATCCAAAATGACACCACAGGTCTGCTACAGCAGCCTGTGTAAGGTGGTGTATGCACCCGTTACTGAGATATAGGTTCCCTATATCTCTCCATATCACTGCACATGTAAACCTATCAGTCACCCCTATGGCAGGCCTTAACAATCCTGAAGGCAGGGTGCTGGGTTTCATGTGAGAGGGTGCCCATGCATGAGCAGAGCCCCTCTGCAGCCTTCGGAACCACTATTCCGGGGTTGTCTGTGATGCAGCCAACCATATACTCTTAAGTGCATTATAACCTCGCGGTAAATGCTTACTTTAAAACGGCTGCATGGAAACATGTCGTGTTTGGTGTCAAACACCTTGGAATCATACCTCCACCCCAGTAACTGGGGTGGGAGGTATGATTCCACCCTACTAGAGGGAGAAACATGGCACCACCGGTACACCCGGTACCAGCTTAACAGAACCCTGGCATCACAAAATGGATGCTGCAGCCACAGACACGAGTCTGCCCTCCTGCTGCTGGACGAAACTCCGGCAGGGGAGGCCTGGACAATAGGTTTCCTGTCACAGGGAGGTGTGACCACCTCCCAGACAGGCTTTAGTGTATTGGGGCTGGTGGGTGCACTCCAAGAGTGCTTTGAAGTCTGCACTGGGGGCACATTTGGTGTCCCTGTGCATACTCCAGCTCAAACCGGTTGCAGGGGCTACTAGCCCCTGCTCTGGCACGAAACTGGACAAAGGAAATGGGTGTAGCCACCCCTCTTTCCTGACCCTCCCATAGGTGGGTCCCCAGAGTTTGTCCCACCCCTTCCTTGGGTATAAAGTAGGAACCCCTGACTACAGGACTTTAGATTTACCTGGACGAAACTCTGCTACAGAATCCCAGAACTTCAACTATCTACACGACGTTGGATGACCGAAGAATCTCCCTTGGAGTAAAGGAGTTACTCCCCTGCTTGGCAAAGACACATCTGTCCGGTTTGCATCTCCAAAGCTCCTGAGGACTCCGAAGAATTTTGCAACACAGGAGGTGGGTTCCCGTGGTCTCTGAGGTCGATCTGTGTGCTCAGCAAGTCTGAGGGCTGTATCCCTCGTGGAGACCGTGCAACCTGAACCCCTGGACACCGCGACCATTTGCAGAAGCATCAGCTTTGAGGCAACCTCTGAGGCTGAGCTTTGGGTTACTTGTAGCCTCGACCCGAGCAGCAATTCCACCAAAGATTGCCGGCCTACACTCCACGAGTGTTTCGTGAGCTGGCCCTCTGTGTTTTCTCTCAAGGTCCCTTCGCGATCCCTGGTCCGTCGACTGGTGGGTCCCTGTGAAGGCACCACTAAGATTAATTGGACTACACTGGTTGCTCCAGACGTGCCCTGACTCTCCATCGCTTGGGGAGTCCCCCGGACCTTGCTGGTCTGCACCAAAGCATCTTTACTCTTCCTGCGTGGGTTGCTGTTGCCAAGGCTTGTTGGGTTCAATCCGAGCACCGACACCCCAGCACTCGACATCCTTTATGGGACAGCTCGAATCCAGCTTCTGGTTGTCCTCGACATCTCCTGGACCCCGTGGCTGCAGAGTCAAGTTTCACCTCTTCGCACCTGAAGCACCCGACATCGGTGGGCATTTGATTGCTCCGCTCCTGGTCACTGGCTAGTGACCCAGACTCTTTCCCCTCTGCTTTTAGGTTCTTCACATCTCCGATCCAGGCTTGGATCATCCCGGACACTTTTCTTCTTCAAGGCAGCAGCACTTTGCAGCAGATCGCCATTGAAATCAACGACGATTCCCGACACCATTTGACACCTATGCACCCGGCTTCCCTGGGTGAGGTAACTCAAGTACTCCGGTGCTCCTATGGGTGTTGGCCCTAGAACCCCTTAAGTCTAAAGGGGTTTGCTCAAAGTCCTCTCCTAAGTGTCCTTTATCTTTAAAATTCCAACCGCGACTTTCCTCATAGAATCCTACGGCGCTCGCGGCTGTGTTCTCACACTGCACACGTCCCCCGTGGGTCTCCTGTGTCACTACCTTGGGTGGTTCCTTGGGGTCCCAGCGATTCTACGTGCTCTAGGCACTGTGTCTAGTCAAGTCGTGATTCTTATACCACTTTCTTAGTATAGGGGTGGTCTCCCCCTGGAGCCCACTGTGTATTGTGCTATTTACTGTCGTTTTAATACTGTGATATTGTGTATCTTGGACTCTAATCTCATAAAGAGATTAGTAGTGAGTGTTTAGAAATAAATACATATATTTTATATATACCTGGTGTGGTTCTCCTTTCATTTGGTCATTCAAGAGCTTATAATCTGGTAAACCAAGCTGCTTTACACTCCTTCAAGACTTAGCCTGAAGGCTGCTCTCCACAGCTTCCACTAGGATAGCTTTCTATAAGGTTGTCTTTAAACCTACCATCAATAAGGGTCGTTTGGACTGGTGCAAGGTGCCCACTATAACTAGTGGACAGCATATGCCAGGCCAACTTCTCACATTGGTGTGCAGCGGTTGGATTCAAGCTTGCTATTGCTTTACCAGATAATCTCTTTGAGTGACTAACTGAAAACCACTATAGGTACATAGGTTTATATAAATCAAGTCTAGAATACAGTAAGTTCTACTGAACTTAGAGTTGTGTGTCAAGGGCTTAGCACACCCTTTCTACAACTCAAGAGAGTTTAGTAGGCCCCACTAGAGTAGGTAGGTGCATACACCACACCACACTAGTCATGTCTTCAAGGGCAGAAGCCAGTGGGCCTCTCCCAACTAAGTATGACAATGTCTCATACCAAGAATTGAGGACTATGTGTGCCTCTAGGAAATTGAAGACAGGGAAAAGCCCAACCACACAACATCTCATACAGTTGTTGCTTGAAGATGACCTCAGAAAGACCCCAGGGTCTGATGAGGTTGGCAGAGTGGGTGGGACAGCAGAAGAGGAAAGGCCAGGTAGTGAACACTACTATGACCCAGACTCTGATGCTGGCCAGGAGGATCAAAATGATTCTAACCTGGAAAATCCAATATTTCCTGAAGGTGACGAAGGAGACCCCAGTGGGGTTCTCTTTACCCCACCTGGCAGGGTTAACAGTTTACCAATAAGATCTAGATCTCCTTCTGTGGAATCTAATCGTTCTGGTACATCTGTAGGAAGCTCTGTTTCTCATAGGACTTCTTCTCATAAAAGGGAGTCCTCTTATGAGAAGAAGTGCCAACTGCTTGAGTTTGAGAGAGCTAAGCTCAGAATCAAGAGAGAGCAATTGGCCTTAGGCAGGGAATCCCTGGAGCTTCAGAAAGCTTCTCAGAAGTTGGGGCTAGAGCCCCATGGTGGCAGCAACAGTGTCCCTAGGAGTAGAGAAGATACTCATCCCCATAGGAACCTGAACAAGATTGTCCCTCCCTACCAGAGTGGGGATGACATCCACAAATGGATAACTGCACTGGAGAGGGCCTGTAAAGTACAGAGGGTCCCTCAGGAGCAGTGGGCAGCAATCTTGTGGCTCTCCTTTGCAGACAAAGGTAGAGATAAGCTCCTCACTGTAAGAGAAGAGGATGCTGATAATTTCAAAGTCCTGAAGAGTGCTCTGATTGATGGGTTTGGCCTAACCACTGAACAATACAGGTTAAAGTTCAGAGATACCCAAAAGGCACAGACTCAGGACTGGGTTGACTTTGTAGATTGTGCTACTAAGGCTCTGGAAGGTTGGATACATGGCAGCAAGGTGCATGACTTTTTAGGATTGTACAATTTGATTATGAGGGATCAGATCCTTAATAATTGTCAAAACCAGCTTTTACACCAGTACCTGGTGGACTCTGATCTGACCTCTCCCCAAGAATTGGGAAAGAAGGCAGACAAATGGGTCAGAACCAGAGTAAAGCCAAAGAATCAGAGTGGTGGCCAGAAGAAAGATTCTTCCAAAAACCAAGAGAAAGGTGGGGATAAATCAAAAGACAAATCCCCTACAGGGCCCCAAAAGTCCTCTCCTGGGGGTGGGTCCCAAACTCCTTCCTCCCCTGAAAAGAAACCTTATTGCCATAACTGTAAGAAGCCTGGCCACTGGAAAAATGACCCCAGTTGCTCCAAGGCTGGCAATAAGGAACATGTTCCTCCCAGCAATACTACCACTCCTCCTGGTACTACAAGTAGTAATCCCCCAGGTGGTGATAATGCCCCCAAAAAGTTAGGTGGGTTGGTATGGGGAACTGAGGTGGACCCCAGCTTATCAAGGTCCTCCTCCCAGGCCTCCTTAGTCTGTGATGGTGGCATGGGATTTGCCACTTTTACTATGAGTCCCAATACTTTGGGCAAGTACAGACAGGAGCCCCTAATCAATGGTCAGAAAGCGTTGGCATTCAGGGACACAGGGGCTAGTGTCACCATGGTGTCAGGGAAACTAGTCCCCCCTCAACAGCTTTTACCTGAGTTCAAGTACCAGGTGACCAACATTGATGGTATCAGAACAGATCATCCCATGGCCATAGTCAATCTCAGCTGGGGAGGGGTCACTGGCCCAAAGAGAGTGGCAGTGTCCCCAAACTTGCCTGTAGATTGCCTGTTGGGCAATGATCTGGAGGTTTCAGCCTGGGCTGAAGTTGAATACCAGGCCCATTTAAAAATGTTGGGCCTCTCTGAGAAGGTTGGTGAGGCTGTTAGGGCATCAGCCCCATCCCAGGGAAAGTTTGAGGAAGTGGAGCCTGAAAGAATGGCCCACTCTACTCCCCAAGAGAGCAGAAGGGTTGAAGAAAAGTCTTCTTCCCCTCAGACTATAGGGAAGGGTCAGCTTCCTCAGGGAACTGATCCTACCCCTAGTGAAGGAACTGCCCCAGAGGTGGTCAGGCCTGGCCTAGCAACACCCCTGATGGCAGGGGACCCTTCTAAGGTGGTACCCAGTCTGGAGCAGGTAACCTGCCCCTCTCTACCCTCCCTCTGTCAGCCCAGGGCTGCAGAGGCCAGGGAGGTCAGTGGACCCCTAAAGGCTCCCTGTCCAGAGGAACCCCCTCATCCACAGATTAGGGGCACCAGTCTAGTAGCCCTAGCCAGGTGAAAATTCCTCAGCACACTGCGGGATCCCTCTTACCATTGTGTAGGGACCTCCCCCAGATGGACTCTGTTGGGCAAAGGCAAACCTGGGACCAAGTGGTTCCAAACCTACCATGTCCCTCCATTGTTCCAACCAAAGGGACACAACCCCCAGCTGTAGGCAGCCAGAGGTTGACCCTTAGGGCCAGATAAAACTCAGTCATGGAAAGAAAGGCCTCCATGGTGACCAGTGATCTGAGGAAGCTGAGGCCAACTTTATTAGGGCCTCACTTCTCCACTTAGACACCCCACCAGCCTTTTACTTTGCCAAAACACACTACAGGTAGTAATTCCAAATGGTGGAGATCATCCAATACCCTTGGGGTTAGGAATTGCTTAGTGGATCATAAGACAGGGGGTAACCATGCTAGTGCAGGTTCTTCCTTGTATGGCCACTTAGTCAATAAAGGCTCAACTGGGCAAGGTTAGCCTTATCTCCTTTCGTTTGGGGGGGGTTATGTAGGAAGGTGGAATCTGACTGCATGGTTGCCCCCACTTTTTTCCTGGTGTTTTGCTGGTTTTCGACTTAGTTTGACTGGGATCCTGCTATTCAGGACCCCAGCCTACCTGCTTTCCCCTTTAAATTGATTGCATGTACTTTAGGTACACTCCAGATTGGATTCTGGGGTACCCTTATGAGTCTCTAGTATATGGTATACTATGTACCCAGGGCATAGGTACCCCAGAGGCCTCCCAGGGGCTGCAGCATGTATTATGCCACCCCTGAGAGGCCATCCAAAATGACACAACAGGTCTGCTACAGCAGCCTGTGTAAGGTGGTGTATGCACCCGTTACTGAGATATAGGTTCCCTATATCTCTCCATATCACTGCACATGTAAACCTATCAGTCACCCCTATGGCAGGCCTTAACAATCCTGAAGGCAGGGTGCTGGGTTTCATGTGAGAGGGTGCCCATGCATAAGCAGATCCCCTCTGCAGCCTTCGGAATCACTATTCCGGGGTTGTCTGTGATGCAGCCAACCATATATTCTTAAGTGCATTATAACCTCGCGGTAAATGCTTACTTTAAAACGGCTGCATGGAAACATGTTGTGTTTGGTGTCAAACACCTTGGAATCATACCTCCACCCCAGTAACTGGGGTGGGAGGTATGATTCCACTCTACTAGAGGGAGAAACATGGCACCACCGGTACACCCGGTACCAGCTTAACAGAACCCTGGCATCACAAAATGGATGCTGCAGCCACAGACACGAGTCTGCCCTTCTGCTGCTGGACGAAACTCCGGCAGGGGAGGCCTGGACAATAGGTTTCCTGTCACAGGGAGGTGTGACCACCTCCCAGACAGGCTTTAGTGTATTGGGGCTGGGTGGGTGCACTCCAAGAGTGCTTTGAAGTCTGCACTGGGGGCACATTTGGTGTCCCTGTGCATAGTCCAGCTCAAACCGGTTGCAGGGGCTACCAGCCCCTGCTCTGGCGTGACACTGGAGAAAGGAAATGGGTGTAGCCACCCCTCTTTCCTGACCCTCCCATAGGTGGGTCCCCAGAGTTTGTCCCACCCCTTCCTTGGGTATAAAGTAGGAACCCCTGACTACAGGACTTTAGATTTACCTGGACGAAACTCTGCTACAGAATCCCAGAACTTCAACTATCTACACGACGTTGGATGACCGAAGAACCTCCCTTGGAGTAAAGGAGTTACTCCCCTGCTTGGCAGGCACCAAAGACGCATCTGTCTGGTTTGGATCTCCGAAGCTCCTGAGGACTCCGAAGAATGTTGCAACACAGGAGGTGGGTTCCTGTGGTCTCTGAGGTCAATCTGTGTGCTCAGCAAGTCTGAGGTCTGTATCCCTCGTGGAGACCGTGCAACCCGAACCCCTGGACACCGTGACCATTTGCAGAAGCATCAGCTTTGAGGCAACCTCTGAGGCTGAGCTTTGGGTTACTTGTAGCGCCGACCCGAGCAGCAATTCCACTGAATATTGCCGGCCTACACTCCACGAGTGTTTCATGAGCTGGCCCTCTGTGTTTTCTCTTGAGGTCCCTTTGTGATCCCTGGTCCGTCAACTGGTGGGTCCCTGTGAAGGCACCACTAAGATTAATTGGGCTACTCTGGTTGCTCTAGACGTGCCCTGACTCTCCATTGCTTGGGGGGTCCCCCGGACCTTGCTGGTCCGCACCAAAGCATCTTTACTCTTCCTGCATGGGTTGCTGTTGCCAAGGCTTGTTGGGTTCAATATGAGCACCGACATGCCAGCACTCGACATCCTTCATGGGACAGCTCGAATCCGGCTCCTGGTTGTCCTCGACATCTCCTTCACCTCGTGGCTGCTGAGTCAAGCTTCACCTCTTTGCACCTGAAGCACCCAACATCGGTGGGCATTTGATTGCTCCGCTCCTGGTCACTGGCTTGTGACCCAGACTCTGTCCCCTCTGCTTTCAGGTTCTTCACATCTTCAATCCAGGCTTGGATCATCCCGGACAATTTTCTTCTTCACGGCAGCAGCACTTTGCAGCAGATCGCCATTGAAATCAACGACGATTCCCGACACCATTTGACACCTATGCACCCGGCTTCCCTGGGTGAGGTAACTCGAGTACTCCGGTGCTCCTGTGGGTGTTGGCCCTAGAACCCCTTAAGTCTAAAGGGGTTTGCTCAAAGTCCTCTCCTAAGTGTCCTTTATCTTTAAAATTCCAACCGCGACTTTCCTCATAGAATCCTACGGCGCTCGCGGCTGTGTTCTCACACTGCACACGTCCCCCATGGGTCTCCTGTGTCACTACCTTGGGTGGTTCCTTGGGGTCCCAGCGATTCTACGTGCTCTAGGCACTGTGTCTAGTCAAGTCGTGGTTCTTATACCACTTTCTTAGTATATGGTTTGGTCTCCCCTGGAGCCCACTGTGTATTGTGCTATTTACTGTTGTTTTAATACTGTGATATTGTGTATCTTGGACTCTAATCTCATAAAGAGATTAGTAGTGAGTGTTTAGAAATAAATACATATATTTTATATATACCTGGTGTGGTTCTCCTTTCATTTGGCCATTCAAGAGGTTATAATCTGGTAAACCAAGCTGCTTTACACTCCTTCAAGACTTAGCCTGAAGGCTGCTCTCCACAGCTACCACTAGGATAGCTTTCAATAAAGGTTGTCCTTAAACCTATCATCAATAAGGGTCATTTGGACTGGTGCAAGGTGCCCACTATAACTAGTGGACAGTATATGCCAGCCCAACTTCTCACATAGGTTACCTATATCTATTCTAAATCACTGCACATATAAACCTATCAGTCACCCCTAAGGCAGGCCTTATCAATCTGAAGGCAGGGTGCTGGGTTTTGTGTGAGAGGGTGCCCCTGCATGAGCAGAGCCCCCCTGCAGCCTTCGGAACCTATTCTCTGGGGTTGTCTGTGATGCAGCCAACCATATATATTTAAGTGCATTATAACCTCGCGGTAAATGCTAACTTTAAAACGGCTGCTTAGAAACATGTAGTGTTTGGTGTCAAACACCTTGGAATCATACCTCCACACCAGTAACTGGTGTGGGAGGTATGATTCCTCCCTTGTAGAACCACTACTATGGGTCACCGGTCTACCCGGTACCAGCTTTCTTGACCTGGGCAGCACAAAATGGATGCTGCCAGCCACAGACACGAGTCTGCCCTCCTGCTGATGAGCCAAGCTCGAGTAGAGGAAGGCCTGACAATAGGTTTCCTGTCACAGGGAGGTGTGACCACCTACCAGACAGGCTTTAGTGTATTGGGGCTGGGTGGGTGCACTCTTAGAGTGCCAGAAAGTCTGCACTGGGGGCAAATTTGGTGTCCCCATGCATAGTCCGGCTCAAACCAGTTGCAGGAGCCATTTGCTCCTGCTCTGGCGCGAAACTGGACAAAGGACATGGGTGTAACCACCCCTCTGTCCTGACCCTCCCCTAGGAGGGACCCCAGAGTTAGTCCAACCCCTTCCCTGGGTATAAAGGGGGAAACCTGACTACAGGACTTTGGATTTTACCTGGACTAAACTCTGCAAGCAGAAACCAAGTACTTCGACGGTCTACACTTCGCTGGACGACAGAAGAATCTCCCTTGGAGTAAAGGAGTTACTCCCCTGCAGCAGCAGGCACCTAGACGCATCTGACAGGTTTGCATCTCCCAAGCTCCTGAGGACTCCGAAGATTTATGCAACACAGGAGGTGGGTTTCCAAGCATCCCTGAGGTCGATCTACTCTCTCAGCAACTCTGAGACCAGTATCCCTCGTGGGGACCGTGCAACCCGAACCCCTGTGCACAGTGTACTTTTGCAGCAGCATATGCTTTTTGGTGATCCCTGAGGCTGTGCTTTGGATTACGTGTATTCCCAACCCTGAGCAGCATTTCCACTGAAGATCTCCGGCCTCCACTCCACGAGTGCTCTGTGGGCTGGTGCTTTGTGATTCCGCTAGAGGTCCCTTCGCGATCCCTGGTCCGTTGACCTGTGGGTCCTAGCGAGGGTCACTTTGATTTTCCTTGGGCTTCCCTGGTTGACCAGATGTGCCCTGACTCCCCATAGCTCGGAGAGTCTCCTGGACCTTGCTGGTCCACACCGTAACCTTGTTCCTCTGCCCGCGTGAGTTGCCTTTGCCAAGGCTTGTTGGTGTTCAATCTGGACACTGACCCCTCAGCACTCGACATTCTTTGTGAGACAGCTCACCTCTGGACTTTGGTCATCTTCGACATCTCCTGGTCCCCGTGGCTGCAGAGTCAAGCATCCTATCTTCACACCTGAAGCACCCAACATCGGTGGGCATTCGTCTATTGAGCCCCTGGTCACCCTGAAGTGACCCAGACTCTGTCCCCTCTGCTTTCAGGTTCTTCTCACCTCGGATCCAGGCTTGGATTCCATCGGACACTTTTCATCTTCCCGGCAGCAGCACTTCTTCGCATCACGCCATTGAAAACGATGAGGGTTTCCGACACCACTTGACCCCCTATGCACCCGGCTCCTCTGTGATAGGTAACACGGGTACCTCAGTACTCACAAGGGTACTGGCCTTAGAACCTTCTATGTTCCAAAGGGTTTGCTTGAAATCCTCTCCGAAGTGTCCTTAAACTGTAATTTTCCAACCGCGACTTTCCCATAGAGTTGTACGGAGCTCGCGCCTGTGTTCCCACACTGCACCCGTCCTCCGTGGGCTCCCTCTGTCACTCCTTTGGGTGGTTCCTTGGGGTCCCAGCGATTCTACGTGCTCTAGGCACTGTGTGTAGTGAAGTCGTTGTTGTTATACCATTTTTTTAGTATATGGTTCGGTCTCCCCCTGGAGCCCGCTGTGTATTGTGCTATTTACTTCTTCACAAAAAAGTACTCTACACTCTTATGACCAAAGTTCACGACTTCCTCAGGGTGACCCTGGTTAGTATGAGGTGGGACGGATCTTCTAGACGTTATGAGCTAAACTCCACTAGAGAGTGGGGAAGGACACACATCCTCATGTTTATATTACCCTCACACACCCTAGTGGTGTCATGCTTCATCATCGGGTCACCCTGACGCCTAAAAGTCAGGGTGGGCTCGACCGTATTCCAGGGAGCTCTTAGATAGATATGGCCAGGGGGAGTTAAAGATTAAAAATCCGCCTTCAGACCCCAGTTTCCCTTTATTCGTGGATCTGGCTGGGATATTAAAAAACAATTATTGGGGGTCAACCAGGAGATTTATGGTCCTATGACCCTAGTGCCAACATGTTTCAGTCCTATCTTGGCCAAATTGGTCCTGGACTTTCTTCAGGGCTTGGAATACAGTCCTTCCTGGGTAGTGCGGGAAAGGGGAAGTCCCTACCCTATTTTTATTTTAGGGCAGATAGCTGCTCCTAAACCGAGTGGTAACAGATAATTTATCTTAGATTTATTCACACTCCATCCCTCCTTGGGAGAGTCAACGTGTCTCAGGGGACTCCGAAAATGGGGTAGCCCTTTAGTCAAACAACCATCAAGGGTCCTGCCCCGCGACGTTACCTATTAGGTCCCGTGTCCCCGGGCTTGTGCTATTTACTGCCGTTCTATTGATTAAGTATTGTGTGCTTTATGTTCTAATCTCACATAGAGATTAGTAGAGAGTGTTTAGTAATAAATACATATTTTTTATATAACACTTGTGTGGTTCTCTTTTCATTTGGTCACTCAGGAGGTTCTGTTCTGGTAAAACAAGCTGCTTTACATTCCTTCAAGATTAAGCCTGAAGGCTGCTCTCCACAGCTACCACTAGGATAGCTTTCTAAAGGTTATCTTTGACCTAATCATCAATAAGGGTCGTTTGGACTGGTGCAAGGTGCCCACTTTAATTAGTGGACAGCATATACCAGGCCAACTTCTCACAACGGGATGGTGGCTCAGAGGACGGTGGCTCAGGGGATGGTGACTCAGAGGATGGTGGCTCAGAGGGTGATGGCTCAGGGGATGGTGGCTCAGAGGGTGGTGGCTCAGGGGGTGGTGGCTCAGTGAATGGTGGCTCAGAGGATGGTGGCTCAGGGAAGGGTGACTCAGGGGATGGTGGCTCAGAAGATGGTGGCTCCGAGGGTGGTGACTCAGGGGGTGGTGGCTTAGAGTATGGTGGCTTAGAGTATGGTGGCTCACCGAATGGTGGCTCAGAGGATGGTGGCTCAGAGGATGGTGGCTCAGAAGATGGTGGCTCAGAAGATGGTGGCTCAGGGGATGGTGGCTCAGAGGATGGTGGCTCAGGGAATGGTGGCTTAGAGAATGGTGGCTCAGGGAATCAATCACTCAATCGGTGGTTTTTGTACAGCGCAACTTGTCACCCCGGGGGGGCGCTGGGTATCTGTCACCTTTGGTCAAAGAACCAAGTCTTGAGCTTTTTCCTGAAGTCTTCAAGCGATGGGGAGGTGCGTAGGTGGAGCAGGAGGTTGTTCCAGGACTTGGCGGCGAGGTAGGAGAAGGAACGCCCTCTGCAGTGGCTCTGACGGATGCGGGGAATGTGTGCCAGGGTGAGGGAGGAGAACAGAGCTCTCTGGTTGGTCGGTGGAGCATCCTGCAGTGGTTGATGTAGGTGGGTCCGCAATTGTGGAGGGGCTTGTAGGCGTGTGTGAGGTCTTTGAGAAGGCATCTTTCTTGGACGATGGTGGATGGTGGCTCAGAGGATGGTGCTCCTCCTCCGTGGCACTTGCATTCTTTCTTCTACTTGCTAGTTTTTGTTTGGTTCTTGAGAGGAGGTCACTCCACCTCTTCCTTATTTCATCTATGCTGCTCCAAGTCTCCCCAACACCATTCACTATTTCCTGAATTCTCACCATGTTCCCCTTTTTGTGGACTCAGGAATGGACAGTGATGACTTCCCAAAAATCTGATCATGATCAGCAACACTAAACTTCTAATTCCTGGTCCCTAAACCTTTGTTTGATATCATAGTCAGTGGGAACCTTGTTAGAACTGCACATTGTCTTTGACAATTATTTTGAACTACCTATCAAAGAATGCGAGAGAATCAGACAAATGTCTACATGTGGAACAATTGACCTTGCCTGCATCAAAAATTTGACACCTATACCCGTGCATCGTAATCAATTCGGGTCATCAACATCGAACAAGATTAACTTGGAGATGTTAACTCGTCAAAACACTGCTGATGCTTCAGTGAACACTGAATTTCCAATTATTGCAAGTGGAATGATTGTCAATGAGGAGTTGGTGCCTGCAGAGATATATTCAAAAGGTACGGGACATATGGTTCAAGAACTTAACAACAAATTGGAGGAAGTTGACCTTCGTGTTGTGCCACATGTTGAGTCGGCTGTTCGAAATGGTTCCAATAGTCATTGTTCTGTCAAATGATACAGATGTTATTATTGTTCTACTTAGATTTGTTGCAATGTTCATAAGTCAAGGTTTGTCTGACGTGTGGATAAATTATGGAACAGACAAGAAAAGACTCCTAATCCGGCTTCATATTCTGTACGAGAAACTTGACCCAGTGATGCCCAGTGTTCTTATCAAGGCACATATTCCTACGGGTGATGACACTATGAGCAAAATTGGAACAAAGCTTGGAGTTTTAACTGCTGAACCTGTGAAGTTTCTAAAAGGATGTGCTGAGACAGAAGAAGAATGTGACTTTAAAGACGTAGAAAAATACATTGTACGTGAGTGGAAAACGAGTTCTGACTGTCACACCTTGGATGATCTTCGGTACAGTGAGCTCAAGAGATCAGTCCTCATAAGTGACCTTCCACCGACGTCATATTCTGTGCGTGGACACATTAAAAGAATGTTCTACTTGATCAGAAAAAGTGTAAATGTTTTGGATCATGCATATGTAGAGAAAGATCCGTGTGAATTTGTTTGGGAAGATATTGATTGGGTTCTAAAACCTCCAATATTTCAGAAGCCTCTACCCACAGACTTTACACGTACATGCACTTGCAAAACCTGTGCTACAAACAGATGTCCCTGTCGATAACATTCTGCAAATGTACCACGAGTCATTGCCAAAACAAATAAATAAACTGATCTAGGAAAATGTGTCTAAAACAGGAACAATAAACATTATTATTTTTTTCATATTCAGATCATAAACATTGTTTGATGTATACATAAAAGGATTAAAAACCATTATTATTTGTTTCATTTTTATATATGTCTCTTCTTCATCTTTTATAGCACCCATTTTACAAAATGGCGGAAGGGTTGCTCTGAGGAGTTATTTTCTCTCTATAAGACTCCTTGGCCCCCAAAACCTATGTTTTGAAACCAAAATGAAGTATATAGGTCTCATGGTTCCTGAAATATTACATCTTTCCTGCAACACATTTGCCATTTAAAAAAATGTCATCCAGAAAAATTAGGCCCAGATCAGCAAAGTCTACCCAAGCTAAATTACTTCTCTAATGATCTAAAAACACAAATCAAAAATGAAAATCTCTGGACAACAATTTTTTTACAGAGGTATATCAAGGGCCCGGGATAGTCAGAAATGTGTTCTGATTTGTTGTGTTCAGAACTAGTTGAAAACCTCAGCAGTTTACTCTGTCTGTGGCTCCTTCCAGAACTCTTGTTCCTTTTATGTGTACATTGTTGCTTATCGCTTCTTTTACATTTACATTTCTTGTTTTGGTAACTTAGTATTATGGGTACGGGATTTTGTTGTGTTTTGCTCATGCTAGATTTGTTCATCATAAGAGCAGGTAATAATTAATAAAGGGGCCAGGACTATGATGTTTGCGGGATCGATACGTTAAGAGAGAAATTGCACAACCTGAAAAGGCTTCTTGTAATTTTGATTTACAAAACATTCAGGGACATATTTATGACCAGGTTTGTGTCGCTCAGCGACACAAACCGTAAGTCATATTTTTTAAGCCAAGCAAAGCCACTTTGTGTGGCTCCAAAAATATGGAGCAATGCAACGCAGATCAAATGTGGCGTAACGGCCAGAGTTGCCGACTTTTGAGCTGTGGAACCAGGTTTGAGTCTCGGGATCAGCTCAACATCCTGTGAATCACTAAGGGGCATATTATCAAGCGGCAGCGATAATTATCGCTGGCCGCTCTTAGCGAGATTTTTTTTATCGCCGGCTATCACTGGCAATTATCGCCATGCTATCGCTGTATTAACAACGCATAGCGCAATGGCGATAATTTCCCAGTGATAGCGGTGTTTTCCATGGAACATCGCTGGTTTTCCAGCGATGTTCCATGGAAAACGGCGAATACCTTGCTGATACGACCCTGTGGTCGTATCAGCATAATCCACCCCCATTGTTAGGTATAGGTAAGTCTGCATTTTTGCAGACGTTAGTTTTTGGCGAAAACCGCGGTTTTCGCCAAAAACTAACATCTGCAAAAATGCGTGGGACTCCTTGTTAATATCGCGATGTACATTTCGCGATATTTAACAAGGTAGTCCGTCAGGGGTACGCCCAGTGACGCCCACTTTGCATCTCATTAGAGATGCAAAGTTAGGCGTGCTGGAAATGGGCGCTAAGTCAAGGAAACACGCGCTAGCGTGTCCTTGATGATATTGCGATAAAATGATCGCCGCTTTTCGCCCAAAAACGGACGCTAAAGCGGCGATAATTTTATCGCGGCCCCTTGATCTCTCCGTGCTTACCAAAAAGGAATGTGTCCTTGTGTAATTTAACTGTTGCTCATGTAAAGCACTCCAATGCCTTCGGTTCGAGTTTGCGCTATATAAAACTGCAACAACAACAAAATCCCTGCGTTGCGTTACCCTACCCCACGCAACTCCTATGGTTTTTGATACACTCCCAGATGGTGGCTCAGAAGATGGTGGCTCAGAAGATGGTGGCTCAGGGGATGGTGGCTCAGAGGATGGTGGCTCAGGGAATGGTGGCTTAGAGAATGGTGGCTCAGGGAATCAATCACTCAATCGGTGGTTTTTGTACAGCGCAACTTGTCACCCCGGGGGGGCGCTGGGTATCTGTCACCTTTGGTCAAAGAACCAAGTCTTGAGCTTTTTCCTGAAGTCTTCAAGCGATGGGGAGGTGCCTAGGTGGAGCAGGAGGTTGTTCCAGGACTTGGCGGCGAGGTAGGAGAAGGAACGCCCTCTGCAGTGGCTCTGACGGATGCGGGGAATGTGTGCCAGGGTGAGGGAGGAGACCAGAGCTCTCTGGTTGGTCGGTGGAGCATCCTGCAGTGGTTGATGTAGGTGGGTCCGCAATTGTGGAGGGGCTTGTAGGCGTGTGTGAGGTCTTTGAGAAGGCATCTTTCTTGGACGATGGTGGATGGTGGCTCAGAGGATGGTGCTCCTCCTCCGTGGCACTTGCATTCTTTCTTCTACTTGCTAGTTTTTGTTTGGTTCTTGAGAGGAGGCCACTCCACCTCTTCCTTATTTCATCTATGCTGCTCCAAGTCTCCCCAACACCATTCACTATTTCCTGAATTCTCACCATGTTCCCCTTTTGTGGACTCAGGAATGGACAGTGATGACTTCTCAAAAATCTGATCATGATCAGCAACACTAAACTTCTAATTCCTGGTCCCTAAACCTTTGTTTGATATCATAGTCAGTGGGAACCTTGTTAGAACTGCACATTGTCTTTGACAATTATTTTGAACTACCTATCAAAGAATGCGAGAGAATCAGACAAATGTCTACATGTGGAACAATTGACCTTGCCTGCATCAAAAATTTGACACCTATACCCGTGCATCGTAATCAATTCGGGTCATCAACATCGAACAAGATTAACTTGGAGATGTTAACTCGCCAAAACACTGCTGATGCTTCAGTGAACACTGAATTTCCAATTATTGCAAGTGGAATGATTGTCAATGAGGAGTTGGTGCCTGCAGAGATATATTCAAAAGGTACGGGACATATGGTTCAAGAACTTAACAACAAATTGGAGGAAGTTGACCTTCGTGTTGTGCCACATGTTGAGTCGGCTGTTCGAAATGGTTCCAATAGTCATTGTTCTGTCAAATGATACAGATGTTATTATTGTTCTACTTAGATTTGTTGCAATGTTCATAAGTCAAGGTTTGTCTGACGTGTGGATAAATTATGGAACAGACAAGAAAAGACTCTAATCCGGCTTCATATTCTGTATGAGAAACTTGACCCAGTGATGCCCAGTGTTCTTATCAAGGCACATATTCCTACGGGTGATGACACTATGAGCAAAATTGGAACAAAGCTTGGAGTTTTAACTGCTGAACCTGTGAAGTTTCTAAAAGGATGTGCTGAGACAGAAGAAGAATGTGACTTTAAAGACGTAGAAAAATACATTGTACGTGAGTGGAAAACGAGTTCTGACTGTCACACCTTGGATGATCTTCGGTACAGTGAGCTCAAGAGATCAGTCCTCATAAGTGACCTTCCACCGACGTCATATTCTGTGCGTGGACACATTAAAAGAATGTTCTACTTGATCAGAAAAAGTGTAAATGTTTTGGATCATGCATATGTAGAGAAAGATCCGTGTGAATTTGTTTGGGAAGATATTGATTGGGTTCTAAAACCTCCAATATTTCAGAAGCCTCTACCCACAGACTTTACACGTACATGCACTTGCAAAACCTGTGCTACAAACAGATGTCCCTGTCGATAACATTCTGCAAATGTACCACGAGTCATTGCCAAAACAAATAAATAAACTGATCTAGGAAAATGTGTCTAAAACAGGAACAATAAACATTATTATTTTTTTCATATTCAGATCATAAACATTGTTTGATGTATACATAAAAGGATTAAAAACCATTATTATTTGTTTCATTTTTATATATGTCTCTTCTTCATCTTTTATAGCACCCATTTTACAAAATGGCGGAAGGGTTGCTCTGAGGAGTTATTTTCTCTCTATAAGACTCCTTGGCCCCCAAAACCTATGTTTTGAAACCAAAATGAAGTATATAGGTCTCATGGTTCCTGAAATATTACATCTTTTCCTGCAACACATTTGCCATTTAAAAAAATGTCATCCAGAAAAATTAGGCCCAGATCAGCAAAGTCTACCCAAGCTAAATTACTTCTCTAATGATCTAAAAACACAAATCAAAAATGAAAATCTCTGGACAACAATTTTTTTACAGAGGTATATCAAGGGCCCGGGATAGTCAGAAATGTGTTCTGATTCGTTGTGTTCAGAACTAGTTGAAAACCTCAGCAGTTTACTCTGTCTGTGGCTCCTTCCAGAACTCTTGTTCCTTTTATGTGTACATTGTTGCTTATCGCTTCTTTTACATTTACATTTCTTGTTTTGGTAACTTAGTATTATGGGTACGGGATTTTGTTGTGTTTTGCTCATGCTAGATTTGTTCATCATAAGAGCAGGTAATAATTAATAAAGGGGCCAGGACTATGATGTTTGCGGGATCGATACGTTAAGAGAGAAATTGCACAACCTGAAAAGGCTTCTTGTAATTTTGATTTACAAAACATTCAGGGACATATTTATGACCAGGTTTGTGTCGCTCAGCGACACAAACCGTAAGTCATATTTTTTAAGCCAAGCAAAGCCACTTTGTGTGGCTCCAAAAATATGGAGCAATGCAACGCAGATCAAATGTGGCGTAACGGCCAGAGTTGCCGACTTTTGAGCTGTGGAACCAGGTTTGAGTCTCGGGATCAGCTCAACATCCTGTGAATCACTAAGGGGCATATTATCAAGCGGCAGCGATAATTATCGCTGGCCGCTCTTAGCGAGATTTTTTATCGCCGGTTATCACTGGCAATTATCGCCATGCTATCGCTGTATTAACAACGCATAGCGCAATGGCGATAATTTCCCAGTGATAGCGGTGTTTTCCATGGAACATCGCTGGTTTTCCAGCGATGTTCCATGGAAAACGGCGAATACCTTGCTGATACGACCCTGTGGTCGTATCAGCATAATCCACCCCCATTGTTAGGTATAGGTAAGTCTGCATTTTTGCAGACGTTAGTTTTAGCGAAAACCGCGGTTTTCGCCAAAAACTAACATCTGCAAAATGCGTGGGACTCCTTGTTAATATCGCGATGTACATTTTGCGATATTTAACAAGGTAGTCCGTCAGGGGTACGCCCAGTGACGCCCACTTTGCATCTCATTAGAGATGCAAAGTTAGGCGTGCTGGAAATGGGCGCTAAGTCAAGGAAACACGCGCTAGCGTGTCCTTGATGATATTGCGATAAAATGATCGCCGCTTTTCGCCCAAAACGGACGCTAAAGCGGCGATAATTTTATCGCGGCCCCTTGATCTCTCCGTGCTTACCAAAAAGGAATGTGTCCTTGTGTAATTTAACTGTTGCTCATGTAAAGCACTCCAATGCCTTCGGTTCGAGTTTGCGCTATATAAAACTGCAACAACAACAAAATCCCTGCGTTGCGTTACCCTACCCCACGCAACTCCTATGGTTTTTGATACACTCCCAGATTTACAAGACCTTGGAAACCTGTAAATGTGCCAAAAAGATATGTCTCCCCAGGGGAGGCATAACGAGGAGAAATATCTTTATTTCTCCTCATTTTGGGCTCTTTCTATGAGTGCTGCATCTTGCAGCACACATACAAAGAGGAAAAAGCCTCTCAGGATTGTTTTTGTGCAGGAAGGTGACCCTCCCTGCATAAAATCAATCCCACATGCAACGCAGCCCCCTTGCACCATGGTGCAAGGGTGCCTGCTTTGGTGCTAAGCTGCTGAAACAGCACCAGTGCAGGGGCAAAAGGACGAAATGCGCCGTATTGGATAAATACAGCGCATTCCTGCCCTTTCCCTGTGATGCAGGGCAGCGCAGCAAGTTGACTTGCTGCGTTGCCCTGTGCCACTAAACTCATAAAAATAGTAAGGCTGGGGGGTGAACTCCGCTCTGCCAGCAGAGTTTGTGGACTTTTGCCAACTCTGTGCTACGCTGGGAGCACGGAGATCAGCAAACAAGTCTGACTTCGCCGCATAGCAGAGTTTGCGTTTGCCCCTGCCGACCACCCCTACCTGTCAGGGGCTTGCCGTATATCGCACGAATAATGGGAGATTTACGAGCTTAAACAACGGGCAGCCAAGTTATACCGAGCAAACGGGTCCCACAGCACCTGGAGGAGGTGCTGAACGCTGTGTACTACCAGCGTCCACCGGACGTGTATAGCCTGGTGAGTGGGTGGAGCAGAGGGAGGAAGGTGAGGACGGATAGGGAAAGAAATTGGGCGGTGGTGTCAGCCAAAGTGGATGCAAAGTGGGTGTAGAGATGGGGTGGGAGGAAAAGAAGCTTCAATAGCGGGATCCAGACAGAAACAAACATCAAATCCCCACATGCAGCTGGAATGACTGACGTCATCCCAGGCTGCTAAGGGACACTGGCTGTGGCAGAGATTTCAGGGGAGACTACCAACCCCAGTTGTCCTTGCAGGGTATTTTGTGCCAGTTCTGCCAGAGAGAAGGCAGGAGCATCGGGCTGCACGCAGTGGCTGAGCCCTGCAGCTGTCAGTCAGTGACGGACCATCTAAGTGCCATGCTGCTTGCACAGCTGGCCCCAGGTGCTCGCAAGCCTCAGGAGCCCCTCTTCCGGCATGCGGACAGATCAGCCCCCAGCACACGGACAGGCGGAGCCCACAAGGAGATGTGATGTGGTTCCAAGACTGGGTGTGACACTGGGGCCCGGGAGAGGTAGATGGGATGGGGCAGGAGTGAGTGTCCCTGTGGGCGGGTAATGTCAAAGGCGGGTGAATGTTAGGGTTATGATGAATGTGGGTTCCTCAAGGTGGCAGGCCTGCCTCGCTCCAGGGTCACGAGGGCACTAGCGGGAACAGCCCCTCGGAAACAAACAGGGGTTCAAGGAGGACAAAAGAGGTGAAGACCAGACATTATAGTGAACGCAAGCACCGCATCCCACCTCTTCCCATTACGTTGCCCAATCTTTCTTTTCAAGCAGTGTATCTACTGCCCTCAAAGCCTCCCCCTCCTTCTCCATAGCTATCTTCACCCCCTCACCCTCTCCAATTTAAGCCTTTCCCTTCAGTGATCTGTCCTTGGCGGCCTCAGTTGCTCTCTCACCCCAAAGCTCATTTAAGGAAACGTTCACACTGCATGTGACTAGGGCGAAGTGGAATTCCACAGGGTTTTTATGCAACTCCACGGAATTTCTACGTAATGCAACTCCGCTCACCCCTAAAAAATATGCCCCTCAGTTTCTAACTGGAAGTGGGAGGATCCTACAGGCACTTGAACAATTCTCCCAGTGACTTTATGTCCCTTCCAGGAGCACGGCAAGGTATGTTAAGGACGTCATCTTGAAGTGGAGTTCTTTGAGAGGGGCATCAAATTCACATGTGTCAATACCAGGGTTTAATAGCAGAAAACTGTCTGTCTATGACCAACATGGTGGCAGCCAGAGCACCACCTTCAAGGGAGGGAGAACATATGAACTGAGGCACAAGGCAGTGGGCGTGCCAGCCTACTGAATGTATAGTGTATCGCAAAAGAGAGGCGTGGCAATCGAAGATGGTGGGGATCTTCATGAAAGAGGCACACGCAGGTTCTTGAATTTGAGGTTGCATGAAGATGGGGTTTATAGATAGTTGACGTGCTTGCTGCAAGGCGTCCATGTTCCACTGCATGCAATAAGGTTTCTTTGCCAGGTTGTACAGTGCTACATTTGCATAGAAGCACATACCTGAAAAGGCATGCTCTAGTCTATGCTGCTAGATGCTTTTTTTGCCATAGTGCGTACACCATTTCCATACTTTGTTTCACACAAAAGAACAAGGATGCCTTTACAACTTAGAGTGCCTGCTTGGGTCATAGAAACCCTCAGAGGAGCCCCCATTGTGTAGGGAATTCCGGCAAGGGGACCATAGTATTTTAACCACCTTATTCAAAAAAGGTCCCTCACCTAGGATTCAGGTAACTATCAGATAATCATCTCACCTGAGTGGATCAAACCACTGGCTGGTCACTGGTGGCGCTCGGGCTGATCTAAGCATGGTTACCTGAGATCATCACAGGTAAGGGTGCTGCTGCAACCCTTGCTGAATAACAAACCATACAGACAAAGCCTGGCATACAACTATTCGCCCCTTCGAATCAACATATGGGTCTTTCAGAGGGAAATAACATCCAATGAGAACTATGGGCCCAATTAGGATGGCGGTGGGACCGCCACTGACAGCCCGTCGGTGGCAGTCCCATCGCCATCGGACCCATCACATCCGCCCACCATATTTCAATAGCGGGCAGGTGTGTGGCAGTCGGAAAGACCGACCGCCACGCATCAGATGGGCTCCTTGAGCCCGCCGGTGCGGCGGAGGGCTCATAGTCCCTACAATGGTGGCGGTGCCTACAAGGCACCGCCGTAGGATTGCCATGTCCCTTTCAGCCCGCCTGTTCATGGCGGTTAACCCGCCATGAACAGGCAGGTGGAAAGAGACTTTGGGGGCCCGTAGCGGGCCCCCCTTCCCACCTTGACCTAAGCTGTGGGCACTGGGGGGCACTTGTGGTACCCCCCTACATTTCCCTGCACCATGTGGCAGACGCCCCAAAATATTAGAGAAATATTTTTTTTTCAAAACCCTTTTATTTCTCTTCTCCTGTTCATCAGTGAGTCTAACTCTTTCTATTTTCCAAAGCTAACAGTCATGCTTCTCCTGCAGAACCTCCACCCAGTTTGAGATTCTCTTCTCTTACACACTTGTTCCCGAGTATTAGGGTTTCATAAAGCTTCCTCTGTGCCATATTCTGTCAGTGCTGAAATCTTCATTCGGGACAATTTTACCAATCTTCCTCCTAACACTCTTTCTACAAACTATTTAACCTATTTTCATGTTATTTTCCGACATGAAGTGGGTTTGTAGTGATACTGACTCAGTATTTTTCAGCTGCTGTCCTCAGTCGCCCCTGGCTTGTTGTCTTTCCCGCCTCATTCCTTGTGACATGGGCCCTTTTCAGCCCCATCCGAATCCACCGACTCCTCACTTTGTTGCTTTCTTTTAGTAAAAAAAGAAACGATTTTAGAGAACATCTTTCACAAAAAGCCTTTAAAGAGATAAGTAGCAACGTTTTATCCTCAGATTCTCAATTCATTCGAGGAAGTTCAGATATCTTGTTTCTAGGACTTTCAGTGTCCTCTTCAGACAACACTACTCCTTGTCATAGCATAAAAAGTTACCGTGGAGACACCGAGAGGATGGTGCTACCTGGAGTGACACCTGTATCCCTCCGATGCCCTACCCTGGAGGGATTGTGCCTTCTGCTGCCCAAGGGCAAGTGGGGGATATGCCCCGACCTGAAGTGGGGCTTTCTTTTGGGTATGAGAGAACACCAAAAATGCGAATCAGTTATGATGGTGACAGGCAACAAGGAAGGATCAAACGTGGATGGGAGGCTGCTTGCAATAAGTCTAACCACTGGCAATCGTTCGCGGTAGCATCCAACCCATCGCTGTTTCGCCCTTCATGCCACATCCCAACCCGTTGTTCTTCTGCCCACCATGCCACATCCCAACCCGTTGTTCTTCTGCCCACCATGCCACATCCCAACCCATCGTTCTTCTGCCCACCATGCCACATCCCAACTTATCGCTGTTTCGCCCTCCATGCCACAGCCCAACCCGTCGTTCTTCTGCCCACCATGCCACATCCCAACACGTCGTTCTTCTGCCCACCATGCCACATCCCAACCCGTCGTTCGTCTGCCCACCATGCCACATCCCAACCCGTCGTTCTTCTGCCCACCATGCCACATCCCAACCCGTTGTTCTTCTGCCCACCATGCCACATCCCAACGCATCGTTCTTCTGCCCACCATGCCACATCCCAACCCGTCGTTCTTCTGCCCACCATGCCACATCCCAACCCGTCGATCGTCTGCCCACCATGCCACATCCCAACCCGTCGTTCTTCTGCCCACCATGCCACATCCCAACCCGTCGTTCTTCTGCCCACCATGCCACATCCCAACCCGTCGTTCTTCTGCCCACCATGCCACATCCCAACCCGTCGTTCTTCTGCCCACCATGCCACATCACAACCCGTTGTTCTTCTGCCCACCATGCCACATCCCAACGCATCGTTCTTCTGCCCACCATGCCACATCCCAACCCGTCGTTCTTCTGCCCACCATGCCACATCCCAACCCGTCGTTCTTCTGCCCACCATGCCACATCCCAACCCGTCGTTCTTCTGCCCACCATGCCACATCCCAACCCGTCGTTCTTCTGCCCACCATGCCACATCCCAACCCGTCGTTCTTCTGCCCACCATGCCACATCCCAACCCATTGTTCTTCTGCCCACCATGCCACATCCCAACGCATCGTTCTTCTGCCCACCATGCCACATCCCAACCCGTTGTTCTTCTGCCCACCATGCCACATCCCAACCCGTCGTTCTTCTGCCCACCATGCCACATCCCAACCCGTCGTTCTTCTGCCCACCATGCCACATCCCAACCCGTCGTTCTTCTGCCCACCATGCCACATCCCAACCCGTCGTTCTTCTGCCCACCATGCCACATCCCAACACGTCGTTCTTCTGCCCACCATGCCACATCCCAACACGTCGTTCTTCTGCCCACCATGCCACATCCCAACCCGTCGTTCTTCTGCCCACCATGCCACATCCCAACCCGTCGTTCTTCTGCCCACCATGCCACATCCCAACCCGTTGTTCTTCTGCCCACCATGCCACATCCCAACGCATCGTTCTTCTGCCCACCATGCCACATCCCAACCCGTCGTTCTTCTGCCCACCATGCCACATCCCAACCCGTCGTTCTTCTGCCCACCATGCCACATCCCAACCCGTCGTTCTTCTGCCCACCATGCCACATCCCAACCCATCGCTGTTTCGCCCTCCATGCCACATCCCAACACGTCGTTCTTCTGCCCACCATGCCACATCCCAACACGTCGTTCTTCTGCCCACCATGCCACATCCCAACCCGTCGTTCTTCTGCCCACCATGCCACATCCCAACCCGTCGTTCTTCTGCCCACCATGCCACATCCCAACGCATCGTTCTTCTGCCCACCATGCCACATCCCAACCCGTCGTTCTTCTGCCCACCATGCCGCATCCCAACCCGTCGTTCTTCTGCCCACCATGCCACATCCCAACCCGTCGTTCTTCTGCCCACCATGCCACATCCCAACGCGTCGTTCTTCTGCCCACCATGCCACATCCCAACCCGTCATTCTTCTGCCCACCATGCCACATCCCAATGCATCGTTCTTCTGCCCACCATGCCACATCCCAACCCGTCGTTCTTCTGCCCACCATGCCACATCCCAACCCATCGTTCTTCTGCCCACCATGCCACATCCCAACCCGTCGTTCTTCTGCCCACCATGCCACATCCCAACCCGTTGTTCTTCTGCCCACCATGCCACATCCCAACGCATCGTTCTTCTGCCCACCATGCCACATCCCAACCCGTGCGTTCTTCTGCCCACCATGCCACATCCCAACCCGTCGTTCTTCTGCCCACCATGCCACATCCCAACCCGTCGTTCTTCTGCCCACCATGCCACATCCCAACCCGTCGTTCTTCTGCCCACCATGCCACATCCCAACCCGTCATTCTTCTGCCCACCATGCCACATCCCAACCCGTTGTTCTTCTGCCCACCATGCCACATCCCAACGCATCGTTCTTCTGCCCACCATGCCACATCCCAACCCGTCGTTCTTCTGCCCACCATGCCACATCCCAACCCGTCGTTCTTCTGCCCACCATGCCACATCCCAACCCGTCGTTCTTCTGCCCACCATGCCACATCCCAACCCGTCGTTCTTCTGCCCACCATGCCACATCCCAACCCGTTGTGCTTCTGCCCACCATGCCACATCCCAACGCATCGTTCTTCTGCCCACCATGCCACATCCCAACCCGTCGTTCTTCTGCCCACCATGCCACATCCCAACCCGTCGTTCTTCTGCCCACCATGCCACATCCCAACCCGTCGTTCTTCTGCCCACCATGCCACATCCCAACCCGTCGTTCTTCTGCCCACCATGCCACATCCCAACCCGTCGTTCTTCTGCCCACCATGCCACATCCCAACGCATCGTTCTTCTGCCCACCATGCCACATCCCAACCCGTCGTTCTTCTGCCCACCATGCCACATCCCAACCCGTCGTTCTTCTGCCCACCATGCCACATCCCAACCCGTCGTTCTTCTGCCCACCATGCCACATCCCAACCCGTCGTTCTTCTGCCCACCATGCCACATCCCAACCCGTCGTTCTTCTGCCCACCATGCCACATCCCAACCCGTCGTTCTTCTGCCCACCATGCCACCTCCCAACACGTCGTTCTTCTGCCCACCATGCCACATCCCAACCCGTCGTTCTTCTGCCCACCATGCCACATCCCAACCCGTCGTTCTTCTGCCCACCATGCCACATCCCAACCCGTTGTTCTTCTGCCCACCATGCCACATCCCAACGCATCGTTCTTCTGCCCACCATGCCACATCCCAACCCGTCGTTCTTCTGCCCACCATGCCACATCCCAACCCGTCGTTCTTCTGCCCACCATGCCACATCCCAACCCGTCGTTCTTCTGCCCACCATGCCACATCCCAACCCATTGCTGTTTCGCCCTCCATGCCACATCCCAGCCCGTCGTTCTTCTGCCCACCATGCCACATCCCAACCCGTCGTTCTTCTGCCCACCATGCCACATCCCAACCCGTTGTTCTTCTGCCCACCATGCCACATCCCAACGCATCGTTCTTCTGCCCACCATGCCACATCCCAACCCGTCGTTCTTCTGCCCACCATGCCACATCCCAACCCGTCGTTCTTCTGCCCACCATGCCACATCCCAACCCGTCGTTCTTCTGCCCACCATGCCACATCCCAACCCGTCGTTCTTCTGCCCACCATGCCACATCCCAACCAGTCGTTCTTCTGCCCACCATGCCACATCCCAACCCGTCGTTCTTCTGCCCACCATGCCACCTCCCAACACGTCGTTCTTCTGCCCACCATGCCACATCCCAACCCGTCGTTCTTCTGCCCACCATGCCACATCCCAACCCGTCGTTCTTCTGCCCACCATGCCACATCCCAACCCGTTGTTCTTCTGCCCACCATGCCACATCCCAACGCATCGTTCTTCTGCCCACCATGCCACATCCCAACCCGTCGTTCTTCTGCCCACCATGCCACATCCCAACCCGTCGTTCTTCTGCCCACCATGCCACATCCCAACCCGTCGTTCTTCTGCCCACCATGCCACATCCCAACCCATCGCTGTTTCGCCCTCCATGCCACATCCCAACCCGTCGTTCTTCTGCCCACCATGCCACATCCCAACACGTCGTTCTTCTGCCCACCATGCCACATCCCAACCCGTCGTTCTTCTGCCCACCATGCCACATCCCAACCCGTCGTTCTTCTGCCCACCATGCCACATCCCAACGCATCGTTCTTCTGCCCACCATGCCACATCCCAACCCGTCGTTCTTCTGCCCACCATGCCGCATCCCAACCCGTCGTTCTTCTGCCCACCATGCCACATCCCAACCCGTCGTTCTTCTGCCCACCATGCCACATCCCAACGCGTCATTCTTCTGCCCACCATGCCACATCCCTACCCGTCATTCTTCTGCCCACCATGCCACATCCCAATGCATCGTTCTTCTGCCCACCATGCCACATCCCAACCCATCGTTCTTCTGCCCACCATGCCACATCCCAACCCGTCGTTCTTCTGCCCACCATGCCACATCCCAACCCGTCGTTCTTCTACCCACCATGCCACATCCCAACCCGTCGTTCTTCTGCCCACCATGCCACATCCCGACGCGTCGTTCTTCTGCCCACCATGCCACATCCCAACCCGTCGTTCTTCTGCCCACCATGCCACATCCCAACCCGTCGTTCTTCTGCTCACCATGTCACAACCCAACCCGTCGTTCTTCTGCCCACCATGCCACATCCCAACGCGTCGTTCTTCTGCCCACCATGCCACATCCCAACCCGCCGTTCTTCTGCCCACCATGCCGCATCCCAACCCGTAGTTATTCTGCCCACCATGCCGCATCCCAACCCGTCGTTCTTCTGCCCACAATGCCACATCCCAACCCGTCGTTCTTCTGCCCACCATGCCACATCCCTACCCGTCGTTCTTCTGCCCACCATGTCACATCCCTACCCATCGTTCTTCTGCCCACCATGTCACATCCCAACCCATCGTTCTTCTGCCCACATGCCACATCCCTACCTGTCGTTCTTCTGCCCACCATGCCACATCCCAACCCGCCGTTCTTCTGCCCACCATGCTGCCCACCATGCTACATCCTAACCCATCGTTCTTCTGCCCACCATGCCACATCCCAACCCGCCGTTCTTCTGCCCACCATGCTGCCCACCATGCTACATCCTAACCCGTCGTTCTTCTGGCCACCATGCCACATCCCAACCCGTTGTTCTTCTGCCCACCATGCCACATCCCAACCCGTTGTTCTTCTGTCCACCATGCCACATCCCAACCCATCGTTCTTCTGCTCACCATGCCACATCCCAACGCGTCGTTCTTCTGCCCACCATGCCACATCCCGACGCGTCGTTCTTCTGCCCACCATGCCGCATCCCAACCCGTCGTTCTTCTGTTCACTAAGCTACCTCAGTTTGGACCCTTCTGCGAATCAGTCTTGCTCCAACGGGAACAGTCCTGTCCGAACTGCCAGCCAGGTCTTCCTTGACCCAGAACACAAGCACCCCGGGACCGGTGTCACCCTTCTTAGGGCTCATCAGCCGCGTGCAGCTTGGTTCCAGTGGTGCACTGAGCATGGGGCCCACATCTGGGCTTCACTTATCGCTGGCCCTCACATTGATCCAATACCAGTGCTTTAAATGGGTGATACTGTCCGGTACTGAGTACCGGCACTTTTTTATTTTGAGAGGGAGAGTACCTGCACTTCTCAAGAGAAACGTAATACTTTTAATTGGAGAGTAACAGCACTTCTCAGAAACAAGCAGGTACGCTGCTACAGAGTACCTGCACTTCTATTTTTCCATTTCAAGCACTGTCCAATACCCGGTGATCTTCTGACATGTGGAGGTTCAACCTATGATAAGAAGATTCGGTGATGACATCAGAGACATATCGTGGGAGAGCCATTGAATCCCGCTGTCATCCTCTCTTTAAACACACCCTCCTAGATACAGCTGTGCGCTTGATTGCGCAGCATTGACATCCAGGCACTTCACTGGGGTTACATATGTGCAGATCCACAATCAGGTGTTCAGCTCATCAGCCAGGTGTATTTATTTATTAGTTTCACATTTCTCATAAACACCTCGTAGTCGTAGGTGTAATCTCCATGGTGACCTTGAATGGTATCCAAGGGCAAGACAGTCCGGAGGGAACGGCTGCCCCAGGCTGTGGACGAAGAACAAGGTTTTGGAAGTGTAAAATACATGTTCTAAGAGATTTCCAAACTTTAGATAAAGGGAGGTCCGTGGCTTGGCAATGATACACGAGAGGAGGAGCGACCACCACCATGAATACTCTGATGGGCGGACCAATGATCTGACATAGAGGCAGGTGGACATGTCAGAGAGCCAATGGGAGAGCGTCTCTTAAAACAGGAGCGGAGGAAGACAGCACTTGGATGGCAGATACAAGAGGATTTCAACCAATCACGTTCTTTACTTGAAGCCACTGAAGGCGAGACAGATGGCCGGAAGAAGGGTCTCTTCAGGAATCACAGGGAGGAAATGAGGTGCTGGAGTGGGAATGACCAGCAGCAGATCAGGAGTACATGTGGGAAGACTTAGAAACAAGGCGTTGGCATGTATGCATTTATGGAAGTATGTATGCATGCACCTACATATCTATGTGGTGTTTATAGAAGTATGTGGGTATGCATGTACGTATGCTTGTGGTGTTTACGGAAGTATGTGTGTATGCATGTATGAATGCATGTGGTGTTTACGGAAGTATGTGTGTTTGCATGGACATATGTATGTGGTGTTTACGGAAGTATGTGTGTATGCATGTACGTATGCTTGTGGTGTTTACGGAAGTATGTGTGTATGCATGTACGAATGCATGTGGTGTTTACGGAAGTATGTGTGTTTGCATGTACATATGTATGTGGTTTTTACAGAAGTATGTGTGTATGCATGTACGTATGTATGTACAGTTTACGGAAGTATGTGTGTATGCACGTTCGTATGTATGTGGTGTTTACTGAAGTATGTGGGTATGCATGTTTGTGTGTATGTGGTGTTTACAGAAGTATGTGTGTATGCATGTACGTATGTATGTACAGTTTACGGAAGTATGTGTGCATTCATGTAAATATGTATGTGGTGTTTATGGAAGTATGTGTGTATGCATGTACGCATGTTTGTACAGTTTACAGAAGTATGTGTGTATGCATGTAAGTATGAATGTGGTGTTTATGGAAGTATGTATGTATGCATGTACGTATGTATGTACAGTTTACGGAAGTATGTGTGTATGCACATTCGTATGTATGTGGTGTTTACTGAAGTATGTGGGTATGCATGTATGTGTGTATGTGGTGTTTACGGAAGTATGTGTGTATGCATGTACGTATGTATGTACAGTTTACGGAGGTATGTGTGTATTCATGTAAATATGTATGTGGTGTTTATGGAAGTATGTGTGTATGCATGTACGCATGTATGTACAGTTTACAGAAGTATGTGTGTATGCATGTAAGTATGAATGTGGTGTTTATGGAAGTATGTATGTATTCATGTAAGTATGTATGTGGTGTTTATGGAAGTATGTATGCATGTACATATATATGTTGTGTTTACAGAAGTATATGTGTATACATGTGCGTATGTATTTGGTGTTTACGGAAGTATGCGTGTATGTATGTGGTGCTTACAGAAGTATGTAGGTATGCATGTTTGTATGTATGTATGTGGTGTTTACAGAAGTATGCGTGTATGCATGTACATATGTTTGTGGTGTTTACCAGAGCATGTATGTATGCACGTAAGTATGAATGAGGTGTTTACGGAAGTATGTATGTATGCATGTACGTATGAATGTAGTGTTTACAGAAGTATGTGTGTATGCATGTGCGTATGTGGTGTTTACGGAAGTATGCATGTACGTATATATGTTGTGTTTACAGAAGTATATGTGTATAAATGTACGTATGTATGTGGTGTTTACGGAAATATGTGTGTATGTATGTATGTATGTGATGCTTACAGAAGTATGTAGGTACGCATGTTTGTATGTATGTGGTGTTTACAGAAGTATGTGTGTATGCATGTACATATGTATGTGGTGTTTACGGGAGTATGTATGCATGTACATATGAATTTCGTGTTTACGGAAGTATGTGTATGCATGTGCATATGTATGTGGTGTTTATGGAAGTATGCATGTATGCATGTATGTATGAATGTGGTGTTTACAGACGTATGTGTGTATGCATGTACATATGTATGTGGTGTTTACGGAAGTATGCATGTACGTATGTATGTGTTGTTTAGAGAAGTATGTATTTATGCATGTACGTATGTTTGTGGTGTTTATGGAAATATGCATGTATGCATGTATGCATGTATGTGGTGTTTACAGAAGTATGTGTGTATTCATGTACATATGTAAGTGGTGTTTACAGAAGTATGCATGGATGCACATGTGTATGTATGTGGTGTTTATGGAAGTATGTATGTATGCATGTGCATATGTATGTGGTGTTTATGGAAGTATGTATGCATGTACGTATGTATGTGGTGTTTATGTAAGTATGCATGTACGTATGTATGTGTTGTTTGCAGAAGTATGTATATATGCATGTATGTATGAATGTGGTGTTTACGGTGGTATCTATGTATACATGTTCATATGTATGTGGTGTTTATGGAAGTATGTATGTATGCATGTAGGTATGTATGTGGTGTTTGCAGAAGTATGTATGTATGCATGTATGTACGAATGTGGTGTTTACGGTGGTATGTATGTATGTGGTGTTTACGGAAGTATGTATGTATGTATGTGGTGTTTACAGAATTATGTATGTATGCATGTACATATGTATGTGGTGTTTACAGAAGTATGTATGTATGTAAGTATGTATGTGGTGTTTACAGAAGTATTTATATATGTATCTGGTGTTTACCGAAGTATGTATATATGTATGTACGTATGTATCTGGTGTTTACAGAAGTATGTATATATGTATGTACGTATGTATATGGTGTTTACAGAAGTATGTATGTACGCATGTACGTATGTATGTGGTGTTTATGGACATGTGTATGTATATAAGTATGTATGTGGTGTTTAAAGAATTATGAATGCATGCATGAAAGTATGTATGTGGTGTTTACATAACATGAACCTACCTCAAAGACATCGGAGGACTCCATAGGGTCAAAGACAAAGGCACGGGCACCGTAGTCTACTCATAAGGAGACAGTGTCCCAGTCACCCCAGTCAACCAGCAGCAAAGGAAAGGTCTGTCTCAGAGTTCTGAGCAGGAACAAACAAGAAGCTGCTGCGTTGACGACTCAAGGTAAAAAGGAGAGGCTGGCACCTAAAATGTGCCCAGGTTTCCAGTCTTGGTTACAGGAGGAGGTGGATCACCTACATGGGTGGACCACCATGCGCCAGTCCAGTTGAAGGTGGCAGCCCATAGAATAAAGATGGCTGCCACCAGGGTTGGATTGGGATCAAAAATAGGCCAGGGCACGCTAAAAAAAAGTGGCCCACATTTGCCGATGTTTTCTTAATTTCACTTAGATAAAAAAAATGCGTGGATTAGTTCACACTGCTGAACCACACATGAATGCTAGTGAGACCACGTCTGCTCAGGCCCCCTGTCCCCATTCAATCTGCATATATTAATGGGCCGGCCCAGCGAGAGAAAGGGAGTGACACCTCCGCCCATCTGCCTCCAGAAAGGCCACTCAGGCACCCACTGGGCCGCTGGCGGCATCCAAACAGCACAGACAGCCCCCAGGCTGCCCAAAAAACGGCCCACAGCTATAACTCGGCTACCGGCCCTTCAGCGATTTCCCAAGTGCCTGCCTTACCAATCCGACGCTGGCTGCCACCCATCCACAAGTCAAGAGTTAAGAGTCGATCATAAGGTTTTTGAGCGGAGCAGGATGGCCCATCCAGGTTTGCAATAAGGACAGT
The DNA here is from genome assembly GCA_963921515.1 of Calotriton arnoldi. Lineage (NCBI taxonomy): Eukaryota > Metazoa > Chordata > Amphibia > Caudata > Salamandridae > Calotriton > Calotriton arnoldi. Next base: position 656,371 of record CAWUFW010000456.1, read on the forward strand.
GTCATTGGCGTAGCAGTAACGCTGGGGGTTGAAGCAATGCTTGAGAGAAGTAGGTGAAGCCCCCCTTACCCCCCAGTGCCGTGAGACCCTCACGGGTGAGTAGCTGCGCTACACCAACCCTGATTTATTGATGATAATTGTTAACTAGTGGCGTTCGAGAATAGCCCCTGGAGCACTCCATATAGTAGATCGCAAAATTCAGAATGGAATGGAAGTAGGGCAAAGGCCAGTTTTCTATCATTCCTCAACCCCGGCAAAAGCAAGATCAGCTTACAAAATGATCACAGTAGTGAAAAGACATTGAGGCATATTTACGAAGATGTGACAGAGCGTGTCGTTAGCCTTCTTGGCTTAATGCTGCGCTCCATCACTTCTGAAATGCAGGGCTGCACATTATTTACAACAATACGGTGCAGCCCTGCGTTTATCCCTGCGCTGGTGCTAATTTCAACTGCCGAGCGCCAACGTAGGCACCCTTGCACCATAGTGCAAGGGTACCTGTGTAATGGGGAATGACTGTTTATGTGCAGGGAGGTGTCCCTTCCTGCACATAAACAATCTTAAATGGCGGTTTGTAACTCCTATGTGTGCTGCATTGTGCAGCACATGTAGAAGTTGCAACTCATCAGTTTTAAAATGCTTTGTGTGCAGTAAGGGACCAATCAGCTCTTCGGTCTCGTCTTGTGATGTCATCTTTAAAACTTCTTCTTTTTTAATAACGGGGCCTCCTGTGAGTATATCAGATTATGAAGGTATAGTCACATTTTATGATAAAATGTGACTATACCTTCATAATCTGATATACTCACGGAAGGCCCTGAATTCACACTTGTAAACAGAGGCAGCCGTGCTCTGAGGTGCTTGTGACAGTGAATCTGGCTCGGAGAGCGCCTGGTGAACCAGCCATCCTCAGGCGCAGCTCCCAGACCATCTGAGTGAATTTGGAGCTCAAGTGAGGACCAGGACTGGAGGCAGCGCGCGCGCTCGGGTCACGTGCGCCTTTATGGGCGGCAGATGTTGCTTATTCATTATAAATAATCACGGATTCGCAGCAACTTTATTCTCTGCTCATCAGCCTTAAAACAAGTGTTTATGCGGTTTACTATCACAGGGGGGGCCATTCCCTTGGTAACGGGGGGGGGGGGGCGGCGCAGCTCATCAGCCTGCGCTCGCCTGCGCTGTCTGGGGGCACACGCAGCAGCCCCCACTCTCCCGGGACCCCCAGGTCCCGACATTACTGCAGATAATGACAGCAGTTATATTGGTAAGTACTGGTGCCGGCAGCCCCCCGCCGAGCATTTCAGCCAAGGCAGGTGCGAATTTTATCTTCCTTCGCGGCGGAGGAGCGCGCGCGCCGGTCCAAGAAAACAAGACACTTAAGAGAGGCCCCGCTCACAGTGCCAAGTGTTGAAAATACACGACACGTTGTGTTTGCTGTTGGACGTCGGAGGACTAAAGACCAGTTGTAGTGCTAAAGGCCTGCTCCAAAGGCGGATTTATTTTAATATCTGGGAGAGGGCGGGGGTCTTAGCAAAGTGACGGCGAAACAGTATTTGCATAAATCTAGACACCCCTGGCCCTTTCTAATACTGCTGCATACGCATCTTTTTCAGAGGCATAAAAGGACCCATTTCTCCCTTAAATATATGTTTTCCAAGGCATTGCCCACACTCTATGACCTCCCATCTTATTATAGCTTCCAAAGAACCCCTGATCACGTGTGACACCTTCACCGATCCTCTTTTCAGCCAACAGCACCTTGCATTCTGGGTTTTGTAGTGTCCGCTTTCAGCTATGAGTACAAAGGTCCCCGCGGCAGAGTGGTTCTGGCTGAGAGGACAGGACTGGCTTCAAGTGTCACACGTGACCTGGGGCCCCTTGGTGACTGTGTGGTACCAGAGCACAGCTCGACTGGGAGCCCACAAGAGGCGTGGAAGATCATTTAATACCAACTACATGTGCTCCAAATAAGTGAATAAATCCATCCCCGTGGGTTTGGCAAAGATTTTATTTTCGAAAAAATGCAATCAAACAATTAATTTTAAAGCACTGTGTTCCAAACAGAGTAGGTTTCAAGGTCAACTGTAAAGAGAAACCAAAAACTGCACCAGAGCCTGAGGGTCTGACACCAAGAGCACTGTTTCTCCTCATCAGCTACAACTGCACCAGTACCCGAGGGTCTGGCATCAAAAGCAGTGTCTCTCCTTAGCAGCGAGAACTGCACCAGTGCCTGAGGGTCTGGCACCAAAAGCAGTGTTTCTACTCATCAGCTAGAACTGCACCAGTGCCAGAGGGTCTGGCACCAAAAGTAGTGTTTCTCCTTAGCAGCGAGAACTGCACCAGTGCCTGAGGGTTTGGCACCAAAAGCAGTGTTTCTCCTCAGCAGCGTACCTGCTCCAGAACCTGAGGGTCTGACACCAAGAGCAGTGTTTCTCCTCATCAGCTACAACTGCACCAGTGCCTGAGGGTCTGGCATCAAAAGTAGTGTTTCTCCTCAGCAGCGAGAACGGCACTTGTGCCTGAGGGTCTGACACCAAGAGCAGTGTTTCTCCTCAGCAGCGATACCTGCTCCAGAGCCTGAGGGTCTGACACCAAGAGCAGTGTTTCTCCTCATCAGCTACAACTGCACCAGTGCCTGAGGGTCTGGCATCAAAAGTAGTGTTTCTCCTCAGCAGCGAGAACGGCACTTGTGCCTGAGGGTCTGACACCAAGAGCAGTGTTTCTCCTCAGCAGCGATACCTGCTCCAGAGCCTGAGGGTCTGACACCAAGAGCACTGTTTCTCCTCATCAGCTACAACTGCACCAGTACCCGAGGGTCTGGCATCAAAAGCAGTGTCTCTCCTTAGCAGCGAGAACTGCACCAGTGCCTGAGGGTCTGGCACCAAAAGCAGTGTTTCTCCTCATCAGCTAGAACTGCACCAGTGCCAGAGGGTCTGGCACCAAAAGTAGTGTTTGTTTCTCCTTAGCAGCGAGAACTGCACCAGTGCCTGAAGGTTTGGCACCAAAAGCAGTGTTTCTCCTCAGCAGCGTACCTGCTCCAGAACCTGAGGGTCTGACACCAAGAGCAGTGTTTCTCCTCATCAGCTACAACTGCACCAGTGCCTGAGGGTCTGGCATCAAAAGTAGTGTTTCTCCTCAGCAGCGAGAACGACACTTGTGCCTGAGGGTCTGACACCAAGAGCAGTGTTTCTCCTCAGCAGCGATACCTGCTCCAGAGCCTGAGGGTCTGACACCAAGAGCAGTGTTTCTCCTCATCGGCTACAACTGCACCAGTACCCGAGGGTCTGGCATCAAAAGCACTGTCTCTCCTTAGCAGCGAGAACTGCACCAGTGCCTGAGGGTCTGGCACCAAAAGCAGTGTTTCTCCTCATCAGCTAGAACTGCACCAGTGCCAGAGGGTCTGGCACCAAAAGTAGTGTTTCTCCTTAGCAGCGAGAACTGCACCAGTGCCTGAGGGTTTGGCACCAAAAGCAGTGTTTCTCCTCAGCAGCGTACCTGCTCCAGAACCTGAGGGTCTGACACCAAGAGCAGTGTTTCTCCTCAGCAGTGAGAACTGTACCTGTGCCTGAGGGTCTGACACCAAAAGTAGTGTTTCTTCTCAGCAGCGAAAACTGTACCTGTGCCTGAGGGTCTGACACCAAAAGTAGTGTTTCTCCTCAGCAGCTCGAACTGCACCAGTGCCTGAGGATGTGACACCAAGAGCAGTGTTTCTCCTCATCAGCTAGAACTGCACCAGTACCCGAGGGGCTGGCATCAAAAGCAGTGTTTCTCCTCAGCAGCGAGAACTGCACCTGTGCCTGAGGGTTTGGCACCAAAAGCAGTGTTTCTCCTCAGCAGCGAGACCTGCCCCAGAGCCTGAGGGTCTGACATCAAAAGCAGTGTTTCTCCTCAGCAGCCAGACCTGCTCCAGAGCATGAGGGTCTGACACCAAAAGCAGTGTTTCTCCTCAGCAGCAAGACCTGCTCCAGAGCCTGAGGTTCTGACACCAAAAGCAGTGTTTCTCCTCAGCAGCGAGACCTGCTCCAGAGTCTGAGGGTCTGACACCAAAAGCAGTGTTTCTCGACAGCAGCGAGACCTGCTCCAGACCCTGAGGGTCTGACACCAAGAGCAGTGTTTCTCCTCATCAGCTAGAACTGCACCAGTACCCGAGGGTCTGGCATCAAAAGCAGTGTTTTTCCTCAGCAGCGAGAACTGCACCAGTGCCTGAGGGTCTGACACCAAAAGCAGTGTTTCTCCTCAGCACCGAGACCTGCTCCAGAGCCTGCGGGTCTGACACCAAGAGCAGTGTTTCTCCTCATCAGCTAGAACTGCACCAGTACCCGAGGGTCTGGCATCAAAAGCAGTGTTACTCCTCAGCAGCAAGAACTGCACTAGTGCCTGAGGGTCTGATACCAAAAGCAGTGTTTCTCCTCCGTAGTGAGAACTCCACAAGTGCCTGAGAGTCGGAAACCAAATACAATGTTTCTCCTCAGCAGCGAGAACTGTACCAGTACCTGAGGATCTGACACCAAAAGCAGTATTTACCCTAAGGAGCGAGAACTACACCAGTGCCTGAGGGTTGGACACCAAAGCAGTGTTTCTCCTCAGCAGTGAGAACTGTACCTGTGCCTGAGGGTCTGACACCAAAAGTAGTGTTTCTTCTCAGCAGCGAAAACTGTACCTGTGCCTGAGGGTCTGACACCAAAAGTAGTGTTTCTTCTCAGCAGCGAGAACTGCACAAGTGCCTGATGGTCTGGCACCAAAAGCAGTTTTTCTCCTCAGCAGCGAGAACTGCACCAGTCCCTGAGGGTCTGACACCAAAGGCAGTGTTTCGTCTCAGCACCGAGAACTGGACCAGTACCTGAGGGTCGGGAATCAAAAGCAGAGTTTCTCCTCTGCATGGAGAAAAGTGCCTGAGGGTCTGACACCTAAAGCAGTGTTTCTCCTTAGCAGCGAGACTTGCACCAGTGCCTGAGGGTTGGACACGAAAAGCAGTGTTTCTCCTCAGCAGCGAGAACTGCACCAGTGCCTGAAGTTCTGACACCAAAAGCAGTGTTTCTTCTCAGCAGCGAGAACTGCACCAGTGCCTGAGGGTCGGAAACCAAAAGCAGGGTTTCTCCTCAGCAGTGAGAACTGCACCAGTGCCTGAGGGTCTGACACCAAAAGCAGTGTTTCGTCTCAGCACCGAGAACTGGACCAGTACCTGAGGGTCGGGAATCAAAAGCAGAGTTTCTCCTCTGCATGGAGACCAGTGCCTGAGGGTCTGTCACCTAAAGCAGTGTTTCTGCTTAGCAGCGAGAACTGCACCAGTGCCTGAGAGTCTGGCACCAAAAGCAGTGTTTCCCCTCAGCAGCGAGAACTGCACCAGTGCCTGAGGGTTGGACAACAAAGCAGTGTTTCTCCTCAGCAGTGAGAATTGTACCTGTGCCTGAGGGTCTGACACCAAAAGTAGTGTTTCTTCTCAGCAGCGAGAACTGTACCTGTGCCTGAGGGTCTGACACCAGAAGTAGTGTTTCTTCTCATCAGCGAGAACTGCACCAGTGCATGATGGTCTGGCACCAAAAGCAGTTTTCTCCTCAGCAGCGAGAACTGCACCAGTGCCTGAGGGTCTGACACCAAAAGCAGTGTTTCGTCTCAGCACCGAGAACTGGACCAGTACCTGAGGGTCGGGAATCAAAAGCAGAGTTTCTCCTCTGCATGGAGACCAGTGCCTGAGGGTCTGACACCTAAAGCAGTGTTTCTCCTTAGCAGCGAGAACTGCACCAGTGCCTGAGAGTCTGGCACCAAAAGCAGTGTTTCTCCTCAGTAGCGAGAACTGCATCAGTGCCTGAGGGTCTGACACCCAAAGTAGTGTTTCTCCTCAGCAGCAAGAGAGTCTGACACCAAAAGCAATGTTTCTCCTCAGCATCGAGAACTGCACTAGTGCCTGAGAGTCGGAAACCAAATGCACTGTTTCTCCTCAGCAGCGAGAACTGTACCAGTACCTAAGGATCAGACACCAAAAGCAGTGTTTCCCCTCAGCAGCAAGAACTGCACCAGTGCCTGAGGGTTGGACACCAAAAGCAGTGTTTCTCCTCAGCAGCGAGAACTGCACCAGTGCCTGAGGGTCAGGCACCAAAAACAGTTTTCCCCTCAGCAGCGAGAACTGCACCAGTGCCTGAGGGACTGACACCAAAAGCAGCGTTTCTCCTCCGCAGCGAGAACTGCACCAGTGACTGAGGGTCTGACACCAAAAGTAGTGTTTCTCCACATAAGCTAGAACTGCACCAGAAGCCAAGGGTCTGACACCAAAAGCAATGTTTCTCCTCAGCAGTGAGAACTGCACTAGTGCCTGAGGGTCTGACACCAAAAGCAGTGTTTCTCCTCAGCAGCGAGAACTTTACCAGTACCTGAGGATCTGACACCAAAAGTAGTGTTTCTTCTCAGCAGTGAGAACTGTACCTGTGCCTGAGGGTCTGACAGCAAAAGTAGTGTTTCTTCTCCGTAGCGAGAGCTGTACCTGTGCCTGAGGGTCTGACATCAAAAGTAGTGTTTCTTCTCAGCAGCAAGACCTGCACCAGTGCCTGAGGGTCTGACACCAAAAGTAGTGTTTCTTCTCAGCAGCGAAAACTGTACCTGTGCCTGAGGGTCTGACATCAAAAGTAGTGTTTCTCCTCAGCAGCTCGAACTGCACCAGTGCCTGAGGATCTGACACCAAAAGCAGTGTTTCTCCTCATCAGCTAGAACTGCACCAGTACCCGAGGGTCTGGCATCAAAAGCAGTGTTTCTCCTCAGCAGCGAGAACTGCACCAGTGCCTGAGGGTTTGGCACCAAAAGCAGTGTTTCTCCTCAGCAGCGAGACCTGCCCCAGAGCCTGAGGGTCTGACATCAAAAGCAGTGTTTCTCCTCAGCAGCCAGACCTGCTCCAGAGCCTGAGTGTCTGACACCAAAAGCAGTGTTTCTCCTCAGCAGCAAGACCTGCTCCAGAGCCTGAGGTTCTGACACAAAAAGCAGTGTTTCTCCTCAGCAGCGAGACCTGCTCCAGAGTCTGAGGGTCTGACACCAAAAGCAGTGTTTCTCGTCAGCAGCGAGACCTGCTCCAGAGCCTGAGGGTCTGACACCAAGAGCAGTGTTTCTCCTCATCAGCTAGAACTGCACCAGTACCCGAGGGTCTGGCATCAAAAGCAGTGTTTTTCCTCAGCAGCGAGAACTGCACCAGTCCCTGAGGGTCTGACACCAAAAGCAGTGTTTCTCCTCAGCACCGAGACCTGCTCCAGAGCCTGAGGGTCTGACACCAAGAGCAGTGTTTCTCCTCATCAGCTAGAACTGCACCAGTACCCGAGGGTCTGGCATCAAAAGCAGTGTTACTCCTCAGCTGCGAGAACTGCACCAGTGCCTGAGGGTCTGACACCAAAAGCAGTGTTTCTCCTCGGCAGCGAGAACTGCACCAGTGCCTGAGGGTCTGACACCAAAAGCAGTGTTTCTCATCCGCAGCGAGAACTGTACCTGTGCCGGAGGGTCGGGCACCAAAAGCAATGTTTCGCCTCAGCAGAGAGAACTGCACCAGTGCCTGAGTGTCTGACACCAAAAGCTGTGTTTCTCCTCAGCAGCGAGACCTGCTCCAGAGCCTGAGGGTCTTACACCAAAAGCAGTGTTTCTCCTCAGCAGCGAGACCTGCTCCAGAGCCTGAGGGTCTGACACCAAAAGCAGTGTTTCTCCTCAGCAGCGAGACCTGCTCCAGAGCCTGAGGGTCTGACACCAAGAGCTGTGTTTCTCCTCATCAGCTAGAACTGCACCAGTACCCGATGGTCTGGCATCAAAAGCAGTGTTACTCCTCAGCTGCGAGAACTGCACCAGTGCCTGAGTGTCTGACACCAAAAGCAGTTTTTCTCAGCCGCACAGAAAACTGCACCAGTGCCTGAGGGTCTGACACCAAAAGCAGTGTTTCTCGTCAGCAGCGAGAACTGTACCTGTACCGGAGGGTCGGGCACCAAAAGCAATGTTTCGCCTCAGCAGAGAGAACTGCACCAGTGCCTGAGTGTCTGACACCAAAAGCAGTGTTTCTCCTCAGCAGCAAGACCTGCTCCAGAGCCTGAGGGTCTGACACCAAAAGCAGTGTTTCTCCTCAGCAGCGAGACCTGCTACAGAGCCTGAGGGTCTGACACCAAAAGCAGTGTTTCTCCTCAGCAGCGAGACCAGCTCCACAGCCTGAGGGTCTGACACCAAGAGCAGTGTTTCTCCTCGGCCGCGAGAACTGCACCAGTTTTTGAGGGTTTGGCACCAAAAGCAGTGTTTCTCCTCAGCAGCGAGAACTGCACCAGTGCCTGAGGGTCTGACACCAAAAGCAGAGTTTCTCGTCAGCAGCGAGAACTGTACCTGTGCCGGAGGGTCGGGCACCAAAAGCAATGTTTAGCCTCAGCAGAGAGAACTGCACCAGTGCCTGAGTGTCTGACACCAAAAGCAGAGTTTCTCCTCAGCAGCGAGACCTGCTCCAGAGCCTGAGGGTCTGACACCAAAAGCAGTGTTTCTTCTCAGCAGCGAGACCTGTTCCAGAGCCTGAGGGTCTGACACCAAAAGCAGTGTTTCTCCTCAGCAGCGAGACCTGCTCCAGAGCCTGAGGGTCTGACACCAAAAGCAGTGTTTCTCCTCAGCAGCGAGACCTGCTCCAGAGCCTGAGGGTCTGACACCAAGAGCAGTGTTTCTCCTCATCAGCTAGAACTGCACCAGTACCCAAGGGTCTGGCATCAAAAGCAGTGTTACTCCTCAGCTGCGAGAACTGCACCAGTGCCTGAGTGTCTGACACCAAAAGCAGTTTTTCTCAGCCGCACAGAAAACTGCACCAGTGCCTGAGGGTCTGACACCAAAAGCAGTGTTTCTCCTCAGCAGCGAGAACTGCACCAGTACCTGAGGGTCTGGCACCAAAAGCAGTGTTTCTCCTCAGCAGTGAGAATTTCACCAGTTCCTGAGGGTCTGACACCAAAAGCAGTGTTTGTCCTCATCAGGGAGAACTGCACCAGTGCCTGAAGTTCTGACACCAAAAGCAGTGTTTCTCCTCAGCAGCGAGAACTGCACCAGTGCCTGAAGTTCTGACACCAAAAGTAGTGTTTCCCCTCAGCAGCAAGAACTGCACCAGTGCCTGAGGGTCAGGTACCAAAACCATTGCTTCTCCTCAGCAGCGAGAACTGCACCAGTGACTGAGGGTCTGACACCAAAAGTAGTGTTTCTCCACATCAGCTAGAACTGCACCAGTGCCCGAGGGTCTGACAGCAAAAGCAATGCTTCTCCTCAGCAGTGAGAACTGCACTAGTGCCTGAGGGTCTGATACCAAAAGCAGTGTTTCTCCTCAGTAGTGAGAACTGCACTAGTGCCTGAGAGTCGGAAACTAAATGCACTGTTTCTCCTCAGCAGCGAGAACTTTACCAGTACCTGAGGATCTGACACCAAAAGTAGTGTTTCTTCTCAGCAGTGAGAACTGTACCTGTGCCTGAGGGTCTGACACCAAAAGTAGTGTTTCTTCTCAGCAGCAAGACCCGCACCAGTGCCTGAGGGTCGGGCACCAAAAGCAGTTTTTCTCCTCAGCAGCGAGAAGTGCACCAGTGCCTGAGGGTCTGACACCAAAAGCAGTGTTTCGTCTCAGCACTGAGAACTGGACCAGTACCTGAGGGTCAGGAATCAAAAGCAGAGTTACTCCTCTGAATGGAGACCAGTGCCTGAGGATCTGACACCTAAAGCAGTGTTTCTCCTTAGCAGCGAGAACTGCACCAGTGCCCGAGGGCCGTAAACCAAAAGCAGAGTTTCTCCTCAGCAGCGAGAACTGCACCACTGCCTAATGATCTGGCACCAAAAGCAGTGTTTCTCCTCAGTAGCGAGAACTGCATCAGTGCCTGAGGGTCTGACACCAAAAGTAGTGTTTCTCCACAGCAGCGCGAACTGCAAAAGTGCCTGAGAGTAGGAAACCAAAAGCAGTGTTTCTCCTCAGCAGGGAGAACTGCACCAGTGCCTGAAGTTCTGACACCAAAAGTAGTGTTTCCCCTCAGCAGCGAGAAGTGCACCTGTGCCTGAGGGTCAGGCACCAAAACCATTGCTTCTCTTCAGCAGCGTGAACTGCACCAGTGCCTGAGGGTCTGAAACCAAAAGCAGTGTTTCTACTCAGCAGTGAGACCTGCACCGGTGCGTGAGGGTTGGACACCAAAAGCAATGTTTCTCCTCAGCAGCAAGAACTGCACTAGTGCCTGAGGGTCTGATACCAAAAGCAGTGTTTCTCCTCCGTAGTGAGAACTCCACAAGTGCCTGAGAGTCGGAAACCAAATACAATGTTTCTCCTCAGCAGCGAGAACTGTACCAGTACCTGAGGATCTGACACCAAAAGCAGTATTTACCCTAAGGAGCGAGAACTACACCAGTGCCTGAGGGTTAGACACCAAAGCAGTGTTTCTCCTCAGCAGTGAAAACTGTACCTGTGCCTGAGGGTCTGACACCAAAAGTAGTGTTTCTTCTCAGCAGCGAAAACTGTACCTGTGCCTGAGGGTCTGACACCAAAAGTAGTGTTTCTTCTCAGCAGCGAGAACTGCACAAGTGCCTGATGGTCTGGCACCAAAAGCAGTTTTTCTCCTCAGCAGCGAGAACTGCACCAGTGCCTGAGGGTCGGACACCAAAAGCAGTGTTTCGTCTCAGCAACGAGAACTGCACCAGTGCCTGAGGGTCTGTCACCTAAAGCAGTGTTTCTCCTTAGCAGCGAGACTTGCACCAGTGCCTGAGGGTTGGACACGAAAAGCAGTGTTTCTCCTCAGCAGCGAGAACTGCACCAGTGCCTGAAGTTCTGACACCAAAAGCAGTGTTTCGTCTCAGCAGCGAGAACTGCACCAGTGCCTGAGGGTCGGAAACCAAGAGCAGGGTTTCTCCTCAGCAGCGAGAACTGCACCAGTGCCTAATGGTCTGGCACCAAAAGCAGTGTTTCCCCTCAGCAGCGAGAACTGCACCAGTGCCTGAGGGTTGGACAACAAAGCAGTGTTTCTCCTCAGCAGTGAGAATTGTACCTGTGCCTGAGGGTCTGACACCAAAAGTAGTGTTTCTTCTCAGCAGCGAGAACTGTACCTGTGCCTGAGGGTCTGACACCAAAAGTAGTGTTTCTTCTCAGCAGCGAGAACTGCACCAGTGCATGATGGTCTGGCACCAAAAGCAGTTTTTCTCCTCAGCAGCGAGAACTGCACCAGTGCCTGAGGGTCTGACACCAAAAGCAGTGTTTCGTCTCAGCACCAAGAACTGGACCAGTACCTGAGGGTCGGGAATCAAAAGCAGAGTTTCTCCTCTGCATGGAGACCAGTGCCTGAGGGTCTGACACCTAAAGCAGTGTTTCTCCTTAGCAGCGAGACTTGCACCAGTGCCTGAGGGTTGGACACGAAAAGCAGTGTTTCTCCTCAGCAGCGAGAACTGCACCAGTGCCTGAAGTTCTGACACCAAAAGCAGTGTTTCGTCTCAGCAGCGAGAACTGCACCAGTGCCTGAGGGTCGGAAACCAAAAGCAGGGTTTCTCCTCAGCAGCGAGAACTGCACCAGTGCCTAATGGTCTGGCACCAAAAGCAGTGTTTCCCCTCAGCAGCGAGAACTGCACCAGTGCCTGAGGGTTGGACAACAAAGCAGTGTTTCTCCTCAGCAGTGAGAATTGTACCTGTGCCTGAGGGTCTGACACCAAAAGTAGTGTTTCTTCTCAGCAGCGAGAACTGTACCTGTGCCTGAGGGTCTGACACCAAAAGTAGTGTTTCTTCTCAGCAGCGAGAACTGCACCAGTGCATGATGGTCTAGCACCAAAAGCAGTTTTTCTCCTCAGCAGCGAGAACTGCACCAGTGCCTGAGGGTCGGACACCAAAAGCAGTGTTTCGTCTCAGCAACGAGAACTGCACCAGTGCCTGAGGGTCTGTCACCTAAAGCAGTGTTTCTGCTTAGCAGCGAGAACTGCACCAGTGCCTGAGAGTCTGGCACCAAAAGCAGTGTTTCCCCTCAGCAGCGAGAACTGCACCAGTGCCTGAGGGTTGGACAACAAAGCAGTGTTTCTCCTCAGCAGTGAGAATTGTACCTGTGCCTGAGGGTCTGACACCAAAAGTAGTGTTTCTTCTCAGCAGCGAGAACTGTACCTGTGCCTGAGGGTCTGACACCAAAAGTAGTGTTTCTTCTCAGCAGCGAGAACTGCACCAGTGCATGATGGTCTGGCACCAAAAGCAGTTTTCTCCTCAGCAGCGAGAACTGCACCAGTGCCTGAGGGTCTGACACCAAAAGCAGTGTTTCGTCTCAGCACCAAGAACTGGACCAGTACCTGAGGGTCGGGAATCAAAAGCAGAGTTTCTCCTCTGCATGGAGACCAGTGCCTGAGGGTCTGACACCTAAAGAAGTGTTTCTCCTTAGCAGCGAGAACTGCACCAGTGCCTGAGAGTCTGGCACCAAAAGCAGTGTTTCTCCTCAGTAGCGAGAACTGCATCAGTGCCTGAGGGTCTGACACCCAAAGTAGTGTTTCTCCTCAGCAGCAAGAGAGTCTGACACCAATAGCAATGTTTCTCCTCAGCATCGAGAACTGCACTAGTGCCTGAGAGTCGGAAAGCAAATGCACTGTTTCTCCTCAGCAGCGAGAACTGTACCAGTACCTAAGGATCAGACACCAAAAGCAGTGCTTCCCCTCAGCAGCAAGAACTGCACCAGTGCCTGAGGGTTGGACACCAAAAGCAGTGTTTCTCCTCAGCAGCGAGAACTGCACCAGTGCCTGAGGGTCAGGCACCAAAAACAGTTTTTCCCCTCAGCAGCGAGAACTGCAGCAGTGCCTGAGGGACTGACACCAAAAGCAGCGTTTCTCCTCCGCAGCGAGAACTGCACCAGTGACTGAGGGTCTGACACCAAAAGTAGTGTTTCTCCACATAAGCTAGAACTGCACCAGAAGCCGAGGGTCTGACACCAAAAGCAATGTTTCTCCTCAGCAGTGAGAACTGCACTAGTGCCTGAGGGTCTGACACCAAAAGCAGTGTTTCTCCTCAGCAGCGAGAACTTTACCAGTACCTGAGGATCTGACACCAAAAGTAGTGTTTCTTCTCAGCAGTGAGAACTGTACCTGTGCCTGAGGGTCTGACAGCAAAAGTAGTGTTTCTTCTCCGTAGCGAGAGCTGTACCTGTGCCTGAGGGTTTGACATCAAAAGTAGTGTTTCTTCTCAGCAGCAAGACCTGCACCAGTGCCTGAGGGTATGACACCAAAAGTAGTGTTTCTTCTCAGCAGCGAAAACTGTACCTGTGCCTGAGGGTCTGACATCAAAAGTAGTGTTTCTCCTCAGCAGCTCGAACTGCACCAGTGCCTGAGGATCTGACACCAAAAGCAGTGTTTCTCCTCATCAGCTAGAACTGCACCAGTACCCGAGGGTCTGGCATCAAAAGCAGTGTTTCTCCTCAGCAGCGAGAACTGCACCAGTGCCTGAGGGTTTGGCACCAAAAGCAGTGTTTCTCCTCAGCAGCGAGACCTGCCCCAGAGCCTGAGGGTCTGACATCAAAAGCAGTGTTTCTCCTCAGCAGCCAGACCTGCTCCAGAGCCTGAGTGTCTGAAACCAAAAGCAGTGTTTCTCCTCAGCAGCGAGACCTGCTCCAGAGCCTGAGGTTCTGACACAAAAAGCAGTGTTTCTCCTCAGCAGCGAGACCTGCTCCAGAGTCTGAGGGTCTGACACCAAAAGCAGTGTTTCTCGTCAGCAGCGAGACCTGCTCCAGAGCCTGAGGGTCTGACACCAAGAGCAGTGTTTCTCCTCATCAGCTAGAACTGCACCAGTACCCGAGGGTCTGGCATCAAAAGCAGTGTTTTTCCTCAGCAGCGAGAACTGCACCAGTGCCTGAGGGTCTGACACCAAAAGCAGTGTTTCTCCTCAGCACCGAGACCTGCTCCAGAGCCTGAGGGTCTGACACCAAGAGCAGGGTTTCTCCTCATCAGCTAGAACTGCACCAGTACCCGAGGGTCTGGCATCAAAAGCAGTGTTACTCCTCAGCTGCGAGAACTGCACCAGTGCCTGAGGGTCTGACACCAAAAGCAGTGTTTCTCCTCGGCAGCAAGAACTGCACCAGTGCCTGAGGGTCTGACACCAAAAGCAGTGTTTCTCGTCCGCAGCGAGAACTGTACCTGTGCCGGAGGGTCGGGCACCAAAAGCAATGTTTCGCCTCAGCAGAGAGAACTGCACCAGTGCCTGAGTGTCTGACACCAAAAGCTGTGTTTCTCCTCAGCAGCGAGACCTGCTCCAGAGCCTGAGGGTCTGACACCAAAAGCAGTGTTTCTCCTCAGCAGCGAGACCTGCTCCAGAGCCTGAGGGTCTGACACCAAAAGCAGTGTTTCTCCTCAGCAGCGAGACCTGCTCCAGAGCCTGAGGGTCTGACACCAAGAGCAGTGTTTCTCCTCATCAGCTAGAACTGCACCAGTACCCGATGGTCTGGCATCAAAAGCAGTGTTACTCCTCAGCTGCGAGAACTGCACCAGTGCCTGAGTGTCTGACACCAAAAGCAGTTTTTCTCAGCCGCACAGAAAACTGCACCAGTGCCTGAGGGTCTGACACCAAAAGCAGTGTTTCTCGTCAGCAGCGAGAACTGTACCTGTGCCGGAGGGTCGGGCACCAAAAGCAATGTTTCGCCTCAGCAGAGAGAACTGCACCAGTGCCTGAGTGTCTGACACCAAAAGCAGTGTTTCTCCTCAGCAGCAAGACCTGCTCCAGAGCCTGAGGGTCTGACACCAAAAGCAGTGTTTCTCCTCAGCAGCGAGACCTGCTACAGAGCCTGAGGGTCTGACACCAAAAGCAGCGTTTCTCCTCAGCAGCGAGACCAGCTCCAGAGCCTGAGTGTCTGACACCAAGAGCAGTGTATCTCCTCGGCCGCGAGAACTGCACCAGTTTTTGAGGGTTTGGCACCAAAAGCAGTGTTTCTCCTCAGCAGCGAGAACTGCACCAGTGCCTGAGGGTCTGACACCAAAAGCAGTGTTTCTCGTCAGCAGCGAGAACTGTACCTGTGCCGGAGGGTCGGGCACCAAAAGCAATGTTTAGCCTCAGCAGAGAGAACTGCACCAGTGCCTGAGTGTCTGACACCAAAAGCAGTGTTTCTCCTCAGCAGCGAGACCTGTTCCAGAGCCTGAGGGTCTGACACCAAAAGCAGTGTTTCTCCTCAGCAGCGAGACCTGCTCCAGAGCCTGAGGGTCTGACACCAAGAGCAGTGTTTCTCCTCATCAGCTAGAACTGCACCAGTACCCGAGGGTCTGGCATCAAAAGCAGTGTTACTTCTCAGCTGCGAGAACTGCACCAGTGCCTGAGTGTCTGACACCAAAAGCAGTTTTTCTCAGCCGCACAGAAAACTGCACCAGTGCTTGAGGGTCTGACACCAAAAGCAGTGTTTCTCCTCAGCAGCGAGAACTGCACCAGTACCCGAGGGTCTGGCACCAAAAGCAGTGTTTCTCCTCAGCAGTGAGAATTTCACCAGTTCCTGAGGGTCTGACACCAAAAGCAGTGTTTGTCCTCAGCAGGGAGAACTGCACCAGTGCCTGAAGTTCTGACACCAAAAGCAGTGTTTCTCCTCAGCAGCGAGAACTGCACCAGTGCCTGAAGTTCTGACACCAAAAGTAGTGTTTCCCCTCAGCAGCAAGAACTGCACCAGTGCCTGAGGGTCAGGTACCAAAACCATTGCTTCTCCTCAGCAGCGTGAACTGCATCAGTGCCTGAGGGTCAGGCACCAAAAGCAGTTTTTCCCCTCAACAGAGAGAACTGCACCAGTGCCTGAGGGTCTGACACCAAAAGCAGCGTTTCTCCTCAGCAGCGAGAACTGCACCAGTGACTGAGGGTCTGACACCAAAAGTAGTGTTTCTCCACATCAGCTAGAACTGCACCAGTGCCCGAGGGTCTGACAGCAAAAGCAATGCTTCTCCTCAGCAGTGAGAACTGCACTAGTGCCTGAGGGTCTGATACCAAAAGCAGTGTTTCTCCTCAGTAGTGAGAACTGCACTAGTGCCTGAGAGTCGGAAACTAAATGCACTGTTTCTCCTCAGCAGCGAGAACTTTACCAGTACCTGAGGATCTGACACCAAAAGTAGTGTTTCTTCTCAGCAGTGAGAACTGTACCTGTGCCTGAGGGTCTGACACCAAAAGTAGTGTTTCTTCTCAGCAGCAAGACCCGCACCAGTGCCTGAGGGTCGGGCACCAAAAGCAGTTTTTCTCCTCAGCAGCGAGAAGTGCACCAGTGCCTGATGGTCTGACACCAAAAGCAGTGTTTCGTCTCAGCACTGAGAACTGGACCAGTACCTGAGGGTCAGGAATCAAAAGCAGAGTTTCTCCTCTGAATGGAGACCAGTGCCTGAGGATCTGACACCTAAAGCAGTGTTTCTCCTTAGCAGCGAGACTTGCACCAGTGCCTGAGGGTTGGACACGAAAAGCAGTGTTTCTCATCAGCACCGAGAACTGCACCAGTGCCCGAGGGCCGTAAACCAAAAGCAGAGTTTCTCCTCAGCAGCGAGAACTGCACCACTGCCTAATGATCTGGCACCAAAAGCAGTGTTTCTCCTTAGTAGCGAGAACTGCATCAGTGGCTGAGGGTCTGACACCAAAAGTAGTGTTTCTCCACAGCAGCGCGAACTGCAAAAGTGCCTGAGAGTAGGAAACCAAAAGCAGTGTTTCTCCTCAGCAGGGAGAACTGCACCAGTGCCTGAAGTTCTGACACCAAAAGTAGTGTTTCCCCTCAGCAGCGAGAAGTGCACCTGTGCCTGAGGGTCAGGCACCAAAACCATTGCTTCTCTTCAGCAGCGTGAACTGCACCAGTGCCTGAGGGTCTGAAACCAAAAGCAGTGTTTCTACTCAGCAGTGAGACCTGCACTGGTGCCTGAGGGTTGGACACCAAAAGCAATGTTTCTCCTCAGCAGCAAGAACTGCACTAGTGCCTGAGGGTCTGATACCAAAAGCAGTGTTTCTCCTCCGTAGTGAGAACTCCACAAGTGCCTGAGAGTCGGAAACCAAATACAATGTTTCTCCTCAGCAGCGAGAACTGTACCAGTACCTGAGGATCTGACACCAAAAGCAGTATTTACCCTAAGGAGCGAGAACTACACCAGTGCCTGAGGGTTGGACACCAAAGCAGTGTTTCTTCTCAGCAGCGAAAACTGTACCTGTGCCTGAGGGTCTGACACCAAAAGTAGTGTTTCTTCTCAGCAGCGAGAACTGCACAAGTGCCTGATGGTCTGGCACCAAAAGCAGTTTTTCTCCTCAGCAGCGAGAACTGCACCAGTCCCTGAGGGTCTGACACCAAAAGCAGTGTTTCGTCTCAGCACCGAGAACTGGATCAGTACCTGAGGGTCGGGAATCAAAAGCAGAGTTTCTCCTCTGCTTGGAGAAAAGTGCCTGAGGGTCTGACACCTAAAGCAGTGTTTCTCCTTAGCAGCGAGACTTGCACCAGTGCCTGAGGGATGGACACGAAAAGCAGTGTTTCTCCTCAGCAGCGAGAACTGCACCAGTGCCTGAAGTTCTGACACCAAAAGCAGTGTTTCGTCTCAGCAGCGAGAACTGCACCAGTGCCTGAGGGTCGGAAACCAAAAGCAGGGTTTCTCCTCAGCAGCGAGAACTGCACCAGTGCCTAATGGTCTGGCACCAAAAGCAGTGTTTCCCCTCAGCAGCGAGAACTGCACCAGTGCCTGAGGGTTGGACAACAAAGCAGTGTTTCTCCTCAGCAGTGAGAATTGTACCTGTGCCTGAGGGTCTGACACCAAAAGTAGTGTTTCTTCTCAGCAGCGAGAACTGTACCTGTGCCTGAGGGTCTGACACCAAAAGTAGTGTTTCTTCTCAGCAGCGAGAACTGCACCAGTGCATGATGGTCTAGCACCAAAAGCAGTTTTTCACCTCAGCAGCGAGAACTGCACCAGTGCCTGAGGGTCGGACACCAAAAGCAGTGTTTCGTCTCAGCAACGAGAACTGCACCAGTGCCTGAGAGTCTGGCACCAAAAGCAGTGTTTCTCCTCAGCAGCAAGAGGGTCTGACACCAAAAGCAATGTTTTTCCTCAGCATCGAGAACTGCACTAGTGCCTGAGAGTCGGAAACCAAATGCACTGTTTCTCCTCAGCAGCGAGAACTGTACCAGTACCTAAGGATCAGACACCAAAAGCAGTGCTTCCCCTCAGCAGCAAGAACTGCACCAGTGCCTGAGGGTTGGACACCAAAAGCAGTGTTTCTCCTCAGCAGCGAGAACTGCACCAGTGCCTGAGGTCAGGCACCAAAAACAGTTTTTCCCCTCAGCAGCGAGAACTGCACCAGTGCCGGAGGGTCTGACACCAAAAGCAGCGTTTCTCCTCCGCAGCGAGAACTGCACCAGTGACTGAGGGTCTGACACCAAAAGTTGTGTTTCTCCACATAAGCTAGAACTGCACCAGTACCCGAGGGTCTGACACCAAAAGCAATGTTTCTCCTCAGCAGTGAGAACTGCACTAGTGCCTGAGGGTCTGATACCAAAAGCAGTGTTTCTCCTCAGCAGCGAGAACTTTACCAGTACCTGAGGATCTGACACCAAAAGTAGTGTTTCTTCTCAGCAGTGAGAACTGTACCTGTGCCTGAGGGTCTGACAGCAAAAGTAGTGTTTCTTCTCCGTAGCGAGAGCTGTACCTGTGCCTGAGGGTCTGACATCAAAAGTAGTGTTTCTTCTCAGCAGCAAGACCTGCACCAGTGCCTGAGGGTCGGGCACCAAAAGCAGTGTTTCTCCTCAGCAGCGAGAACTGCACCAGTGCCTGATGGTCTGGCACCAAAAGCAGTTTTTCTCCTCAGCAGCGAAAAGTGCACCAGTGCCTGAAGGTCTGACACCAAAAGCAGTGTTTCGTCTCAGCACCGAGAACTGGAGCAGTACCTGAGGGTCGGGAATCAAAAGCGGTGTTTCTCCTCCCGATGGAGACCAGTGCCTAAGGATCTGACACCTAAAGCAGTGTTTCTCCTTAGCAGCGAGAACTGCACCAGTGCCTAATGGTCTGGCACCAAAAACAGTGTTTCTCCTCAGTAGCGAGAACTGCATCAGTGCCTGAGTGTTGGACACGAAAAGCAGTGTTTCTCATCAGCAGCGAGAACTGCACCAGTGCCTAATGGTCTGGCACCAAAAACAGTGTTTCTCCTCAGTAGCGAGAACTGCATCAGTGCCTGAGGGTCTGACACCAAAAGTAGTGTTTCTCCTCAGCAGCGCGAACTGCACTAGTGCCTGAGAGTCGGAAACCAAATGCACTGTTTCTCCTCAGCAGTGAGAAGTGTACCTGTGCCTGAGGGTCAGGCATCAAAAGCAGTGTTTCTCCTCAGCAGTGAGAACTGTACCTGTGCCTGTGGGTCTGACACCAAAAGTAGTGTTTCTTCTCAGCAGCAAGAACTGTACCTGTGCCTGAGGGTCTGACACCAAAAGCAGTATTTACCCTAAGCAGCGAGAACTACACCAGTGCCTGAGGGTTGGACACCAAAGCAGTGTTTCTCCTCAGCAGCGAAAACTGTACCTGTGCCTGAGGGTCTGACACCAAAAGTAGTGTTTCTTCTCAGCAGCGAGAACTGCACCAGTGCCTGATGGTCTGGCACCAAAAGCAGTCTTTCTCCTCAGCAGCGAGAACTGCACCAGTGCCTGATGGTCTGGCACCAAAAGCAGTCTTTCTCCTCAGCAGCGAGAACTGCACCAGTGCCTGAGGGTCTGACACCAAAAGCAGTGTTTCGTTCAGCACCGAGAACTGGACCAGTACCTGAGGGTCGGGAATCAAAAGCAGAGTTTCTCCTCTGCATGGAGACCAGTGCCTGAGGGTCTGACACCTAAAGCAGTGTTTCTCCTTACCAGCGAGACTTGCACCAGTGCCTGAGGGTTGGACACACTCGAAAAGCAGTGTTTCTCCTCAGCTTCGAGAACTGCACCAGTGCCTGAAGTTCTGACACCAAAAGCAGTGTTTCGTCTCAACAGCGAGAACTGCACCAGTGCCTGAGGGTCGGAAACCAAAAGCAGTGTTTCCCCTCAGCAGCGAGAACTGCACCAGTGCCTGAGGGTTGGACACCAAAAGCAGTTTTTCTCCTCAGCAGCGAGAACTGCACCAGTGCCTGAGGGTCTGACACCAAAAGCAGTGTTTCGTCTCAGTACTGAGAACTGGACCAGTACCTGAGGGTCGGGAATCAAAAGCAGAGTTTCTCCTCTGCATGGAGACCAGTGCCTGATGGTCTGTCACCTAAAGCAGTGTTTCTGCTTAGCAGCGAGAATTGCACCAGTGCCTGAGAGTCTGGCACCAAAAGCAGTGTTTCTCCTCAGTAGCGAGAATTGCATCAGTGCCTGAGGGTCTGACACCCAAAGTAGTGTTTCTCCTCAGCAGCAAGAGGGTCTGACACCAAAAGCAATGTTTCTCCTCAGCATCGAGAACTGCACTAGTGCCTGAGAGTCGAAAACCAAATGCACTGTTTCTCCTCAGCAGCGAGAACTGCACCAGTGCCTGAGGGTCTGACACCAAAAGCAATGTTTCTCCTCAGCATCGAGAACTGCACTAGTGCCTGAGAGTCGGAAACCAAATGCACTGTTTCTCCTCAGCAGCGAGAACTGCACCAGTGCCTGAGGGTCTGTCACCTAAAGCAGTGTTTCTCCTCAGTAGCGAGAACTGCATCAGTGCCTGAGGGTCTGACACCAAAAGTAGTGTTTCTCCTCAGCAGCGAGAGGGTCTGACACCAAAAGCAATGTTTCTCCTCAGCAGCGAGAACTGCACTAGTGCCTGAGGGTCTGATACCAAAAGCAGTGTTTCTCCTCAGTAGCGAGAACTGCACCAGTGCCTGAGAGTCTGGCACCAAAAGCAGTGTTTCTCCTCAGTAGCGAGAACTGCATCAGTGCCTGAGGGTCTGACACCCAAAGTAGTGTTTCTCCTCAGCAGCAAGAGGGTCTGACACCAAAAGCAATGTATCTCCTCAGCATCGAGAACTGCACTAGTGCCTGAGAGTCGGAAACCAAATGCACTGTTTCTCATCAGTAGCGAGAACTGCATCAGTGCCTGAGGGTCTGACACCAAAAGTAGTGTTTCTCCTCAGCAGCGAGAGGGTCTGACACCAAAAGCAATGTTTCTCCTCAGCAGCGAGAACTGCACCAGTGCCTGAGAGTCGGAAACCAAATGCACTGTTTCTCCTCAGCAGCGAGAACTGTACCAGTGCCTAATGGTCTGGCACCAAAAGCAGTGTTTCTCCTCAGTAGAGAGAACTGCATCAGTGCCTGAGGGTCTGACACCCAAAGTAGTGTTTCTCCTTAGCAGCGAGAACTGCACCAGTGCCTGAGAGTCTGATACCAAAAGTAGTGTTTCTCCTTAGCAGCGAGAACTGCACCAGTACCTGAGAGTCTGGCACCAAAAGCAGTGTTTCGTCTCAGCACCGAGAACTGGACCAGTACCTGAGGGTCGGGAATCAAAAGCAGAGATTCTCCTCTGCATGGAGACCAGTGCCTGAGGCTCTGACACCTAAAGCAGTGTTTCTCCTTACCAGCGAGACTTGCACCAGTGCCTGAGGGTTGGACACACACGGAAAGCAGTGTTTCTCCTCAGCTTCGAGAACTGCACCAGTGCCTGAAGTTCTGACACCAAAAGCAGTGTTTCGTCTCAGCAGCAAGAACTACACCAGTGCCTGAGGGTTGGACACCAAAAGCAGTTTTTCTCCTCAGCAGCGAGAACTGCACCAGTGCCTGAGGGTCCGACACCAAAAGCAGTGTTTCGTCTCAGCACCGAGAACTGGACCAGTACCTGAGGGTCTGACACCAAAAGCAGTGTTTCGTCTCAGCACCGAGAACTGTACCTGTGCCTGAGGGTCTGACACATAAAACAGTGTTTCTCCTTAGCAGCGAGAACTGCACCAGTGCCTGAGAGTCTGGCACCAAAAGCAGTGTTTCTCCTCAGTAGCGAGAACTGCATCAGTGCCTGAGGGTCTGACACCAAAAGTAGTGTTTCTCCTCAGCAGCGAGAGCGTCTGACACCAAAAGCAATGTTTCTCCTCAGCAGCGAGAACTACACTAGTGCCTGAGAGTCGGAAACCAAATGCACTGTTTCTCCTCAGCAGCGAGAACTGTACCAGTACCTGAGGATCAGACACCAAAAGCAGTGTTTCTCCTCAGCAGTGAGAACTGTACCAGTGCCTAATGGTCTGGCACCAAAAGCAGTGTTTCTCCTCAGTAGCGAGAACTGCACCAGTGCCTAATGGTCTGGCACCAAAAGCAGGGTTTCTCCTCAGCAGCGAGAACTGTACCAGTGCCTAATGGTCTGGCGCCAAAAAGCAGTGTTTCTCCTCAGTAGCGAGAACTGCATCAGTGCCCGAGGGTCGGAAACCAAAAGCAAGGTTTCTCCTCAGCAGCGAGAACTGCACCAGTGCCTAATGGTCTGGCACCAAAAGCAGTGTTTCTCCTCAGTAGCGAGAACTGCACCAGTGCCTAATGGTCTGGCACCAAAAGCAGGGTTTCTCCTCAGCAGCAAGAACTGCACCAGTGCCTAATGGTCTGGCACCAAAAGCAGTGTTTCTCATCAGTAGCGAGAACTGCATCAGTGCCTGAGGGTCTGATACCAAAAGTAGTGCTTCTCCTCAGCAGCGAGAGGGTCTGACACCAAAAGCAATGTTTCTCCTCAGCATCGAGAACTGCACTAGTGCCTGAGGGTCAGACACTAAAATCACTGTTTCTCCTCAGCAGCGAGAACTGCACCAGTGCCTGAGGGTCTGACACCAAAAGCAGTGTTTATCCTCAGCAGCGAGAACTGCCCCAGTGCCTGAGGGTCTAACACCAAAAGCAGTTTTCCCCTCAGCAGCAAGAACTGCACCAGTGCCTGAGGGTCTGACACCAAAATCAGTGTTTTTCCTCAACAGCAGGAACTGCCCCAGTGCCTGATGGACTGACACCAAAAGCAATGTTTCTCCTCAGCAGTGAGAACTGCACTAGTGCCTGAGGGTCTGATACCAAAAGCAGTGTTTCTCCTCAGCAGCGAGAACTTTACCAGTACCTGAGGATCTGACACCAAAAGTAGTGTTTCTTCTCAGCAGTGAGAACTGTACCTGTGCCTGAGGGTCTGACATCAAAAGTAGTGTTTCTTCTCAGCAGCAAGACCTGCACCAGTGCCTGACGGTCGGGCACCAAAAGCAGTGTTTCTCCTCAGCAGCGAGAACTGCACCAGTGCCTGATGGTCTGGCACCAAAAGCAGTTTTTCTCCTCAGCAGCGAGAAGTGCACCAGTGCCTGAGGGTCTGACACCAAAAGCAGTGTTTCGTCTCAGCACCGAGAACTGGACCAGAACCTGAGGGTCGGGAATCAAAAGCAGAGTTTCTCCTCTGCATGGAGACCAGTGCCTGAGGATCTGACACCTAAAGCAGTGTTTCTCTATAGCAGCGAGACTTGCACCAGTGCCTGAGTGTTGGACACGAAAAGCAGTGTTTCTCATCAGCAGCGAGAACTGCACCAGTGCCTAATGGTCTGGCACCAAAAACAGTGTTTCTCCTCAGCAGCGCGAACTGCACTAGTGCCTGAGAGTCGGAAACCAAATGCACTGTTTCTCCTCAGCAGCGAGAACTGTACCAGTACCTGAGGATCAGACACCAAAAGCAGTGTTTCTTCTCAGCAGTGAGAACTGTACCTATGCCTGAGGGTCTGACATCAAAAGTAGTGTTTCTTCTCAGCAGCAAGACCTGCACCAGTGCCTGATGGTCTGGCACCAAAAGTAGTTTTTCTCCTCAGCAGCGAGAACTGTACCAGTACCTGAGGATCTGACACCAAAAGCAGTATTTACCCTAAGCAGCGAGAACTACACCAGTGCCTGAGGGTTGGACACCAAAGCAGTGTTTCTCCTCAGCAGTGAGAACTGTACCTGTGCCTGAGGGTCTGACACCAAAAGTAGTGTTTCCTCTCAGCAGCAAAGACTGTACCTGTGCCTGAGGGTCTGACACCAAAAGTAGTGTTTCTTCTCAGCAGCGAGAACTGCACCAGTGCCTGATGGTCTGGCACCAAAAGCAGTCTTTCTCCTCAGCAGCGAGAACTGCACCAGTGCCTGAGGGTCTGACTCCAAAAGCAGTGTTTCGTCTCAGCACCGAGAACTGGACCAGTACCTGAGGGTTGGGAATCAAAAGCAGAGTTTCTCCTCTGCATGGAGACCAGTGCCTGAGGGTCTGACACCTAAAGCAGTGTTTCTCCTTACCAGCGAGACTTGCCCCAGTGCCTGAGGGTTGGACACACACGAAAAGCAGTGTTTCTCCTCATCTTCGAGAACTGCACCAGTGCCTGAAGTTCTGACACCAAAAGCAGTGTTTCGTCTCAGCAGCGAGAACTGCACCAGTGTCTGATGGTCTGACACCAAAAGCAGTGTTTCCCCTCAGCAGCGAGAACTGCACCAGTGCCTGAGGGTTGGACACCAAAAGTAGTTTTTCTCCTCAGCAGCGAGAACTGTACCAGTACCTGAGGATCTGACACCAAAAGCAGTATTTACCCTAAGCAGCGAGAACTACACCAGTGCCTGAGGGTTGGACACCAAATCAGTGTTTCTCCTCAGCAGTGAGAACTGTACCTGTGCCTGAGGGTCTGACACCAAAAGTAGTGTTTCCTCTCAGCAGCAAAAACTGTACCTGTGCCTGAGGGTCTGACACCATAAGTAGTGTTTCTTCTCAGCAGCGAGAACTGCACCAGTGCCTGATGGTCTGGCACCAAAAGCAGTCTTTCTCCTCAGCAGCGAGAACTGCACCAGTGCCTGAGGGTCTGACACCAAAAGCAGTGTTTCGTCTCAGCACCGAGAACTGGACCAGTACCTGAGGGTCGGGAATCAAAAGCAGAGTTTCTCCTCTGCATGGAGACCAGTGCCTGAGGGTCTGACACCTAAAGCAGTGTTTCTCCTTACCAGCGAGACTTGCACCAGTGCCTGAGGGTTGGACACACACGAAAAGCAGTGTTTCTCCTCAGCTTCTAGAACTGCACCAGTGCCTGAAGTTCTGACACCAAAAGCAGTGTTTCGTCTCAGCAGCGAGAACTGCACCAGTGCCTGATGGTCTGACACCAAAAGCAGTGTTTCCCCTCAGCAGCGAGAACTGCACCAGTGCCTGAGGGTCTGACACCAAAAGCAGTGTTTCGTCTCAGCACCGAGAACTGGACCAGTACCTGAGGGTCGGGAATCAAAAGCAGAGTTTCTCCTCTGCATGGAGACCAGTGCCTGAGGGTCTGTCACCTAAAGCAGAGTTTCTGCTTAGCAGCGAGAGCTGCACCAGTGCCTGAGAGTCTGGCACCAAAAGCAGTGTTTCTCCTCAGTAGCGAGAACTGCATCAGTGCCTGAGGGTCTGACACCCAAAGTAGTGTTTCTCCTCAGCAGCAAGAGGGTCTGACACCAAAAGCAATGTTTCTCCTCAGCATCGAGAACTGCACTAGTGCCTGAGAGTCGGAAACCAAATGCACTGTTTCTCCTCAGCAGCGAGAACTGCACTAGTGCCTGAGGGTCTGATACCAAAAGCAGTGTTTCTCTTCAGTAGTGAGAACTGCAGTAGTGCCTGAGAGTCGGAAACCAAAAGCAGGGTTTCTCCTCAGCAGCGAGAACTGCACCAGTACCTGAGGATCTGACACCAAAAGTAGTGTTTCTTCTCAGCAGCGAGAACTGCACCAGTGCCCGAGGGTCGGAAACCAAAAGCAGGGTTTCTCCTCAGCAGCGAGAACTGCACCAGTGCCTGAGGGTCTGACACCAAAAGCAGTGTTTCTCCTCAGTAGCGAGAACTGCATCAGTGCCTGAGGGTCGGAAACCAAAAGCAGGGTTTCTCCTCAGCAGCGAGAACTGCACCAGTGCCTGAGGGTCTGACACCAAAAGCAGTGTTTCTCCTCAGTAGCGAGAGGGTGTGACACCAAAAGCAATGTTTCTCCTCAGCATCGAGAACTGCACTAGTGCCTGAGGGTCCGACACTAAAAGCACTGTTTCTCCTCAGCAGCGAGAACTGCACCAGTGCCTGAGGGTCTGACACCAAAAGCAGTGTTTCCTAAACAGCTAGAACTGCACCAGTGCCTGAGGGTCCGACACTAAAAGCACTGTTTCTCCTCAGCAGCGAGAACTGCACCAGTGCCTGAGGGTCTGATACCAAAAGTAGTGTTTCTCCTCAGCAGCGAGAGGGTCTGACACCAAAAGCAATGTTTCTCCTCAGTATCGAGAACCTCCCTAGTGCCTGAGAGTCGGAAACCAAATGCACTGTTTCTCCTCAGCAGCGAGAACTGTACCAGTACCTGATGGTCTGGCACCAAAAGCAGTGTTTCCCCTCAGCAGCAAGAACTGCACCAGTGCCTGAGGATCTGACACCAAAAGCAGTATTTCCCCTCAGCAGCAAGAACTGCACCAGTGCCTGAGGGTTGGACACCAAAAGCAGTGTTTCTCCTCAGCAGCTAGAACTGTATCAGTGCCTGAGAGTCTGACACCAAAAGTAGTGTTTCTCCTCAGCAGCGAGAACTGCACCAGTGCCTGAGGATCTGACACCAAAAGCAGTATTTCCCCTCAGCAGCAAGAACTGCACCAGTGCCTGAGGGTTGGACACCAAAAGCAGTGTTTCTCCTCAGCAGCTAGAACTGTACCAGTGCCTGAGAGTCTGACACCAAAAGTGGTGTTTCTCCTCAGCAGCGAGAACTGCACCAGTGCCTGAGGGTCTGACACCAAAAGCAGTGTTTCTCCTCAGCAGCGAGAACTGTACCAGTACCTGAGGATCTGACATCAAAAGTAGTGTTTCTTCTCAGCAGCGAGAACTGCACCAGTGCCCGAGGGTCGGAAACCAAAAGCAGGGTTTCTCCTCAGCAGCGAGAACTGCACCAGTGCCTGAGGGTCTGACACCAAAAGCAGTGTTTCTCCTCAGTAGCGAGAACTGCATCAGTGCCTGAGGGTCTGATACCAAAAGTAGTGCTTCTCCTCAGCAGCGAGAGGGTCTGACACCAAAAGCAATGTTTCTCCTCAGCATCGAGAACTGCACTAGTGACTGAGGGTCCGACACTAAAAGCACTGTTTCTCCTCAGCAGCGAGAACTGCACCAGTGCCTGAGGGTCTGACACATAAAGCAGTGTTTCCTAAACAGCTAGAACTGCACCAGTGCCTGAGGGTCCGACACTAAAAGCACTGTTTCTCCTCAGCAGCGAGAACTGCACCAGTGCCTGAGGGTCTGATACCAAAAGTAGTGTTTCTCCTCAGCAGCGAGAGGGTCTGACACCAAAAGCAATGTTTCTCCTCAGTATCGAGAACCTCACTAGTGCCTGAGAGTCGGAAACCAAATGCACTGTTTCTCCTCAGCAGCGAGAACTGTACCAGTACCTGATGGTCTGGCACCAAAAGCAGTGTTTCCCCTCAGCAGCAAGAACTGCACCAGTGGCTTAGGGTCTGACACTAAAAGCAGTGTTTCTCCTCAGCAGCGAGAACTGCACCAGTGGCTTAGGGTCTGACACTAAAAGCAGTGTTTCTCCTCAGCAGCGAGAACTGCGCCAGTGCCTGAGGATCTGATACCGAAAGCAGTGTTTCCCCTCAGCAGGGAGAACAGCACCAGTGCCTGAGGGTCTGACACCAAAAGCAGTGTTTCTCCTCAGCAGTGAGAACTGCACCAGTGCATGAGGGTCTGACACCAAAAGCAGTGTTTCCCCTCAGCAGTGAGAGTTGCACCAGTGCCTGAGGGTTGGACACGAAAGGCAGTGTTTCTCCCCAGCAGCGAGAACAGCACCAGTGCCTCAGGGTCTGACACCAAAAGCAGTGTTTCTCCTCAGCAGCGAGACCTGCTCCAGAGCCTGAGGGTCTGACACCAAGAGCAGTGTTTCTCCTCATCAGCTAGAACTGCACCAGTGCTTGAGGGTTGGACACGAAAGGTAGTGTTTCTCCCCAGCAGCGAG
Source organism: Calotriton arnoldi (assembly GCA_963921515.1). Classification (NCBI taxonomy): domain Eukaryota; kingdom Metazoa; phylum Chordata; class Amphibia; order Caudata; family Salamandridae; genus Calotriton; species Calotriton arnoldi. The sequence goes on from CAWUFW010000456.1 coordinate 684,176, forward strand.
AACAGCACCAGTGCCTCAGGGTCTGACACCAAAAGCAGTGTTTCTCCTCAGCAGCGAGACCTGCTCCAGAGCCTGAGGGTCTGACACCAAGAGCAGTGTTTCTCCTCATCAGCTAGAACTGCACCAGTGCTTGAGGGTTGGACACAAAAGGTAGTGTTTCTCCTCAGCAGCGAGAACAGCACCAGTGCCTGAGGATCTGACACCAAAAGTAGTGTTTCTCCTCAGCAGCCTTGGCGTCATCAATGTAAAGGAGTTCCCTCTAATACCTCAGGTCAATGATTTCATCCTTCCAATCTCTCTTGGGCTGAAGTCCACGTATCCCTTGTCTGGGCTTCCTCAGGGGGCTCCCGTGAGCATCGCCCTCTTCTGCCCCGGCAGACTAGTGTTGTCCTCACTGAGCAGTACGTCTACATCTGCTAAGAACAGCTTCAGTCAATGCTCCAATTACCCAGAGAAAACCACCCTTGTAATTAGAGTGTTTATACCTTGAAGTATCCCCTTGTAATAAGAGTGGCCATACCTTGCTTGGAGTATCCCCTTGTAATAAGAGTGGTCATACCTTGCTTGGAGTATCCCCTTGTAATAAGAGTGGCCATACCTTGCTTGGAGTATCCCCTTGTAATAAGAGTGGTCATACCTTGCTTGGAGTATCCCCTTGTAATAAGAGTGGCCATACCTTGCTTGGAGTATCCCCTTGTAATAAGAGTGGTCATACCTTGCTTGGAGTATCCCCTTGTAATAAGAGTGCTCATACCTTGCTTGAAGTATCCCCTTGTAATAAGAGTGCTCATACCTTGCTTGGAGTATCCCTTGTAATAAGAGTGGCCATACCTTGCTTGGAGTATCCCTTGTAATAAGAGTGCTCATACCTTGCTTGGAGTATCCCCTTGTAATAAGAGTGGCCATACCTTGCTTGGAGTATCCCCTTGTAATAAGAGTGCTCATACCTTGCTTGGAGTATCCCCTTGTAATAAGAGTGGCCATACCTTGCTTGGAGTATCCCCTTGTAATAAGAGTGCTCATTCCTTGCTTGCAGTATCCCCTTGTAATAAGAGAGGTCATACCTTGCTTGGAGTATCCCCTTGTAATAAGAGTGCTCATGCCTTGCTTGCAGTATCCCCTTATAATAAGAGTGCTCATGCCTTGCTTGCAGTATCCCCTTGTAATAAGAGAGGTCATACCTTGCTTGGAGTATCCCCTTGTAATAAGAGTGGCCATACCTTGCTTAGAGTAGCCCCTTGTAATAAGAGTGGCCATACCTTGCTTAGAGTAGCCCCTTGTAATAAGAGTGGCCATACCTTGCTTGGAGTATCCCCTTGTAATAAGAGTGGCCATACCTTGCTTGGAGTATCCCCTTGTAATAAGAGTGGCCATTCCTTGCTTGGAGTATCCCCTTGTAATAAGAGTGGTCATACCTTGCTTGGAGCGTTACAGCAGTCTAAACACAGGTCAAACCAGCATATCTCGACAAAACCCCCAGAGTTCAAACCATCACGGATGCACCTGGGTGTCGACAGGACTTAGGGATTCATCATTTGAATCCCTAAGTCCTGTCGACACCAGGTGCATCCGACACTGATCGGAGGTAGGGCGGGGGTGGGAGGGGGGACGAGCATGGTAGGGGGGAGTAAGCGGGAGGGGTGAGGATGTGGGGAAGCGGCTAAGAAAAACTTAAATAAAAAATGTAACTTTTTGACGCTTACTCGCCCGGCTCTCCTCCGTAGTACTCCCTCGCTCAGAGTCGGCCACAGGAAGCACTCCCAGGATCCCAGTCAGCCAAATGCAGCGTTGTGATTGGTCTGAGCGCCGACGCTGACTGGAGGCCTGTGCATGTTCTCCACGTAGGCTGCGATGCAGCCTGCTTGGAGAACATGCGAAGTGCGCATGACTGTTTTGGGCGGGCCGAGAGGGCCGTCCAAGCAGTCATTGCACTCTTTAGGAGGGTGCAACCACTCCTCCCCTGCTCCTGCTCCCGCCCCCTCACGCAAAGCTGTGGGCTGAAGTAGGAGAAAATGAAATGATAATCACACAAGTTATTATCAAATGATAATAGCACGAGTTATTATCATTTTATTTTCTCTGTCTTTCAGTGCAAAAAAGCAGTGGGACGACGCTCCTCCGCCTTATCGGAGGAGCCGCCAAAAAGAACGGCTTCACCTTCTTCACTCAAGCTTTCAGGACTGAAGCTCGTCTTCAAGACGTTGTCATCACGTTGGGGACATAGTCAATAGATGGTATCTACCAACACTCGCCGTCTGAGCCGGATGATCGACTAGCTCTCTATCATCTGCTTCTTTCCAATGTGCTAGTCTGCCACTCCTTCATATACAGCTTTATTCATATACACCCTCCTTCATATACACCCTCCTTCATATACACCCTCCTTCATATACACCCTCCTTCATATATGCACCCTCCTTCATAAATGCACCCTCCTTCATATATACACCCTCCTTCATATACATATACACCTCCTTCATATACACCCTCCTTCATATATACACCCTCCTTCACCTCACCTCCTTCATATACACCCTCCTTCATATATACACCCTCCTTCATATATACACCCTCCTTCATATATGCACCCTCCTTCATATATACACCCTCCTTCATATACACCCTCCTTCCATATACACCCTCCTTCATATATACACCCTCCTTCATATACACCCTCCTTCATATATACACCCTCCTTCATATACACCCTCCTTCATATATACACCCTCCTTCATATACACCCTCCTTCATATATACACCCTCCTTCATATACACCCTCCTTCATATATACACCCTCCTTCATATACACCCTCCTTCATATATACACCCTCCTTCATATACACCCTCCTTCATATGCACCCTCCTTCATATACACCCTCCTTCATATATACACCCTCCTTCATATATGCACCCTCCTTCATATACCCCTCCTTCATATACACCCTCCTTCATATATGCACCCTCCTTCATATACACCCTCCTTCATATATACACCCTCCTTCATATACACCCTCCTTCATATACACCCTCCTTCATATATGCACCCTCCTTCATATATTCACCCTCCTTCATATACACCCTCCTTCATATATACACCCTCCTTCATATACACCCTCCTTCATATACCCTCGCACCCTCCTTCATATATACACCCTCCTTCATATATGCACCCTCCTTCATATACACCCTCCTTCATATACACCCTCCTTCATATACACCCTCCTTCATATATGCACCCTCCTTCATATACACCCTCCTTCATATACACCCTCCTTCATATATACACCCTCCTTCATATACACCCTCCTTCATATATGCACCCTCCTTCATATACACCCTCCTTCATATATGCACCCTCCTTCATATACACCCTCCTTCATATACACCCTCCTTCATATACACCCTCCTTCATATACACCCTCCTTCATATATACACCCTCCTTCATATATACACCCTCCTTCATATACACCCTCCTTCATATATGCACCCTCCTTCATATACACCCTCCTTCATATATGCACCCTCCTTCATATACACCCTCCTTCATATACACCCTCCTTCATATATGCACCCTCCTTCATATACACCCTCCTTCATATACACCCTCCTTCATATACACCCTCCTTCATATACACCCTCCTTCATATACACCCTCCTTCATATACACCCTCCTTCATATACACCCTCCTTCATATACACCCTCCTTCATATACACCCTCCTTCATATACACCCTCCTTCATATACACCCTCCTTCATATACACCCTCCTTCATATATCACCCTCCTTCATATACACCCTCCTTCATATACACCCTCCTTCATATACACCCTCCTTCATATATGCACCCTCCTTCATATACACCCTCCTTCATATATGCACCCTCCTTCATATACACCCTCCTTCATATATACACCCTCCTTCATATATGCACCCTCCTTCATATATGCACCCTCCTTCATATATACACCCTCCTTCATATACACCCTCCTTCATATATGCACCCTCCTTCATATACACCCTCCTTCATATACACCCCCTCCTTCATATATGCACCCTCCTTCATATACACCCTCCTTCATATATGCACCCTCCTTCATATACACCCTCCTTCATATATGCACCCTCCTTCATATACACCCTCCTTCATATACACCCTCCTTCATATACACCCTCCTTCATATACACCCTCCTTCATATACACCCTCCTTCATATATGCACCCTCCTTCATATACACCCTCCTTCATATATACACCCTCCTTCATATACACCCTCCTTCATATACACCCTCCTTCATATATACACCCTTCTTTCATATATACACCCTCCTTCATATATGCACCCTCCTTCGTATATGCACCCTCCTTCATATACACCCTCCTTCATATACACCCTCCTTCATATACACCCTCCTTCATATACACCCTCCTTCATATATGCACCCTCCTTCATATACACCCTCCTTCATATATGCACCCTCCTTCATATACACCCTCCTTCATATACACCCTCCTTCATATACACCCTCCTTCATATACACCCTCCTTCATATATGCACCCTCCTTCATATACACCCTCCTTCATATATGCACCCTCCTTCATATATGCACCCTCCTTCATATATGTACCCTCCTTCATATACACCCTCCTTCATATATGCACCCTCCTTCATATACACCCTCCTTCATATACACCCTCCTTCATATACACCCTCCTTCATATACACCCTCCTTCATATACACCCTCCTTCATATACACCCTCCTTCATATACACCCTCCTTCATATACACCCTCCTTCATATACACCCTCCTTCATATATGCACCCTCCCTCTCATATACACCCTCCTTCATATACACCCTCCTTCATATATGCACCCTCCTTCATATACACCCTCCTTCATATACACCCTCCTTCATATATGCACCCTCCTTCATATACACCCTCCTTCATATATCACCCTCCTTCATATACACCCTCCTTCATATATGCACCCTCCTTCATATACACCCTCCTTCATATATGCACCCTCCTTCATATATGCACCTCCTTCATATACACCCTCCTTCATATATGCACCCTCCTTCATATACACCCTCCTTCATATATGCACCCTCCTTCATATACACCCTCCTTCATATACACCCTCCTTCATATATGCACCTCCTCCTTCACTTTCATATGCACCCTCCTTCATATACACCCTCCTTCATATACACCCTCCTTCATATACACCCTCCTTCATATATACACCCTCCTTCATATACACCCTCCTTCATATATGCACCCTCCTTCATATACACCCTCCTTCATATACACCCTCCTTCATATACACCCTCCTTCATATATGCACCCTCCTTCATATACACCCTCCTTCATATACACCCTCCTTCATATATGCACCCTCCTTCATATACACCCTCCTTCATATACACCCTCCTTCATATATGCACCCTCCTTCATATACACCCTCCTTCATATACACCCTCCTTCATATATGCACCCTCCTTCATATATGCACCCTCCTTCATATACACCCTCCTTCATATATGTACCCTCCTTCATATACACCCTCCTTCATATACACCCTCCTTCATATATGCACCCTCCTTCATATACACCCTCCTTCATATATGCACCCTCCTTCATATACACCCTCCTTCATATACACCCTCCTTCATATATACACCCTCCTTCATATATACACCCTCCTTCATATACACCCTCCTTCATATATACACCCTCCTTCATATACACCCTCCTTCATATACACCCTCCTTCATATACACCCTCCTTCATATATGCACCCTCCTTCATATACACCCTCCTTCATATAGCACCCTCCTTCATATACACCCTCCTTCATATACACCCTCCTTCATATACACCCTCCTTCATATATGCACCCTCCTTCATATACACCCTCCTTCATACATGCACCCTCCTTCATATACATCCTCCTTCATATACACCCTCCTTCATATACACCCTCCTTCATATATGCACCCTCCTTCATATACACCCTCCTTCATATACACCCTCCTTCATATATGCACCCTCCTTCATATACACCCTCCTTCATATATGCACCCTCCTTCATATATGCACCCTCCTTCATATATGCACCCTCCTTCATATACACCCTCCTTCATATACACCCTCCTTCATATATGCACCCTCCTTCATATACACCCTCCTTCATATACACCCTCCTTCATATATGTACCCTCCTTCATATACACCCTCCTTCATATACACCCTCCTTCATATACACCCTCCTTCATATACACCCTCCTTCATATACACCCTCCTTCATATATGCACCCTCCTTCATATACACCCTCCTTCATATACACCCTCCTTCATATATGCACCCTCCTTCATATACACCCTCCTTCATATACACCCTCCTTCATATATGCACCCTCCTTCATATACACCCTCCTTCATATACACCCTCCTTCATATATGCACCCTCCTTCATATACACCCTCCTTCATATATACACCCTCCTTCATATATGCACCCTCCTTCATATACACCCTCCTTCATATATGCACCCTCCTTCATATACACCCTCCTTCATATATGCACCCTCCTTCATATACACCCTCCTTCATATACACCCTCCTTCATATACACCCTCCTTCATATACACCCTCCTTCATATATGCACCCTCCTTCATATACACCCTCCTTCATATACACCCTCCTTCATATACACCCTCCTTCATATACACCCTCCTTCATATACACCCTCCTTCATATACACCCTCCTTCATATACACCCTCCTTCATATATGCACCCTCCTTCATATATGCACCCTCCTTCATATACACCCTCCTTCATATATACACCCTCCTTCATATATGTACCCTCCTTCATATACACCCTCCTTCATATACACCCTCCTTCATATATGTACCCTCCTTCATATACACCCTCCTTCATATACACCCTCCTTCATATACACCCTCCTTCATATATGCACCCTCCTTCATATACACCCTCCTTCATATACACCCTCCTTCATATATGCACCCTCCTTCATATACACCCTCCTTCATATACACCCTCCTTCATATATGCACCCTCCTTCATATACACCCTCCTTCATATATGCACCCTCCTTCATATACATCCTCCTTCATATACACCCTCCTTCATATACACCCTCCTTCATATATGCACCCTCCTTCATATATGCACCCTCCTTCATATACACCCTCCTTCATATATGTACCCTCCTTCATATATGCACCCTCCTTCATATACACCCTCCTTCATATGCACTCTCCTTCATATACACCCTCCTTCATATACACCCTCCTTCATATATGCACCCTCCTTCATATACACCCTCCTTCATATACACCCTCCTTCATATATGCACCCTCCTTCATATATGCACCCTCCTTCATATACACCCTCCTTCATATATCACCCTCCTTCATATATGCACCCTCCTTCATATACACCCTCCTTCATATACACCCTCCTTCATATACACCCTCCTTCATATACACCCTCCTTCATATACACCCTCCTTCATATATGCACCCTCCTTCATATACACCCTCCTTCATATATGCACCCTCCTTCATATACACCCTCCTTCATATACACCCTCCTTCATATATGCACCCTCCTTCATATACACCCTCCTTCATATACACCCTCCTTCATATATGCACCCTCCTTCATATATGCACCCTCCTTCATACATGCACCCTCCTTCATATACACCCTCCTTCATATACACCCTCCTTCATATACACCCTCCTTCATATATGCACCCTCCTTCATATACACCCTCCTTCATATACACCCTCCTTCATATATGCACCCTCCTTCATATACACCCTCCTTCATATATGCACCCTCCTTCATATACACCCTCCTTCATATACAGCGTCCTTCATATACACCCTCCTTCATATACACCCTCCTTCATATACACCCTCCTTCATATATGCACCCTCCTTCATATACACCCTCCTTCATATACACCCTCCTTCATATATACACCCTCCTTCATATACACCCTCCTTCATATACACCCCTCCTTCATATATGCACCCTCCTTCATATATGCACCCTCCTTCATATATGCACCCTCCTTCATATACACCCTCCTTCATATATGCACCCTCCTTCATATACACCCTCCTTCATATACACCCTCCTTCATATATGCACCCTCCTTCATATACACCCTCCTTCATATACACCCTCCTTCATATATGCACCCTCCTTCATATACACCCTCCTTCATATACACCCTCCTTCATATATGCACCCTCCTTCATATACACCCTCCTTCATATATGCACCCTCCTTCATATACACCCTCCTTCATATACACCCTCCTTCATATACACCCTCCTTCATATACACCCTCCTTCATATACACCCTCCTTCATATACACCCTCCTTCATATACACCCTCCTTCATATATGCACCCTCCTTCATATACACCCTCCTTCATATACACCCTCCTTCATATATGCACCCTCCTTCATATACACCCTCCTTCATATACACCCTCCTTCATATATGTACCCTCCTTCATATACACCCTCCTTCATATACACCCTCCTTCATATACACCCTCCTTCATATATGCACCCTCCTTCATATACACCCTCCTTCATATACACCCTCCTTCATATATGCACCCTCCTTCATATACACCCTCCTTCATATATGCACCCTCCTTCATATACACCCTCCTTCATATACACCCTCCTTCATATACACCCTCCTTCATATACACCCTCCTTCATATATGCACCCTCCTTCATATACACCCTCCTTCATATACACCCTCCTTCATATATGCACCCTCCTTCATATACACCCTCCTTCATATACACCCTCCTTCATATACACCCTCCTTCATATACACCCTCCTTCATATACACCCTCCTTCATATATGCACCCTCCTTCATATACACCCTCCTTCATATATACACCCTCCTTCATCATATACACCCTCCTTCATATACACCCTCCTTCATATACACCCTCCTTCATATATGCACCCTCCTTCATATACACCCTCCTTCATATATGCACCCTCCTTCATATACACCCTCCTTCATATACACCCTCCTTCATATATGCACCCTCCTTCATATACACCCTCCTTCATATACACCCTCCTTCATATACACCCTCCTTCATATATGCACCCTCCTTCATATACACCCTCCTTCATATACACCCTCCTTCATATACACCCTCCTTCATATACACCCTCCTTCATATACACCCTCCTTCATATACACCCTCCTTCATATACACCCTCCTTCATATACACCCTCCTTCATATATGCACCCTCCTTCATATATGCACCCTCCTTCATATACACCCTCCTTCATATATGCACCCTCCTTCATATATGCACCCTCCTTCATATATGCACCCTCCTTCATATATGCACCCTCCTTCATATACACCCTCCTTCATATATGTACCCTCCTTCATATACACCCTCCTTCATATACACCCTCCTTCATATATGCACCCTCCTTCATATACACCCTCCTTCATATACACCCTCCTTCATATACACCCTCCTTCATATATGCACCCTCCTTCATATACACCCTCCTTCATATACACCCTCCTTCATATACACCCTCCTTCATATACACCCTCCTTCATATACACCCTCCTTCATATACACCCTCCTTCATATACACCCTCCTTCATATACACCCTCCTTCATATATGCACCCTCCTTCATATACACCCTCCTTCATATACACCCTCCTTCATATACACCCTCCTTCATATACAGCGTTATTCATATACACCCTCCTTCATATACACCCTCCTTCATATACACCCTCCTTCATATATGCACCCTCCTTCATATACACCCTCCTTCATATACACCCTCCTTCATATATGCACCCTCCTTCATATACACCCTCCTTCATATACACCCTCCTTCATATATACACCCTCCTTCATATATACACCCTCCTTCATATATACACCCTCCTTCATATATGCACCCTCCTTCATATATGCACCCTCCTTCATATACACCCTCCTTCATATACACCCTCCTTCATATACACCCTCCTTCATATATGCACCCTCCTTCATATATACACCCTCCTTCATATACACCCTCCTTCATATACACCCTCCTTCATATACACCCTCCTTCATATATACACCCTCCTTCATATACACCCTCCTTCATATACACCCTCCTTCATATACACCCTCCTTCATATATACACCCTCCTTCATATATACACCCTCCTTCATATATACACCCTCCTTCATATATACACCCTCCTTCATATACACCCTCCTTCATATACACCCTCCTTCATATACACCCTCCTTCATATATGCACCCTCCTTCATATACACCCTCCTTCATATATACACCCTCCTTCATATACACCCTCCTTCATATATGCACCCTCCTTCATATACACCCTCCTTCATATACACCCTCCTTCATATACACCCTCCTTCATATACACCCTCCTTCATATATGCACCCTCCTTCATATACACCCTCCTTCATATATGTACCCTCCTTCATATACACCCTCCTTCATATATGTACCCTCCTTCATATATGTACCCTCCTTCATATACACCCTCCTTCATATACACCCTCCTTCATATATGTACCCTCCTTCATATACACCCTCCTTCATATACACCCTCCTTCATATACACCCTCCTTCATATACACCCTCCTTCATATACACCCTCCTTCATATATGCACCCTCCTTCATATACACCCTCCTTCATATACACCCTCCTTCATATACACCCTCCTTCATATACACCCTCCTTCATATATGTACCCTCCTTCATATACACCCTCCTTCATATACACCCTCCTTCATATACACCCTCCTTCATATACACCCTCCTTCATATACACCCTCCTTCATATACACCCTCCTTCATATATCCACCCTCCTTCATATACACCCTCCTTCATATACACCCTCCTTCATATATGCACCCTCCTTCATATATGCACCCTCCTTCATATACATCCTCCTTCATATACACCCTCCTTCATATACACCCTCCTTCATATATGTACCCTCCTTCATATACACCCTCCTTCATATACACCCTCCTTCATATACACCCTCCTTCATATACACCCTCCTTCATATACACCCTCCTTCATATACACCCTCCTTCATATATGCACCCTCCTTCATATACACCCTCCTTCATATACACCCTCCTTCATATACACCCTCCTTCATATACACCCTCCTTCATATACACCCTCCTTCATATACACCCTCCTTCATATATGCACCCTCCTTCATATACACCCTCCTTCATATATGCACCCTCCTTCATATACACCCTCCTTCATATACACCCTCCTTCATATATGCACCCTCCTTCATATACACCCTCCTTCATATACACCCTCCTTCATATATGCACCCTCCTTCATATATGCACCCTCCTTCATATACATCCTCCTTCATATACACCCTCCTTCATATACACCCTCCTTCATATACACCCTCCTTCATATATGCACCCTCCTTCATATACACCCTCCTTCATATACACCCTCCTTCATATACACCCTCCTTCATATATACACCCTCCTTCATATACACCCTCCTTCATATACACCCTCTACTCCTTCATATACACCCTCCTTCATATATGCACCCTCCTTCATATACACCCTCCTTCATATACACCCTCCTTCATATACACCCTCCTTCATATACACCCTCCTTCATATACACCCTCCTTCATATATGCACCCTCCTTCATATACACCCTCCTTCATATACACCCTCCTTCATATACACCCTCCTTCATATACACCCTCCTTCATATACACCCTCCTTCATATATGCACCCTCCTTCATATACACCCTCCTTCATATACACCCTCCTTCATATATGCACCCTCCTTCATATACACCCTCCTTCATATATACACCCTCCTTCATATATGCACCCTCCTTCATATACACCCTCCTTCATATACACCCTCCTTCATATATGCACCCTCCTTCATATACACCCTCCTTCATATACACCCTCCTTCATATACACCCTCCTTCATATACACCCTCCTTCATATATGCACCCTCCTTCATATACACCCTCCTTCATATACACCCTCCTTCATATACACCCTCCTTCATATATACACCCTCCTTCATATACACCCTCCTTCATATATGCACCCTCCTTCATATACACCCTCCTTCATATATACACCCTCCTTCATATATGTACCCTCCTTCATATACACCCTCCTTCATATACACCCTCCTTCATATACACCCTCCTTCATATATGCACCCTCCTTCATATACACCCTCCTTCATATATACACCCTCCTTCATATACACCCTCCTTCATATACACCCTCCTTCATATACACCCTCCTTCATATACACCCTCCTTCATATATGCACCCTCCTTCATATACACCCTCCTTCATATACACCCTCCTTCATATACACCCTCCTTCATATATGCACCCTCCTTCATATACACCCTCCTTCATATACACCCTCCTTCATATATACACCCTCCTTCATATACACCCTCCTTCATATACACCCTCCTTCATATACACCCTCCTTCATATACAGCGTTATTCATATACACCCTCCTTCATATACACCCTCCTTCATATACACCCTCCTTCATATATGCACCCTCATTCATATACACCCTCCTTCATATACACCCTCCTTCATATACACCCTCCTTCATATACACCCTCCTTCATATACACCCTCCTTCATATACACCCTCCTTCATATACACCCTCCTTCATATACACCCTCCTTCATATACACCCTCCTTCATATACACCCTCCTTCATATACACCCTCCTTCATATACACCCTCCTTCATATACACCCTCCTTCATATACACCCTCCTTCATATATGCACCCTCCTTCATATATGCACCCTCCTTCATATATGCACCCTCCTTCATATACACCCTCCTTCATATATGTACCCTCCTTCATATACACCCTCCTTCATATATGCACCCTCCTTCATATATACACCCTCCTTCATATACACCCTCCTTCATATACACCCTCCTTCATATACACCCTCCTTCATATATGCACCCTCCTTCATATATGCACCCTCCTTCATATACACCCTCCTTCATATACACCCTCCTTCATATACACCCTCCTTCATATACACCCTCCTTCATATATGCACCCTCCTTCATATATACACCCTCCTTCATATACACCCTCCTTCATATATGCACCCTCCTTCATATACACCCTCCTTCATATACACCCTCCTTCATATACACCCTCCTTCATATACACCCTCCTTCATATATGCACCCTCCTTCATATACACCCTCCTTCATATATGCACCCTCCTTCATATACACCCTCCTTCATATACACCCTCCTTCATATATGTACCCTCCTTCATATACACCCTCCTTCATATACACCCTCCTTCATATACACCCTCCTTCATATATGCACCCTCCTTCATATACACCCTCCTTCATATATACACCCTCCTTCATATATGCACCCTCCTTCATATATACACCCTCTTTCAAATATACACCCTCCTTTGAATATACACCCTTTTTCATATATACACCCTCCTTCGTATATGCACCCTCCTTCATATATACACCCTACTTGATATATACACCCTCCTTCATATACACCCTCCTTCATATACACCCTCCTTCATATATACACCCTCCTTCATATACACCCTCCTTCATATATACACCCTCCTTCATATACACCCTCCTTCATATACACCCTCCTTCATATACACCCTCCTTCATATACACCCTCCTTCATATATACACCCTCCTTCATATACACCCTCCTTCATATACACCCTCCTTCATATACACCCTCCTTCATATACACCCTCCTTCATATATGCACCCTCCTTCATATACACCCTCCTTCATATACACCCTCCTTCATATACACCCTCCTTCATATACACCCTCCTTCATATACACCCTCCTTCATATACACCCTCCTTCATATACACCCTCCTTCATATACACCCTCCTTCATATACACCCTCCTTCATATATGTACCCTCCTTCATATACACCCTCCTTCATATATGCACCCTCCTTCATATACACCCTCCTTCATATATGTACCCTCCTTCATATACACCCTCCTTCATATACACACCCTCCTTCATATATGTACCCTCCTTCATATACACCCTCCTTCATATACACCCTCCTTCATATATGTACCCTCCTTCATATACACCCTCCTTCATATATGTACCCTCCTTCATATATGTAGCCTCCTTCATATACAACCTCCTTCATATACACCGTCCTTCATATATGTACCCTCCTTCATATACACCCTCCTTCATATACACCCTCCTTCATATATGTACCCTCCTTCATATAAACACCCTCCTTCATATACACCCTCCTTCATATATGCACCCTCCTTCATATATACACCCTCCTTCATATACACCCTCCTTCATATACACCCTCCTTCATATACACCCTCCTTCATATACACCCTCCTTCATATACACCCTCCTTCATATACACCCTCCTTCATATATACACCCTCCTTCATATACACCCTCCTTCATATACACCCTCCTTCATATATGCACCCTCCTTCATATACACCCTCCTTCATATACACCCTCCTTCATATACACCCTCCTTCATATATGCACCCTCCTTCATATACACCCTCCTTCATATACACCCTCCTTCATATATGCACCCTCCTTCATATACACCCTCCTTCATATATACACCCTCCTTCATATACACCCTCCTTCATATACACCCTCCTTCATATACACCCTCCTTCATATACACCCTCCTTCATATACACCCTCCTTCATATATGCACCCTCCTTCATATACACCCTCCTTCATATACACCCTCCTTCATATACACCCTCCTTCATATACACCCTCCTTCATATATACACCCTCCTTCATATATGCACCCTCCTTCATATATACACCCTCCTTCATATACACCCTCCTTCATATACACCCTCCTTCATATATACACCCTCCTTCATATATGCACCCTCCTTCATATACACCCTCCTTCATATACACCCTCCTTCATATACACCCTCCTTCATATACACCCTCCTTCATATATGCACCCTCCTTCATATACACCCTCCTTCATATACACCCTCCTTCATATACACCCTCCTTCATATACACCCTCCTTCATATATGCACCCTCCTTCATATACACCCTCCTTCATATACACCCTCCTTCATATATGCACCCTCCTTCATATACACCCTCCTTCATATACACCCTCCTTCATATACACCCTCCTTCATATACACCCTCCTTCATATACACCCTCCTTCATATATGCACCCTCCTTCATATACACCCTCCTTCATATATGCACCCTCCTTCATATATGCACCCTCCTTCATATACACCCTCCTTCATATACACCCTCCTTCATATATACACCCTCCTTCATATACACCCTCCTTCATATATGCACCCTCCTTCATATACACCCTCCTTCATATACACCCTCCTTCATATACACCCTCCTTCATATATGCACCCTCCTTCATATACACCCTCCTTCATATACACCCTCCTTCATATATGTACCCTCCTTCATATACACCCTCCTTCATATACACCCTCCTTCATATACACCCTCCTTCATATACACCCTCCTTCATATATGCACCCTCCTTCATATACACCCTCCTTCATATATACACCCTCCTTCATATACACCCTCCTTCATATACACCCTCCTTCATATACACCCTCCTTCATATATGCACCCTCCTTCATATACACCCTCCTTCATATACACCCTCCTTCATATACACCCTCCTTCATATACACCCTCCTTCATATATGCACCCTCCTTCATATACACCCTCCTTCATATACACCCTCCTTCATATACACCCTCCTTCATATATGCACCCTCCTTCATATACACCCTCCTTCATATATACACCCTCCTTCATATATACACCCTCCTTCATATATACACCCTCCTTCATATACATCCTCCTTCATATACACCCTCCTTCATATATACACCCTCCTTCATATATACACCCTCCTTCATATATGCACCCTCCTTCATATACACCCTCCTTCATATACACCCTCCTTCATATATGCACCCTCCTTCATATACACCCTCCTTCATATACACCCTCCTTCATATATGCACCCTCCTTCATATACACCCTCCTTCATATACACCCTCCTTCATATATGCACCCTCCTTCATATACACCCTCCTTCATATACACCCTCCTTCATATACACCCTCCTTCATATACACCCTCCTTCATATACACCCTCCTTCATATACACCCTCCTTCATATATACACCCTCCTTCATATATACACCCTCCTTCATATACACCCTCCTTCATATATGTACCCTCCTTCATATACACCCTCCTTCATATACACCCTCCTTCATATACACCCTCCTTCATATATGCACCCTCCTTCATATACACCCTCCTTCATATACACCCTCCTTCATATATGTACCCTCCTTCATATACACCCTCCTTCATATATGCAGCCTCCTTCATATACACCCTCCTTCATATACACCCTCCTTCATATACACCCTCCTTCATATATGCACCCTCCTTCATATACACCCTCCTTCATATATGTACCCTCCTTCATATATGCACCCTCCTTCATATACACCCTCCTTCATATATGCACCCTCCTTCATATACACCCTCCTTCATATACACCCTCCTTCATATACACCCTCCTTCATATATGCACCCTCCTTCATATACACCCTCCTTCATATACACCCTCCTTCATATACACCCTCCTTCATATACACCCTCCTTCATATACACCCTCCTTCATATATGCACCCTCCTTCATATACACCCTCCTTCATATATGCACCCTCCTTCATATACACCCTCCTTCATATACACCCTCCTTCATATATGCACCCTCCTTCATATACACCCTCCTTCATATATACACCCTCCTTCATATATGCACCCTCCTTCATATACACCCTCCTTCATATACACACTCCTCCTTCATATATACACCCTCCTTCATATATACACCCTCCTTCATATATGCACCCTCCTTCATATACACCCTCCTTCATATACACCCTCCTTCATATATGCACCCTCCTTCATATACACCCTCCTCCTTCATATATGCACCCTCCTTCATATACACCCTCCTTCATATACACCCTCCTTCATATATGCACCCTCCTTCATATACACCCTCCTTCATATACACCCTCCTTCATATACACCCTCCTTCATATATGCACCCTCCTTCATATACACCCTCCTTCATATATGCACCCTCCTTCATATATGCACCCTCCTTCATATATGCACCCTCCTTCATATACACCCTCCTTCATATACACCCTCCTTCATATACACCCTCCTTCATATATGCACCCTCCTTCATATACACCCTCCTTCATATACACACCCTCCTTCATATACACCCTCCTTCATATACACCCTCCTTCATATACACCCTCCTTCATATACACCCTCCTTCATATATGCACCCTCCTTCATATACACCCTCCTTCATATACACCCTCCTTCATATATACACCCTCCTTCATATACACCCTCCTTCATATATGCACCCTCCTTCATATACACCCTCCTTCATATACACACCCTCCTTCATATATGCACCCTCCTTCATATACACCCTCCTTCATATACACCCTCCTTCATATATGCACCCTCCTTCATATATGCACCCTCCTTCATATACACCCTCCTTCATATACACCCTCCTTCATATACACCCTCCTTCATATACACCCTCCTTCATATATGCACCCTCCTTCATATATACACCCTACTTGATATATACACCCTCCTTCATATACACCCTCCTTCATATACACCCTCCTTCATATACACCCTCCTTCATATACACCCTCCTTCATATATGCACCCTCCTTCATATACACCCTCCTTCATATACACCCTCCTTCATATATGCACCCTCCTTCATATACACCCTCCTTCATATATGTACCCTCCTTCATATACACCCTCCTTCATATACACCCTCCTTCATATATGCACCCTCCTTCATATATGCACCCTCCTTCATATACACCCTCCTTCATATACACCCTCCTTCATATACACCCTCCTTCATATACACCCTCCTTCATATACACCCTCCTTCATATATACACCCTCCTTCATATACACCCTCCTTCATATACACCCTCCTTCATATACACCCTCCTTCATATACACCCTCCTTCATATATGCACCCTCCTTCATATATGCACCCTCCTTCATATACACCCTCCTTCATATACACCCTCCTTCATATATGCACCCTCCTTCATATATGCACCCTCCTTCATATACACCCTCCTTCATATACACCCTCCTTCATATATGCACCCTCCTTCATATACACCCTCCTTCATATATGTACCCTCCTTCATATACACCCTCCTTCATATATGCAGCCTCCTTCATATACATCCTCCTTCATATACACCCTCCTTCATATACACCCTCCTTCATATATGCACCCTCCTTCATATACACCCTCCTTCATATACACCCTCCTTCATATATGCACCCTCCTTCATATACACCCTCCTTCATATATGCACCCTCCTTCATATACACCCTCCTTCATATACACCCTCCTTCATATACACCCTCCTTCATATATGCACCCTCCTTCATATACACCCTCCTTCATATACACCCTCCTTCATATACACCCTCCTTCATATATGCACCCTCCTTCATATACACCCTCCTTCATATATACACCCTCCTTCATATACACCCTCCTTCATATATACACCCTCCTTCATATACACCCTCCTTCATATATGCACCCTCCTTCATATATACACCCTCCTTCATATACACCCTCCTTCATATATGCACCCTCCTTCATATACACCCTCCTTCATATATACACCCTCCTTCATATACACCCTCCTTCATATATGTACCCTCCTTCATATATACACCCTCCTTCATATACACCCTCCTTCATATACACCCTCCTTCATATATGCACCCTCCTTCATATACACCCTCCTTCATATACACCCTCCTTCATATATGCACCCTCCTTCATATACACCCTCCTTCATATACACCCTCCTTCATATATACACCCTCCTTCATATACACCCTCCTTCATATATCACCCTCCTTCATATACACCCTCCTTCATATACACCCTCCTTCATATATGCACCCTCCTTCATATACACCCTCCTTCATATACACCCTCCTTCATATATGCACCCTCCTTCATATACACCCTCCTTCATATACACCCTCCTTCATATACACCCTCCTTCATATACACCCTCCTTCATATACACCCTCCTTCATATACACCCTCCTTCATATATCACCCTCCTTCATATACACCCTCCTTCATATATACACCCTCCTTCATATACACCCTCCTTCATATACACCCTCCTTCATATATGCACCCTCCTTCATATACACCCTCCTTCATATATGCACCCTCCTTCATATACACCCTCCTTCATATATGCACCCTCCTTCATATACACCCTCCTTCATATACACCCTCCTTCATATATGCACCCTCCTTCATATATACACCCTCCTTCATATATGCACCCTCCTTCATATACACCCTCCTTCATATACACCCTCCTTCATATACACCCTCCTTCATATACACCCTCCTTCATATATGCACCCTCCTTCATATATACACCCTCCTTCATATACACCCTCCTTCATATATGCACCCTCCTTCATATACACCCTCCTTCATATATACACCCTCCTTCATATATACACCCTCCTTCATATATGCACCCTCCTTCATATACACCCTCCTTCATATACACCCTCCTTCATATATGCACCCTCCTTCATATACATCCTCCTTCATATACACCCTCCTTCATATACACCCTCCTTCATATATGCACCCTCCTTCATATATGCACCCTCCTTCATATACACCCTCCTTCATATATGTACCCTCCTTCATATACACCCTCCTTCATATATGTAGCCTCCTTCATATACACCCTCCTTCATATATACACCCTCCTTCATATATACACCCTCCTTCATATACACCCTCCTTCATATACACCCTCCTTCATATATACACCCTCCTTCATATACACCCTCCTTCATATATGCACCCTCCTTCATATACACCCTCCTTCATATACACCCTCCTTCATATATGCACCCTCCTTCATATACACCCTCCTTCATATACACCCTCCTTCATATACACCCTCCTTCATATACACCCTCCTTCATATATGCACCCTCCTTCATATACACCCTCCTTCATATACACACCCTCCTTCATATATGCACCCTCCTTCATATACACCCTCCTTCATATACACCCTCCTTCATATATGCACCCTCCTTCATATATGCACCCTCCTTCATATACACCCTCCTTCATATATGTACCCTCCTTCATATACACCCTCCTTCATATATGTACCCTCCTTCATATATGTACCCTCCTTCATATACACCCTCCTTCATATACACCCTCCTTCATATATGTACCCTCCTTCATATACACCCTCCTTCATATACACCCTCCTTCATATATGTACCCTCCTTCATATACACCCTCCTTCATATACACCCTCCTTCATATATGTACCCTCCTTCATATACACCCTCCTTCATATACACCCTCCTTCATATACACCCTCCTTCATATATGCACCCTCCTTCATATACACCCTCCTTCATATACACCCTCCTTCATATTCACCCTCCTTCATATATGCACCCTCCTTCATATGCATCCTCCTTCATATACACCCTCCTTCATATACACCCTCCTTCATATATGCACCCTCCTTCATATACACCCTCCTTCATATATGCACCCTCCTTCATATACACCCTCCTTCATATACACCCTCCTTCATATATGCACCCTCCTTCATATACACCCTCCTTCATATATGCACCCTCCTTCATATACACCCTCCTTCATATACACCCTCCTTCATATATACACCCTCCTTCATATACACCCTCCTTCATATATGCACCCTCCTTCATATATGCACCCTCCTTCATATATACACCCTACTTCATATACACCCTCCTTCATATATACACCCTCCTTCATATATGCACCCTCCTTCATATACACCCTCCTTCATATACACCCTCCTTCATATACACCCTCCTTCATATACACCCTCCTTCATATATGCACCCTCCTTCATATACACCCTCCTTCATATACACCCTCCTTCATATATGCACCCTCCTTCATATACACCTCCTTCATATACACCCTCCTTCATATACACCCTCCTTCATATACACCCTCCTTCATATATGCACCCTCCTTCATATACACCCTCCTTCATATACACCCTCCTTCATATACACCCTCCTTCATATATGCACCCTCCTTCATATACACCCTCCTTCATATATGCACCCTCCTTCATATACACCCTCCTTCATATACACTCCTCCTTCATATATGCACCCTCCTTCATATACACCCTCCTTCATATACACCCTCCTTCATATATGCACCCTCCTTCATATACACCCTCCTTCATATACACCCTCCTTCATATACACCCTCCTTCATATACACCCTCCTTCATATACACCCTCCTTCATATATGCACCCTCCTTCATATATACACCCTCCTTCATATACACCCTCCTTCATATACACCCTCCTTCATATACACCCTCCTTCATATACACCCTCCTTCATATACACCCTCCTTCATATATGCACCCTCCTTCATATACACCCTCCTTCATATACACCCTCCTTCATATACACCCTCCTTCATATACACCCTCCTTCATATACACCCTCCTTCATATATGCACCCTCCTTCATATATGCACCCTCCTTCATATACACCCTCCTTCATATATGTACCCTCCTTCATATACACCCTCCTTCATATATGCACCCTCCTTCATATATCACCCTCCTTCATATACACCCTCCTTCATATACACCCTCCTTCATATACACCCTCCTTCATATATGCACCCTCCTTCATATACACCCTCCTTCATATATGCACCCTCCTTCATATACACCCTCCTTCATATACCCCCTCCTTCATATATGCACCCTCCTTCATATATACACCCTCCTTCATATACACCCTCCTTCATATATGCACCCTCCTTCATATACACCCTCCTTCATATATGCACCCTCCTTCATATATACACCCTCCTTCATATACACCCTCCTTCATATACACCCTCCTTCATATACACCCTCCTTCATATATGCACCCTCCTTCATATACACCCTCCTTCATATACACCCTCCTTCATATATACACCCTCCTTCATATACACCCTCCTTCATATACACCCTCCTTCATACACCTCCTTCATATACACCCTCCTTCATATACACCCTCCTTCATATATGTACCCTCCTTCATATATACACCCTCCTTCATATACACCCTCCTTCATATACACCCTCCTTCATATATCCACCCTCCTTCATATACACCCTCCTTCATATACACCCTCCTTCATATATACACCCTCCTTCATATACACCCCTCCTTCATATATGCACCCTCCTTCATATATCACCCTCCTTCATATACACCCTCCTTCATATACACCCTCCTTCATATATGCACCCTCCTTCATATACACCCTCCTTCATATATGCACCCTCCTTCATATACATCCTCCTTCATATACACCCTCCTTCATATACACCCTCCTTCATATATGCACCCTCCTTCATATATGCACCCTCCTTCATATACACCCTCCTTCATATACACCCTCCTTCATATATGCACCCTCCTTCATATACACCCTCCTTCATATATGCACCCTCCTTCATATATGCACCCTCCTTCATATACACCCTCCTTCATATATGTACCCTCCTTCATATACACCCTCCTTCATATATGCACCCTCCTTCATATACACCCTCCTTCATATACACCCTCCTTCATATACACCCTCCTTCATATACACCCTCCTTCATATACACCCTCCTTCATATACACCCTCCTTCATATATGCACCCTCCTTCATATACACCCTCCTTCATATACACCCTCCATATACACCTCCTTCATATACACCCTCCTTCATATACACCCTCCTTCATATATGCACCCTCCTTCATATATGCACCCTCCTTCATATACACCCTCCTTCATATACACCCTCCTTCATATACACCCTCCTTCATATATCACCCTCCTTCATATAAACACCCTCCTTCATATACACCCTCCTTCGTATATACACCCTCCTTCATATACACCCTTCATTCATATATACACCCTCCTTCATATATCACCCTCCTTCATATATACACCCTCCTTCATATAGCACCCTCCTTCATATATACACCCTCCTTCATATACACCCTCCTTCATGTAAACATAACATAATGTGTATTTGTAAAGCGCGCGTTCACCCGTAGGCATCTTGGTGCTGAATAACAGATGTTTATTGTTACCCAACTCAATGGTACTCATTTTATCGAACTCAGATGGAGGAAAGGCTGAGTGGACCCACCGGGATTGGAACCTGTGACCATGAGGTCGAACACAGGCCCCTGCAGTGGGCGCAGTTTCAACAAGTGGAGTCATAGGGGCATATTATCAAGCGGCAGCGATAATTATCGCTAGCCGCGCTTAGCGTGATTTTTTACGCCTGCTATCGCTGAAAATTATTGCCATGCTAGCGCTGTATTAACAACGCATAGCGCAATGGCGATAATTATTCCAGCGATAGCGTGTGTTTTCCATGGAACATCGCTTGGTTTTCCAGCGATGTTCCATGGAAAGCGGCGATAACCTGTTGATGATACGACCATGTGGTCGTATCAGCATAATCTACCCCCAATGTTAGGTATACGTAAGTCAAGCATTTTAGCAGACGTCAGGTTTAGGCGAAAACCGCGGTTTTCGCTAAAACTAACCGTCTGATAAAAATGCGTGGGCCTCCTTGTAAATATCGCGATGTGCACATCAGCGATAATTTACATGCAGTACTGCCAGTGACGCCCACTTTGCATCTCATTAGAGATGCAAAGCGAGAGCGTTGGGAAAGAGTGCTAACATGCGCTAATGCATGTTAGCACCCACTTGTAAATAGGGCGATAGTTTTATCTTCCGCTTTTTGGCTTTAAAAGCCAAAAAAGCGGAGATAAGGCCCTTGCTAATATGCCCCAAAGTTTCTTAATTACACTGTTTTTTGGTTCAGTTCCCTTATGTTTACGGCAGTGGCGTACGGATAATTATGGGGCCCCCCTCCGGACTCTGTCAGGAGCTCTCCGGCTGAAGTGCTGTGCTGAGGGGGCCCACTGGAGCTTGGGGGCACCCCCGTACTGCGGGGGCTGCGGGGGCCTGTGTTACCCCCTGGTTTACGGGTTGAATGTTCAATATTAGCCTGGTGCAAATCCAATTGAGGCACAGTGCTTAGTTTCCGAGATGGCTCCTTCCTGTACTCTGGCAGCGCAGCCCGTGCCAGCTGCAGGCAGTCAATGTGCCCTCATTATCGCCTTTAGATTCATGTTCATTGGCGGCTTGGAAGCATGTTTGTAGCTTCTCTCGGAAGGGTTAAGTGTGAGGATTAGGGCCAGCTTTGTACCCATGCCAGGGCCTGGCGCAGGAGGGCGCCCCACGCGTGCACTGCCAGCCCTGATGGCACTGACAGGTGTCTGATTATAGATAATGCTCTCATTATTTACTAAGCCGCATCTGGGTTTTCTTCAAATTAGAAGCTCAAGAAAACAAATCAAAGACAAAGCAAAACTGGCATCGCCAAGTGGGAGGCCTCGTCGCCATTGTGATACCCACCACGACGCCAACATGCATTTCACACGCACAAAAACACTAGTCTGAATACATTGAAATCTATTCAGCAAAGAGTGCTAGGAGGACTCGTAGTGAAGTACTTTATTTTTTTTCTTCTTGTTCATAATTATTCAGGTGAGGAGAGGGTGGGCACCAGAGAAGAGACGGGCTTTATTTTAAGTTTGTAGAAAGCATCAAAAAAGATCAAATTTGCATTTTAAATGTATTCTAAAATATACATATAAGAGCACATCAGGAGATGCTGTGTTCTGGGCTGAGAGGCGGAATCTAAGGAGCTTGTTGTGTTACTTTAGTTTTTAAGGCGCTCGTTGGTCTAGTGGAATCGCCTCAGAACGAAGAACAACAACTGAGATAACAAGCATTGGCATAGCCAATAGGTCTCGCTTTTGGGACCTTATAAGTATTTAGTTATGCAGCGCAATATCCTTGGTGCAACAACATTAACTGTTGCATGGTTAAACACTTATAAGGCCCCAAAGGTGAGACCTATTGGCTATGCCAATGCTTGTTCAATAATAGTACTTACAGGCGGGAATGTCCATATCCCAGAAGTCCGTTGCTGGCAACACGTTGCAATATCCGAGTGGAACAACTCATTACCAATACTAGGGTCATGTGTAAGGCTACTTCAGAGTGCGCGTTGCCATTTACACGTCAGAGGCATCCACAAAGGCTCACTGAATAAAAAACCCTCAACAGAGGCATAATAAGCCGAGCAGCACCTGGAGACATATCCTTCAGCCCCTCCACACCGCACTTAACACTAATACTGTGTTTAGGACGAGGCTAAACATCCCAGGAACCGCTGCCAAGGTCAACAGTGTGAGGACCCTAATTGTGAGATGCCCGACAGCAACTTACCACCCAGGGCAGGCGGAAGGGTGGGAGGTGTGGGGCGGCAGCAACAGTCTCGTCAAAACGCCCCACGGTGCTGCTGGCGAACATGAGAGCGGAACAGTGCAAGAGAGGGGTTCGGTTACACGTGCTCGAGACATGGAAACAGGCGACCATTAACGCCCCCACAACGTGTAATACTGGGCAGTCAGTACCGGCAACTACGCATGCGCAGGTCGCAGGAGGCAAAATAACACGACTGCTCCTGGGGGCGAAATGCAAGAGATGCTTAATCCATCAACTCTATACCTAGACCCCCCCTCCACACACACAGCTTCTGCCCTTGTGAAGGGGTCCCAGAGGCCACTTGAGGCAATTGGGCAGGTGCAGAGGGAACCTGTCTGTACCTCCGAGTACCAGCATTTGTCAGTGGAAAACAGGTGTTTTGGAATAGTGAGTAGCTGCTCTTTCAGACTGAGAAGTCACTGAATTGCTGCCACCTTGGCCGACATGCTAAGTCTCTAGCTTTACTGGTGGTCAGTGTTTTATTTTTGAAGTAAGGTTAACACATACAGCTGTTGTCTGGACCACACCCGACTTGCGACCCCCTCGCGTGCTATGTGCAACAGAATCGAGAATACTGTTCTGTAATAGGGTGTGGCCAAGGTGCGCGTCCGGGTTAAGTAAATATAAATCCCCTCGCTATTAGCCCAATATGCGCTAAGATTTTGCACTACAGACAGAGCATCTTGGTTTAGATCTGCACTATTCTGGCAGCTCCTCATGCCGACAGCCTGAAGGCCGGATTTGGCCTCGATGTGTATTAGGACCGCAGCATCCCGGGACTACTAACTAGTCCCAGAATGCAAAGAAAAATCCTAAACTGGAGCAGCGAGTCATGCGTGGACTTTGGAAAAGAGGCCAGCAGCTGTAAAGTTAATGGGGCTAGATTTGATGTTACCTCTTTGGTGTGGGGGTAAAAGTCCCAGCATGCTTAAATAAAGTCTGACTGAAAATACAATAGCGCCGACAGAAGCGGGATATTTGGATGGCAATATGCGCTAGTTCAGGTTTCTTACCAGAGGCGGGGCTAATGATTTGCACGCTTCTGTGAACCGCCCACCATCCCCCACCCCATGTGTCCACAGAAGGCACCAGTCTGATCGAAGATCTGCAATGCAGTCTAGACTTTAACACACACGCTATAGCAGTTGTGCAAGGTTGTGATGCGACCCGCTTAGTGGAACCAAAGCAGACGCGACGATCACACCAGTCCCCACAAGCAACAGCTCCGACTACAACATTCAGGTTTTTCAACAGATTTCTCTCGCTCGCCCTCAAACACAAAAAAACACAGGAAAAACTAAAGCATGCAACTGTTCGAACAGTAAAGTACATGCAACATCGGGACCTAAAAAATCCCACAAAACAAAAATTTAAAAAACCGCTTTGCTGTACTAATGTACCTAACGCCCATCGCAGATGTGTGATATCTTCCACGATGATTAGTATTTTGAAAACTCTTAAGTGCTGGATAAAACTTTAAACGGGCGTTTTAGATGTTTGTGTTCCCTTTACACATATATAATACTTGCACATTAACTAGAAGCCTTTTTGAGTTAGAGGCACGCTTATGCTATGTAAAATGTAAATATCTAATACTATGCCTGTGTCCACGGCACTGTGCCCCTCCAAACCCTTTCAAACGCTACTAACAGCAGTTGACCAGGAAAGGTCACATTAGGAAACAATACTTAGCTGACTGTAAACAAGCTGGGCGCTAGGTGGCGCCAGAGCGCAATATATTTCCCACACACGACTAGTCAATCAGATACAGCAATGAGAGGACAAGCACGCAAGTGGTGCTGCGTGCTGCGAGCACAGCGAGACATCTGTTTTGGTATTATCGGGCACGATAATTGCAAACAGATGTCTGCCGTAGCCAGAATGCACAGACGGAAAAGGCCATGACGCACGAGCGTCTGGTCAGCTTTTCAAACCCCCTAACATAAAGTCTTGCCAGTGCAGCGCTTGTGCGCTACTCGAGGCTCGACCTAAAAATCAATTAAACGTTTTCCCCTATTCCCTTGTACCGGCTCTTTGTAAACGTGAACCAATAACTCTCACCTTTTTTAACCTGTTCCATTTGCCAATGCTGTTTGCTGATGTTGTCCAGCATTGCTAAAAAAGAAAAAAAAAAAGAAAAATTGAAGTATGACCCGTCCGCTGTTGCCAGTTGCCTCATTCTGTAAGCACCCCCCAACAGAATGACGTGGCTGCCATTTTCATTTTTCTATTGCCTGATCCAAGATGGCGGACACCACTTTGATGATCTTTTGATGTAGAAGAGCAGATGATGCCAAGTCCTCAAAAAAACTGCACAAAAAATTGAAGATGCCCACGAGGAGTAGTGGAGCAACAAAGGGAAGGGTGGAAGGAAGCAACAGAGGTAAGGGGGATAACATAAAAATATAATTGGGATAAGTAAGACAAAGCAGCACAAGAGAGAGCGAGCAGTATGGGGGGCAGGGAGACGCATACGAGAGAGAGACCAGCACCCTGGGGAGAGAGAGTAACATGGAGAGCTGGGAGAGTGGGGGGCAAGGGCATGAGAGACAGCAGCACAGAAGAGAGAGAGTAACATGGAGCGCTGGGAGAGCGGGGGTCAAGGACATGAGAGACAGCAGCACAGAAGAGAGAGAGAGAGCAAAATGGAGCACATCCAGGGGTTGCAGGTGTTTGGGGCAAGGAAGCAGCACGCGAGGAACAGCGACAGACAATACAAGCACTCTCATGGTATACTGAAAGAAAAAGAAAAAGAAGTTCTCTCAATGTGAGCAGTGGAAGGATACAAACCATCTAATCAAAATGATGGTAAAGAGGCTAAGCTCCATGGGAGGGACAAACAGAAAAAGGGAAAGGCAAGCCATTGAATAAGAAGCAAGCAAATGAGTGACAATAAAGCCAACCAACTGTAAGCAATGGGCCGGCCCTAAACCCACTGTAATCTTTTGTTAATCCCACAGTAAGTATTTCTCAACCAGACAGTTTACACTGACTGGTAGGCGAGACTTAAAAAGGATCTTTTAGGGACTACCCTGACATGGAAAGGTTGCACATTCTGTACGTGCCAAGAATCTACACATTTGTTGAGTTTAGTGTGACTTTGTTAATGCCAACATGGAATCCAGGGAAGTGCATTCATAGCAATATTTACAGCAGAAGAGTTCTAATGCAGTCATAAGTGAGTGTGAATGTATCTGTACACATGGGTACTTCTAACGTGCAAGCCTAGCTGCAAAGCAGCAGCGCAAGGAACAAGAGTAAATGAACCAGGTGTAAGATTAATAGGAGAGCATCTCTAACAGACGCTCTACCCCTCAGGGGAGCCGACAATATGGGGGAGAGCCGGGGTACAGACACGGGACCGTGGCTTGTTCGCCCCAGCTCCCAATGATAAGTCCAGCAGTGATTGGTCCAGGTCGGGGGCTGACCCAGAAGCAGTAAAGTGCTTCCGGGGCAGCACGGCTAAATCCCGCCCCTATTTAAAGGGCCGCATGGCAGTGATCAGATCTTTTGGTTCCTGCTTGCGGCTGAAGAGGACGCAGTCGCTTCACTTCGGGACACCCACCTTCCCGCAACAACCATGTGCTCTTAGTGGGCCCCCGCCCAGACCATTGCCCTGCTGGAAGCCGCATGGGCTAGAGAGCTTTTCTCGCCTGACCCGGGAGTCCTTGCTGGTTTAGTAGACTTTGAATGGCAGCTCCGAAGGGTGCGAGGGGGCCACAAAAGATAAAGGGGGAGTGCGGCAGTGCGAGTTGCAAGCCGCTGTTTTTGCATTTGTAGCGATTGTGCAGTGTAGCGCTGTTGAAGAAGGATTTTGAGTTAGTTAGCGCTTGGACTGTTTTCAGCACTAGGCCTTCTGGTCAAGCTGGGGAGTGCTGGAGCGCTTGTGGCTCGATTTGTGGAGCGCTGGGAGCGCTTTTGGAAAATTGCTGTTGTGCATGGGTTCTGTTGTGGCCAGTGAAGAGGAGTGATTTTTTAAGGAGTGTTTTTAGGACAAGCTATGTGCTGGTATTTTTAAGGGCTGTGTTGTCACTATAGCGGATAGGTTACATTGCAAGTGTGAACTTCTAGGGGCGCAGGTTTTCCACTGGGAGCATTGTATTTAACATAAGACTAGCACGTGGCAGGCATGCGTGGGGGACCAAAGAAGGGTGCCAAGATGGCACGACCAGTTAGTAGGATTGAAGAGATGATACTTAGGATAGAGTGCAGGATGGAGGCGATGGACGAGAGTTTGGCTCTCTTGTAGTCACAGGGCCCCTGGGGGGGGGGGCAGCCAGTAGAGCCTGCAGTGCCCGCGGATAGGCCTCGGAGGCCAGGGGTTGCACCTCAGGCAGTGTTACCCCCAGCAAAGAAGCACGTTAGAGGGCAGGGGACACATGGCGAAGGGTGTTAAGGGCGCCGTGCCACCCCTGAGTTTGCGCCGGTGTACGGTATAAGCAAAGGGCAGGGCAGCGCTCCTGCAGAGGTGGTGCTGGTTGGCAGAGTAAATGGTGGCGAAGGGCAGGGCAGTGCCTACACAGGGGCAATATCCCCAGCAAACAGTAGCAGTGGACAGACTGGTAATAGCTGTATGGCGAATGCGGTAGAACCAGCGGGCTCCACAAGTCAGCCGGAGTTGGTGGTAAACTTAGCTAATGTGTTGCCTTGGCTTTCAAAGGTAGGCATGTGGTCCGCACCGTTATTGGGAGGTGCATTGGCAAGGGTAGCGGAGAGCAACCATGTGGAAAGGGCCAAGAGGTTGGTGGCACATTTGGATGGCATGGGTATGCAAGGACAGGCAGTAGTGACATGTGTGTCAGCAGTGCAGGGGTTAGTAGTAGCTGGTACCTCGCAAATGGGCAGTGGGGTGCAAACAGTACCGGCAGCAGCCGGGTCCCTACTTCCCCTCAAGGAAGCTACGCCTACAGGTATGTTGTGGCCATTGCCAAGCTTGGGTTTGGGAGACGTGCGATCAGAGCCCGGTAAGTTGGGCGGGCACGAGCATCCAGATATTAAGGAGAAGCTCTGGAAAGGTGCTTATGTAGATATGTGTGAGTTGATTGTGGATATGCCTGACAGCGAACAGAGCAAACGGTGCAAGGAGTGCAAGGAGTGTTCGCATTCCAGGGAGTGCGGGGATTGGCCTTACAAAAAGAGGGTTGAAGAGACCATTATGAATTGGGTCAGAAGTGTCTCGATTTTCCAGGAAATCTTAGCAGAGAGGTTTCCAGCTCTGGGGGACAGTTGGCATGCTACCAAACTAGGCTAGCTTGTGCCCATGATGAGTTTGGAGGCACCGCCTGGAGGGTCTATGACGAGGAGTTCAGGCATATTAAGGCCACTAGACCGCTTTGGGGTGGGATCAGACAGATGTGAGCACATGGTTGCGATACATGAATCCACAGAGGGCTGTGGCCGCCCCTAGCCAACCTTTTCAGGTGGGCTCTGGGGCAAACAGTAATTCAGGGGGCGGGACAAGAAAGGCGGTATGCTGGGACTTCAATAAAAGAACTTGCTCCAGAGACCTTGAGATGTGCAAGTTTAAACACTGTTGTTCTTTCTGCGCCTACCCTCAGACCCGAGTCCAAGTGTTTCAAAAAGACAAAGGATAGAGGCCTCAAAAAGAATGAATGAGCATCCAGTATTGGTCAAGGCCCCCTCCCCGTTAACTGGCAAGCAATGGTGTCATGGTTGTGAACATCTACAGCAACACAACGGCAGCACAGTCTTTATATGAGGGATTTAAGAATGGCTTCAGGATCCCGGCTGAGGGTTGTGTAGGCGTGGCCTATTGCAGAAACCAGCAATCATTAAGGGCTAACCCTAGCGTTGCCAGAAACAAGATTATGAAAGAGAAGAACTTGGGGAGGGTGGCAGGTCCTTTTCATTTCACCCCTTTTGAGAATTTTGTGTGTTACCCTTTGGGGAAAGTTCCCAAAAAAGACCAGGGAGAGAACTGTCTGATAAACAACTTTCAGCACCTCTGGGTCTGTCAGTCAATGAGGCCATCAATGGGACATTGTGGTCAGTTGAGTATCCCTCCCTAGATCAGGAGCTGGGACCTGGGACCTTGCTGGCAAAAGCACATATTGAATCCGCCTTTTGGCTGCTTCCAGTGCACCCCAAGAACTTTCATTTATTGGGTTTCCAATTTGAAGGTGCCTTCTACTTTGACAAATGTATGCCCATGAGCTGCTCAGTCTCCTGTGCTTACTTTGAAAGGTTTAGTACCTTCTTGGAATGGGTATTTAGAAAGAGATCAGGACACCAATGGGCACTCCATTATTTGGATGACTTCTTATTTTTGGGTGCACCTGGAACAGAAAAGTGTGGGAGAGCTTTGCATTGCTTCCAGGAATTGATGGGTGTATTCGGGGTGCTACTTGCGCAATAATTAGATTCCAGGGCAGGGGTATCCAGGCTCCCACAAGAGAAGGTCAGGGCTTTCACAAAGGCATTGGAAGAATGCCTGAAGGCCCCAAAGGTGACGCTGCATCAGTTACAGGTTTTAGTGGGGCAGTTGAATTTTGCACTCTGCATTATACCCAAGGGCTGCCCCTTTTCTAGGTCTATTGCGCAGGCCATGCCTGGTCTGAAGTTGAAGCTCCATCATACCAGGATGACAAGGGAGATCAGCCAGGACATGAGAATATGGGAAGCATTTTTGAAGGACTCTAATGGGACGGTGGTATGGCCAAGCCTTGCCAAGACCAGTAAGGAGTTGGGTCTCTTTACAGATGCTGCAGGCAACACAGGCTTTCTGTCCATTTTAAAGGCAGCTTGATGTGCACAGCGATGGCCAGGAGACTGGATAGAATCTGGGCTGGTTGTGAAAATTGGTTACCTTGGGCTCTATCCCATTTTGGTGGCCCTCATGATATGGCCAGAACAGTTCTGCAAACAATAAGTGGTATTCTGGTCTGATAACATGAGGATGGTGGAGTGCATTAACCAATAAGCTGCCAAGTGTAAACTGATCTTGCGATTATTGAAAGAAATCACACTGCTATGCTTGAGACTAATTGTTGTCTTCAGATCTAAGCATGTCCCTGATGTATTGAACAATGCAGCGGATGCTTTATCTCGTTTTAAGATGCAGGCCTTCAGGTATCACCACCCAGAAGCAGCAGAGTTCCCTTCACCATTCCCGGATCAACTATGGTGGCTTGGTACCCCAGTCTACCGGACCTCGTGGTGGCCAGTTTAGCGCCCGGGACAAGGCGTGCCTACGAGGGGGCATATTGCACATATTGCAGGTTTCAGGAAGCAAAAGGAGTGGGGGGGATGGTTTTCACCTGAGGCAGTAATCTAATTTCTGGGGTATCTGAGAGAGGAAGGGAGACCCGTGTCTTATGCCAAGCGACATATTGTGACAATTCCATTTTTGCAAAGATGCTGGGTTACACGGATGGGACAAGGGCATTCCTGGTGCAAAGGGCTGGCAGCACTTAGAGGGGTGTAGACAAGACTCCAGGCGCCCCATAGACACAGCGAAACTGACAAATATCATGGCCATTCTTGGCAAGGTATGTAGTTCACCTTTTTAGGGCAGCGTTCTCTCTGGCATTTTATAGGGCATTGAGAGTGAGCGAGCTGGTAGCGAAGAACATAAAATATATGAGGGGTGGTCTGCAGCGAACAGACATTCAAGGGCCAAGTGACTCCCTGGTGGTCACCATTACCTATTCTAAGACTGACCAAGTGGGCAGGGGAGATCACATACTGCTGCACTGAGCCCCAGGGAATGACTGTTGTCCGCTGGGGAATCTGGAAGCCTTTATGGCCCACCAGGTTCAAGGGATGGTAGGCCCTCTTTTGGAATATGAGGATGGGACGCCAGTCACAAGGTTTCAATTTGCCATGGTGCTCAGCAGGGCTCTGGTGTCAGCAGGGTTGGATCCGGCACAGTATAGTACCCATTCATTTCAGAGTGGCGCCGCCACCACTGCGGCAAGCATGGGTTTGGCGGGACAGGCCGCTCAAAGGATAGGCAGATGGAAGTCGGATTACTACCAGCGCTATGTGAGATTGAACATGTTGTGAATGTCCTGTTTTCTTCTTGTGTAATTTTTCCATTCCTTACCATATTCTCCTGTCAACACAGGTGGAGGACATATTAAAAGGATACAGCCGCTGGATACTTCATTGCCTCCGGAGCAAGAGGCGTTACAGACGTGCTGGTGTTGGGCCACACCTATGTGAGGCGCGCAAAGAGTTTTAATCCTGCAGGTGTCTACGCATCTCAAGCAAAGAGAGAAGGGTATCAGCGACTTTCTGCTGACAAGGGGGGCTACGTTTGGCCCACTGGAGAACTGCACTGGACAAAATGTTGCCCTGGAGGCTTACGCTTCCAGGGGTAATGATTGGGCATCTGGGAGGCATCTGGGGGGCAATGATTTGGCGGAGCTAGGTCGGCGAGACTTGTTTGAGTTGATTGTCTCTGAAATGTGTTGGCTCTCAAAGAAGTTCCCAGAGGCAATAATTGCGTGGTCCAATATTGTCCTGAGGTTGAGTTGGAGAGGTGGTAAGTCGGTCAGAGCTATAAACGAGTCAGTGAAACAGTTGAACCGAAAGGTGGGTAAGTTGTTCAGGACAGCTCGTTTGTCAGCCATACATCATGGATGCATACGTCGACCAAGAAATACCATTGGATAACCCCATGGAGGTAGAGGGCAATAACCCAGGCGAACCCGAGGCAGCCCGCACTTTGATAACAGAAAAAGAAACCCTCTTTATCCTAAAGGGCATCCGGAAGGATAGGGCACCAGGACCAAATGGCCTACCGGGCAGTATCTTCAATGAAGACCGAGAATTCTGGCCCCCCATATGCACAGTTTGTTCAACCAATGCTTTCTTACTTCAACAGTGCCGAAATCCTGTAAAGGCTCTATTCTGCACCCCATCTACGAAAAGGGGGATGCATCACAACCAGAGAACTATAGACTGATTGCCTTGCTGGACGTTGACGGGAAGGCATTCGCTAAAGCGCTCTTGAAAGAACTAGAGGGCTGGATAAAAGAAAACCATATAATACCCCATTATCAGACAGGATTCTGGCCCAAATTATCCACGCCGAACAACGCCATCGCCCTGTCATACCTGGCAACTCGGGCAACAGAAGCCGCCTCTCCACCGCTCTACGCCTGCTTAGTTGACTACAGTGCAGACTTTGACGGCGTTGACCGTCACATTCTCTGGGCCAAGCTTGTAAAATGGGGCATTCCAAGGAAGCTCTTGGCAGCCATAATGATGCTCCACACAGGCACATGGGTTCGCACCAAGCTCTCGCAGACTTACGTGATGGCCAAAATATACACCAACAAAGGGTTAAAACAGGGTTGTGTGATTGCTCCCACCTTGTTTAATTTATACACCGCGGACTTGGGAGAGGCGCTATTGAAAGCTAACATCTTTCCACCAAAATTAAACCATCTTTGACTCCCTATTATGCAATACGCTGAAGATCTGGTATTATTAGACCACACTAGAATCGGCATGAAAAGGGCATTGGAGGCATTACATCTGTACAACATGGATAACCTACTCCGCGCCAACGCCTCAAAAACAAAGGTCCTGGTCTTCGGCCACAAACCCAAAAAGCACCTGTTAGAATGGCATCTTGGACCATTACGGATCACCACCACCAACAACTATAACTACTTGGGAATACTATTTACAGATAATGGGAGGTCGAACGTGCAGGCTAAGGCGGTTGAAGCAAAGGCGGCCAAGGTCACATACGGGCTATGTAAATTAAACTATAAGCTTCAAAGTCATTCTGCAGAGGGTATCCGACGGGTCATGCAAGCTAAACTGATACCCGCGCTGAGCTACAGCCAACTAACCAAGAAAATGGAGCGACTACATATAAAGGCTTACCAAAAGGTATCCAACCTTCCTTACTCAACCAGGCGCACTCTGATGCGGCTGGAGTTCAATATTCCAGCGATGGACATTGAATGTAAAAAAGACATCATCAAACTGCACCACAGGGTGACCAAGGCGGACCCTGACACAATTAGAGAATCACTAAAAGTAGTTTTCCAGGACAACAACAGTGCTTGGACCAGGTACCTTTTAAAGGCTAATGAGACCCTGAGCTGGCCACCAGAGACTATAACCGACACAACGCTCACAATGGCCAGCCTGAAAAGCCTATTAAAGAAACAGGGCAAATGTATCTCAAGGCTACAGGATCTCAAACGAATCAGCCATATCCCTGGCGCTGAGGGCCTCGTCCAGTCACACAAAATTACAGCAAGTCAACCTTATTTAAAAGCAGGGCTGTGGAGGACAGCCCTACAGAACGTATTGAAAACTAGGCTCCTCACACTGCCAATTCAAGACTACAGGACCCATTGGAACACAGTGTGTCTGGGAACAAGGGATGTCGCCTGTGTCATTACCATACAGAATCAGCAGAGCACATCATTTGCTGCTGCCCAGTGCTGCAGGGTCAAAGGCGACTATATCTAAGATCTCTGTTCTTGCAAAACTGCGTGAGAACGTGCAAAGAGGCCCTAAGGCTTATTTTTACAATCACGGAGCCGATGGCCCTCGCACGAATTGGCAAGTTCCACGCAGAAGCAGCAAGGACTAAGTACTACCCAAGTAACGGAGACAAAAGTCCATAACTCACAAGCCGAAGCTCACTAAGGGCCATGGGAACATCAAGTGGAGGTGCATCCTATACGAGCTGGTTACTACGAGCTTAGGTACGCATGATGCACTTATGATACCTAAGGTGTACATTGGCCTGCATGAAGGACAGATTATATAAAGGACCCGCACATGGTTGAGAATTTCCACCAAGCTCCCCACACTACTTTTGGCAAGGCCCTTTCTTACCAAATAAGTCCAACACCTCCAGGGCGTGCGCTGGCACACACCTGCATGGATAAAGGTTTTACCACTCTAGGGGCCCGCACATGGTTCTGTTTCCATCTAGTAACCCAACATAATCTCTTGGTGGGGCCTTCTGCCCAATCACGCGCCAAACAGATCGACACTCTACTGACCACGGAATTGGCGATTCCTACCACTCTAGGGGCCCGCACACAGTTCTGCTCTCATATAGCACACACGCCATCGCCTCCACGGACTACATCCTCCTCGGGGACCTGAACTTCCACCTCGAGAACAACAAGGACACCAACTCCACCACCCTGATCGACAACCTCGCCACCCTCGGACTCAGACAGCTCGTGACTACACCCACCCACGCCGCCGGCCAACCGCTAGACTCCATCTTTTCCGCAAGCCCACACGTCTCCTTCAACCACACCTCCGAACCCCACTGGACTGACCACCACTGCATCCACTTCACCTACAGGAAGCCCACCACGCACCACCGCACCGAACAAATGCCTCGCCGCTGCTGGAGCAGAGTCACGGAAGACCAGCTAACCACAACCCTCGCCCTGAGCCCACCCGCCGAACCCTCCGACCCCGACACCGCCGCCCGCAACCTCAGACAGTGGATCGACGACTGCGCCAACACCCTCGCCCCGTTCAAGAATCCGCCCAACAGCCACACCAGCAAGAAAGCCACCTGGTTCACCGAAGACCTCCAGGCCTCCAAACGAACATGCCGAAAACTGGAGAAGATCTGGCTCCACGAACGGACAGCGGACAGCTACGCCGCCCACAAGAGCGCCACCCGCAGTCACCATCACCTCATCAGATCCGCCAAAAGGGCCTCACTCAAAGACCGCCTAGACAACAACGCACACAACAGCAAAGAGCTCTTCAACATCGTGAAGGAACTCTCCAACCCCAGCTCCAACACCAACAACATCCAGCCGTCGCGAGACCTGTGCGACTCACTGGCCACCTTCTTCCACCGCAAAATCGCCGACATCCACGACAGCTTCAACACCACGACCGCCCCGGCAACCACCGAGACCACTGCCCCCACAACCACCAACCGCCTGCTCTCCTGGACCAACATCAACGACGAGGACACCAGCGAGATCATGAACACCATCCACTCCGATTCACCGCTAGACCCGTGCCCTCACCACATCTTCAACAAAGCCAGTACAGCCATTGCGCCCCATCTCCGGAAAATAATCAACATCTCCTTCGAGACAGCAACCTTCCCGGAAAGCTGGAAGCACGCCGAGATCACCGCCTTACTCAAGAAACCCAAGGCAGACCCCAAGGACCTCAAGAACTTCCGACCCATCTCTCTGCTCCCGTTCCCCGCGAAGGTCACCGAGAAAATCGTCAACAAACAACTGACCCGCTACCTCGAGGAGAACAACATCCTGGACCCTTCCCAGTCCGGCTTCCGCAGCAACCACAGCACCGAAACCGCCCTCATCGCCGCCACCGATGACATCAGGACCCTGCTAGACAACGGAGAAACAGCAGCCCTCATCCTCCTGGGCCTATCAGCCGCCTTCGACACGGTCTGCCACCACACACTACGAACACGCCTTCACGACGCCGGGATCCAAGAGAAGGCCCTGGACTGGACCACATCCTTCCTTTCCGGCAGAACACAAAGCGTCCGCCTCGCCCCATTCCGATCCAAGGCCACCAAGATCATCTGCGGCGTACCCCAAGGCTCCTCCCTCAGCCCAACGCTGTTCAACATCTACATGGCACCCCTCGCCCACGTCGCCCAACAGCACAACCTCAACCTCATCTCCTACGCCGACGACACCCAGCTGATCCTCTCCCTCACCAAAGACCCTCACACCGCCAAAGCCCACCTCCACGAAGGAATGAAGGCCGTCGCCGAATGGATGAGGACCAGCCGCCTGAAGCTGAACTCGGACAAGACGGAGGTCCTCATCCTTGGTTCCAACCCTTCAGCCTGGGACGACTCCTGGTGGCCAACATCACTGGGAACAGCCCCGCCACCCACCGACCACGTACGCAACCTAGGGGTCTTCCTCGACCCCACCCTCTCCATGACTAAGCAGGTCAACGCCGTTTCCTCATCCTGCTTCAACATCCTCCGAATGCTCCGCAGGATCTTCAAGTGGATCCCCACCGAAACAAGAAAAACAGTCACCCAGGCCCTCGTCACCAGCAGGCTGGACTACGGAAACGCCCTCTACGCAGGAACGACGGCTAAGCTCCTGAGACGGCTGCAACGCATCCAGAACGCCTCTGCACATCTTATCCTCGACATCCCCCGACGCAGCCACATCACACCCCACCTGAGAGACCTGCACTGGCTCCCTGTCAGCAAGAGGATAACCTTCAAGCTCCTCACCCACGCACACAAAGCACTCCACAACTCCGGACCAGCCTACCTCAACATACGACTCAGCTTCTACACCCCCACCCGCCAGCTCCGCTCGACCAGCCTCGCCCTCGCCACAGTCCCCCGCATCCGGAAAACGACCGCCGGCGGCAGATCCTTCTCCCACCTCGCCGCCAAGACCTGGAACACCCTCCCCACCAACCTCCGACAGACCCAAGACCTACTGGCCTTCAGAAGACTCCTCAAGACCTGGCTCTTCGATCAGTAGCAGCACCACCCCCCTCTTCCCCCAGCGCCTTGAGACCCTCGCGGGTATGTAGTGCGCTTTATAAGTGACATGATTGATTGATTGATTGATATAGTAATCCTACATAATCTTTTGGTGGGGCCTTCTGCACAACCATGCGCCAAACAAACCAACACTCTACTGAGCATGGAATTGGTGCCGAGTAGTGCACTGATTTTTACAGGTTGAACCAATCATCAATATCCGCTCTGTATATCTTAATCTTATGCATGTTTGCACGTTATAACATTGCATGCTCGTGCACCTCATAGCTTGGGCTTTGCGCAAGCATTGTCTTACCTCACACTCGCTATATAAACCACCTTGACGGTGTACCTGGGGAGGTTGCTATTTTCGCCTGGCAATACACGTAACGACAGTTTTAAAAAATGTATATTACACAATTTTACGGTATAGCTTATGATAGCTTTTGCTCTTATATCTATTGTGTTTTTATGCTATCGTTTTGTATAAGATTTTAAGTAATCATACAATAAAGATTCATTCATAAAGGGTGAGCGTTTTTTATTACAAGGTGGAGTGCACCTGTCAAAAGAAGGTAATGCAATGTTTCTGGAAAATTTGCTGGCCTGGCTAGGCCAATGTGCACCCTATGTGGGGGGGTTGATAGTTGGTAAACTATGCTGGCCTGTGGCGGGTGAGGTCAAGATTGGGGGGGACACTTTGGGTCCCTTTACGGCATCCTTTTTTTATTCCAAAATTTAGCATCAGCGTCCCTGGACCCTCTAAGGGATGCTGCCACCAAGTCGAAAGGAAGTGGCAGGGGCGCGGCGGGTTATGGGTGGTCGCTGACATGCGGTCCTTACCTATCAACCACCCGTGCAAGCGCATTTGGGCACAACCTAGCACTGGCCCTTTTGGAGCGAAGAACCTGCGTTTAGGGGGGGCCGCAATAGGCATACTAAGGGCAGCCAGGCCCCCTGCACAAGAACTTCCAAGGCAGGAGAGCTCCCAGTGCGGGAGAGGGAAGGTGGGGACCTCCCATAAGAAGGGCCCCCATCCTTTGGGACGGAGGAGGGGTAAAAAAAAGGGGCACAGAGCCAGTCTTAATCTCACTCGAACGGTTATGGAATTTTTTTGTTGGTTGCACAGGAACAGACTAGTTATGGTTAGGTTATTCCCATGTACTAGAGTCTCTGTTAAGGCTGGGTCTCACTTGTAAACAAGATGGAAATAATGTGGTTACTGTGTAAAATGTTATGAAAAATGTTTTTGTGTGAAAATAAGAAATACGGCTATTACGACCCCTAACCCAAAGAAATAAGAAATGGGCTCATGACATTGTTTTGACATTTATGTTGGTTAGGTAATGGTACGTACTCCTGGGACGTCGAGGACTCCCTTGCCATATATAAACACCCTCTGCTATAGGTGGGGAGAGGCAGGCTGGCTTCTTATTTGCCAACAAGTTGTAATTTGAGTTGTAATATGTTCCTTCCAGAAGTGAAGGAGGGTTGGTGCTTGTCGGATCTGTGCTGCGATGGAGATAACAATCCAATAAGAGAGAGCCTGGCGTTTGCCTTCTTGTTGCACTTACTTGTCTCGGGTTCAATGTTGTTGCTACTCTGAGTTTTGTGTAGATCACAAGAGATCATGGTGTTGCCTGCCGGCTATCATGGAAAGCTCGAGTTCACTTTCTTGGAGGGTTTACAACAGGTTTTGAAGATGCAAGTGGGGAAAGGGAGCGAGTCAAGTTCTTTCGGAGTACAGAGATCAGTTTTTCAATCTGTTGTGACCACAGCATGGAGAACACTTGTCATAATGTTCATGGAGGGATCTGTGACAACAGCAAGCAGAGCAATACTTCTACTGAGGCGGGGGAGGACCAGCCCTTGATGGCAGATATGAAATCAGTTTCCAGAAGAAAGGTCTGCAATCTGTGGACGACGATCACGGGTGGCGGTGGTTGGTGATGTGTTTGTGATTTGATCATTGAAGAGCACTCTGATGTCAAAGTGGAATTTTAGCTAGTTGGTGAAGGCAGACAGTTTAGGTGAGAAGCTACAGAGGTTCATTGAAGTGAACTAACCTTGAGTTTTTACCCTGTTGCTGTTGTTTGAAAAGAAGTTCAGTCTTCAAGGGGTTGATTTAGAAGTATAGCTTAGACATCCAGGTTGGGTGAAAAGGCAATCTTTCAGTTTTTCAATGTTGGTGCCTGATGAAATTTGCACGTACAATTAGTGTCATCTGTGTATGGGTGGATCTTCAGGGTTGTGCAACATTTACATAATTTGCTTACGTGTAATTACACAAAATTATGGCAAAATTTCGTAAAATTATGCGTAACTACATAAAATGTAAATCTGTCCTCTTTTGCTATATTTTAGAGCAAACTGAATCCTCACATAAAGTTTTGGCATGAGGACACATTTAAACCCGAACACCCACTCACATTCTGTTGTTTCGTGTGTTAGAAATGGGGGTCTCTAGTTGGCAGTGTCTTGCAACCTGTCCAAGCAGGGACACTTCCTTTTAGTCAGGAGAAGGGGATTACACGGCTAAGATAACCTCTAACCCTCTTGGTAGGTTGGCACGAGCAGTCAGGCTTATCTCAGAGGCAATGTGTAAAGCATTTGTACACAACACACAGTAGCATAGTGAAAACACAACAAATGGACAC
This sequence comes from Calotriton arnoldi, assembly GCA_963921515.1. NCBI lineage: Eukaryota > Metazoa > Chordata > Amphibia > Caudata > Salamandridae > Calotriton > Calotriton arnoldi. The sequence continues at coordinate 726,149 of CAWUFW010000456.1, forward strand.
CACACCAGTTTAGAAAAATAAACAATCTCTAGGTCAACCAAACAAGACCAAAACGACAAAAATCCAACATACATAAATCAAGATATCACTTTTAAAGGTTTCAAACAGTTTAGACAATATAAACTATTGATGCGTCACTTTTAGCACCAAGTACCTGGGATGCGTCAAAGTCAAAGACAAAAACAGGCACAGGTGAGGTGAGGCACCGGAAAAGCAATCGAAGCGTCGGTTCCTTGCATCCAGGGGAGGTGGTGCAACAGCTCTTCATTGTGAGACGAGGTGATGCATCTGTTTCTTACTGCGTGGGAAAGTGATGCGTTATTTCTCTGGACATGCAGCCTCGGTTCCTTACTGAAGCCCAGCATCGATGTAGACTTGGCGCACAGGTGCGGTGCGTGGAAAATCCAGATGCAATGGGGTCGATATGGCAGCAGCGAAACAGGCACTGCGTCGATTCTTCCAGCAGAGAACAGGTGATGCGTCGATTACTTCAGCCGCACAGCAGGGGCTGCATTGGAGTCGGAGTGGGGGTCTTGGACGTTGGAGTCACGGTGCTCTGGACTCGAGCTGCAGTGGTTAACTCAGCTGCGGACAGGCACTGTGTCGATCTTTTCTGCCACACCGCAGCAATGCGTTGGTTTTTCAACCGCACGGCAATCTAGCTACGGGAAAAACGACGCTGAAAGACAATGCATAGATTTTCAGCTCTTCTTGCAGCAGAAGCCACCTCCAAGGGCCCAGAACTGGAGTGGGCACCACTCTGCAGGTCAGAAGAACCCCCAGCAGAGGAATTCAGGGGCTGCAGGTAAAGTCTTTAATGACCCGGAGACTTCTTAATAGGAGGCAAGCACACACAAGCCCTTGGAGAATACTCTCAAGCAGGATACAACAGCAAAGACCAGTCCTTAGTCTCTCCAAGACAGAAGCTGCAACTGCAGTCCAACCCAGCAAAGCAAACACAGCAAAGGGGCAGTACTCCTCCTGGCAGCTCTCCAGCTCTTACTCCTCTTAATTCAGAAGTGTTCTGAAGTTGTGGGGTCACAGCTCCAGCACTTATACCAGTTTCTGTCTTTGAAGTAGGCAAACTTCACAGGAAAGTCTTTGTAGTGCACAAGACCCTGCCTTTCCCTGACCTGGCTCCAGGCACACTACAGGGGGGTGGAGACAGTTTTGTGTGAGGACAGACACAGCCCTATTCAGGTGTCAGTGACAACTCCTCCCACCACTCTAGCTCAGGAAGACCCATCAGCCTGGTGATGGACCATAAGGATATGCAGGGCACACCTCAGCTCCCTTTGTGTGACTGTCTAGAGTGAATGCACAACTAGCACAACTGCCACCCTCCCTCAGACATGGATTCCACAGGCAGGCAGAGGCACAGAATGGTAAAGCAAGAAAATGCCCACTTTCTAAAAGTGGCATTTTCAAATACACAATGTAGAAATCAACTTCACTAAAAGGTATTTTTTAAATTGTGAGTTCAGGGACCCCAAACTCCAAATCTCTATCTCTTCCCAATTGGAAGTTACACTTGTAAGAGGTTACAAGGCAGCTCCAATGATAACCTATGGGAGAGATAGTCCTTGCAATAGTGAACAACGAAATTAGCAGTATTTCACTATCAGGATATGTAAAACACACAAGTGCATGTCCTACCTTTTAAATACACTGCACCCTGCCCAGGGGGCTACCTTGGGCCTACCTTAGGGGTGCCTTACATGTAGTATAAGGGAAGGTTTGGGCCTGGCAAGTGGGTGCACTTGCCAGGTCGACATGGCAGTTCAAGACTGCACACACAGACATTGGCATTGCATTGGCAGATCTGAGACATGGTTGTAGGGTGACTCACGTGGGTGCAACAATCAGTGTTGAAGGCCCACCAGTAGCATTTGATTTACAGGCCCTGGCACACACAGTGCCCTTTACTAGGGACTTATCAGTAAATCAAATATGCCAATCACGGATAAACCAATCACCAATACATTTTAGACAGAGAGCAGCACTGATTAGCAGTGGTAAAGTGCCCAGAGTGCCGAAGCCAATAAATAGGAGGAAGAAAGCAAAAGGTTTGGGGATAACCCTGCAAAAGGGCAGGTCCAACACCGTGCATTCTTGGCAAATTTGTACTGCAAATGGCGCAAATTACACGAAGTGGCATAGCTGCATAATTTTGGAAATTTTGAAAATCGTAATACAAAATTTGTGAAAATATGTGAATTACTCAGCCCTAAATTACATTTCACCCAGGCCTTGTCTTGTTGTTCTTAACTATGTCAAGCAATGAAGATGGTTCCATTTAGTGGTTGAAGGTTATTGGGTTTAATACGGTTCTTGGGGTGCACTGCAAGGTAACGAGACAAGATGATTTCTTGAGGAGTTCACATGGACGAGCTGGAATCTGTTGTTCAGGAAGACAAGAACCACTGCAGGACGATGCTGGCGAAGCTCATTCTGTTCTGAATAGTTTGTCTTCTCTGCTCTGGGTATTCCCCTGCTTGAGTTGATCACCTCAGTCAGCTAATCAAAAGTGAATACGTGTGATTAACATGATGCACATTTAGTTTGAGTTTTTATGTTTTCCAATGTGATGATCAAGCTTACATGAATACATTTGAAGCATTTTTTCTATATGCTGTTTGCTTTATTTTACAGTATTTTGGTACCAATTTCTAAGAGGTTCTAGATGGTTGACAATTACATGCCTCGTTAATCATTATTATTCAAAATAACACAGACTTGCAGAATGAAAATAAGTGGAAGATCTTTAAGGCCACTTTTAGTTACTTGCTTATGCCAAGATTTTTAAGAACAATGAAAAAAACTGAGCTCAGAGAGTGAAGGTTAGAGGGGAATCTCTACGCCAGATGACACTGTGAAAGGCTGTATGGAATCATATCTCCGATCCCAATTGAAGGCTACCGGAACGGGATGCATGTAGCCTTCAATGGCTGACTTATCAATGCACCTGGCTGCATGGGACGAGAATAGCAGACCTTGTTATTTAATGGATCACAGAACTGTATTCTTCAAATGGATATATGGGTGTGTACCATCTCTGAAACTCAGAACAGGGTTTATTTTCTGCTGTGCTAGAATTAGATTAGTGCTTAGAAGTAACAGACTGAAGGTGCTGCCATTTGGTATGTCTTCATTGTGGTTCCAATTCATGTCGTGTGCACTAGACTAGGATTTTGGTTTAAAATGCATCTTTAAAATGTATCCTTCATGTTCTAGTGTTCTTTAGTGTGTTATTCTTTAATGAAAGACGATTTGGGGGTTTCACTGATTATCCGTGTAACGTCTTGTGGAGTTGATTGTTACCTAAAACACATCCTGCTCAAGTAGGGCTGTTCCAGGTCCCACCACTGCCCTGACACCCAGAGGAGTTGACTGCAAACAGCCATTTAACGGTTGTGAACTCCTAAAGTTTGACCCTTCCCAGGAAATAATGTGGGTGCTAAACCCTTTCATGGAACTAATTTTCACTTTGACTCTGGGAACCAGCGGAGCACTCTGGGCTGTCTGGAGTCCCTGGATCCACGTAGATTCTTTTGCTTAGCACTGATAGTCTGACGTTGGACCAGTTCTTTGGCACACTGGTACCATTATTGACCTGGGGATGGGAATCCCAGTTCATGTCTAAGTTGTGGGTCTTGGGTGTTTCCAACATTCCGACATTAATTGTAGTTTGTGAAAGTTTTGGCAGATTCACAGCTAGCTGGGCTCAAACCCAGAAGTTTTTCCTCCATGCCCTCTGTTCCTCTTCAAAACGGGAGATCTTCAGGGTAATTTGGCGGTTCCAGCGACGCTTTCTGGATTCCATGGGGAGTTCTCTGCTGCGGAACGTCCCCTGAACATGAGGCTGGCTTTTGGATCCTTCCTCCTACCTCTGACTATGTAAAATGTCGTGGGACACCTTTTCCTGCCTTCCAGCCACCATTTTGTTTCTTCTCCTGACTGGAATATTTCCTCTCAGCTCCACTCCTTGCATAAGGTACTGTGTTTACGCATTGGCTTTTGTGACTTGCATCCTTTAATTCACGGTAACTTGCTCCAGCTATTTTCAAAGGGCTTTTTTCACGGCACGGGTCTTTTTATTTTATTTTATTTTTTTCATTAGAGGGAGAACTTATTTATTTATTTATTTCACGCTGGATTGACTGGAACTTTTTATTTCATGGGTAGATCTAAACACCTGTTGCATTCTACCAAAAAGTCTACTACTGGTCTGCCTGTGACATATTCAGCTTCCTTGGCACCCCCTATGGATGACTTGCATAACCCTGTCAGTATGGCTCATTCTAACTCCTCTAGGGCAGCTTCTTCATCCATTGTGTCTTCAAAATTAAATTCACCCTCATCTACTAACAAAAGACTCAAACAAGATCCTCCTTCTCCGCTGAAACCTGCTTCGCCTGTGTCTTTAGACACTGTTTTAGAGGAAATACGTACTTTACGCCCATTTACAACAACACGTCAGTGACCTTCAAGCTACCTCTACAAAAATTTCATCTCTGGAGAGGGAGGTGATCCTCTTGAAGAAATCTGCTGAGGATCTTGAGAACAGGAATAGGCGCAACAATCTTCGTCTGTATGGTCTTCCTGAGGGTATCGAGGGAGATGATCCTGCGATCTTTTTCACCTCTTTTCTTCCGAAGCTTTTGGACCTCCCTGCTTCGACTTCTCTGAATATCCAGTGTGCCCATAGACTGCCCTCGCCTTTCTTCCGCATCTGCTCCCTCAAGACCTCGTGGTGTGATCCTTCTTTTTTTTAAATTCACGGACCTTTTGCAAGTCCTAAATGCGGTCAAACTTAAGAAACAATTAATATGGTCAGGATCTAAAGTGTTCCTATCCCAAGACATCTCAACAGTAACACCTAAACGACAGAAGGAATTTCTAGACCTCCGACCAGCTTTACGTTCCATTGGTGCCCGATACGGTTTACTCCATCCATGCCTGTTCAAAGTAACTTTTCAAAACAACACCTCTACTTTTGAAGACCCTGCAGATCTTCAAAAATGTCTTCATACACACTCTACGAACACCATGGATACAGCTGGTCCTCCTTCCATTACGTGACTCTTATGTGCAAGTCTCTCTGATTTTTTGAAAGGCTCATGTAACGTTCATTCCATCCCTCATTAATCATTTCCTTTGCAGGTTATGTTTTGGTAGTTATATCTGTTTATAATCACCCATTTGTATTTTTTGTTCTTATCATTATTACAGATCGTCTGGACTCCCTACATATCCATTTCCATAACCATGCCTCCTTTTTGATCTCCCGATGTGGTCTGTCTACCCTGTTGGATGTGCCGTCTTTGTTGTCTGTTGCCAGTCCTAGTTTTTTGTCTGTTTCTTCTTCAGGTATGTATTACAGTCGCAATTTTTGTATGACATGTACTCTCTTTTCTTATTATCTCACTTACTCCATCTCTTTTTCCCTTCTCTTTTTCTCTTTCCTTTTTCTTATTAATCTCATTGGATATTTTAATCCATAACTTTTTTTTCTCAATATTCTTCTTCTTTCTCGACATCAATGTTGATCGTGTGATTTTATATCTAATTCGTTCTCTTTACATTCAAAGTTGTTTCATGGAATGTGAAAGGTATTATTAATCCTATAAAGAGGCAGAGAATACTATCTCATTTAGCCACATATAATCATGACTTAGTTTTATTGAAAGAGACTCATTTGACAGAGACAGAGGCTTTGAAACTTAAAAAGTAGTGGGTAGGTTTAGTCTTAGTGTCTCCTACGACCACTAAGAAAAATGGGGTAATTATTCTAGTTCCTAAGCGTTTGAAATGCTCTGTTGTATCTAAGGAAATTGATTTAGAAGGTAGATGGTTATTAGTTAAGTTGCTCATTAACAATATTTCTCTTACAGTTTTTAATATTTGTGGTCCAACTCAGCCGGATTATTCCTTTTGGCCTAATAGCACAAAAAATGCATTCAACAGAAAGACAAATTTTGTATTTTAGGAGGTGACTGTAACCAAGTTATTGACCCTTTCATTAACCGACAATCCCAAGTTCGTTTCATCCCTCACAAGACCCACAAACAATTTCAAAGTACAATACCCCAGTCACACCTTGTGGATGCTTGGAGACTCTGTAAACCTGACAATACAGAATTCTCTTTTTTCTCTCCCCCACATGGCACTCTGACCCGATTAGACTATATTTTTCTTTCTCCTGCCTTAACACAGAACCTTATTTCCTCCTCAATTGAACCCATTGTCATTTCTGACCATGCCCCGGTTGTTGCTGATTTCGACTTGCTCCACTCACACCGCAAATCTTCTAGATGGAGGTTTAATAATTCTCTTTTGCAGGATCCACTTTTTTCTTCTTCTTTCATTTCCTTTATGGAGGAATTCTTTTCTTTAAATACGTCTCCATATACTTCTCCTTCACTGCTTTGGGACACTTTTAAAGCTACAGCACATGGCTTTATTATAGACTTTGTTTCCAGGAAAAGAAACACTTACTTAATCAACAAAAAATTTGATAGCCAATATCAAACGCTTAGAACACCAATTTTATACATCCTCATCGGACTCTGCCTTACAGGAGCTTGTTCGTGCGAAACTCGACTTTAATAAAACAACTACTGATAATGCTGCATATGTTCTTCTCCGAACGAGCGCTCGGTATTATGGGGGACATAATAAAGTTGGCACGCTCTTGGCTAATTATCTTAAAACTCTGAAGGAATGTGTTTTGATATATTCTATTTATTCATCAGATGGAAAACTCCTTTTTAAAGATCAGGACATTTTAAATGAATTCATGGAATTTTATAAAGCTCTATATACCCCAGAGTCCTCTTCACATCTAAGCCTGGGCGTAGTAGCACTGCACGTAGCTACGTGAAGTACAGCTTCAACTACACGTAGCTATGCAAATTGCATAGTGCATAGCTGTGTGCTTGACTGCACTGTACAATAATTACCAAAAGCATCTTGTACAGTACAAGTTAAGATAAAATAAATATTTCTGTCTTTATATGCTAAAAATGCATATAGTCATTTCACTAAAGTGAAAACAAAAAGTTAACAAACAGTGAGAGAGGTGATGATTTTGGTATCCTCGCTAACTTAGGGAGAGAACCAAGCAGATGTCTTGAAAACAAAAAGCACATCTTATTGAACGATTCGGTGGTGGTCCCATCCTCTTAGGACCACCCCAAGCACAGTTATTGGCAAAAATACAATCCCAACCAAAGGCCCTGCAAAGCATTATGGGACGAGATTAGCAGTGGGCAGTGAATATTATAGTATCCAATATCAAAATAATTCTACAAAGAGCTGCAGTTCCACTAGTCGTTACTAGGTGTCCCTCACGAGTCAAATGCAAAAGCTTCATGAAAGGTTTTCAATACTTTTGCATTTGACTCGTGAGGGACATCTTGTAACGACTAGTGGAACTGCAGCTTGATGTATTAATAATTTCAATGCTTTTGCATTTGACTCGTGAGGGACACCTAGTAACGACTAGTTGAACTGCAGCTCTTTGTAGAATTATTTTGATATTGGACACTATAATATTCACTGCCCACTGCTAATCTCGTCCCATAATGCTTTGCAGGGCCTTTGGTTGGGATTGTATTTTTGCCCATAACTGTGCTTGGGGTGGTCCTAGGAGGAAGGGACCACCATTGAATCGTTCACATTATATGCTTTTTGTGTTCAAGGCATCTGCTTGGTCCTCCCCTAGGTTAGGGGGACTCCAAAATCATCACCTCTCTCATTGCTTGATATATTATTGTCAAAATTCATTTTTGTGAATTGGTTATATGCTTTTTAGCATAAAAAATTGCTTTATCAAAGCATTTGAAGGAGTTTATTATACTCCTGCTACGCTACGTTGATTAGCACAGTTCTTCACTCTGCTACGTGCAATTTGCGTAGTGCTTAGTAGCACAAACTTTGCATGCTTCGTGAGCGTAGCAAAGTATTATGCCCAGGGTTATTCACATCCCTCTTCTATCGATACATATCTTAATCACGTCCCACCCTCATCTCATGTAGACCTAGACTTTGCTCCTCTAGAATCTGATTTATCCGTCCTGAAAATATCTCAATCTTTAAGTCTTCTTAAGAAAAATAAAACTCCAGGCCCAGATGGGTTTATGGTAGAATTTTATTTACACTTCTCAAATCTTCTTCTCCCAAAACGTTTACAGCTCTTTCAATATTTTCATACTACTGGTAAGGCACGGGGCACTTTTTTAGACGCTACAATCTGTTAAATCCATAAAGATGGTCGTGATCCCAAACAGTGTAAAAATGTTCATCCTATTTCCCTTGTGAATGTGGACTATAAAATCTTTGCCAAATTGCTCGCGTATCGTCTGTAGCCTCTTTTACCGAAACTAATTGGTTTAGAGCAATGTGGTTTTGTTAAAGGAAGATTAACATCTGACAACTCTCGTTTATTATTTGATGTTATGAATAAGGCCCCAACTCTTTCATATCCTTTAGCTGCAGTCTCCATTGATGTAGAAAAGGCTTTTGATAGAGTGAACTGGTCCTTTTTATTTAAAACTCTTCATTGGCATGGTTTTGGTCCTAAATTCATTTCTCTGATCTCTCTGTTATATTCAGTTCCCAAAGCTTCTGTCGTTGTCTCTCAATGTTTTAATTTACAGCGAGGTGTACGTCAAGGTTGCCCTCTTTCGCCCCTCCTTTTTATTTTATCACTTGAACCCTTTTTATCTCATATCCGCCAGAATACGTCTATTTCTGGTTTTATTTATGGTGGTCAACTTTTGAAATTATCTGCCTATGCGGATGATATCTTTCTCTTTATATCTCATCCCGAAACTTCTATCCCTCCTCTTTTGCAAGAAATTTCAGATTTCTCCCTTGTTTCAGGTTATAAAATGAATTCTGACAAGACAGAAATTCTCCCCATCACCAAATGTTGTTTTATACAGCACTTTGATGCCACTTGTTTCCGTTGGAACAGTTCTAAAATCAAATACTTAGGCATTTAGTTTAATAACTCCATATTAGATTCAGTTAAAATCAATATGAAGGATGTGCTAGATCGTATTTCTAAACTTCTCTCCTTCTGGAACCCTCTCTTTCTCTCTTGGCGGGGACATCTTGATCCATTAAAATGATGATTACTCCTGTTTTATTATATATTTTTTCTATGATTCCCATTCACATCCCGAACGTTTATTTTAAAAAAATTGATTCCCTTCTCTCTAAATTTTTATGGAACAATAAAAAATCTAGAATTTCCCTGTCACATCTTCGTAAACCTAAATCTATGGGAGGAGTGAATTTTCCTGATTTTCGATTGTACCATAAGGCCTTTTGTCTTCGACTAGCTTCTAAATGGCTTCTTACTGAAGTCTCCCCTTTTACACCTTTGTGGGTCACAATTGAACGATCTTTACTTGCACCTTTTTCTGTTGAGGAAGTCCTTGTCTTTCACAACAAAGGTCAATGTTACTTCTCTTCCGTTGTTTAAACACACTTGTTCATTATCAAAACCTCTCTATCAATTGGAAATGATCTCTAGGGATGCTTTCCTTCAGTCTCCCCTTTGGTACAATGGTCTCATTACCATTAATAATAGGCCTCTTTTTTGGAAATCCTGGAGACTTAAGGGAATTATCTGGGTTCAGGATATGTTTGATGGTTTATCTCCATGCTCCTTTCTTCAATTTCAGAACACCTTTGAATGCCTGCGCTCGTTCTGGCACAAATTTTCAACCCTTATGGGAACCTACTCCCATAGTAGATCCACCACTCAGAGTATTAAGTGTATTTCCTAAAGCTTCCTTGACCAATAAACATCTTCTTACCCCTGATGTTGTTCATTCTAAATCTAAGATAGAGACTGCTTGGGAGACAGATCTGGGCTGTGTTTGGAGCATAGATTTTTGGAACAAACTATGGGGTAGGTCTTTGAAGATTTCTAGATCTGCCTCCACTACTCAGTCCATGTTCTTTCTCTACCATAGATTATAATATTATATTTTACACCCTCACCCTTAGCTAATTTTACTCATACTAATGATAAGGCTTGTTGGACCTGTCATTCTCCGATGGCTGATTTGATGCAGCTAATATTTTATTGTCCCGCTGTCTCTTCCTTTTGGAAGGATGTTTGGAAGCACCTTTCAGCTATCTTTAACCCTTTATCAAATACTATTCTTTTTACAGGAAGTTTATCAGACTCATTGGGAATTTTCTTTACATGAAAAAGGTTTATTTGACTTGATGTTGTCCTTGGCCTTCCAGCAAATCTCACTTAACTGGAAATGCTCAACTAAACTTCCAGTGCAGTCCTGGCGGCAGCGTTTGTCATTATCATAGATTGGACATTGCATTTGCCTCCTCTGTTAAACCATATGTAAATAGGGATTTATTTTGGTCATCATTAACCAATTAAACTAAGATTTAAATTCATGTGTCACGTAATCGTTCTGAGAATTTTCAGCCTCCATAAATCATTATAGTCTCTGCTTTCTCCCCTACACTACTTTTCCCTTTTCCTTTCATTATTGGGTTGCATTTCTGTTGTTTTCAGTATTGGCTTGCTTCTTTAATAAGTTTATAATTTGTTCTCACGATCTTCAATTATAGAATTGTATTATACTCCCTTTTCTCCCCCCTCTTCCTATGTTATTGCTAAAATGAAAACAACTTTCTACTCTGCTTTATTGCCTGTTTCTCCATTTCTATTATATTACAGATATATTGTTTTTCATGGCCTATTTCTTTGTAATTGTTATTTACTTAATAAAGCTTATTAAACACAAAAAAACCTGAACTGGGACAAAGGATTCATTCAGCACATGATACTAGATAGATTTGTAACTTTATAGAGGACTCTTTCGTCCATTGACTGGCATCTTTAAAGCCACTGTAAAAAGACTGTGGCCCAAAGTTTACAAGGAGGGATGGGAACTCGCAGTCTTTATCTCCGTAGCGCTACATTGTATGATAGAATCGATGATGGAACATTGACTTTTACAGAGTGTTCTTTCATGTGTTACAGAGTATCTGAGCTCCAAATCCTCATCATCTCCTAGAGTAGGCCTTGACTGCTCAGTCACACTAAACGGTTGAAATACTTCGCATCCAGTGGTGTAGAGTAGTACTCATAACCCTGCGCCATCAGTGGTAAATGGGTGTACCTTCCTGGAGAGCAGTCAGTAGCAAATGATGGCCCTGCTGCAAAGGCCTGACAGCCTGGAATGGACTCCTAGACTCTGTCTCATGCTCGGTGCACCCGCGTAGTGTCATATTAAAAGATTCAAGCATCAGATACACAAGACCTGCCTCAAAGCCTTGTGCACCACCATGGAGACCAAGAAGTGCTCATGTTAAAATAACTATGTGCAGGCTCGTCTGCCTGTGTGCTGTCGCTTGTGAACATGTTGCACCTCCACTTTAGGGAACAGCGTCACATGCATTATCTACCAGCTACCTCAACCGCATGTCAGTGTGGAATAAAAACTATTCCTTTGGTGTAACTGTAACAGCTGCAGTCATCTTGTTGGTCAGTGCTAACCAATGCTACCAAATTGTGCCCATCTCTGACAAGTAAAGCCTCACACTCTCCTCTGGCATTGCTCTTGAATAACATAAAAAGTTTTGAAAGATCAGTTTGGTGGTCGGGCAGTGGCGTAGCTGGACCTGTTGCTGCCCGTGGCGTTCCCTGGGTTTGCCACCCTGTGACGGTTGCGGGTAAGAGCGGGGGGTGCTGGTTATTCCTGTGTTTGCCGCCCTGCGGTAAGAGCGGGTGGGGGGGTGGAGGCCACCGCACTCAAAACTTGTGCCCCCCGGGGAGGACTGCCCCCCTTCCCCTTGCTATGCCACTGCGGTCAGGTACATGCTCTTCCAGGATTTCAGTTTCTGCATCTGGATAGCTCCTTTGTTTTGGTTTCATGATGTGCGCTTTACTAGACCCTGTGTATGAAAACATGAATTGCGTTCTGTATGTAGGTGTGTTAGCTTTATGCTCAGAGAGTGCAGGGGGAACCCCTTGTCGCCATACTCTGTGATTCACAGAGTGTGTTCTTCTTGGTAATATACATTTACTGACCCCCCTGGTGTAAGGACAGATTTTTTTGACACTGGGGGCATATTTACAAGGGGTTAACACCACCAAAACGTTGTTTATTTTGACGTTCTGGTGGCGTTAACTCCTTTGCCTTATTTACAAGGCGGCGTTAAGCCACTTAACGTAGCTTAACGCCGCCTTGTAAATAATGCCCCTATTGACGCAGCACTTAGCGTGAAAGGGGCTTGCAGTGGGTGTTGCTGTGGACATTCCGCCACAACACCCATTTCTTTTTGACGCTGCCCCATATTTACAAGGTATGGGGCAGTGCCAAAAATATTGCCAGGAAATACCTGATCTTAAGCAGGCGATTTCTCCTTGTATTTTGCTCTTTTATGTTTATGTGCAGGAAGGTGTCCCTTCTTGCACATAAACAATTGCCCCTGCAGCACTAGGCAGCTTTTTTAGCACCAGCGCTAGGGGCAACGCAGGGGTGCGCCACATTGTTGTGAATACGTTGCATCCCTGAAACTGTTGGAGCGCGGCATTACCAATTTTGTTGTAACACTGTGCTTTGCGAGTTTCTTGTAAATATGCCCCCAGGTATCACCAACATATGCATTAACCTTCATTCTCTAAACACATGCACACAGGCATGCGAACAGGCAGATTACCATACATTGACACATGCACTGGTAAAAACACATGTACACAGGCCCAATCACACACACACATGCACACACAGAGATGCAACCACAATCACACATTTGTGCTTTAGCATGATGGTGAGGAGGTGTGAGCTATGGGATGCTTCTGAGTTGTAAGTGTGCATGTCACGAACAGTCAGTACAGTGTTCATGAAACAAACTTCCCACTCGAGTTGCAGTCCCTGCCCCCTTCCTCACTTTCGTAAACACCCAGTTCACGTGCAAGTTTATGGTGAGTTGGTAGCAAAACTGAAAATGCAGTACGCAAATGTACAGTATGGATGTGTAAATTAATGCCTGGTTACTCACCGGTAATCTTCATTACTCCAAGTCCTAGTCTTCCCATTACATTCTTTAACATTGAGCAGCGTGTCTGCTCCACAGAAACTGTATGCCTTACAGAGTTTAACACTTCCCCCAATATGGCACCACCTATCCGGTATGCATAAAGGAGGAAGTGCGTCACTAAAACAACCTGAGAATACCAATAAAAACCCAGAGAAGAAAAAAACACAAACCAATCACCAGAAACAAAAATAGGGAGGGAGGGAGGGAGGGAAGGACTCAGGAATGGAACGGGAAGACCAAGACTCAGAGTAATGAAGGTTACCGGTGAGTAACCGGGCATTACCTCATTGTTCGTCATCCTGTCCCATTCCTTAACAATGAGCCCATACCCAAGCGTAAGGTGATTGAAACACAAAGACCAGAAGGATGCAGCAAACAACAGGTCAATTTAATAACAAGGAAAGCAGTACAAATCATGTACAGCAGACAAAACATGAGTGCTAAAAGCAGCCAATGCCGCCATCCCCAACTCAAGCCGGTAATGGGAAACGAAGGTATGGGGAGAGGCCCACGCAGCAGCATTACAAAAGTTAGGTAAGGAGGTACCCTGAAACATGGCCCAGGAAGAGGAAATACCCCAGGTGGACCTACCCTGGACAGTGAGCAGCCTCGTGGGACAAAAGAACAGCACTCTTCACCCAACGAGTCAAAGTGGACTAGAAAGGCCTGAGACCCTTCCCTGAGAGTCCGTACGTATCAGCTAAGGAATCCAGCTTCCGAAAAGCATGGGTCCTATCTAGATAGATTCGGAGAGCCCTCAACACATCTAAAGAATGCAGAACTTCCTCCTTGGGAGAAGAGGGGTCAGGAAAAAAAACAAGAAGGACAATATCCTCCTGACTGTGGAAGGAAGACAAAACCTTAGGCAGGAAATACTGACCAGGACGTAAAATCACCTTGTCAGAGCAAAGGCGCAGGAAAGGGGGAGAAGCCAGCAAAGCCCCAAGCTCACCAACCTGGCGACCAGAGGAAATGGCCACCAAAAAAAGAACCTTGGCCGAAAGAAACTTAATGTCAACAGAAAGCAAAGGCTCAAAAAGAGGAACAGTCAACGCCTGTCGGACCAAGGGAAGGTCATCCCAGGCCAGAACAGGAGAGCGTGAAACAGGACACTGAAGCAAAAAGTTCCTCAAAAGGTGAGCCACCAAGGGGGAGTCAGAAGCCACAGCAGAACCCCAAAAGGCAAGAATGGCAGCCCACTGAGCTCGGAGAGTGGAGACAGACAGACCCATCACAAACCCATCACGCAAAAAGTCCAACGCCCGGACAGGATCACATGAGGAGAAAGACAGACCCTTCCCGAGGCACCAGGGGGTAAAGTGTTTCCATAAGACCTCAGGGTCGATGGTCTGTGAGACAATTGGATGTTTTAAGCCACCTCAAGAGAACAACCCTGATTCAACAAACCTAACCTCTCAAGTGCCAAACCACCAGCCGGAGGCCAAGCAGAGAGGACGAGCTCAGAAGAGGAGCACGCAGCAGAGAGAGATACAGGGGAAACCGCCAATGGGGGCACACTGACAAATCCAGAAGAAGGGGAAACTAAGGCCGCCTGGACCATTCTGGCACAACCAGAGGAACCTCAGCCCAATCCACACAAATCTTCCTGAGGACCCTGGGAATCAAGGAAAAGGGCAGGAAGGCAAACAGGAGCCTCTGGGACCATGGAACAGAGAAGGCTTCAATTGTTGAGGCCAGCCGAGATGGAACAAGGCTGCAAAAATTAGGAAGAAGCATCGGGTTCTCCGAGGCAAAGAGATCCAGACAAGGAAGGCCGAACCGGGAAAGAATCTGCCGGAACAGAAGTGGGGACAGACACATCGTCACAGAGGATGGAAACACCTGGCTCAAAGAGTCCGCAGGCCCATTCTCCCAACCTGGAAGATAGACTGGCGACAGAGAATGAAGATTTCTCTCGCCCCACAGATCAATCCTCTTGGAAAGGAGAAACAGAGACCAGCGCATACCCCCCTGCGGATTTACATAAGCGCTAACAAGCTGGTTGTCGGTCTGAACAGAAACCTGTTAGAATCGAATGTCCCACTGCCCCGTCCTCCATGACGTATACCGTGTTGTGTTAGCATTCATGTAGCTATTTCATATTGATCACGATTGCAAATGTGTGTGTGTCCAGCTTTTGTAACGTTGCATCTGAGACGCCATTTTCCCTCTGTAGTCGCCATGTTGCGCTGTAAGCAATCCTCGGCCTCTGTGCCCCCCGCTCTCTGGTTGCCTCAGCAGAAGCTGCTGTTTAGAAAGTTTTCGTATTTCATCAAAGGTTGGAACCTAGATGCACGAAGAGAATAGTTTATTCAGCAATGCATGCCTATCCTTGGACATAGTTATGCTCCCACACATTAGAGAGCTGAGACTGAGTAAGATGGCCTTGGGAGCCTGATAACGTGTACCCATTATGCAGGTGGTAGCTCATCCCTCAGTGCCTCCTTTGTTCAGTCTTTCTGCCCAAGCAGTATTTTTCCATCAGGGGCGGGGTTTTTGGGAGGTGTTAGAAGGCTTATTTTGTGTTACCAAGTGTCTGGAGTCCAGTCCCCTCGGTAACATCTAAGGAGGCTAGTCTGACTGGACTCCGCTGCAGCGCATTTACAATAAAATAACTTGGTTTGTATTCTCTACTGCGTCACCGACTCTTCATTTCTTGGAAGGCTAGGAGGAGGTCGTGAGTGACCCGGGTGGCCCTAATCGGGTCACTTCCTTCAGTTGGCACCCGAACAGGGACCTCACCAGGTGACCCATCTTCGCCCGCGACCGGGTGTGGAAGTCGGGGTTGCGTCCGGTCGGATGGGCGGATCGGGGTACCCCACACGACCGAGCCTAGTTCTTGCAGCTGACCCGCCCGTCTGATCGGGCGGTGCCTCGCCCAGTGGTCGTCATGGCTGGGGTCCTGAAAAGGCAAAACCCTTGGATCTGACCGCTTGGTCCGAAGAGTCAGCAGTGGAGAATAACTTTGCTTGACCTGTGTGCACCAGGTGAGTTTGTCTTGCCTCTTGGTAAATATGGCGCTGTCTTGAATAGTCTTGAAATGGCCTGAGGACCAATCTTAGCTTGTTTGAAGTTGGTGAGTCTGTGGACCCTTGAGATACAGAGTGTTGCGAACGCTCTGCCAGGCCACCTGCTGAATTTGGTTTACTCTTGAAAAGGCCTGGGGCTGGAGCCTGTCTGCTTGTTTTGGTACAGTCTTCGGACTGTCTTGTTTTGGTACAGTCTTCGGACTGTCTTGTTTTGGTACAGTCTTCGGACTGTCTTGTTTTGGTACAATCTTCGGACTGTCTTGTTTTGGTACAGTCTTCGGACTGTCTTGTTTTGGTACAGCCTTTGGACTGTCTTGTTTTGGTACAGACTTTGGACTGTCTTGTTTTGGTACCGTCTCCGGACTGTCTTGTTTTGGTACAGCCCACGGCCCGCCTGTTGGATTCCCTTTGTTTGGTGTGTTGTTTGGTTCATGTGAATAGTGTATGTGTCTGCTGTTGAGATGCCTTGTTTAAGTAAATTGTGGTGTGCGGGGTGCCGCTGTTGTTCTGCCGAGGCACGGCTGGAGGAGAGGCAACCTGCGCCTCCGGAAGGTAACCCGAACTTTGACATGTACGTGAAGCATGGCCTTGGCCCTATTATGTCTAGTACATTATGGCACGAATATATACGAGGGACAATGCCGAGCTTCAGTGGCCACCGACAGGTACCTTTGACGAACAGAAATTGAATTATCTGCAGGATAAATTGTTTGGCAGAAGAAGTAGGCAGTCGATGTTTGATTCCCTCCAGGTATGGCAGAAGGAAGCTAGGCAAAGGCGCATGTGGGCAGAGAAGGCGGCCCGGAGGGGGAAAATGCAAACAGTAACTCAGAAAGCAGTAGCCTACGATAGAGAGAAAATAGAAAAAGGTATAGAGTGTGCTGATAGGAAGTTTCGATTACAATGTGATAAGTCCTATGTTGCCCGGGAGGAAGGTGACGCATTTGTGGATGAACTATTAGACACTCGGCCTCCACCTCCCTACGCACCGCAGAGGGTATACCCTGTTGTTCCGACATCTCAGTCTTCTGCTCCTCCTGTTTCTACGTCTGGCCCTGCTACCTCTGATCCGGCTGCTTCTGCTACGGCCCCGCCTGTTTCCTCCCTGACTTCCCAAGCTGCGAGTGCATTAGCTGTGGGTCCCTCTGCTACCTCTGCTGTCCTCGCTCATGTTCCTCCCCCTTCTCTCACACCTTCAACGCAGTCATTACTAACACTAGTGCCCGTCCCTTCACCAGTTGTGTCTTTCCCAGACATTTCATCCCCGGCATCGTTAGGTGCTGGGACAGCGGTGCGCGGAATGGATTAAGGAAATTGAGCTGCGGCACGGGAACGAATTGGGCGGGTGCTGATTCGATCCAATGTGGGGAATGAGGAAAAACAAATGGTTGCCAACCAGGCTGCTCAGTGGGCACGGAGTCCGATCTACAGTGTAGAAGATGTGTGGAGTGTGTTGAAGGATTTTGAGCCGTTTGTGCAGCAGCATGCCCTCAAGCACAAGTCAGCTACATTGATAGGGTTGTGGGAACAGTGTTTTGGTGGTGTAGCACCCCAAATAATTTATGACATTCGAGACCATGTATATGCTGCTGATATGGCCCCTAACGAGGTATTTAGTAATGTGGCAACGATGATTGGGTATCGGGAGAGGCTGCACCAGAAAACGCCGACGGCTGTGTCCCAATTCCCAATGAGGGATGTGCATCCTATTTTTCATCCCGAGATCCCAGAACGGCGTAATGCGCAGGATGTTGTAGTTCAACAAAGAGTGGAAGCTCGTTTTCAGGAGCAATGGGTTTACACTCCATGGAAAAGGAGGGAGGTGCTCGCCCTCAAAAGCCAGCCTCCGGACCCTAGGAAAAATCCAACAGCATATTACAAAGAATTAACGGAGGCCGCCTCATCGACAGTGATGACACTGGCCGATATTGAGATGTTTTTCGGGTTGTTGGTACCGGTGGACATATGGAGGCAGGTGCATACGCAGGACCATTTTGTGGAGTTGGGTGGCACTTGGAATGCGATTAGGGCGTGGGATAATGAGCGAAAGCCTGGGGAGAAGCCTAGGGCTGGGATACTGGCTCTGCCGGGTCGTATTATTACTTACATGCATTCTCTCATCCCACCCAGACGAGTAGATTGGGATAAGTTAGCGGCATGTCGTCAGAAGAAGGATGAAAGTGTGTCAGATTTTTTCACTCGGTTTGAAGGGGTGTTTCTGGATTTTAGTGGACAGGACTTGTCAGTGGAAGGCGGTATCCAGTTGTTCGTTAATAGATTTGTCACGAATCTGCTTCCCGAGATCGCAGCTCGGTTGCAGGCTTCTGAGAGCACCTGGACTACCTTCTCCCCTTCGGTGATATTGAGTATGGCTCAGTACTATGAGCATAGGGAGAATGAGGAGAAAGAGAAGGTGGAGAAGAAGAATAAGGAGTTGAAGACTAAGGTACTAATGCAACAAGCAGCAAGGGGGTCCGGGGGACGTGGCACTGGTCAGGCTCAGCGGTCGCGTGGCACAGGCAGAGGAGGCGGTCCGGTGGGGCCGGACCAGTGCGCATATTGTAAGAGGGAGGGGCACTGGCGGAGTGAGGGCCCAGACTTGTTGTAGAAGGTTGCGGCCCCGAGAGGTCGGGGTGCCGGTGGACGGGGATGTGGTGAAGGCGGTCGCAATGAGATTCAGGGTGGGGCATCCTCGGGGGGTCGCTCCGATCAGAACTATTTTGATGACCCCCGGGGAAGGCAGTACTATCACGATGATTATGATCTGGACGAGGCGTCAGGGATGTCCTATAACTAGGACAGCCAGGGACAGGGTGAGGGACCAGTTCCAATACCTGTAGATCAGCGTGGTCCTTATGTCACGGGGGATTTGCATGGTTCGGCTAAGAAGTTTCTAGTGGATACAGGTGCAATGAATAGCTCTGTTTCTCATTCACTTGTCCCTGGGGCAGCTCTGGCTGGCCATAACAATGTTTCGGTAGGTTTTTCAGGCATACCGGTTGTGAGCCCCATTTCTGAACCTCATGCTTTAACTATTGGCCCTTTCACTGTGGACTCGCCCTTTCTGTTGACAGCGAATTGTGGAGAAAATCTAATGGGATTAGATTTGTTGAAAAAGCTGCATGCTAAGATTTCATGTTCTCCAGATGGCGTTTATATGACAATAGGACCCGATGTGGGCAGTACCAAACAGTTTTTTTCGAAAGACGCACCGCTTCCTGCTGAATTTAAAGATGTGCCGCCCACGTTGTGGGCAACAGGAGATACGGATGTAGGGTTGTTGCAGATACCACCGGTCTCTATTACGATTAAAGACAATGCCGTGCTGCCTCGTATTCCCCAGTACAAAATACCGCAGGCGGGGGAACGGGCTTTGTTGCAGATTATACAGGATTTGATCAAATCGGGGGTGGTTGAGGAGACAGTTGCCAATGTGTGTAACAGCCCTATTCTCCCCATCCTCAAAAAGACACCCTCGGACTCTGCTGATGCTCATCCTAATGTCTATCGTTTTGTGATTGATTTGCGAGAGGTTAACAAAATAGTGGTCCCTCAGTTCCCGGTGGTACCCGATATTACTGCTCTTTTGACAATGATTCCTTCACAGCCAAATTCTTTTCTGTGATGGATTTGAAATATGCTTTCTTTAGCATCCCAATTCATCTGAATAGCCGGCACCTTTTTGGTTTTACCCTAGCGGGCAGGAGTTTCCAATTCTGTTGTGCTCCTCAGGGGTATACTGAAAATCCTAGTATATATAGTCAAGCCCTGAAAGGTCAGTTGGATTCCCTCTCTCTTCCTTCAGGTAACGTATTATTGCAATATGGGGATGACCTGTTGGTAGCCTCCGATACTGAAGAGGGTTGCAAAGATGCCACAGTCAAATTGCTGCTACATCTGGCACAGCATGGACATAAAGTGTCCCTTTCAAAATTCCAATATTGTCGACAGGAGGTCACCTATTTAGGTCACCTACTGTCGAAGGAGGGAAGGAGGCTAACACCTGAACGAGTTGATGCCATTGCTAAAATGCCTTTCCCCAAGACTCAGAGGGACGTGTGTGCTTTCATAGGCATCACCTCGTATTGTCGCCACTGGATACCCGGTTACTCTTTACTAACAAAGCCTTTGCTCTATCTAGTCACTAAAGACGTGCATGAGCCTTTACCCTGGACGCAAGAATGTCAGCAAGCTTTTGAGCAATTAAAAGTTGCGCTTTGCTCTGCACCTGTGCTTGGTACGCCTGATTATCAGAAGCCTTTCGTATTGTACGTACACGAAACGGCTTGATGTGCTCTTTCTGTGTTAACACAAACCTTTGGAGGTAAGCAGAGGCTGTGTGCTTATTTCTCTGCTCTTCTTGACACTGTTGCCAGAGCCCTCCCGAGCTGTTTAAGAGCTGCTGCGGCCATGGCCGTCTCTATTCGACAATCGGCAGGGCTCGTCCTAAATACTGATCTCACAGTAAAGGTACCCCATGCTGTGGATACACTTTTGAACAAGACAAAGACGCAGCACCTTACCAGTGCTCGCCTGACTGGTTATGAATTGACTTTGTTTGCGCCACACATTACAATAAAAAGATGTGCCACTCTGAACCCAGCCACGTTACTACCCCTCCCTTCGGACAATGAGGACACAGATGTCCATGATTGTCTATTCCGGACAAAAGAAGAGACGAAGGGACGGGTAGACCTGACTGATGTTCCCCTACCTGACTCGCAAGGGGAACTATCTGTTGATGGCTCTTGTTTTAGGCTGTCAGATGGCACCACCACCGCAGCATATGCTATTACTACACTGCGCACTGTAGTTGAGACATCACATGTTCCTTACCAATCGGCACAAGCTGCGGAGCTGGTTGCTCTTTTGCGAGCGTGTGAGTTAAGTGAGGGATTGGCTGTCAATATTTATACTGACAGCCAATGTGCGTTTGGAGTAGCCCATAATTTTGAGCGGCTCTGGGGGGAGAGGGGATTCCTGACCTCACACGGCGCAAGGATACAACACGGCCCTCTGATACATAGGCTCTTGTCAGCCCTGGCACCTCCCAAAAGATTGGCGATAGTGAAGTGTAGTGCCCATAGAGCGATCACTGATGACGCGGAGAGGGGAAATGCATTTGCAGACCAGACAGCTAAAGAGACAGCCAGGTCCAAGATGAAGAGAATGTTTGTGGCAGGGCCTGCTCGATGGGTGCCTGAAGGTGGGATGTTTGAGGACACGTTGGAAAATGTGAAGGAGATTCAGAGTGAGGCAACAGTTGAGGAGTTGGCAACGTGGCAGGGGAGTACGGAACGCTTAGATGAGGAGGGGTGCTGGACCGATAAATCAGAAAAGCAAAGATGGATTTTACCAGATGCATATGTATTCCCTGTAGTTACAATGGCATATGGTCCAGCCCACATTAGTGCAAGAGGGATATGTAAGTTATTGGATCGTGTATGGCAAAATGACAATATCCCGAAGGTAGCGTCCCATCTAGTAAAGAATTGCATGGTTTGCCTGATACATAATCCTGGGAAAGGTACTCCTACACCTCCTGGTAATTTTGCACCCCCCTCTTTCCCTTTCGAGGTTCTCCAGATGGATTACATCGAGATGGAACGAGTTAACAACTTGAAGTACGTGCTGGTGGTCGTTTGCGCATTCAGTAAATGGATTGAGGCTTACCCCACTAAAGAGAATACAACCATGGCGACGGCGAAGGTTCTCCTGAAGGAGTACTTCCAGCGCTTCGGCTTGCCCCGTTTGATTTGGAGTGACAACGGGAGTCACTTTAATGCAAAGGTGATTCAGTTGGTATGCGACGGTCTGCATATTAAGCAGAAGTTTCATGCAGCATACCACCCCCAGTCGGCCGGTTTGGTTGAGAAGTACAAAGGTACTCTCAAGTTGAAGCTGGCAAAGATCAGGGAGAGTACAGGGTTGCAATGGCCGGACGCACTACCCCTTGCCCTGCTATCCACCAGAGTGACAGCTCATTCTAGAACAGGGTTATCCCCATACAAAGTGGTTTTTGGGCGGCTGGCAAATGTGTGGGGTGTCCCATGCCATTTCTCTGATATTGACTACCCGTTGCTTGTGGATTACCTATATGAGTTAACTAAAAGTTTGCGTTCTATTCATCAACAGATCCACGAGGCACTGCCGCCAATACCTGAGGGGCCAGGGCACAGTATCCAGCCCGGGGAATATGTGTTGGTGCGCAACTACCAGAGACGAGGGTGCTTGGAGCCTAGGTGGAGGGGGCCCCTGTTGGTCTTACTCGCCACGCGGGCTGCTGTGAAGGAGGCGGGACGAAAGAACTGGATCCATTCATCTCACTGCAGGCGGGTCCCGCTCCCTCTCCCTTATGACAAGTGGGTCCGTGAGGGAATCGGGGACCACGAGACGGAGAAGGTCCCTCGCTTTGTCCTTTTTTCTGATGCCCAATTGACCTGGGCACAGACGGAAGAGGAGAACGATGCTGCTTTGAACGAGGCAGTGCCTCCAGAAATAAGGGCTGCCCAGGCTTCTCCTCCATCTGGTTCACAGGAACAGGAGTCTCAGGCCACTGCCTCCCCTGAGTTTAAAGTTCTTTTCCGAGACGAGACAGTGCCTGGAGTGGCTCTGTACAATCTGCGTCCCCGGCGGAGGGACAGTCAGGTTAGTAGGGATGGACTTCGGGGTGAAGAATAGAGCCCACGTACCCTGCCTATGGTACAAACAGTAGACCAGGGAAAGGGAGATTGGTGCATTGTGTGAGACACTGGACAGGATAAGTGGGGGGTGCTTTCCAAGGAGGGAAGGGTTGTGATCGTGCAGCCCCACGGCGAAGTGCTCGTTAGCACCACCGTTGAGAGACACTAAGAGACTATTTTTTCTCCCTTTTCTGTATACCTGGCTCCATAGCACGGACTCTCCTCTGGTAGTTTGATAGATGAAAATGTATCCCTTTGGTCGTATTGTTATGGAAGAAGAACAGCCATTAGAGGGACGCTGTCTTGACCAACATAGCCCCACTTGGTCGAGCTGGCCCACCAAGACAAGATAGTGTTCCTAGTGATAGTTTTTGTAGCATTGTTAGCAGTGTGTGGGATCCTATGGTTCTTAGAAGAAAGACATCCTGTACACTCCCTGATTGCAACCACTACGCCCCCTGAGCATGTCTTCGTCACCCTGGCTCCGCATAAGGAAAGACATGGGCAGACTTTTGTAGATAATGTCTTCCTGCAGATGCTCCATCAGGCCCACCATACCACCAATGTCACCGAATGTTGTGTCTGTGGTTTACTCCCCTCAGTGATGCATAAAAATGACCTGTTACTGTCCCTGCCCTCTCTTATTTGGCCAGCTGTGAAGCCTGGTTTCAAGTTGTTCACCATGGTATATATCCATTATCATTCAGATGCAATGAATATGACATACCTTGATTATGAGACTGTACTGGGTTATATAGCAACACACCAAGGATTTACCCCGGGGAGGGATGGGGCTGCTGACACTCTACATTCCGATGCCTGCATGATTGTGTATGAAAGGAAGAAAAATGTAACATGGCTTCTGGATGAGATGACATATTTCCAAGACTTTAACGTCACTGAATATTTCAGGTCCTTTCAGTTACGTAATATTACTCAGAATAAGGCAATGCCAGTACCGGTGATTAATGCAACCACTAGTTTTTGTGTCCGAGGCTTTGGAAAGGTTCCGGTAGGAGAGAGTATTTGTAACTACACTTATGATTTGAACACCACTAGTAGTCCACCATTGCTTCCGCCCCACAACGTGTATTTCGTCTGCGGGTCCCAGGCTTACATATGGCTTCCTAGGGGGTGGGCTGGTGTGTGCTATGTGTCCTTTCTCTTGCCCCCTGTGTATATAGCACCATCCAACTATCAAAGAGACCACAGATTACAGCGCAGGAATGTGCATCTGTCCCGAGTAAGGAGGGTTCTTGACACAAATGATATCGATCAGACTGACAGTACCTTGCAGCAATTTATAGATGCCATGAAGGGTATTTTGCCATTTTGGGGCCCTATGCATAACAGCCGTAGTATACGCCGACTCACAAGGGTTGTAGAGGGAGTTATTAACACCACAGCAGGAATACTGACCAACATCACGGCTGAGCTTCAGGCTACGAGACTTGTTGCCCTTCAAAACAGGATGGTGTTAGACGTCATCCTTGCTGATCGGGGTGGGGCCTGTCGTGTCATCGGTAGTAGTTGCTGTGTGTACATACCAGACCACGCCCGAATGTATATGTAGCCATACAAAAGTTACACCGACTAGCGTCTGACATCCACCAAGAGAATGGCACGTGGTCCCTGTCTGGGTGGTTCTGGGGTCTGCTAGCAACATGGAGCTAGAAAATACTCTTATTCTTAGTAGCTATTGCAGGTGTGATATCCACCTGTTGCCTGTGCATCAATTGCCTTCCCGCCTGTTGTTCTTATTGCATGCAAAAGTGAACACCCAAGCCTAGAGATCAAGAACTAACAGTTAAAAATACTGTCATGATGGTACAGGCTGTTCATGTTTTGATGTCCATCGATAAGGGCATTTTTGAATATTGATATGTGTGCCTGCCTGACATTGCTGATGATCACCCCAATGGTTAACTGTTATATATGTAACATCATGTCTCCCCATCCATTAGAATTGTAAAGACCCTAACCTGATAGCACCGTAAAGACTTAGCAATGAATGCTAAAAGGAGGGTCTGTTAGAATCGAATGTCCCACTGCCCCGTCCTCCATGACGAATACCGTGTTGTGTTAGCATTCATGTAGCTATTTCATATTGATCACGATTGCAAATGTGTGTGTGTCCAGCTTTTGTAACATTGTGTAGGCTTAAGTTAGCATCTGAGATGCCATTTTCCCTCTGTAGTCACCATGTTGCGCTGTAAGCAATCCCCGGCCTCTGTGCCCCCCGCTCTCTGGTCGCCTCAGCAGAAGCTGCTGTTCAGAAAGTTTCCATATCTCATCCAAGGTTGGAGCCCAGATGCACGAAGAGAATAGTTTATTCAGCTCTGCATTCCTATCATCGGACATAGCTATGCTCCCACACATTAGAGAGCTGAGACCGAGTAAGATGGCCTTGCGAGCCTGATAACGTGTACCCATTCTGCAGGTGGTAGCTCATTCTTCAGTGCCTCCTTTGTTCAGTCTTTCTGCCCAAGCAGTAATTTTCCATCAGGTGCGGGGTTTTTGGGAGGTGTTAGAAGGCTTATTTTGTGTTACCAAGTGTCTGGAGTCCAGTCCCCTCGGTAGCATCTAAGGAGGCTAGTCTGACTGGACTCCGCTGCAGCGAATTTACAATAAAATATCTTGGTTTGTATTCTCTACTGCGTCACCGACTCTCCATTTCTTGGAAGGCTAAGATGAGGTCATGAGTGACCCTGGTGGCCCTAATCGGGTCATTTCCTTCAAACCGCACGGCCCAGAAGGAGGGAGCAAACCAAAGAAGGGCTAAGCAAATAGCCTTCAACTCCCGCCAGTTTGACAATTGGAGAGCCTCAACACGGGACCACCTGCCCTGAGCTTTGGAAACCCCCAGAACTGCACCCCACCCCATGGCACTGGCATCAGTTGACAACACCGCCATGGCAGGAGGAGGAAGAAGATCGAAACCACTAGAGAGATTCTGAGGGGACAACCACCACTGAAGAGCAGCCAGAATCTCTGGAGACACAGGAATCAGGGCGTCGTAGTCCTGAGAGGCAGGATCCCAGTGGGCCAGAACGTGATTCAGGAGGGGATACAAATGGAGAGGGCCCAAGGAAGGAGATGCAGGGTGGAAGCCATCTCCGCTTGACTCCACAACCAGAGCCGGGCAGACACCTGAGACTGAGACAGAACCCACGAAAGGTGTCGGAACAAAGTCAACTGTCTCTACTGGGAGAGGAACACCATCCCCAGATCCATTCGGAAGAGAGCCCCCAGGAACTTCAGAGTTTGGGAGGGCTGCAGGGAGGATTTCCTGTGGTTGATGAGGAACCCAGAAGACTCCAGAAGATGACAGACCTGTGCCACATCCTCCTGTGACTGAGCGAAAGAAGGAGATACAATCAACCAATCATCGAGGTAAGGAAAAACCTGAAAGCCCCTGGAATGGAGAATACCCACCAGGGGGGCCAAGAGCCTTGTGAAATCCCTTGGCGCCGATGAAAGGCCGAAAGGAAGCACCTGGAACTGAAAGTGCTGGGCACCCACCACAAAGCGTTGAAACTTCTGATCTGCTGTATGGATGGGAACATGCAGGTAGGCATCCATCAGGTCGAGGGAGGCAAGCAAGCACCCCGGGTGCACCAGATGAAGGATAGACAGCAAAGTCACCATCTTGAAAGAATGACGAGGAATGTAGAGATTCACCCCCTTCAGATCCAACACAGGGCGCAAGTCCGTTGTATCTGTCTTGGAGACAAAGAAAGAGGATGGAATAACATCCCAGCCCCCTTTCCAGAGGTGGAACCTCCACTATCACAGCCTTCACCAAGAGAAGCCGAATGCTCTCTAGCAAACCCAACCTCCTCAGACGATGACGCAGCAGAGGAGTCTCCCGGAACACTGAAGCGGGCCAGGAGGAAAACTCGATCCGGTATCCGGAGGTCACTGTCTGAACCGCCCAGGCATCGGAAAGACCCAGCCAGTAATGACAAAAGAACCCCCAACCTGAAAAGGCAGATAGTCACTGCTTTGTTGAAGGAGCAGAGGCAGAACCACTGGGCTGGGGCCGGGACTTGTCACCTCCAGGGCCCCCCCGGCCATGACCCCTGCCACGAAAGGGCTGCTGAGCACCCCTGGCTGAAGGAAAGCCAAAAACTCGACGATAACCAAACCCACGACCCCGAGAATGAGGCTGAACGGGAGCCACAAGCTTTTGATTTTCATCCGACTGCTTGACCAAGTCCTCCAGCTGGGGACTAAACACTTTGGTACCCTCAAATGGCAACTCAAGCAGACCAGACTTCTGAGAGGACTCCGCCTTCCAAGTCTGCATCGAATATGACGACTTGCAGCAATGGAGGCCCCGGAAGCAGCAGCCGCTGTACATAAATTATCAAAGGAAATATCAGAAAGGTATCTCACCTGCAGTTCCATGAGAGCCAGAATAGAGAGCAGGCATCCTCACCCTCATTCAACCAAGGAGCCAGAACCTGGAAATCCTTCAACAGGGACTGGAACATATAGTTTGAATATGCCGTAGTCCGAACAGAAAAGTTGGAAGTGGTGTAGGGCTGCTTCACAGCACCCTCCACCCTCTTATCGACTGGGTTGGAAGGAAGGGCGTCGTTGGGCAGAACCATGCCCTGAGAGGAAAGGCCAGCCATCAAATCATCAACCTTGACTGATTGAGGGAACTCCGTAGAAAAACCCTCCAACGGATAACGCTTACCCAAAAAGCAGGGAAAGACAGATTTATCAACATCCCACCATTCATGGGTCAGCACTTTGCGAACA
The DNA here is from genome assembly GCA_963921515.1 of Calotriton arnoldi. Classification (NCBI taxonomy): domain Eukaryota; kingdom Metazoa; phylum Chordata; class Amphibia; order Caudata; family Salamandridae; genus Calotriton; species Calotriton arnoldi. Next base: position 753,723 of record CAWUFW010000456.1, read on the forward strand.
GCACCGTGCAAGGGCAAAGAGCCAGGATCAGGCTGATGATACTGTGTGAAAAAATCATCCTCCAGGCCCTCAACCACAGGAGGAGGAAGCCCCAAATTACTCCTGACATGGCTGAATATATCAGAGAGCTCTGCTCCCTGCACAAAGCTATCCCATGCACCATCTTCCTCCTCAGGGTCCACCGCTTCAGGCAAGGGAGCAGGGCAAGGCACCTTTGCAGGAGGACCGTCCGCCTCCCGTGCCCTGAAAGCAGCCTCCACAGCCTCATTGATCAGGAGGCATAGGGCATCCACCGTAGGGACAGCAGAGCAAGAAGCAGCCTGCTCCATGAAAGCACTGTCCGAAATGTAGAAGACAAGCACTTCCTGCAATGGACTTGTTACCAAGCAGCAAAGTCCCATGGCGCCGACCTCTTGCGGGAGGCGCCGACAAGCAGGAAGCGCCTGTAACCACAAATAGAAGCCAGCCGCGTGGGCGAACCCTCTAGAGGAGGAGGCATGCACAAACAGGCAAATGCACATGCACAAACAGGCAAATGCACATGCACAAACAGGCAAATGCACATGCACAAACAGGCACATGCACAAACAGGCAAATGCACATGCACAAACAGGCAAATGCACATGCACAAACAGGCACATGCACAAACAGGCAAATGCACATGCACAAACAGGCAAATGGGTGCTCAGCGCCGCCGCCTGCAACAAAAACACAGCACCAGCTGAAGCAGGGCGAGACAGTGCAACATGAAGAAACGCGGCCACTAAAGCAAGCTGCCAAAGCATAGAAAAACAAGCAAGAGAAAAAACACTTCCCCGACACTCCAAATCTCTGCTAGGCACACAAAGACTGCAAACGCAGAAAAAGGAACATGTTGTTTTAGTGACGCACTGCCCCCTTTATGCATACCGGATAGGTGGCGCCATATTGGGGGAAGTGTTAAACCCTGCTGGGTATAAGGTTTCTGCGGAGCAGACGATCTGCATATTGTTAAGGAATGAGAAAGGAAGACGGACAAGGAGGTAATAGGCTGCTTTGTTTAAACCTCATTCAGCCAATCAGCTTAGTTATTTAGTTGATCAGCAGAACCGCACCCCATTTGTCCTTATGGACCAACCCATACGAGCGCCATCATTGGAACTGGTATCCACACGTCTTTTGGTGTGGCTTGACTGAGACAAAAAATAGAGCTATGTGTAGTCACAACTGCACACCTAAAACAAGCACTGGCATAACCAACACGCCTGTAAGCAAAGAGGGTATGAAGTTCCTCAGGGTCTGAGTAAAAGAATGTGGGAGTGTAGGTGAAGATGACACCCAGGATTGGTCGTCTCACCTGAAGTAGAAAACAAGGGGGAATTCCCTTGTCGGAACTAGGGCTCTCACACACCTAGCAAGCTAGGTGTCATGCTTCATCATATGAGCCTGCCCCTCGTCCGGTCGGCGATGCAATACCTGGACGGGCACCCAGTACGGGGCTCTTTGGCGGGGATCTTTTGTTCCTGCCGTTGGGTGCAGTGGGGGTCTAGTGTGTGTGTAGATGTGCAGTGCGTGGATTAAAACAGGTCAGTTAGTCCTAGTAGTGTTTTATTCTGGGAGGTAAACTGCCTGAGTAAAAACAGGGAGATTGGCAGTGAACTAGATGAAAGATTTCTAGCTATAGATGCTCTACTCTCTAATGGTCAACATGTTTCATGCTCTTTGCGTCAGAAGGATCAAGGCATTTCATCAGGACCAAAAATAACTATCTACACGACATGATAAGTGAAAAACCTACATACCATGTAATCAAGTAGGTGCCCCAAGATGCTGACTAAGGTTGCCTGCAACGGAGTCCGGCGGTCAATATGGACACCAATGTGTGTCCCACACTCGTTGAGCGCTCGTATCCTGACCTACCCTGCCGCCGGAACCGGGATCCGTTGATGATATGCCCCCACATTATATATGTAAGTGTAGTAAACTCAAGAGGCCTTGGCTAACGCCAGACCGAAAGAGTGACTTCGTGCACCGCTACTCCTTCCCTCCTTATTTCAATCCTACAGCAGTTGTGTTTCCTGAATTAATTTTTCCCAGGTAGATAGATCGTACCGATTTCGTGACGACAATATAATATTTATAATGCAGTCTTAATTACAACAGCCATAATGAGCCGGGGGCTGTGCATGACTTATTCCGTCACCGGCTTCCCTGTCACACTCCGGCGGCAGCCTCTGGGGTGACACTCCAGAATCAACCATTCGTCGCTTGTTTCACCGGCGCTCTTACATCCTCTGTGGGGGTGGGGTTCAGTGTCACAGGTGCTGTCGGGGTTCAGTGTCACAGGTGCTGTCAGGGTTCAGTGTCACAGGTGCTGTCGGGGTTCAGTGTCACAGATGCTGTCGGGGTTCAGTGTCACAGGTGCTGTCGAGGTTCAGTGTCACAGATGCTGTCGGGGTTCAGTGTCACAGGTGCTGTCGGGGTTCAGTGTCACAGATGCTGTCGGGGTTCAGTGTCACAGATGCTGTCGGGGTTCAGTGTCACAGGTGCTGTCGGGGTTCAGTGTCACAGATGCTGTCGGGGTTCAGTGTCACAGGTGCTGTCGGGGTTCAGTGTCACAGATGCTGTCGGGGTTCAGTGTCACAGGTGCTGTCGAGGTTCAGTGTCACAGATGCTGTCGGGGTTCAGTGTCACAGGTGCTGTCGGGGTTCAGTGTCACAGGTGCTGTCGGGGTTCAGTGTCACAGATGCTGTCGGGGTTCAGTATCACAGGTGCTGTCGGGGTTCAGTGTCACAGGTGCTGTCGGGGTTCAGTGTCACAGATGCTGTCGGGGTTCAGTGTCACAGATGCAGTCGGGGTTCAGTGTCACAGGTGCTGTCGGGGTTCAGTGTCACAGATGCTGTCGGGGTTCAGTGTCACAGGTGCTGTCGGGGTTCAGTGTCACAGATGCTGTCGGGGTTCAGTGTCACAGATGCTGTCGGGGTTCAGTGTCACAGGTGCTGTCGGGGTTCAATGTCACAGATGCTGTCGGGGTTCAGTGTCACAGGTGCTGTCGGGGTTCAGTGTCACAGATGCTGTCGGGGTTCAGTGTCACAGGTGCTGTCGGGGTTCAGTGTCACAGATGCTGTCGGGGTTCAGTGTCACAGGTGCTGTCGGGGTCCCTTGCTTCTTGTTTGCTTTGAAAGATTCGCCAATGAAAGTCGGAGCCGGTGAACGTAGCTCCTCTCTCTCCGGAAGTCCAGGCGCGCCTCCTTTTAACCGCCCCTCCCAGGTGCTTGCAGAGGTATTAAATTAAAGGATGTGCAGTCTGTGGGGCTGGTTAGGAAGGGGGGTGCTTAATCACTGCAAACATTATAATCATCCAGAGGGCTGCAATCCCCGCGTATCGTGAAATATGCACGCGGGTTCTTCGCAGTTTGCGATGTTCATTTACATTCGCGTTTACCAGGCAAGTCCCAAAAAGCAGGTTTGCTCCGCATGATGCCTCCAGAGCTTTAATACCGACGCGTTACTCATCCATGTGTCTAAAACTGGCCTTCACCTATTTTTTCTCTGTTTATTTTCTAGACAAAGAACTTTAGTAATAGACATTCCACCTAATGTAGCCAACCTTTGCATCTTGTACCTTTGTATATAATAATATGTATTAATTTGATAATATCGACAGACACACAACTGTCTGTTACACCTTCCAACACCCATCCCAGCCTTGCATTGCTCATTAAGGGCATAATTTATCAATTTGTCGTGCAACGCAGCAAGACACTGTGCTGCGCTGCGCTGCGTGACAGGGAGAGGGCATGAATGTGGCATATCTATCAACATACAGTGCAGTCCTGCTGTCTGCCTGCGCTGGCGCACAAAGTGCGGTCTAGCACCAACGCAGGCACCCTTGTGCCGTGGGGCAGGGGGGCTGCATTTCAGACAGGATTGGTTTTGTGCAGGGAGGGACATCTTCCTGCACAAAAACAATCCTCTGAGGCGTTTTCCTCTTTCTATGTGTGCTGCAACTTGTGACTTGCACTGATTGCGTTACTCTAGATTTACCACGCCACGCAGGGCCACGCAAGAGGTGGCCTTGCATCGCTTGGAAAATCTCAAAATAGGTTTTACGTCACCCTGAGTCCCCTTGCGTAGCGCAAGGGCGATGCAAAACTCTTGATAAATATGCCCCTAAATTTCCTAATAATTAATTTTTTCTTTCATAAATGGTGAATGGAAATTTCTAGAAAACCGTAGTAAACAGTTTATATTTTAGGACGTACGAAGTTTTGATGCCTTCATGAAGCCAAGGTGCATACCCTCAACATCTTTTGAGTGGGTTTATAAACTAAAAAACACAGTGGATGTGTATGGTAACGTACATAAGTTACCAGACAACTTTAGCTTTCTGCCACAGTCAGAAACCCTTTCAGAGGGCCACAGGGCACCAAGGGGCTATTGGGCCCCACAGTGGTGGTTGAGGCCGTTTACTCTAGATCTACCGGGGCCGGACCTACTATGGATCCGGAGCATCGGGTCAAACACCCCTCCTGCACTTACCTCTCACTGGGAGCTGTGGATGAGCAGTCAAAGGCTCCCTCGGGGTGGGGGAGGGTAAGTGTAGATACAGATAAGTGAACATAACTCATAACTAAAGTGCACACAGTCTGAACATAAATCAGTGTCCAGTCCAATACTTACTTTTATAAGAAAATTAAGTATTTTATTTCTAACTCTACACATTCAAAGGATTAACAACATTCATAAGCAAGAACACAATACCCTTGAGGTCGGGCTCTAGTAGTTGTCAGGTGAATCCCTGTCCCAAGCTCTTTCTTATGACGTGGTCAGGGTGATTCCCCATTCACTGGTGGCTGCATCCAGGGACGGCTTACTAGTACACCGTCCTCAAGAGTTACCTTTTCACTCTTCGGAATGACTCAAGAGTGTCTATAGTGCAGCAGCACCTTCAGCAGCAAATCTCCTAGAGCCCCACCGGCCCAGTAAAAGTCTTACCTGCTCCTGCAGCACAGAAGCTTTTGGTGATAGAGCGGGTAAACTGAGTGTCGGCACTCGTGAGTTCCTGCTTGGAGAAGCCAGGCTGATCCTGGTACATGCGGCACCACCTGGCAGGTGCAGGCTCACTCTCCTGCGCGGTGTGACTGGCTCTCCCCAGCGATCGGAGTAGCTTCCAGCTTGTGAAGATGCGGTAACTCACTTTATCCTCAGCGGGGAGAATTCAATTCTTTGGCTCCCGACCCAGGGACACTAGGGCAACACCACTAAACTCACCCCCTCACCAGGGGCCACCTCCTCCACCATCACCATGCTTGCCACCCCTGGAGCCTTTCCTTCAGCGGCCGGAGTACCTCATTTTGGACACTTGGGATCTCCCTTGTAATGTCCGTACTCGTAACACTCGTAGCACTTAGGGGTTCACGGCGGGGGATTTTTGTCCAGCTAAGTTTTCATTGGGGGACCGGTTTGGGGATTCAGGCCAGACCCTTTTCCCAGGGAGTGTTTTTGCGGTTTGTCCGATGACTCCTTCTTTTAGGGGTGTCCCTGGTCCCACTCTTGGGGTTCCCCTTTGATCTTTTTGGACACTCGGGTGCTAGCCCAGAGGCCTGCTTCCTAAGCAAGCTTTTGGCAATCCTCCAGCTTGCTGTCAACCAGGTGTTGGCGCAGGTCAGTAAAAATGGTTTCAAGGAAGTGCTCCCTCTAGACCAGATTATACACTCCCACATAATCTTCAACCTTACAGCCCAACACCCAACCCTTCAGTGTGTTACTCGCGTAGTCTAGGAAGTCTACTGAGTTTTGGGGTACTAGCTTACGGCTGGCCTGGAACATCTGACGGTAGTTCTCCGGGGTCAACCCAAACTTGTTGACCAGCATGGTCTTCATGGCCGGCTAGCTAGTCTTGTCCCCCACGTCCAGGGTCAGGAGGGTGTCCCTTCCTATGGGGGGTATGTACCGCCAGAGACTGCCTTCCCAGTTCTCCTCGGGGACCCGATGTACCTTCGAGGTCACCTTGTATGCAGCCAGCCATTTATCGATATCGTCCACCACTTGGTAATCCTGTACCATGTCCTTGGGGATCCAGCCCCTATTCTCGCTGCTAGGCACTGCAGGGGCACTGCCACCATTATCTTTATTGGACCCTAGCTGAGAGCTCTAAGGTCCAACTCTCTGAGGCTAAGCTCATGTGCCATCCTTTTCTCCTCCATGGCTAGTCTCTTTTCAGCTAGAGCATGCTTGGCGTCCCATCGGGCAATGGCCTGCTCCTTCTCTATTTTTGCAAGAGCTAGGGCCTGCTCCCTGTCCTGTCTGGTAAATTCTAGCTTCATTTTTCTTTCTTCCTTTCTGTCCTCCAGTTTCTCAGGGGACCGATTCCTTGAGGTTGGGTCGCTACTGTTTTTGGAGTGGCCCCCAGGTCGGAAGGGAGGGGATTGTCCCCCTCCATCGGTTGTCCATCAGGGTCTCCCTGACCCTACTCCATCTTTCCCCATTCTCCGTTTCCCCCTAGTTAGCACTTCTCCATCGGGGTGGGCCTCTGTCCAGGCCCTTAAGGCTCCTTGCAACTCAGCCTTTTTGACTTTTCCTCTGCAAACTACACCCTTTGCTTCACAGAACCGCTTGAGCTGGGCCGCCGTATAGGCTTCCAGCTCAGCCAAATTAAATTCTACCTCAGGTAGGTCCTCGGCCATGTTAGTGCACTAGTAGAAGTAGACTCAGAGTTTATCAAGGAACACAACCTACTCGCCCCTCCCCGGCTACCTCAACCCCTTTCCGGGAAACCTTAGGAACCAAAGGAATGAACACTTTTATTGTGCGATTCTGTGCAAATGCAAGTCCTATCCCACCGCTTGACCGCCAAATGTTGGAACCCGCAGCGGTCTAGTTGGCTGAAGGGATGCCCCAGCCAGGCAGAACCCACCGCCCCCTTCAAGGGCAGGTGATTAGACACACTGTACAACCCACGCTCACCCTCCAATCGCTTGGTACTGAGCAGTCAGGCTTAACACAGAGGCAATGTGTAAAGCAAAGGCACAGCACGCAATCACTGTAAATACACTGCACGTCGCAAAAGAGAGACTTCACACAGGTTGTAGGTAAATACCGTTTGTATTCAACACATGGATTAATCAATGCACTTGAATATCATATATTTCTGGGCATAAATCACACTTGGCAATACTACTAGCAGTACTAGGTCCAATTGTGTTGATAAGATATTGATAGTATTGCACATGGGACAATTCCCATTTTAAACCCCACACAGCACCCTTATGGGGTGTGACGCGTTGTCAGCCCCAGGCCCAGGCCCAGGCCCACCCCCACAACCCTTACACTTCAATATCACATGGGTAGAGGGTGCACCCTGGGTCACAATGACATCAGAAATATGCACATACAAGGAATTATAACACTTTGTAGAAGCACCGTCGGCCGGGGCCACGCTGGTAATACCAATGTTAAATGTAAAGTGCTTTTGGCAAGGTATCAACGTATAAAACAACACCGCTGACTAGTGCCGTGAATCACAGGCGGTCCACAGACTGTCACTCCCACATGCACACAATCACTCCGCACCACTAAACGGTGCCACAGTACCAGCCTGCTCCGTACGGGAAACTCTGGCTCACATACGCACACAACACTCTAATGAGGTGCATCTGATACCCAGCACTTCAATGGATAACACGCAGCAGACCCCGTGGCTCCAAGTCTCCCACCACCCTCCTATTCACCCGCACTGTCCTACACCCCCCGGATGGATGATCACCAGCCCCACCCTCCGGATTCAAGGTCACACGCAGCTGAGGTCACACTTAGTCTGGGTCCCCGAAAAGCAGGTGGGGATAGGTAGCAGGAATAAATAACAGGCAAACGTAAACAAGGGGGTTTTGGTGCCACTTAGGAAGTTCACAAACAAATTGGGAAGCAGAAGCGGGCTGAGGGCAACAATCAGTTACAAACAGGGGTCCATCAGGGCCTTCCGGCACAAGCCCAGTTCTGCAAAGCACAGGGTGGTCACGCAGTCTCTTGACCTGCTCCCAAACTCCCTCAGAAGTGTTCCTCCAGCCTAGGCAATCACTCTCACTCCTACCTGGTGTCAAGAAGTCATAGGCCAGGTGGGGGAGGGCAGTTGGTCCACTGTGAAGGGGCCAGAAAGGGAACAAGTGGTGAATGGGGAAACACACAGGGGGAACCTCTCGGCCTATGGAGGCACCCCGTCTGGTACACGTTGATCAGCGTCATGCCCAGGCAATCCGGGCACAAGGTCTGGTGCATGACGAGATGGGTTGCACAAGACACTTCAGGTCACAAGATGAAGAGTTGCAAGTTCCACACCTCCTTGGAAATGAGGCACTCTGTCCAGTGAACGTTAATGTAGGCAGCACCAGATGATTCCGGTCACACACACAGGTGCAAATTTAACAATGTCTGACGAGGTAGAATGAGACACTGCAACGGGTATGGCTCCCACCTCCGAGGGTCGCAACCAGTGAATCGGACACCGCATGCAATGAGCATGCAGACAGTATGCAGCATGAGAGATATGCAGCACGGTCGACGAAGCGGTCCACTTTGGAGCCTGCACCCGGTGAATCCCCTCACCACCAACAAGACGGTTATGCATGCCGAGGTCCCTGCAGTACAGGGGCCACTCACCTTCGATGCAGGCAGGAGTTTGGCGCTCTGCAGTAGGCACTCCAGTCACGATTCTTAGGGCCAGATGTAGCAAGCGAAATAGCGATCGCAAACGCTGAAATTCGCAGAATATCAGCGTTTGCGATCGCAATTTAGCTGTGTGCTATGTAGGTAGGCAAATACCTACTTGCAAAATAAGGAATTGCAAAAATTGCGATTCCTTATTTTGCCTAAGCATTTAGAGAATCGCAATTTGCGATTCCCTAAATGCTATGCTAGTAGGCATCGCAAATTGCGATATTGCCTTAAGGAATCGCAAATTACCACCAACTTGAAGTTGGTGGTAAGTTGCGATTTCCTTTAAAAAGCACTTTTTTGCTTATTTCAAAGTGCCATGTGGCACACATAAAAAGCCCTTAGGGGATGTATGTGCGCCACAAGTGCACACATGCACAATTCAGGGGTGCAACAGGGTGTTCTTTGGAACCCTTGCACCCTTGAAGTTTGGCAGTAATTTGCGAGTACCTACTGGGTACTCGCAAATTGCGTGCGCATTATCCATTCATTCCTATGGGCCTCTTGGCCCATAGGAATGAATGTGAAGCCATTCCTTATTTGCGAGTCGCAATTTGCGAGTCGCAAATAAGGAATGTGTAGGAATCGCTAACATTTTTGAGATTCCTACCTACATAGCATTTTGCGAGTCCTTAATAGAGATTCCCTAAAAATCGCTATTAAGGACTCGCTAAACTGATTTTACCTACATCCGGCCCTTAGTTCCAAGCTCAAGCCGCTCTGTCCGTTGGAATTCAGCAGCCGATGTGGGCACTTAAGATGGCACCGCTCTCCCGATGTCACCGGTTGTTGGTGTGGGTCCCTTGTAGGAGATCTTTGATGCCAACTGGTCCTTGGGGAGCCCACGTCAGGGTGCCACACTTCAGCAGGTAGTTGGCCCAGACCAATCACTATTCAGGAAGGCCATATGGTCCTATCCAATGGTAGTGTTCCTCCTTGTGCACAACAGGTTCCTCTAGCAGTGTGCACCGTGCAGACCAGGTTCTCTGTTCCTGCGTCCCCACCAGTGGATCTCTCTTTCTTTTGATAGGGTGGCACCAGCAATTATATTGAGGCGGGTCTTTGTTGTTGGGGGGTTCAAAGGGGACCCCTTTAAACCAAAGATGTGCCCCCTAAATTTCCGTCCTGACTGCCATAAGGCCATGGAATGCAGATCCCTAACTTTATTGGGGCCATGATCTGACTCCAGAGGCCAAGTGTCACAACCTTTTCCTCCCATCTATTCCGCCCAGCCCGCAAATGACAGAGGTTTCATGGGCAATGATTTATGACTGTTTCTGAGGAATGCACAGATGTGCCCCCCTGGCCTCCGGTGTTGACCGGCGCCAAGCACCATGGCACACAAAGAGTTTCAGAGCATAGAAATGTCCATGTTTCCATAAGTGGCATTTCTAAGCAAGTTATGCCAAGTCCACCTTTTCCACTGGAAAGGGTTTGGCACTGCGAATCCATTGATTTAGGGGAGAGGATGTAGCCTTATGGCTAGAGCGGTCGACCTTGAATCTGGGGAACCGGGTTCGAGTCTTGGCAATGACGCTCAACAACCTGTGATTCTGGGCAAATCACTTCATCTCCCCACGCCTAATAAAAATGAATATGTCCTTGTGTAACGAAACTGGTGATCATGTAAAGCGCTCTGATACCTGATATCTTCGGATCGAGTTTGCGCTATATAAAACTAAAAATATATTTTAAAAAAATTGATAGGAAACATCATGAGGCTGCGCCACCGCAATCCACTATTGCAGGTTGAAGTACTGCAGATCACTTCCCCATGCTAACCGATGGGAAGAGCAAGCCTCATAGGTAGGAAAACATGCATGGGTATTCCCTACTACCTGGGCAGGGCACCCACATGTGTACCTGCCCAGCCCTTCACCTTCCACTCCGAGTGGAAGTGAAAAGTCCCCACAGGAGGACCAGTGGTTTCAAAAGGCCAGCCTGAGTATACGTGCAATGGCGCCATCGCAGACCTGCCGTGGCAGGTTGGACACATGTTTAATAGCCAATGGCAGGCCTGGCATATGTTTAAGAACACCATGTCATTACCATTTCCTAACACGTGTAGGAAGGGCGCGCGCACTTTCACACTGCATTTACAATGGGAAAGTGCCCTAAGGCCACACAAGAGAACCAGCAAAACTCTAGAGGAAAAAGCAAAAAGTTTAGGGAAACGCTACCTGATGAGTATCAGATCCAACACAGAGTTACTAATGTTTCAAGTCTAAAGTGAAAAATAGCGCGTAAATGATGAAAGCACATGTTTGGACATCTAGTCACTCGACACCGGGCCAAAGTCGAAAGTTACAGCCGACCACGATGGAGCACGGGTTGAAAACACAAAGTGGATAGGGCCTGGTTCCCGCTTCCCTTCGGAAGAATTTTTTACAAAAAATGTCTGACAAGCCAGCTTGCAGTGGCCAAGCAAGAGGCGTTGTTGTTGGGGAGACACTGAACGAGGTTGCAGTGAAGATTTTTTCATGTGGACTTTCCTGGAAGTCGAAGATCTCCAGTGGGATGAAGCAGCAGGCTGTAGCCGAAGAGGTCTCCCTGAGTCTGGATACCACTTTTGAGGGAGGCCGCTGAACAGGATTTGCTGCTGCAGAGAAGAACATAGCAGGAGCTACCACAAAGTCAGGTCAACCGGCGATGCACTTTGGGTGGCTTGGTGAACAGGTAGGTCCCGGTCTCCTCTTGGTTCCCAGAGCACATTTTGGCCAAAGGTTTTCTTAGTCCCAGGTTTTGGATTTTGGGCCTTCTGAGTACATTTAGCACCACTTCCAAAGGTCCAGGACTGGCGGGGCACCATTTGGAGGATTAGGTCTCACACAGACTGGGTCCAGGTGCTGGTTCAAGATGGCTGGACCCTTTTCTGCCCCTGAGGCTCTGGTCAGCCTTTGGAAGCACTCTAGAAGTCTTGGATTCAAGCAGAGAAGTAGGTCTCAAGCAGCAGGGCCACCCTCTGAGGCACAGGCAGGCTTCAGGCAGCGGGCAGTTCTCTTGGTGCAGCAGAGCAGTCCTCTGAAATACACACAGTCCACAGGCAGCTGGGCAGTCCCCTGAGAGTCCTTCCACAGGTCAAGAAGTGAACTGAAGAGTGGGTCTGAGGGTCCTAGGTTACTAACTGGTGCCAGCTTTGAAGTAGAAGAAATGTCTATTCCTCCCACAGCCTTGTCTTGAATTTCCTGCCTCCTTGCCCTAATCCCAGGCTCTCTGCAGTCACAACAAGGTAGTGTGAAGCTCTTTGTGTGTGAGCTGAGGCAGTGTCTTTGAAGTGCAAGTGGGGCTGTGCACAGCTCCGCCCCCATCTTGTTTAGATGGCCCATACTGCCAACATCCAGTCCCTCTATTGTGTGGCTGTCTGGGAGGAATACACAAAGGCCAAATGCCAACGAAGCATAGTCATGTGATCCAGGAAACAGAATGCAGCACCAAATGGTTAGGAAATGAAAGTGCCAACTTTCTAAAAGTGGCTTTTTCGGAATTGTGACTTAAAATCCAACTTTACCATTGAAAAGGATTTTAAATGACAATTCCTTAGACACTAAACAGGATGTTTCTACCTGCTCCCACACACAAGTTATCACTTATTAAATTTAGACCCTCGCGGGTATGTAGTGCGCTTTATAAGTGACATGATTGATTGATTGATTGATTGAATAAGGTATCCCTATGTTATCCTATGGGAGAGGCAGGCCTCACGGTAGTTAAGAACGAATTTTTGGGGTTGTCTTTACCAGGACATCTTAAACTTAAAAGTACATGACCTACCTTTTAAATACAATGCACCTTACACTATTTGTCTGGCTGTTTAGGGCCTACCTTAGGGGTGATGTAAATGTAATAAAAATTGAGTTTTAGGCCTGGCAAGAGGTTTACTTTGCCAAGTCGAATTGGTAGTTTAAAAGTGCACACAGCCTGCAAGCCTGAGACATGTTTAAAAAGCCTACATGAGTGGGTGGCACAATGAGTGCTGCAGGCCCACTGGTGAGCCTGGTGGCGTGTGGTGCAGGTCCGAGACAGCGGAGCACCGGATGGGTGGGGTGCCCGCCTGCCTGTGCCTCGGTGTGCAAACATGAAGGTGGGCCAAAAGTAGCGCAGCGGCCCCGAGCTGGCCAAGAAAGCGATCCCTAACAAAGAAGACCTTGCTCCCTCCATACGCGCTGCATATAACCAGCGGACTCACCGGGAGCGGGATCAGCCGGCGTCGCGGACCTGCCCGTGCCATTGAGACCTAGCTATGCGGTACTGCGTAGGAGGGCCCTGCCTCATCGAAGACGTGCCCCGCTGGAGGATCGAGGCGTAGTCACCCTGCCGGGAGCTGCGTGTACTTGAGGTGGCCCGGGGCGGACTGTGCGCTTGTGGTGCGGTCCCGCCCGTGGATGGAATCGAGCTGGGCCGCAACGTGAATTTGAAAATTAATTGTCGCCCTGCAGCCAAGTGGGCCTCGCACATGGCCTCACTGACTGAGCTCACGCAAAAGTTGTCATTGTGGCCAATCCAATTACAATGACACGAGCTGGGAGACTGCTGCCATAATCAGCACGTTGCAGCAAATTAAAAAAAGAACATAATATATTCCTACACCGTTGTTGTGATATAGCAGTCACTGAGGCGAGGCCTAGAATTATAGACAATAACAGATCCCACCGGGCCCGGCCTGGAAGTAACCTTCTTTGCGACGCACACGGCACCGGCCGCAAGGACAGGCCGTGCAGTGAATAGACATGGATCCAGCTTCCAACGAGGTGTAGCCTCAACTACCTAGCTACATCAGGAGCGAGCCTTGGGGCTAAGGAGGTGAACTGCACCAACACCATACAGTGCCACCACTGAATAGTGATACGGAGACACAGGCACAACTGAAGCAAGCAAGAAGTGGCAGCTCCACATGAGAGGTAACCTGACCTTGGGCGACCGCCTCCAACCATCTCCCGCAGAATTGTCTGACGCACTACATGTAGGGAGCCCCCTGTAGATTCTGGAGAAGGGCACTACGGGGCGATCAGCTGCGCAGTTGTTAAGCAAAAGCGCACAACCTACTCCACAAAATGGGCAGGAACCGGACGGCCACAGGTGCCGCGTACATGCAGCCGGCCCCCAACCCCACGCAGCCGGACCAGCCTCCCATGGAACCTACCCCCAATCCATCCACATTGGAATCCAAAATAGATTCGGTGCTCCAGGCGGTGGCGGGCATTGGCGAAACCCTAGCACAGACCAGAGCGTTACTCGAGAGTCGCATAGACAAAGTCACATTGGAGTTTACTCTCCTCCATGCAGATCACAAGAAGTTGCAGCGAGGGTTGGGGAACTGGCTGCGGACACTGCGGAGGTTGCCCCGATCGCTAAGGCACTGACCGTCGATGTCAGAGAACTCACTGCACGGCTGCAGTCGTTGGAGCGCAGAGTGAATGACGCCAAGGGTCGTTCCCGCAGAAACAACGTTCGAGTAGTGGGGTTGCCGGAAGGTGCGGAGGGAAGAGATGCGCCCTCATATGTTGAGTCCTGGATGAAGTCCCTGCTGCCTACAGACTCGCTCTCTCCCTACTTTGCAGTAGAACGAGCACACAGAGTGCCATTGGGCAGACCGCCAGCGGGAGCAAGACCCGCCCCTTTCTATTTCGTCTACTGAACTTTAAGGACAGGGACACGATACTCCGCGAAAGCAGGAAAATGGAGTCAATAAAAGTGGACAATTCACAGATCCTTTTCTTCCCGGACTACGCAGCTGGAGTGCAGAAACAAGGTAGCACGTTTCTCCCGGTCAAGAGACAAATGCGTGATTTAGGCATAAAATATTCCCTCATATATCCGACCCGACTGCGAGTGGTTGCAGATGGGACCACTCATTTCTTTAACGAGGCGACAGATGCAAGGGACTGGCTCAAATCCGCAGGCCATCATACCTCACCGAGCCAGAGAGGTAATGCTGGAGAACAAAGCATAAGAGGGCGTAGAGGTCGCACAAGAAGACATAAACCACAGTGGGAAGGTTCGCCAAGACAATCTAGAACTGCTCCTAACCCAGAACAAGCACTGCAGGAAAGGCAGGGTGTCCTCACAGCGGTGGAGAGCATGAGAAGTAAATGGCCTAGCAGAGACACTGATGCCTCATCTGAACATTCGCTGAGCGGATGTAGCTCGTTGGCAATGTGGCCAAATGGCGAGGACATACAGACACTTCCCGTGGTAACGCCACAGACTGCGGATGATCTAATGTAGTAGTGCACCACTAATGGTGATCCAGCATGTATGTATCTGCACCTAATCTAAGCACCTGTGCTTCAAAGATAGGTATACATTGCATGTGACACCCTAGAGGCTGGGGCGCGGGGTGTGCTGGGCTGGGACTGGACTAGCTACGCGCACACTAACCGATGGGCGCCTATCGCCTCACATCAATAGAGTGCACCTTGCGCGAACACGTTGATAACATGGGCTCACAGTGTTAGGGCGCTTTTCGCTAATTATAATTCACTCGATCTGTTTTTCTCCCCCCCGACATGACCGAGTCGGCGTACGTAGCCGTCAGTTGCCACATGGCATTGTTACATGTTTTGGCAGATACCTGTTGTTCTTCTGCTCTACCCCAATTTAACCCCACACAGCTATCTCTCTCATTAACGCTATGCGCTGACGCTCACATAAACCTTATACAAGTACGGCCACACCTTACGTGCATATCTACGACACACACAGTCATCTGGCCCTGGGCATGCTGGACGGGGCACACGCAACACTGCACTCTTCTCTGGAAGCATGCAGTTCACAAACGTAGTCACCTGGAATGTCCGGGGGTTACACACGCCAGCCCGTAGATATAATATTTATGCATACCTTAAGCGTCACAAAGACCACGTAGCACTCCTGCAGGAGACTCATATAGTACAACCAGAGATCCGTAGGCTTCAGCAAAGATGGAAGGGACAGATATTAGCCACAGGTTACTCATCCTTTTTCTAGGGGGGCCCTAACATGGATTAGACCCGGAACAGTATTCACACCTGAGGAGACTGAAATAGATACCTTTGGCAGATATGTCCTGTTCAAGGGACGCCTAAATAAGGGACATGTGGTGATAGGCTCCATATATGCCCAAACACGAACCAAACCAGGTTCTGGTGCGCGTTATCTGACGTACTTTCGCGCTGGTGCGATGTTTCCTGGTTACTAGGCGGGGACTTTAATGCGGTCCTTGATACTACCATAGACAGATCTTTCCCTCCACTGTCACAAACAACTGCAGCATCCAATGCGCGAGGATTGAGTGAGTGGTTACGCCGCTGGGGCCTAGCGGATGTGTGGAGGGCCCTAAACCCGCAGTCGCGTCTGTACTCTTATTACTCCCACTCACATGGACTGCATGTCCGCATCGATCATTTTGTTGTAAGCCAGCAGGTACTAACACAGTGTGTCAGTGCAGACTATTTGGGTAAAACACATTCAGACCACAGCCCCCATATGTTACCGAGGGACTCACTACCCACCTCTGGAGACTGCAGCCCCTAGCGCTGGAAGACTCCTTATTTAGGCAGATGGTAGATGCGGCGATAGGCACATATTTCGAAGATAATACTGGCTCTGTGGCTGACGCAGGGGTGCTGTGGGATGCAGGAAAGGAGGCAATCAGGGGACGCTGCTTGGGTTTGAGCTGGTCCGTCAGAAAAAAACTAGACGATGAAGTAAGGCATATAGAGCATACCCTCACCAGACTAGAAGCTGATTTGGAATGCGGTAGGGCCACGCAGCAGGCAATAGACACACAAAAGAAGAAACATGCGGAGGTACTAGAGAGATTGCGCTGCTTAAATTACACATCACATGCTGCGCGCACTCATGCTGATAGGGCAGGCAGGCTACTCGCGCACATGATACGGCAGGAACATGCACAGTTACCTATATTACGCTTGCAGTCCGCGTCCGGACAAATACGCACCAAATGGTACGATATTCATAAGGAATTGATATCACACTACACCAGAGTATACAAGTCAGCCCGCCGTGCGAATGCAGAGGAGTTGGTTTCCTTCATCTCCCCACTAACCCTGCCGCAGATCACTGCTGAACAGCGGGATGAACTGAGTGAGCCAGTCGCACTGCCAGAAATACAAGAGGTGATTCGCTCGCTGGCCACCGGCAAGGCTCCCGGGCCCGATGGCTTCCCGGCGGAGTACTACAAAGCCTACCAACAAACACTGGCGCCGCAGCTTCTTTCCATGTATAGTAATGCGCTAGAAATAGGGACACTGCCAGACACATTGCGTGAATCGTTGCTGGTGTCATTACCAAAGCCGCATAGAAATATGGAACTGCTAGGCTCATAGCGACCGCTAGCACTCATAATTATGGATTATAAAGTTCTAGCTAAACTTCTGGCGAGTAGATTGGCCCTGCTGGTACCGCAGTTGGGACATACGGACCAAAACATTTTTTTGCTGGATCGCAGCACGTCCCTAAATTTGCGTCGGTTATTTAGGGTAGCCCATTACTCCAGGGAAATCTGGGATCATTCTGAATGTCTAGTATTAGATCTGGAAAAAGCATTCGATACCCTGGAGTGGGGCTTCTTGTTTGCAGCGCTGCATAAATACGAACTGGGAGAGGAGTTCTTAAGCCTTGTTCAGCTTCTCTACACCCACCCGGTGGCCAGAGTTAAAACAGGCCCATACCTGTCAGATCGGATTGCAATTGAGAGAGGAACGTGGCAGGGATGCCCACTTTCACCGCTCCTGTTCACGCTGTCCATTGAGCCACTGGCTGAGTCTTTACGCCAAACGCAGGATGAGTGGGGAATTCCTCTGGGAGATGGCATACATGGCGTCTCATTATACGCAGATGACCTGCTCATATATCTCAGGGACGTTAGGTCATTGTATGCCACGATAGAAAGAATATTGCTCGAATTTGCTAGCGTCTCAGGGCTTCGAGTAAACTGGGACAAATCATGCCTGTACCCCTTCTCAGGATCCACTTTAGACCCGCAGCTGATCCTTAGCGGCAAGCCAGTACACTGGCAATCGTCGACATTCTGATACCTCGGGATACTCATTTATAGAGATCCCGCCGACCTTCTTGAGGGTAATCTAGTGCGAGCCATTACTGCGATAAGAGCGCAGATGTCATTCTGGGGCACTTTACCACTGACGGTCATGGGGCGGATAGCATTACTCAAGATGGTAGTCCTCCCGCGCCTACTGTACCACTTTGTAAATGTACCACTATGCCTTAAACCAGCGCTGTTTAAAAGTCTAGAACTGGATTTGCGGAGGTTCATTTGGGGCGAGTCGCGCAGTAGGGTGGCGCTAGTCAAAATGTACCCATCGCCAACCGACGGAGGGTTCTCCCTACCTAATATGGAGCAGCACTATCTGGCGGCGCAGCTTCAATGGGTGGCGAGGTGGCTCGGCGCGCGTCACTTAGAAGATTCAACGACCCACGTCCCGGGACTCACCCAGTCCCAGATGGTAGCGCTGTTCCATCCCAATAGGAAGGGCAGATCGTCTGCCCAGTTGCTGGTAAAGGTGGCCCACTACTGCTTTCGCCGCGCCCTGCGAGTCACAAGCCGTGTGACCCCATATGCGCCGTCTCTGCCTATTCTAGGTACGCCCAGAAGACACCTACCTGTCGCAGGCGCGGAGCTGTCTCAGTGGGAGGAGGCGGGAATCTTAACGTTAGGGGATTTAAACAGTGATGGACAGCTCTTACCGCTCGATACGTTAGCTGAAGACTCAGGTCTACCCCTGGGTCAGTTCTTGCTACATGCGGTGATGACTCACACACTGCAAGTGGCGTGGGGTAATATCACGCAGGAGCCGACCACGCATCTGACTGTGCAATACCTGCACGAGCTGGGCACGGGTCGCCACCTAGTCAGATGGTTTGGGGAATCGCTGAGGGTACACACAGCACCACGGCTGGAGTCCCTTCGTGCCCACTGGGACGCGGATCTGCAACGCCCCTGCACTGACCTAGAGTGGGAAGAAATCCTTAAGAGTCCTGTCCATATCCCACACAGCGCTAGGTTTCAGCTCATACAGTACTATATAGTACATAGAGCCTATTTGACCCCAGCCAAAATAAACAAATACTTTAACCGACTAGACGCCAGCTGCCCAAGATGTGGTGAAACAGGAGCGGATTTACTACATATACTATGGGCCTGTACATCCATACAATCTTACTGGAATGTAGTCACCAGAAGTCTAGCGCAGTGCACAGAGCGCACACTTAACTGGTCATGGAGGGTATGCATCTTGGGATTATTCCAGAGGGCTAGTAAATACAAAGTGACATCTCGCTACATAGATTTGGGGCTTATAGTAGCCAAGCGCTTACTCACGCGGCGATGGAAATCCCCCGAACCCCAACCGGCGAAATCCTGGTTTCAGTCTCTAGTTTGCTGGGCGCAAGCGGAGAGCATAGCACTGCGTCGGGAAGATGCAATAGGTATCCGGAAGCAACCACTAGCGACGGAATGGGACGCGATCCTGGCAGACTTCCGTGCAATATGGCAGAATCCCTCTGAGGAGTCAGATAGCGCACCAGAATAGGCGGCTAGCCAATACCTAGTGATTGGCGCAAAAATGCACGAGGCGAGTTAATACATGCGTTAAAACCTAATGCTATATGCTGCATAGTTGAAACTGTGCCCCCACCGTTGGCATACGCCCGAACCAAATAATACAATCTATGACAGATATCAATTGAGCAAAGGGGATCTCGGTAGGGGTGTACATCCAGGAATACACATAATTGTGTGTGACCCACAAGTGAGCAGTTAGGCTGTGTAGTAATGTGTTAAATGATGTTCTGAACGAAGCGCAATCATTATCATTATTGTTTAAACTCTGAGTGAGGAGATAAATGTGTCATTCACCCTGTTAAATCAATGTTATGTGGTACACAGTTTAATATTTTATTGAAATCACATTAAGATGTAAAACTGCTCAGGAGAATTATTATTGAATTCAAACGATTATATTGGGATGTACCTGTACGACCTGATGCACGTCATAAAAAAAAAAAATGAAAACCAATAAACAAATTTAAACAAAAAAAATGAGTGCTGCAGGCCCACTAGCAGCACTTAATTACCAGGCCCTGGGTACTTTTAGTATACTTTATAAGGGACTTATAAGTAAATTAAATGTAACAATTGAGCGTAAGCCAATTTTACCATGTTTAGGGGAGTGTGCACAAGCACTTTAACACTGGTTAGCAGTGGCAAAGTGCAGAGTCCCAAGGCCAGCAAAAAATGAATTCAGCAAAACAGGAGCGGAGAAGGCAAAAAGTCTAGTGGTGACCCTGCAGAGAGGGTGAAGTCCGCCAGCTGCCCACCTCTGTCCATCTCCACCAGCTTTTTAGGTCGAGCCTAGCGTTGCAGCGCATGCGCTGCTCGCTTTGTGAGGCATGCAGTATTCAGTATAGTGTGGAAGCTTCGTGGAAGCTCCGCCCACTCTCCGCCCATCTTTTTCATTGGCTTAGGTCCTAAATGCTGCCTTCCGATTGGTTTTAGGCTTGTTAGTCCCTCCTCATGACAGCCATGTCCTCATTTGTATCCTTCCATGGCTACTGGCCCCTTTACTCCGAACACTGTTTTCTTCCCTGTCTCCCCCCGCCCTCCCGCAGTCCATGACTTTTCGTCCCCCCTCACTCCCGTTCTTGCCCGCCAGCACTCACGTTTCCAATACAATAGGTTTCGCGTAAATGCGAGTCCTATTGCATTGCAAATGCTTGTTTAGGGCGTAGGCACTACGTCCTTTATAGTATGCCCCAGTTCCACAGAAGTGCAGCTGTACATTTATTGACCATCTCTAAGATAACAAAAGTTCAAAAAATGAAATAAAGGTTCCCCCTGTGCAGCACTCTTAAGCTCATTCTGAATTGCATTAATACCAGCGATGTTCAGGACAAATATAAAAATGTTTGTCCCCCTTCTGTCCCCCTTCTGTCCCGTCAAGATTTAAAGGGGCCGCACGGTGATGTCACACTAAGTCCCCAAGACCCCAGCCGATGTCATCATGCAAACCAGCATTGTAGGGCGGCTACTGTAAGAGACGCAGGACTCGGAGAAGAGAAATGTATTTTATGTTTTATGTTTTGTTTTGTCCCTTCGACGCTGGGCCCTTGAGCCTCTATCTATAATCTTGTCTTTAGCCCTGTTCCGAGACCTCCTCCTGCTGTAAATTGTTGAGGTGTCCTCGTCTGCTCAGGCTAGCAGGGTTTTTTCCCTACACTTGCCCCTTGTCCCCGCTCTTTGTTTTTTCCATGCTTGTCAAGCATTATAGAGTTCACTGTTACTCCAAAACTATGTAAGTAATATACATAAACATGAATATTCGCCTTCTTCTAGATAACATCCTTGCATAACACCATCATATTCCATACCTCTGCTTCGAGCCACGTTATAACTCATAACTTACAAAAGAAAATACAAAAGTGAAACCCCACACTCCCCCATGCACCCCACAAAACCTGAACCCGCAATAATTATGGAATAGGATTTAAACCGATATAAGGGGCAGATGTATCAACATTGCCTTTTGCGATTCCATAATAGCAAATTTTACAGATTCGCTATTATGGAATTGCAAAATGCAATGTATGTAGGTTTCGCAAATAAAGGTGTGATTCCTACGCATTCCTTATTTGCGACTCGCAAATTGCGACTCGCAAATAAGGAATGGCTTCCCATTTATTCCTATGGGCCTAGAGGCCCATAGGAATGAATGGGAATTGCATGCACAATTTGCGAATACCCAATAGGTACTCTCAAATTGCGCAAGCAATTTCAAGGGTGCCAAATGGACACCATGTTGCAACCCTGAAATATGCATGTGTGCACATGTGGCGCACATACATGCCCTAAGGGCATGTATGTATGCCACATGGCACCTAGAAAAATGCTAAAAAGTGCACTTTTCTTGGAATTCGCAAATTACCACCAACTAGAAGTTGGTGGTAATTTGCGATTCCTTACAGCCAGGTCACAATTTATTTTTGCTTCCTGCATTGCATTTAAGGAATCGCAAATTGCGATTCCTTAAATGCATTCGCAAAATAGGTATTCGCAAAAATAGCGATTCCCTATTTTGCGATTGCCTTTTGGGGTGATACATCCCAAAAGGCTTTTTTCCCGTTCGCAAGCAGGCCGATTCTGCAAATCGGCCCATTTGCGAATGGGAAAATGCTTGATACATCTGCCCCTAAGCTCTGTAAGTAGTGTGGGGCTTCTATGCACTAAGGGCCTCATTTACAAAGAAGATTGGGTATAGCGGCAGCGCTGCAAGTCTTCTTGTTGCATTGTCCTATGCCAATTTGAAAGGTCGGGAATGCACCGCATTTACGAGATAGGGTTCATTCCTGTCCTTATAGCCAGTGCACAATTTGGTGCCTAG
This sequence comes from Calotriton arnoldi, assembly GCA_963921515.1. Classification (NCBI taxonomy): domain Eukaryota; kingdom Metazoa; phylum Chordata; class Amphibia; order Caudata; family Salamandridae; genus Calotriton; species Calotriton arnoldi. Next base: position 775,814 of record CAWUFW010000456.1, read on the forward strand.
TGCCAACGCAGGCACCCTTGCACCATGGTGCAAGGGTGTCTGCATTGTTGGCAGGATTGTTTTTGAGAAGGAAGGGGCACTTTCCAGTGCAAAAGCAATCTATGGAGGCATTTTCCTCGTTCTATGTGTGCTGACGAATGCAGCAAACATGGAAAGAGGAAACAAAGAGGGGAAATTAAAACATTTCTCCTCATTACGCCTTCTCTGGGGAAGCATAAGGTTTTGGTGCTGCCCCAGGATTATGTGACTTTCTAAATCTGGAAATGTGTCAAAATCCACGAGTGTTGTGTGGGAACACTCACTGCAACGCCCATGGAATGCCTATTTGATGCAGAGTAAGGCAACACAGCACTTTGTGCGGCCTTGTCTAACTCCATATTATGAGGCCATTCAAAGGCATGCAAAGCAGTTTTGTGTCGCCTCATAGATATGATTGAGAGGCCTGTGCCACCGGAGTGTCAAGAAAAGTGATGATCTGGCGGTACAGGGGTATTGTAAATAAGCCCTCAACGTCTATAGTTCGGATTTAGCTGAATTCCTGATTCAGAGGTTTGCAGAGGAACCAATGAGAAAACACTTGGACCTGAAGAACACAACCAACCACTACACCACAGTCCATTAGTGTCTTCCCACACAAGGCCTCACCTCTAAGTGTGACCTTCAACATGGATCCACCCAGCTGCCTGCAGCAACATCACACAGATCTCACCAACTTCAGTTTCCCCGACAGCCCGAGGACCACCATCCACCTGTTGTGTAGGTTCCTCAACGAACTTTTCGGCTCCTTCCAGTTTCACCTCCCTTCCCTTCCTGTATGTAATCCAACTCTACACTGCTAAGTGTAGCGCCAGCGCAGGGGGAAATGCAAGGCTGCACCAAATCCTTGTAAATATGGTGCAGCCTTGCGTTTCTGAAGTGGTGGAGTGAGGCGTTAAGCCATGACGGCTAACGCCTCACTCTGCCACTTCCTCGTACATATGCCCCTAAATTTCCAGCCCAAAATGTCCAGATTCTTCAGGGCAACCTGGGCTTCTGACAGCCCTGGGCCACAATACTGCAGCCACCATTGCGGCAAAAAGCTGCAATTTTTCATCATGCAAATTTCACTTAACCTGATTGGGTTGGAGTTTTTATCGGGCTAAGTGCTGCCTGATGAGGCTTTTGTCACAAAATGCCTGTGTTTTCTTGTACATAATTTCACACTTTGGCTACAAAAGTACAATTTCCTCCAATGTAGAGTCAGCATTTTGGCTTATGTATGGCCTGCGGCAGAGAGATGTGCATAGAGTCAGGCTTGCAGATACATTCTGTCTTGGTTCACGCATGTCATGCGGCAGAGAGATGCACATAGATTGAGTCAGGCTTGCAGATACGTCTTGTCTTAGTTTACTCATGCCCTGCAGCAGAGAGATGCACATAGATTGAGTCAGGCTTGCAGATACAGTCCTTCTTGGATTACGCATGTCATGCGGCAGAGAGATGTGCACAGATAGTGTCAGGCTTGCAGATACGTTCTGTCTTAGTTTACTCATGCCATGCAGCAGAGAGATGCATATAGATTGAGTCAGGCTTGCAGATACATTCTGTCTTGGTTCACGCATATCATGCGGCAGAGAGATGTGCACAGATAGTGTCAGGCTTGCAGATACGTTCTGTCTTGGTTTACGCATGTCATGCGGCAGAGAGATGTGCATAGAGTCAGGCTTGCAGATACGTTCTGTCTTAGTTTACTCATGCCCTGCAGCAGAGAGATGCATATAGATTGAGTCAGGCTTGCAGATACATTCTGTCTTGGTTTACGCATGTCCTGCGGCAGAGAGATGTGCATAGAGTCAGGCTTGCAGATACGTTCTGTCTTAGTTTACTCATGCCCTGCAGCAGAGAGATGCATATAGATTGAGTCAGGCTTGCAGATACATTCTGTCTTGGTTCACGCATGTCATGCGGTAGAGAGATGTACCCAGATAGTGTCAGGCTTGCAGATACGTTCTGTCTTGGTTTACGCATGTCATGCGGCAGAGAGATGTACACAGATAGTGTCAGGCTTGCAGATACATTCTGTCTTGGTTTACGCATGTCATGCGACAGAGAGATGTACACAGATAGTGTCAGGCTTGCAGATACGTTCTGTCTTGGTTTACGCATGTCATGCGGCAGAGAGATGTGCATAGAGTCAGGCTTGCAGATACGTTCTGTCTTAGTTTACTCATGCCCTGCAGCAGAAAGATGCATATAGATTGAGTCAGGCTTGCAGATACATTCTGTCTTGGTTTACGCATGTCATGCGGCAGAGAGATGTGCATAGAGTCAGGCTTGCAGATACGTTCTGTCTTAGTTTACTCATGCCCTGCAGCAGAGAGATGCACATAGATTGAGTCAGGCTTGCAGATACGTTCTGTCTTGGTTCACGCATGTCATGCAGTAGAGAGATGTACCCAGATAGTGTCAGGCTTGCAGATACGTTCTGTCTTGGTTTACGCATGTCATGCGGCAGAGAGATGTACACAGATAGTTTCAGGCTTGCAGATACGTTCTGTCTTGGTTTACGCATGTCATGCGACAGAGAGATGTACACAGATAGTGTCAGGCTTGCAGATACGTTCTGTCTTGGTTTACGCATGTCATGCGACAGAGAGATGTACACAGATAGTGTCAGGCTTGCAGATACGTTCTGTCTTGGTTTACGCATGTCATGCGACAGAGAGATGTACACAGATAGTGTCAGGCTTGCAGATACGTTCTGTCTTGGTTTACGCATGTCATGCGACAGAGAGATGTACACAGATAGTGTCAGGCTTGCAGATACGTTCTGTCTTGGTTTACGCATGTCATGCGACAGAGAGATGTACACAGATAGTGTCAGGCTTGCAGATACGTTCTGTCTTGGTTTATGCATGTCATGCGACAGAGAGATGTACACAGATAGTGTCAGGCTTGCAGATACGTTCTGTCCTGGTTTACGCATGTCATGCGGCAGTGAGATGCACATAGATTGAGTCAGGCTTGCAGATACATTCTGTCTTGGTTTACGCATGTCATGCAGCAGAGAGATGCATATAGATTGAGTCAGGCTTGCAGATACATTCCTTCTTGGATTACGCATGTCATGCGGCAGAGAGATGTGCACAGATAGTGTCAGGCTTGCAGATACGTTCTGTCTTAGTTTACTCATGCCATGCAGCAGAGAGATGCATATAGATTGAGTCAGGCTTGCAGATACATTCTGTCTTGGTTCACGCATATCATGCGGCAGAGAGATGTGCACAGATAGTGTCAGGCTTGCAGATACGTTCTGTCTTGGTTTACGCATGTCATGCGGCAGAGAGATGTGCATAGAGTCAGGCTTGCAGATACGTTCTGTCTTAGTTTACTCATGCCCTGCAGCAGAGAGATGCATATAGATTGAGTCAGGCTTGCAGATACATTCTGTCTTGGTTTACGCATGTCATGCGGCAGAGAGATGTGCATAGAGTCAGGCTTGCAGATACGTTCTGTCTTAGTTTACTCATGCCCTGCAGCAGAGAGATGCATATAGATTGAGTCAGGCTTGCAGATACATTCTGTCTTGGTTCATGCATGTCATGCGGTAGAGAGATGTACCCAGATAGTGTCAGGCTTGCAGATACGTTCTGTCTTGGTTTACGCATGTCATGCGACAGAGAGATGTACACAGATAGTGTCAGGCTTGCAGATACGTTCTGTCTTGGTTTACGCATGTCATGCGGCAGAGAGATGTGCATAGAGTCAGGCTTGCAGATACGTTCTGTCTTAGTTTACTCATGCCCTGCAGCAGAAAGATGCATATAGATTGAGTCAGACTTGCAGATACATTCTGTCTTGGTTTACGCATGTCATGCGGCAGAGAGATGTGCATAGAGTCAGGCTTGCAGATACGTTCTGTCTTGGTTCACGCATGTCATGCAGTAGAGAGATGTACCCAGATAGTGTCAGGCTTGCAGATACGTTCTGTCTTGGTTTACGCATGTCATGCGGCAGAGAGATGTACACAGATAGTGTCAGGCTTGCAGATACGTTCTGTCTTGGTTTACGCATGTCATGCGACAGAGAGATGTACACAGATAGTGTCAGGCTTGCAGATACGTTCTGTCTTGGTTTACGCATGTCATGCGGCAGAGAGATGTACACAGATAGTGTCAGGCTTGCAGATACGTTCTGTCTTGGTTTACGCATGTCATGCGACAGAGAGATGTACACAGATAGTGTCAGGCTTGCAGATACGTTCTGTCTTGGTTTACGCATGTCATGCGGCAGAGAGATGTGCATAGAGTCAGGCTTGCAGATACGTTCTGTCTTAGTTTACTCATGCCCTGCAGCAGAAAGATGCATATAGATTGAGTCAGGCTTGCAGATACATTCTGTCTTGGTTTACGCATGTCATGCGGCAGAGAGATGTGCATAGAGTCAGGCTTGCAGATACGTTCTGTCTTAATTTACTCATGCCCTGCAGCAGAGAGATGCACATAGATTGAGTCAGGCTTGCAGATACGTTCTGTCTTGGTTCACGCATGTCATGCAGTAGAGAGATGTACCCAGATAGTGTCGGGCTTGCAGATACGTTCTGTCTTGGTTTACGCATGTCATGCGGCAGAGAGATGTACACAGATAGTGTCAGGCTTGCAGATACGTTCTGTCTTGGTTTACGCATGTCATGCGACAGAGAGATGTACACAGATAGTGTCAGGCTTGCAGATACGTTCTGTCTTGGTTTACGCATGTCATGCGACAGAGAGATGTACACAGATAGTGTCAGGCTTGCAGATACGTTCTGTCTTGGTTTACGCATGTCATGCGACAGAGAGATGTACACAGATAGTGTCAGGCTTGCAGATACGTTCTGTCTTGGTTTACGCATGTCATGCGACAGAGAGATGTACACAGATAGTGTCAGGCTTGCAGATACGTTCTGTCTTGGTTTACGCATGTCATGCGACAGAGAGATGTACACAGATAGTGTCAGGCTTGCAGATACGTTCTGTCTTGGTTTACGCATGTCATGCGACAGAGAGATGTACACAGATAGTGTCAGGCTTGCAGATACGTTCTGTCTTGGTTTACGCATGTCATGCGACAGAGAGATGTACACAGATAGTGTCAGGCTTGCAGATACGTTCTGTCTTGGTTTACACATGTCATGCAGCAGAGAGATGCACATAGATTTAGTCAGGCTTGCAGATACATTCTGTCTTGGTTTACGCATGTCATGCAGCAGAGAGATGCATATAGATTGAGTCAGGCTTGCAGATACATTCTGTCTTGGTTTACGCATGTGATGCGTCAGAGAGATGTGCATAGAGTCAGGCTTGCAGATACATTCTGTCCTGGTTTACGCATGTGATGCGGCAGAGAGATGTGCATAGAGTCAGGCTTGCAGATACGTTCTGTCTTAGTTTACTCATGCCCTGCAGCAGAGAGATGCACATAGATTGAGTCAGGCTTGCAGATACGTTCTGTCTTGGTTCACGCATGTCATGCGGTAGAGAGATGTACCCAGATAGTGTCAGGCTTGCAGATACGTTCTGTCTTGGTTTACGCATGTCATGCGGCAGAGAGATGTACACAGATAGTGTCAGGCTTGCAGATACGTTCTGTCTTGGTTTACGCATGTCATGCAACAGAGAGATGTACACAGATAGTGTCAGGCTTGCAGATATGTTCTGTCTTGGTTTACGCATGTCATGCGACAGAGAGATGTACACAGATAGTGTCAGGCTTGCAGATACGTTCTGTCTTGGTTTACGCATGTCATGCGACAGAGAGATGTACACAGATAATGTCAGGCTTGCAGATATGTTCTGTCTTGGTTTACGCATGTCATGCGACAGAGAGATGTACACAGATAGTGTCAGGCTTGCAGATACGTTCTGTCTTGGTTTACGCATGTCATGCGACAGAGAGATGTACACAGATAGTGTCAGGCTTGGAGATACGTTCTGTCTTGGTTTACGCATGTCATGCGGCAGAGAGATGTGCATAGAGTCAGGCTTGCAGATACGTTCTGTCTTAGTTTACTCATGCCCTGCAGCAGAAAGATGCATATAGATTGAGTCAGGCTTGCAGATACATTCTGTCTTGGTTTACGCATGTCATGCGGCAGAGAGATGTGCATAGAGTCAGGCTTGCAGATACGTTCTGTCTTAGTTTACTCATGCCCTGCAGCAGAGAGATGCACATAGATTGAGTCAGGCTTGCAGATACGTTCTGTCTTGGTTCACGCATGTCATGCAGTAGAGAGATGTACCCAGATAGTGTCAGGCTTGCAGATACGTTCTGTCTTGGTTTACGCATGTCATGCGGCAGAGAGATGTACACAGATAGTGTCAGGCTTGCAGATACGTTCTGTCTTGGTTTACGCATGTCATGCGACAGAGAGATGTACACAGATAGAGTCAGGCTTGCAGATACGTTCTGTCTTGGTTTACGCATGTCATGCGACAGAGAGATGTACACAGATAGTGTCAGGATTGCAGATACGTTCTGTCTTGGTTTACGCATGTCATGCGACAGAGAGATGTACACAGATAGTGTCAGGCTTGCAGATACGTTCTGTCTTGGTTTACGCATGTCATGCGACAGAGAGATGTACACAGATAGTGTCAGGCTTGCAGATACGTTCTGTCTTGGTTTACGCATGTCATGCGACAGAGAGATGTACACAGATAGTGTCAGGCTTGCAGATACGTTCTGTCTTGGTTTACACATGTCATGCAGCAGAGAGATGCACATAGATTGAGTCAGGCTTGCAGATACATTCTGTCTTGGTTTACGCATGTCATGCAGCAGAGAGATGCATATAGATTGAGTCAGGCTTGCAGATACATTCTGTCTTGGTTTACGCATGTGATGCGTCAGAGAGATGTGCATAGAGTCAGGCTTGCAGATACATTCTGTCCTGGTTTACGCATGTGATGCGGCAGAGAGATGTGCATAGAGTCAGGCTTGCAGATACGTTCTGTCTTAGTTTACTCATGCCCTGCAGCAGAGAGATGCACATAGATTGAGTCAGGCTTGCAGATACGTTCTGTCTTGGTTCACGCATGTCATGCGGTAGAGAGATGTACCCAGATAGTGTCAGGCTTGCAGACACGTTCTGTCTTGGTTTACGCATGTCATGCGGCAGAGAGATGTACACAGATAGTGGCAGGCTTGCAGATACGTTCTGTCTTGGTTTACGCATGTCATGCGACAGAGAGATGTACACAGATAGTGTCAGGCTTGCAGATATGTTCTGTCTTGGTTTACGCATGTCATGCGACAGAGAGATGTACACAGATAGTGTCAGGCTTGCAGATACGTTCTGTCTTGGTTTACGCATGTCATGCGACAGAGAGATGTACACAGATAGTGTCAGGCTTGCAGATACGTTCTGTCTTGGTTTACGCATGTCATGCGACAGAGAGATGTACACAGATAGTGTCAGGCTTGCAGATACGTTCTGTCTTGGTTTACGCATGTCATGCGACAGAGAGATGTACACAGATAGTGTCAGGCTTGGAGATACGTTCTGTCTTGGTTTACGCATGTCATGCGGCAGAGAGATGTGCATAGAGTCAGGCTTGCAGATACGTTCTGTCTTAGTTTACTCATGCCCTGCAGCAGAAAGATGCATATAGATTGAGTCAGGCTTGCAGATACATTCTGTCTTGGTTTACGCATGTCATGCGGCAGAGAGATGTGCATAGAGTCAGGCTTGCAGATACGTTCTGTCTTAGTTTACTCATGCCCTGCAGCAGAGAGATGCATATAGATTGAGTCAGGCTTGCAGATACATTCTGTCTTGGTTCACGCATGTCATGCGGTAGAGAGATGTACCCAGATAGTGTCAGGCTTGCAGATACGTTCTGTCTTGGTTTACGCATGTCATGCGGCAGAGAGATGTACACAGATAGTGTCAGGCTTGCAGATACGTTCTGTCTTGGTTTACGCATGTCATGCGACAGAGAGATGTACACAGATAGTGTCAGGCTTGCAGATACGTTCTGTCTTGGTTTACGCATGTCATGCGGCAGAGAGATGTGCATAGAGTCAGGCTTGCAGATACGTTCTGTCTTGGTTTACGCATGTCATGCGGCAGAGAGATGTGCATAGAGTCAGGCTTGCAGATACGTTCTGTCTTAGTTTACTCATGCCCTGCAGCAGAGAGATGCACATAGATTGAGTCAGGCTTGCAGATACGTTCTGTCTTGGTTCACGCATGTCATGCAGTAGAGAGATGTACCCAGATAGTGTCAGGCTTGCAGATACGTTCTGTCTTGGTTTACGCATGTCATGCGGCAGAGAGATGTACACAGATAGTGTCAGGCTTGCAGATACGTTCTGTCTTGGTTTACGCATGTCATGCGACAGAGAGATGTACACAGATAGTGTCAGGCTTGCAGATACGTTCTGTCTTGGTTTACGCATGTCATGTGACAGAGAGATGTACACAGATAGTGTCATGCTTGCAGATATGTTCTGTCTTGGTTTACGCATGTCATGCGACAGAGAGATGTACACAGATAGTGTCAGGCTTGCAGATACGTTCTGTCTTGGTTTACGCATGTCATGCGACAGAGAGATGTACACAGATAGTGTCAGGCTTGCAGATACGTTCTGTCTTGGTTTACGCATGTCATGCGACAGAGAGATGTACACAGATAGTGTCAGGCTTGCAGATACATTCTGTCTTGGTTTACGCATGTCATGCGACAGAGAGATGTACACAGATAGTGTCAGGCTTGCAGATACGTTCTGTCTTGGTTTACGCATGTCATGCGACAGAGAGATGTACACAGATTGTGTCAGGCTTGCAGATACGTTCTGTCTTGGTTTACGCATGTCATGCAGCAGAGAGATGCACATAGATTGAGTCAGGCTTGCAGATACATTCTGTCTTGGTTTACGCATGTCATGCAGCAGAGAGATGCATATAGATTGAGTCAGGCTTGCAGATACATTCTGTCTTGGTTTACGCATGTGATGCGGCAGAGAGATGTGCATAGAGTCAGGCTTGCAGATACATTCTGTCCTGGTTTACGCATGTGATGCGGCAGAGAGATGTGCATAGAGTCAGGCTTGCAGATACGTTCTGTCTTAGTTTACTCATGCCCTGCAGCAGAGAGATGCACATAGATTGAGTCAGGCTTGCAGATACGTTCTGTCTTGGTTCACGCATGTCATGCGGTAGAGAGATGTACCCAGATAGTGTCAGGGTTGCAGATACGTTATGTCTTGGTTTACGCATGTCATGCGACAGAGAGATGTACACAGATAGTGTCAGGCTTGCAGATACGTTCTGTCTTGGTTTACGCATGTCATGTGACAGAGAGATGTACACAGATAGTGTAAGGCATGCAGATACGTTCTGTCTTGGTTTACGCATGTCATGCGATAGAGAGATGTACACAGATAGTGTCAGGCTTGCAGATACGTTCTGTCTTGGTTTACGCATGTCATGCGACAGAGAGATGTACACAGATAGTGTCAGGCTTGCAGATACGTTCTGTCTTGGTTTACGCATGTCATGCGAGAGAGAGATGTACACAGATAGTGTCAGGCTTGCAGATACGTTCTGTCTTGGTTTACGCATGTCATGCGACAGAGAGATGTACACAGATAGTGTCAGGCTTGCAGATACGTTCTGTCTTAGTTTACTCAAGCCCTGCAGCAGAGAGATGCACATAGATTGAGTCAGGCTTGCAGATACATTGTGTCTTGGTTTACGCATGTCATGCGGCAGAGAGATGTGCATAGAGTCTGGCTTGCAGATACATTCTGTCTTGGTTTACGCATGTCATGCGGCAGAGAGATGTGCATAGAGTCAGTCTTGCAGATACGTTCTGTCTTAGTTTACTCATGCCCTGCAGCAGAAAGATGCATATAGATTGAGTCAGGCTTGCAGATACATTCTCTCTTGGTTTACGCATGTCATGGGGCAGAGAGATGTGCATAGAGTCAGGCTTGCAGATACGTTCTGTCTTAGTTTACTCATGCCCTGCAGCAGAAAGATGCATATAGATTGAGTCAGGCTTGCAGATACATTCTGTCTTGGTTTACGCATGTCATGCGGCAGAGAGATGTGCATAGAGTCAGGCTTGCAGATACGTTCTGTCTTAGTTTACTCATGCCCTGCAGCAGAAAGATGCATATAGATTGAGTCAGGCTTGCAGATACATTCTGTCTTGGTTTACGCATGTCATGCGGCAGAGAGATGTGCATAGAGTCAGGCTTGCAGATACGTTCTGTCTTAGTTTACTCATGCCCTGCAGCAGAAAGATGCATATAGATTGAGTCAGGCTTGCAGATACATTCTGTCTCGGTTTACGCATGTCATGCTGCAGAGAGATGTGCATAGAGTCAGGCTTGCAGATACGTTCTGTCTTAGTTTACTCATGCCCTGCAGCAGAGAGATGCATATAGATTGAGTCAGGCTTGCAGATACATTCTGTCTTGGTTTACGCATGTCATGCGGCAGAGAGATGTGCATAGAGTCAGGCTTGCAGATACGTTCTGTCTTAGTTTACTCATGCCCTGCAGCAGAAAGATGCATATAGATTGAGTCAGGCTTGCAGATACATTCTGTCTTGGTTTACGCATGTCATGCGGCAGAGAGATGTGCATAGAGTCAGGCTTGCAGATACGTTCTGTCTTAGTTTACTCATGCCCTGCAGCAGAAAGATGCATATAGATTAAGTCAGGCTTGCAGATACATTCTGTCTTGGTTTACGCATGTCATGCGGCAGAGAGATGTGCATAGAGTCAGGCTTGCAGATACATTCTGTCCTGGTTTACGCATGTGATGCGGCAGAGAGATGTGCATAGAGTCAGGCTTGCAGATACGTTCTGTCTTAGTTTACTCATGCCCTGCAGCAGAGAGATGCACATAGATTGAGTCAGGCTTGCAGATACGTTCTGTCTTGGTTCACGCATGTCATGCGGTAGAGAGATGTACCCAGATAGTGTCAGGCTTGCAGATACGTTCTGTCTTGGTTTACGCATGTCATGCGGCAGAGAGATGTACACAGATAGTGTCAGGCTTGCGGATACGTTCTGTCTTGGTTTACGCATGTCATGCGACAGAGAGATGTACACAGATAGTGTCAGGCTTGCAGATACGTTCTGTCTTGGTTTACGCATGTCATGCGACAGAGAGATGTACACAGATAGTGTCAGGCTTGCAGATACGTTCTGTCTTGGTTTACGCATGTCATGCGACAGAGAGATGTACACAGATAGTGTCAGGCTTGCAGATACGTTCTGTCTTGGTTTACGCATGTCATGCGACAGAGAGATGTACACAGATAGTGTCAGGCTTGCAGATACGTTCTGTCTTGGTTTACGCATGTCATGCGACAGAGAGATGTACACAGATAGTGTCAGGCTTGCAGATACGTTCTGTCTTGGTTTACGCATGTCATGTGACAGAGAGATGTACACAGATAGTGTCAGGCTTGCAGATACGTTCTGTCTTGGTTTACGCATGTCATGCGACAGAGAGATGTACACAGATAGTGTCAGGCTTGCAGATACGTTCTGTCTTGGTTTACGCATGTCATGCGACAGAGAGATGTACACAGATAGTGTCAGGCTTGCAGATACGTTCTGTCTTGGTTTACGCATGTCATGCGACAGAGAGATGTACACAGATAGTGTCAGGCTTGCAGATACGTTCTGTCTTGGTTTACGCATGTCATGCGACAGAGAGATGTACACAGATAGTGTCAGGCTTGCAGATACGTTCTGTCTTAGTTTACTCAAGCCCTGCAGCAGAGAGATGCACATAGATTGAGTCAGGCTTGCAGATACATTGTGTCTTGGTTTACGCATGTCATGCGGCAGAGAGATGTGCATAGAGTCAGGCTTGCAGATACATTCTGTCTTGGTTTACGCATGTCATGCGGCAGAGAGATGTGCATAGAGTCAGGCTTGCAGATACGTTCTGTCTTAGTTTACTCATGCCCTGCAGCAGAAAGATGCATATAGATTGAGTCAGGCTTGCAGATACATTCTTTCTTGGTTTACGCATGTCATGGGGCAGAGAGATGTGCATAGAGTCAGGCTTGCAGATACGTTCTGTCTTAGTTTACTCATGCCCTGCAGCAGAAAGATGCATATAGATTGAGTCAGGCTTGCAGATACATTCTGTCTTGGTTTACGCATGTCAAGCGGCAGAGAGATGTGCATAGAGTCAGGCTTGCAGATACGTTCTGTCTTAGTTTACTCATGCCCTGCAGCAGAAAGATGCATATAGATTGAGTCAGGCTTGCAGATACATTCTGTCTTGGTTTACGCATGTCATGCGGCAGAGAGATGTGCATAGAGTCAGGCTTGCAGATACGTTCTGTCTTAGTTTACTCATGCCCTGCAGCAGAAAGATGCATATAGATTGAGTCAGGCTTGCAGATACATTCTGTCTTGGTTTACGCATGTCATGCGGCAGAGAGATGTGCATAGAGTCAGGCTTGCAGATACGTTCTGTCTTAGTTTACTCATGCCCTGCAGCAGAGAGATGCATATAGATTGAGTCAGGCTTGCAGATACATTCTGTCTTGGTTTACGCATGTCATGCGGCAGAGAGATGTGCATAGAGTCAGGCTTGCAGATACGTTCTGTCTTAGTTTACTCATGCCCTGAAGCAGAGCAATGCATATGGATTGAGTCAGGCTTGCAGATACATTCTGTCTTGGTTGACGCATGTCATGCGGCAGAGAGATGTGCATAGAGTCAGGCTTGCAGATACGTTCTGTCTTAGTTTACTCATGCCCTGCAGCAGAGAGATGCACATAGATTGAGTCAGGCTTGCAGATACGTTCTGTCTTGGTTCACGCATGTCATGCGGTAGAGAGATGTACCCAGATAGTGTCAGGCTTGCAGATACGTTCTGTCTTGGTTTACGCATGTCATGCGGCAGAGAGATGTACACAGATAGTGTCAGGCTTGCGGATACGTTCTGTCTTGGTTTACGCATGTCATGCGACAGAGAGATGTACACAGATAGTGTCAGGCTTGCGGATACGTTCTGTCTTGGTTTACGCATGTCATGCGACAGAGAGATGTACACAGATAGTGTCAGGCTTGCAGATACGTTCTGTCTTGGTTTACGCATGTCATGCGACAGAGAGATGTACACAGATAGTGTCAGGCTTGCAGATACGTTCTGTCTTGGTTTACGCATGTCATGCGACAGAGAGATGTACACAGATAGTGTCAGGCTTGCAGATACCTTCTGTCTTGGTTTACGCATGTCATGCGACAGAGAGATGTACACAGATAGTGTCAGGCTTGCAGATACGTTCTGTCTTGGTTTACGCATGTCATGCGACAGAGAGATGTACACAGATAGTGTCAGGCTTGCAGATACGTTCTGTCTTGGTTTACGCATGTCATGCGACAGAGAGATGTACACAGATAGTGTCAGGCTTGCAGATACGTTCTGTCTTGGTTTACGCATGTCATGCGACAGAGAGATGTACACAGATAGTGTCAGGCTTGCAGATACGTTCTGTCTTGGTTTACGCATGTCATGCGACAGAGAGATGTACACAGATAGTGTCAGGCTTGCAGATACGTTCTGTCTTGGTTTACGCATGTCATGCGACAGAGAGATGTACACAGATAGTGTCAGGCTTGCAGATACGTTCTGTCTTAGTTTACTCAAGCCCTGCAGCAGAGAGATGCACATAGATTGAGTCAGGCTTGCAGATACATTGTGTCTTGGTTTACGCATGTCATGCGGCAGAGAGATGTGCATAGAGTCAGGCTTGCAGATACATTCTGTCTTGGTTTACGCATGTCATGCGGCAGAGAGATGTGCATAGAGTCAGGCTTGCAGATACGTTCTGTCTTAGTTTACTCATGCCCTGCAGCAGAAAGATGCATATAGATTGAGTCAGGCTTGCAGATACATTCTTTCTTGGTTTACGCATGTCATGGGGCAGAGAGATGTGCATAGAGTCAGGCTTGCAGATACGTTCTGTCTTAGTTTACTCATGCCCTGCAGCAGAAAGATGCATATAGATTGAGTCAGGCTTGCAGATACATTCTGTCTTGGTTTACGCATGTCAAGCGGCAGAGAGATGTGCATAGAGTCAGGCTTGCAGATACGTTCTGTCTTAGTTTACTCATGCCCTGCAGCAGAAAGATGCATATAGATTGAGTCAGGCTTGCAGATACATTCTGTCTTGGTTTACGCATGTCATGCGGCAGAGAGATGTGCATAGAGTCAGGCTTGCAGATACGTTCTGTCTTAGTTTACTCATGCCCTGCAGCAGAAAGATGCATATAGATTGAGTCAGGCTTGCAGATACATTCTGTCTTGGTTTACGCATGTCATGCGGCAGAGAGATGTGCATAGAGTCAGGCTTGCAGATACGTTCTGTCTTAGTTTACTCATGCCCTGCAGCAGAGAGATGCATATAGATTGAGTCAGGCTTGCAGATACATTCTGTCTTGGTTTACGCATGTCATGCGGCAGAGAGATGTGCATAGAGTCAGGCTTGCAGATACGTTCTGTCTTAGTTTACTCATGCCCTGAAGCAGAGAGATGCATATGGATTGAGTCAGGCTTGCAGATACATTCTGTCTTGGTTGACGCATGTCATGCGGCAGAGAGATGTGCATAGAGTCAGGCTTGCAGATACGTTCTGTCTTAGTTTACTCATGCCCTGCAGCAGAAAGATGCATATAGATTGAGTCAGGCTTGCAGATACATTCTGTCTTGGTTTACGCATGTCATGCGCCAGAGAGATGTGCATAGAGTCAGGCTTGCAGATACGTTCTGTCTTAGTTTACTCATGCCCTGCAGCAGAAAGATGCATATAGATTAAGTCAGGCTTGCAGATACATTCTGTCTTGGTTTACGCATGTCATGCGGCAGAGAGATGTGCATAGAGTCAGGCTTGCAGATACGTTCTGTCTTAGTTTACTCATGCCCTGCAGCAGAAAGATGCATATAGATTGAGTCAGGCTTGCAGATACATTCTGTCTTGGTTTACGCATGTCATGTGACAGAGAGATGTACACAGATAGTGTCAGGCTTGCAGATTCGTTCTGTCTTGGTTTACGCATGTCATGCGACAGAGAGATGTACACAGATAGTGTCAGGCTTGCAGATACATTCTGTCTTGTTTTACGCATGTCATGCGACAGAGAGATGTACACAGATAGTGTCAGGCTTGCAGATACGTTCTGTCTTGGTTTACGCATGTCATGCGACAGACAGATGTACACAGATAGTGTCAGGCTTGCAGATTCGCTCTGTCTTGGTTTACGCATGTCATGCGACAGAGAGATGTACACAGATAGTGTCAGGCTTGCAGATACGTTCTGTCTTGGTTTACGCATGTCATGCGACAGAGAGATGTACACAGATAGTGTCAGGCTTGCAGATACGTTCTGTCTTGGTTTACGCATGTCATGCGACAGAGAGATGTACACAGATAGTGTCAGGCTTGCAGATACGTTCTGTCTTGGTTTACGCATGTCATGCGACAGAGAGATGTACACAGATAGTGTCAGGCTTGCAGATACGTTCTGTCTTGGTTTACACATGTCATGCAGCAGAGAGATGCACATAGATTGAGTCAGGCTTGCAGATACATTCTGTCTTGGTTTACGCATGTCATGCAGCAGAGAGATGCATATAGATTGAGTCAGGCTTGCAGATACATTCTGTCTTGGTTTACGCATGTGATGCGGCAGAGAAATGTGCATAGAGTCAGGCTTGCAGATACATTCTGTCCTGGTTTACGCATGTGATGCGGCAGAGAGATGTGCATAGAGTCAGGCTTGCAGATACGTTCTGTCTTAGTTTACTCATGTCCTGCAGCAGAGAGATGCACATAGATTGAGTCAGGCTTGCAGATACGTTCTGTCTTGGTTCACGCATGTCATGCGGTAGAGAGATGTACCCAGATAGTGTCAGGCTTGCAGATACGTTCTGTCTTGGTTCACGCATGTCATGCGGCAGAGAGATGTACACAGATAGTGTCAGGCTTGCAGATACGTTCTGTCTTGGTTTACGCATGTCATGCGACAGAGAGATGTACACAGATAGTGTCAGGCTTGCAGATACGTTCTGTCTTGGTTTACGCATGTCATGCGACAGAGAGATGTACACAGATAGTGTCAGGCTTGCAGATACGTTCTGTCTTGGTTTACGCATGTCATGCGACAGAGAGATGTACACAGATAGTGTCAGGCATGCAGATACGTTCTGTCTTGGTTTACGCATGTCATGCGACAGAGAGATGTACACAGATAGTGTCAGGCTTGCAGATACGTTCTGTCTTGGTTTACGCATGTCATGCGACAGAGAGATGTACACAGATAGTGTCAGGCTTGCAGATACGTTCTGTCTTGGTTTACGAATGTCATGCGACAGAGAGATGTACACAGATAGTGTCAGGCTTGCAGATACGTTCTGTCTTGGTTTACGCATGTCATGCGACAGAGAGATGTACACAGATAGTGTCAGGCATGCAGATACGTTCTGTCTTGGTTTAGGCATGTCATGCGACAGAGAGATGTACACAGATAGTGTCAGGCTTGCAGATACGTTCTGTCTTGGTTTACGCATGTCATGCGACAGAGAGATGTACACAGATAGTGTCAGGCTTGCAGATACGTTCTGTCTTAGTTTACTCAAGCCCTGCAGCAGAGAGATGCACATAGATTGAGTCAGGCTTGCAGATACATTGTGTCTTGGCTTACGCATGTCATGCGGCAGAGAGATGTGCATAGAGTCAGGCTTGCAGATACATTCTGTCTTGGTTTACGCATGTCATGCGGCAGAGAGATGTGCATAGAGTCAGGCTTGCAGATACGTTCTGTCTTAGTTTACTCATGCCCTGCAGCAGAAAGATGCATATAGATTGAGTCAGGCTTGCAGATACATTCTGTCTTGGTTTACGCATGTCATGCGGCAGAGAGATGTGCATAGAGTCAGGCTTGCAGATACGTTCTGTCTTAGTTTACTCATGCCCTGCAGCAGAGAGATGCATATAGATTGAGTCAGGCTTGCAGATACATTCTGTCTTGGTTCACGCATGTCATGCGGTAGAGAGATGTACCCAGATAGTGTCAGGCTTGCAGATACGTTCTGTCTTGGTTTACACATGTCATGCGGCAGAGAGATGTACACAGATAGTGTCAGGCTTGCAGATACGTTCTGTCTTGGTTTACGCATGTCATGCGACAGAGAGATGTACACAGATAGTGTCAGGCTTGCAGATACGTTCTGTCTTGGTTTACGCATGTCATGCGGCAGAGAGATGTGCATAGAGTCAGGCTTGCAGATACGTTCTGTCTTGGTTTACGCATGTCATGCGGCAGAGAGATGTGCATAGAGTCAGGCTTGCAGATACGTTCTGTCTTAGTTTACTCATGCCCTGCAGCAGAGAGATGCACATAGATTGAGTCAGGCTTGCAGATACGTTCTGTCTTGGTTCACGCATGTCATGCAGTAGAGAGATGTACCCAGATAGTGTCAGGCTTGCAGATACGTTCTGTCTTGGTTTACGCATGTCATGCGGCAGAGAGATGTACACAGATAGTGTCAGGCTTGCAGATACGTTCTGTCTTGGTTTACGCATGTCATGCGACAGAGAGATGTACACAGTTAGTGTCAGGCTTGCAGATACGTTCTGTCTTGGTTAACGCATGTCATGTGACAGAGAGATGTACACAGATAGTGTCAGGCTTGCAGATACGTTCTGTATTGGTTTACGCATGTCATGCGACAGAGAGATGTACACAGATAGTGTCAGGCTTGCAGATACGTTCTGTCTTGGTTTACGCATGTCATGCGACAGAGAGATGTACACAGATAGTGTCAGGCTTGCAGATACGTTCTGTCTTGGTTTACGCATGTCATGCGACAGAGAGATGTACACAGATAGTGTCAGGCTTGCAGATACGTTCTGTCTTGGTTTACGCATGTCATGCGACAGAGAGATGTACACAGATAGTGTCAGGCTTGCAGATACGTTCTGTCTTGGTTTACGCATGTCATGCGACAGAGAGATGTACACAGATTGTGTCAGGCTTGCAGATACGTTCTGTCTTGGTTTACGCATGTCATGCAGCAGAGAGATGCACATAGATTGAGTCAGGCTTGCAGATACATTCTGTCTTGGTTTACGCATGTCATGCAGCAGAGAGATGCATATAGATTGAGTCAGGCTTGCAGATACATTCTGTCTTGGTTTACGCATGTGATGCGGCAGAGAGATGTGCATAGAGTCAGGCTTGCAGATACATTCTGTCCTGGTTTACGCATGTGATGCGGCAGAGAGATGTGCATAGAGTCAGGCTTGCAGATACGTTCTGTCTTAGTTTACTCATGCCCTGCAGCAGAGAGATGCACATAGATTGAGTCAGGCTTGCAGATACGTTCTGTCTTGGTTCACGGATGTCATGCGGTAGAGAGATGTACCCAGATAGTGTCAGGGTTGCAGATACGTTCTGTCTTGGTTTACGCATGTCATGCGACAGAGAGATGTACACAGATAGTGTCAGGCTTGCAGATACGTTCTGTCTTGGTTTACGCATGTCATGTGACAGAGAGATGTACACAGATAGTGTCAGGCTTGCAGATACGTTCTGTCTTGGTTTACGCATGTCATGCGACAGAGAGATGTACACAGATAGTGTCAGGCTTGCAGATACGTTCTGTCTTGGTTTACGCATGTCATGCGACAGAGAGATGTACACAGATAGTGTCAGGCTTGCAGATACGTTCTGTCTTGGTTTACGCATGTCATGCGAGAGAGAGATGTACACAGATAGTGTCAGGCTTGCAGATACGTTCTGTCTTGGTTTACGCATGTCATGCGACAGAGAGATGTACACAGATAGTGTCAAGCTTGCAGATACGTTCTGTCTTAGTTTACTCAAGCCCTGCAGCAGAGAGATGCACATAGATTGAGTCAGGCTTGCAGATACATTGTGTCTTGGTTTACGCATGTCATGCGGCAGAGAGATGTGCATAGAGTCAGGCTTGCAGATACATTCTGTCTTGGTTTACGCATGTCATGCGGCAGAGAGATGTGCATAGAGTCAGGCTTGCAGATACGTTCTGTCTTAGTTTACTCATGCCCTGCAGCAGAAAGATGCATATAGATTGAGTCAGGCTTGCAGATACATTCTGTCTTGGTTTACGCATGTCATGGGGCAGAGAGATGTGCATAGAGTCAGGCTTGCAGATACGTTCTGTCTTAGTTTACTCATGCCCTGCAGCAGAAAGATGCATATAGATTGAGTCAGGCTTGCAGATACATTCTGTCTTGGTTTACGCATGTCATGCGGCAGAGAGATGTGCATAGAGTCAGGCTTGCAGATACGTTCTGTCTTAGTTTACTCATGCCCTGCAGCAGAGAGATGCATATAGATTGAGTCAGGCTTGCAGATACATTCTGTCTTGGTTCACGCATGTCATGCGGTAGAGAGATGTACCCAGATAGTGTCAGGCTTGCAGATACGTTCTGTCTTGGTTTACACATGTCATGCGGCAGAGAGATGTACACAGATAGTGTCAGGCTTGCAGATACGTTCTGTCTTGGTTTACGCATGTCATGCGACAGAGAGATGTACACAGATAGTGTCAGGCTTGCAGATACGTTCTGTCTTGGTTTACGCATGTCATGCGGCAGAGAGATGTGCATAGAGTCAGGCTTGCAGATACGTTCTGTCTTGGTTTACGCATGTCATGCGGCAGAGAGATGTGCATAGAGTCAGGCTTGCAGATACGTTCTGTCTTAGTTTACTCATGCCCTGCAGCAGAGAGATGCACATAGATTGAGTCAGGCTTGCAGATACGTTCTGTCTTGGTTCACGCATGTCATGCAGTAGAGAGATGTACCCAGATAGTGTCAGGCTTGCAGATACGTTCTGTCTTGGTTTACGCATGTCATGCGGCAGAGAGATGTACACAGATAGTGTCAGGCTTGCAGATACGTTCTGTCTTGGTTTACGCATGTCATGCGACAGAGAGATGTACACAGATAGTGTCAGGCTTGCAGATACGTTCTGTCTTGGTTAACGCATGTCATGTGACAGAGAGATGTACACAGATAGTGTCAGGCTTGCAGATACGTTCTGTATTGGTTTACGCATGTCATGCGACAGAGAGATGTACACAGATAGTGTCAGGCTTGCAGATACGTTCTGTCTTGGTTTACGCATGTCATGCGACAGAGAGATGTACACAGATAGTGTCAGGCTTGCAGATACGTTCTGTCTTGGTTTACGCATGTCATGCGACAGAGAGATGTACACAGATAGTGTCAGGCTTGCAGATACGTTCTGTCTTGGTTTACGCATGTCATGCGACAGAGAGATGTACACAGATAGTGTCAGGCTTGCAGATACGTTCTGTCTTGGTTTACGCATGTCATGCGACAGAGAGATGTACACAGATTAGTGTCAGGCTTGCAGATACGTTCTGTCTTGGTTTACGCATGTCATGCAGCAGAGAGATGCACATAGATTGAGTCAGGCTTGCAGATACATTCTGTCTTGGTTTACGCATGTCATGCAGCAGAGAGATGCATATAGATTGAGTCAGGCTTGCAGATACATTCTGTCTTGGTTTACGCATGTGATGCGGCAGAGAGATGTGCATAGAGTCAGGCTTGCAGATACATTCTGTCCTGGTTTACGCATGTGATGCGGCAGAGAGATGTGCATAGAGTCAGGCTTGCAGATACGTTCTGTCTTAGTTTACTCATGCCCTGCAGCAGAGAGATGCACATAGATTGAGTCAGGCTTGCAGATACGTTCTGTCTTGGTTCACGGATGTCATGCGGTAGAGAGATGTACCCAGATAGTGTCAGGGTTGCAGATACGTTCTGTCTTGGTTTACGCATGTCATGCGACAGAGAGATGTACACAGATAGTGTCAGGCTTGCAGATACGTTCTGTCTTGGTTTACGCATGTCATGTGACAGAGAGATGTACACAGATAGTGTCAGGCTTGCAGATACGTTCTGTCTTGGTTTACGCATGTCATGCGACAGAGAGATGTACACAGATAGTGTCAGGCTTGCAGATACGTTCTGTCTTGGTTTACGCATGTCATGCGACAGAGAGATGTACACAGATAGTGTCAGGCTTGCAGATACGTTCTGTCTTGGTTTACGCATGTCATGCGAGAGAGAGATGTACACAGATAGTGTCAGGCTTGCAGATACGTTCTGTCTTGGTTTACGCATGTCATGCGACAGAGAGATGTACACAGATAGTGTCAAGCTTGCAGATACGTTCTGTCTTAGTTTACTCAAGCCCTGCAGCAGAGAGATGCACATAGATTGAGTCAGGCTTGCAGATACATTGTGTCTTGGTTTACGCATGTCATGCGGCAGAGAGATGTGCATAGAGTCAGGCTTGCAGATACATTCTGTCTTGGTTTACGCATGTCATGCGGCAGAGAGATGTGCATAGAGTCAGGCTTGCAGATACGTTCTGTCTTAGTTTACTCATGCCCTGCAGCAGAAAGATGCATATAGATTGAGTCAGGCTTGCAGATACATTCTGTCTTGGTTTACGCATGTCATGGGGCAGAGATGTGCATAGAGTCAGGCTTGCAGATACGTTCTGTCTTAGTTTACTCATGCCCTGCAGCAGAAAGATGCATATAGATTGAGTCAGGCTTGCAGATACATTCTGTCTTGGTTTACGCATGTCATGCGGCAGAGAGATGTGCATAGAGTCAGGCTTGCAGATACGTTCTGTCTTAGTTTACTCATGCCCTGCAGCAGAAAGATGCATATAGATTGAGTCAGGCTTGCAGATACATTCTGTCTTGGTTTACGCATGTCATGCGGCAGAGAGATGTGCATAGAGTCAGGCTTGCAGATACGTTCTGTCTTAGTTTACTCATGCCCTGCAGCAGAAAGATGCATATAGATTGAGTCAGGCTTGCAGATACATTCTGTCTTGGTTTACGCATGTCATGCGGCAGAGAGATGTGCATAGAGTCAGGCTTGCAGATACGTTCTGTCTTAGTTTACTCATGCCCTGCAGCAGAGAGATGCATATAGATTGAGTCAGGCTTGCAGATACATTCTGTCTTGGTTTACGCATGTCATGCGGCAGAGAGATGTGCATAGAGTCAGGCTTGCAGATACGTTCTGTCTTAGTTTACTCATGCCCTGCAGCAGAAAGATGCATATAGATTGAGTCAGGCTTGCAGATACATTCTGTCTTGGTTTACGCATGTCATGCGGCAGAGAGATGTGCATAGAGTCAGGCTTGCAGATACGTTCTGTCTTAGTTTACTCATGCCCTGCAGCAGAAAGATGCATATAGATTAAGTCAGGCTTGCAGATACATTCTGTCTTGGTTTACGCATGTCATGCGGCAGAGAGATGTGCATAGAGTCAGGCTTGCAGATACATTCTGTCCTGGTTTACGCATGTGATGCGGCAGAGAGATGTGCATAGAGTCAGGCTTGCAGATACGTTCTGTCTTAGTTTACTCATGCCCTGCAGCAGAGAGATGCACATAGATTGAGTCAGGCTTGCAGATACGTTCTGTCTTGGTTCACGCATGTCATGCGGTAGAGAGATGTACCCAGATAGTGTCAGGCTTGCAGATACGTTCTGTCTTGGTTTACGCATGTCATGCGGCAGAGAGATGTACACAGATAGTGTCAGGCTTGCGGATACGTTCTGTCTTGGTTTACGCATGTCATGCGACAGAGAGATGTACACAGATAGTGTCAGGCTTGCAGATACGTTCTGTCTTGGTTTACGCATGTCATGCGACAGAGAGATGTACACAGATAGTGTCAGGCTTGCAGATACGTTCTGTCTTGGTTTACGCATGTCATGCGACAGAGAGATGTACACAGATAGTGTCAGGCTTGCAGATACGTTCTGTCTTGGTTTACGCATGTCATGCGACAGAGAGATGTACACAGATAGTGTCAGGCTTGCAGATACGTTCTGTCTTGGTTTACGCATGTCATGCGACAGAGAGATGTACACAGATAGTGTCAGGCTTGCAGATACGTTCTGTCTTGGTTTACGCATGTCATGTGACAGAGAGATGTACACAGATAGTGTCAGGCTTGCAGATACGTTCTGTCTTGGTTTACGCATGTCATGCGACAGAGAGATGTACACAGATAGTGTCAGGCTTGCAGATACGTTCTGTCTTGGTTTACGCATGTCATGCGACAGAGAGATGTACACAGATAGTGTCAGGCTTGCAGATACGTTCTGTCTTGGTTTACGCATGTCATGCGACAGAGAGATGTACACAGATAGTGTCAGGCTTGCAGATACGTTCTGTCTTGGTTTACGCATGTCATGCGACAGAGAGATGTACACAGATAGTGTCAGGCTTGCAGATACGTTCTGTCTTAGTTTACTCAAGCCCTGCAGCAGAGAGATGCACATAGATTGAGTCAGGCTTGCAGATACATTGTGTCTTGGTTTACGCATGTCATGCGGCAGAGAGATGTGCATAGAGTCAGGCTTGCAGATACATTCTGTCTTGGTTTACGCATGTCATGCGGCAGAGAGATGTGCATAGAGTCAGGCTTGCAGATACGTTCTGTCTTAGTTTACTCATGCCCTGCAGCAGAAAGATGCATATAGATTGAGTCAGGCTTGCAGATACATTCTTTCTTGCTTTACGCATGTCATGGGGCAGAGAGATGTGCATAGAGTCAGGCTTGCAGATACGTTCTGTCTTAGTTTACTCATGCCCTGCAGCAGAAAGATGCATATAGATTGAGTCAGGCTTGCAGATACATTCTGTCTTGGTTTACGCATGTCAAGCGGCAGAGAGATGTGCATAGAGTCAGGCTTGCAGATACGTTCTGTCTTAGTTTACTCATGCCCTGCAGCAGAAAGATGCATATAGATTGAGTCAGGCTTGCAGATACATTCTGTCTTGGTTTACGCATGTCATGCGGCAGAGAGATGTGCATAGAGTCAGGCTTGCAGATACGTTCTGTCTTAGTTTACTCATGCCCTGCAGCAGAAAGATGCATATAGATTGAGTCAGGCTTGCAGATACATTCTGTCTTGGTTTACGCATGTCATGCGGCAGAGAGATGTGCATAGAGTCAGGCTTGCAGATACGTTCTGTCTTAGTTTACTCATGCCCTGCAGCAGAGAGATGCATATAGATTGAGTCAGGCTTGCAGATACATTCTGTCTTGGTTTACGCATGTCATGCGGCAGAGAGATGTGCATAGAGTCAGGCTTGCAGATACGTTCTGTCTTAGTTTACTCATGCCCTGAAGCAGAGAGATGCATATGGATTGAGTCAGGCTTGCAGATACATTCTGTCTTGGTTGACGCATGTCATGCGGCAGAGAGAAGTGCATAGAGTCAGGCTTGCAGATACGTTCTGTCTTAGTTTACTCATGCCCTGCAGCAGAAAGATGCATATAGATTGAGTCAGGCTTGCAGATACATTCTGTCTTGGTTTACGCATGTCATGCGCCAGAGAGATGTGCATAGAGTCAGGCTTGCAGATACGTTCTGTCTTAGTTTACTCATGCCCTGCAGCAGAAAGATGCATATAGATTAAGTCAGGCTTGCAGATACATTCTGTCTTGGTTTACGCATGTCATGCGGCAGAGAGATCTGCATAGAGTCAGGCTTGCAGATACGTTCTGTCTTAGTTTACTCATGCCCTGCAGCAGAAAGATGCATATAGATTGAGTCAGGCTTGCAGATACATTCTGTCTTGGTTTACGCATGTCATGCGACAGAGAGATGTACACAGATAGTGTCAGGCTTGCAGATTCGTTCTGTCTTGGTTTACGCATGTCATGCGACAGAGAGATGTACACAGATAGTGTCAGGCTTGCAGATACATTCTGTCTTGTTTTACGCATGTCATGCGACAGAGAGATGTACACAGATAGTGTCAGGCTTGCAGATACGTTCTGTCTTGGTTTACGCATGTCATGCGACAGAGAGATGTACACAGATAGTGTCAGGCTTGCAGATACGCTCTGTCTTGGTTTACGCATGTCATGCGACAGAGAGATGTACACAGATAGTGTCAGGCTTGCAGATACGTTCTGTCTTGGTTTACGCATGTCATGCGACAGAGAGATGTACACAGATAGTGTCAGGCTTGCAGATACGTTCTGTCTTGGTTTACGCATGTCATGCGACAGAGAGATGTACACAGATAGTGTCAGGCTTGCAGATACGTTCTGTCTTGGTTTACGCATGTCATGCGACAGAGAGATGTACACAGATAGTGTCAGGCTTGCAGATACGTTCTGTCTTGGTTTACACATGTCATGCAGCAGAGAGATGCACATAGATTGAGTCAGGCTTGCAGATACATTCTGTCTTGGTTTACGCATGTGATGCGGCAGAGAAATGTGCATAGAGTCAGGCTTGCAGATACATTCTGTCCTGGTTTACGCATGTGATGCGGCAGAGAGATGTGCATAGAGTCAGGCTTGCAGATACGTTCTGTCTTAGTTTACTCATGCCCTGCATCAGAGAGATGCATATAGATTGAGTCAGGCTTGCAGATACGTTCTGTCTTGGTTCACGCATGTCATGCGGTAGAGAGATGTACCCAGATAGTGTCAGGCTTGCAGATACGTTCTGTCTTGGTTCACGCATGTCATGCGGCAGAGAGATGTACACAGATAGTGTCAGGCTTGCAGATACGTTCTGTCTTGGTTTACGCATGTCATGCGACAGAGAGATGTACACAGATAGTGTCAGGCTTGCAGATACGTTCTGTCTTGGTTTACGCATGTCATGCGACAGAGAGATGTACACAGATAGTGTCAGGCTTGCAGATACATTCTGTCTTGGTTTACGCATGTCATGCGACAGAGAGATGTACACAGATAGTGTCAGGCATGCAGATACGTTCTGTCTTGGTTTACGCATGTCATGCGACAGAGAGATGTACACAGATAGTGTCAGGCTTGCAGATACGTTCTGTCTTGGTTTACGCATGTCATGCGACAGAGAGATGTACACAGATAGTGTCAGGCTTGCAGATACGTTCTGTCTTGGTTTACGCATGTCATGCGACAGAGAGATGTACACAGATAGTGTCAGGCTTGCAGATACGTTCTGTCTTGGTTTACGCATGTCATGCGACAGAGAGATGTACACAGATAGTGTCAGGCATGCAGATACGTTCTGTCTTGGTTTAGGCATGTCATGCGACAGAGAGATGTACACAGATAGTGTCAGGCTTGCAGATACGTTCTGTCTTGGTTTACGCATGTCATGCGACAGAGAGATGTACACAGATAGTGTCAGGCTTGCAGATACGTTCTGTCTTGGTTTACGCATGTCATGCCACAGAGAGATGTACACAGATAGTGTCAGGCTTGCAGATACGTTCTGTGTTAGTTTACTCAAGCCCTGCAGCAGAGAGATGCACATAGATTGAGTCAGGCTTGCAGATACATTGTGTCTTGGCTTACGCATGTCATGCGGCAGAGAGATGTGCATAGAGTCAGGCTTGCAGATACATTCTGTCTTGGTTTACGCATGTCATGCGGCAGAGAGATGTGCATAGAGTCAGGCTTGCAGATACGTTCTGTCTTAGTTTACTCATGCCCTGCAGCAGAAAGATGCATATAGATTGAGTCAGGCTTGCAGATACATTCTGTCTTGGTTTACGCATGTCATGCGGCAGAGAGATGTGCATAGAGTCAGGCTTGCAGATACGTTCTGTCTTAGTTTACTCATGCCCTGCAGCAGAAAGATGCATATAGATTAAGTCAGGCTTGCAGATACATTCTGTCTTGGTTTACGCATGTCATGCGGCAGAAAGATGTGCATAGAGTCAGGCTTGCAGATACGTTCTGTCTTAGTTTACTCATGCCCTGCAGCAGAGAGATGCATATAGATTGAGTCAGGCTTGCAGATACATTCTGTCTTGGTTTACGCATGTCATGCGGCAGAGAGATGTGCATAGAGTCAGGCTTGCAGATACGTTCTGTCTTAGTTTACTCATGCCCTGCAGCAGAAAGATGCATATAGATTGAGTCAGGCTTGCAGATACATTCTGTCTTGGTTTGCGCATGTCATGCGGCAGATTGATGTGCATAGAGTCAAGCTTGCAGATACGTTTTGTCTTAGTTTACTCATGCCCTGCAGCAGAAAGATGCATATAGATTGAGTCAGGCTTGCAGATACATTCTGTCTTGGTTTACGCATGTCATGCGGCAGAGAGATGTGCATAGAGTCAGGCTTGCAGATACGTTCTGTCTTAGTTTACTCATGCCCTGCAGCAGAAAGATGCATATAGATTGAGTCAGGCTTGCAGATACATTCTGTCTTGGTTTACGCATGTCATGCGGCAGAGAGATGTGCATAGAGTCAGGCTTGCAGATACGTTCTGTCTTAGTTTACTCATGCCCTGCAGCAGAGAGATGCATATAGATTGAGTCAGGCTTGCAGATACATTCTGTCTTGGTTTACGCATGTCATGCGGCAGAGAGATGTGCATAGAGTCAGGCTTGCAGATACGTTCTGTCTTAGTTTACTCATGCCCTGCAGCAGAAAGATGCATATAGATTGAGTCAGGCTTGCAGATACATTCTGTCTTGGTTTACGCATGTCATGCGGCAGAGAGATGTGCATAGAGTCAGGCTTGCAGATACGTTCTGTCTTAGTTTACTCATGCCCTGCAGCAGAAAGATGCATATAGATTGAGTCAGGCTTGCAGATACATTCTGTCTTGGTTTACGCATGTCATGCGGCAGAGAGATGTGCATAGAGTCAGGCTTGCAGATACGTTCTGTCTTAGTTTACTCATGCCCTGCAGCAGAAAGATGCATATAGATTGAGTCAGGCTTGCAGATACATTCTGTCTTGGTTTACGCATGTCATGCGGCAGAGAGATGTGCATAGAGTCAGGCTTGCAGATACGTTCTGTCTTAGTTTACTCATGCCCTGCAGCAGAGAGATGCATATAGATTGAGTCAGGCTTGCAGATACATTCTGTCTTGGTTTACGCATGTCATGCGGCAGAGAGATGTGCATAGAGTCAGGCTTGCAGATACGTTCTGTCTTAGTTTACTCATGCCCTGAAGCAGAGAGATGCATATGGATTGAGTCAGGCTTGCAGATACATTC
Source organism: Calotriton arnoldi (assembly GCA_963921515.1). Classification (NCBI taxonomy): domain Eukaryota; kingdom Metazoa; phylum Chordata; class Amphibia; order Caudata; family Salamandridae; genus Calotriton; species Calotriton arnoldi. Next base: position 803,899 of record CAWUFW010000456.1, read on the forward strand.
TGTCTTGGTTGACGCATGTCATGCGGCAGAGAGAAGTGCATAGAGTCAGGCTTGCAGATACGTTCTGCCTTAGTTTACTCATGCCCTGCAGCAGAAAGATGCATATAGATTGAGTCAGGCTTGCAGATACATTCTGTCTTGGTTTACGCATGTCATGCGCCAGAGAGATGTGCATAGAGTCAGGCTTGCAGATACGTTCTGTCTTAGTTTACTCATGCCCTGCAGCAGAAAGATGCATATAGATTAAGTCAGGCTTGCAGATACATTCTGTCTTGGTTTACGCATGTCATGCGGCAGAGAGATCTGCATAGAGTCAGGCTTGCAGATACGTTCTGTCTTAGTTTACTCATGCCCTGCAGCAGAAAGATGCATATAGATTGAGTCAGGCTTGCAGATACATTCTGTCTTGGTTTACGCATGTCATGCGACAGAGAGATGTACACAGATAGTGTCAGGCTTGCAGATTCGTTCTGTCTTGGTTTACGCATGTCATGCGACAGAGAGATGTACACAGATAGTGTCAGGCTTGCAGATACATTCTGTCTGGTTTTACGCATGTCATGCGACAGAGAGATGTACACAGATAGTGTCAGGCTTGCAGATACGTTCTGTCTTGGTTTACGCATGTCATGCGACAGAGAGATGTACACAGATAGTGTCAGGCTTGCAGATACGCTCTGTCTTGGTTTACGCATGTCATGCGACAGAGAGATGTACACAGATAGTGTCAGGCTTGCAGATACGTTCTGTCTTGGTTTACGCATGTCATGCGACAGAGAGATGTACACAGATAGTGTCAGGCTTGCAGATACGTTCTGTCTTGGTTTACGCATGTCATGCGACAGAGAGATGTACACAGATAGTGTCAGGCTTGCAGATACGTTCTGTCTTGGTTTACGCATGTCATGCGACAGAGAGATGTACACAGATAGTGTCAGGCTTGCAGATACGTTCTGTCTTGGTTTACACATGTCATGCAGCAGAGAGATGCACATAGATTGAGTCAGGCTTGCAGATACATTCTGTCTTGGTTCAGGCATGTGATGCGGCAGAGAAATGTGCATAGAGTCAGGCTTGCAGATACATTCTGTCCTGGTTTACGCATGTGATGCGGCAGAGAGATGTGCATAGAGTCAGGCTTGCAGATACGTTCTGTCTTAGTTTACTCATGCCCTGCAGCAGAGAGATGCACATAGATTGAGTCAGGCTTGCAGATACGTTCTGTCTTGGTTCACGCATGTCATGCGGTAGAGAGATGTACCCAGATAGTGTCAGGCTTGCAGATACGTTCTGTCTTGGTTCACGCATGTCATGCGGCAGAGAGATGTACACAGATAGTGTCAGGCTTGCAGATACGTTCTGTCTTGGTTTACGCATGTCATGCGACAGAGAGATGTACACAGATAGTGTCAGGCTTGCAGATACGTTCTGTCTTGGTTTACGCATGTCATGCGACAGAGAGATGTACACAGATAGTGTCAGGCTTGCAGATACGTTCTGTCTTGGTTTACGCATGTCATGCGACAGAGAGATGTACACAGATAGTGTCAGGCATGCAGATACGTTCTGTCTTGGTTTACGCATGTCATGCGACAGAGAGATGTACACAGATAGTGTCAGGCTTGCAGATACGTTCTGTCTTGGTTTACGCATGTCATGCGACAGAGAGATGTACACAGATAGTGTCAGGCTTGCAGATACGTTCTGTCTTGGTTTACGCATGTCATGCGACAGAGAGATGTACACAGATAGTGTCAGGCTTGCAGATACGTTCTGTCTTGGTTTACGCATGTCATGCGACAGAGAGATGTACACAGATAGTGTCAGGCATGCAGATACGTTCTGTCTTGGTTTAGGCATGTCATGCGACAGAGAGATGTACACAGATAGTGTCAGGCTTGCAGATACGTTCTGTCTTGGTTTACGCATGTCATGCGACAGAGAGATGTACACAGATAGTGTCAGGCTTGCAGATACGTTCTGTCTTGGTTTACGCATGTCATGCCACAGAGAGATGTACACAGATAGTGTCAGGCTTGCAGATACGTTCTGTGTTAGTTTACTCAAGCCCTGCAGCAGAGAGATGCACATAGATTGAGTCAGGCTTGCAGATACATTGTGTCTTGGCTTACGCATGTCATGCGGCAGAGAGATGTGCATAGAGTCAGGCTTGCAGATACATTCTGTCTTGGTTTACGCATGTCATGCGGCAGAGAGATGTGCATAGAGTCAGGCTTGCAGATACGTTCTGTCTTAGTTTACTCATGCCCTGCAGCAGAAAGATGCATATAGATTGAGTCAGGCTTGCAGATACATTCTGTCTTGGTTTACGCATGTCATGCGGCAGAGAGATGTGCATAGAGTCAGGCTTGCAGATACGTTCTGTCTTAGTTTACTCATGCCCTGCAGCAGAAAGATGCATATAGATTGAGTCAGGCTTGCAGATACATTCTGTCTTGGTTTACGCATGTCATGCGGCAGAAAGATGTGCATAGAGTCAGGCTTGCAGATACGTTCTGTCTTAGTTTACTCATGCCCTGCAGCAGAGAGATGCATATAGATTGAGTCAGGCTTGCAGATACATTCTGTCTTGGTTTACGATGTCATGCGGCAGAGAGATGTGCATAGAGTCAGGCTTGCAGATACGTTCTGTCTTAGTTTACTCATGCCCTGCAGCAGAAAGATGCATATAGATTGAGTCAGGCTTGCAGATACATTCTGTCTTGGTTTGCGCATGTCATGCGGCAGATTGATGTGCATAGAGTCAAGCTTGCAGATACGTTTTGTCTTAGTTTACTCATGCCCTGCAGCAGAAAGATGCATATAGATTGAGTCAGGCTTGCAGATACATTCTGTCTTGGTTTACGCATGTCATGCGGCAGAGAGATGTGCATAGAGTCAGGCTTGCAGATACGTTCTGTCTTAGTTTACTCATGCCCTGCAGCAGAAAGATGCATATAGATTGAGTCAGGCTTGCAGATACATTCTGTCTTGGTTTACGCATGTCATGCGGCAGAGAGATGTGCATAGAGTCAGGCTTGCAGATACGTTCTGTCTTAGTTTACTCATGCCCTGCAGCAGAGAGATGCATATAGATTGAGTCAGGCTTGCAGATACATTCTGTCTTGGTTTACGCATGTCATGCGGCAGAGAGATGTGCATAGAGTCAGGCTTGCAGATACGTTCTGTCTTAGTTTACTCATGCCCTGCAGCAGAAAGATGCATATAGATTGAGTCAGGCTTGCAGATACATTCTGTCTTGGTTTACGCATGTCATGTGGCAGAGAGATGTGCATAGAGTCAGGCTTGCAGATACGTTCTGTCTTAGTTTACTCATGCCCTGCAGCAGAAAGATGCATATAGATTGAGTCAGGCTTGCAGATACATTCTGTCTTGGTTTACGCATGTCATGCGGCAGAGAGATGTGCATAGAGTCAGGCTTGCAGATACGTTCTGTCTTAGTTTACTCATGCCCTGCAGCAGAAAGATGCATATAGATTGAGTCAGGCTTGCAGATACATTCTGTCTTGGTTTACGCATGTCATGCGGCAGAGAGATGTGCATAGAGTCAGGCTTGCAGATACGTTCTGTCTTAGTTTACTCATGCCCTGCAGCAGAGAGATGCATATAGATTGAGTCAGGCTTGCAGATACATTTTGTCTTGGTTTACGCATGTCATGCGGCAGAGAGATGTGCATAGAGTCAGGCTTGCAGATACGTTCTGTCTTAGTTTACTCATGCCCTGCAGCAGAAAGATGCATATAGATTGAGTCAGGCTTGCAGATACATTCTGTCTTGGTTTACGCATGTCATGCGGCAGAGAGATGTGCATAGAGTCAGGCTTGCAGATATGTTCTGTCTTAGTTTACTCATGCCCTGCAGCAGAAAGATGCATATAGATTGAGTCAGGCTTGCAGATACATTCTGTCTTGGTTTAGGCATGTCATGAGGCAGAGAGATGTGCATAGAGTCAGGCTTGCAGAATCATTCTGTCTTGGTTCACGCATGTCATGTGGCAGAGAGATGTGCATAGAGTCAGGCTTGCAGATACGTTCTGTCTTAGTTTAACACCTTGCCTGCAGCAGGAATTCCAGCCCGGTGCTGGACATTCCAATCGCGGGCGTGGTCGTGACGGAACCCAGCCATCATGCGCACAGGCCACCCGTGGCTCATGACGGCTGGGTTCCGTCATGAGCATCGAAGGGGTTAAGAATGCTTCACAAAAAAGGAACCTAGCTATGTTCAGAAGGTTGACCCTCCACTAGAGTGACAGTTTTCTTGTAAAACCCTCACCCACCAGGGTTACCCCTTGGTGGCATGCTTCATCATCGGGTCCATCCCGTTCCGCTGCGGAATGAGGCGTGCTACGACCTACGGACTACGTGGGAGCACTTTCTGTATAATGATAAAGACGATGTTTACACAATAGGAGGGGGGGGCGGTTAAGTGCAGGGTGAAGTTAAAAATACCTGACTACTGGTTGTGACTAATTTAATCTAACCCCTAGACGGTATGTTTCAAAAGGGGGCGGTAGGAAAGGATAAATTATGAGTCTGCTTTCCTACGTGGTCAACATGCGTCTAGCCGTGCCCCTATTGGCTTTTCATCAGGACCGAGGGAAACTAACTCCCGGGGCCCACTCCTGCTCTTTATACTTTATGCACCCAAACGTGCATGCTGAGTAAGATATGTGTAATACCCAAACGTGCATGCTGAGTAAGATATGTGTAATACCCACCTTGATGGTGATTCACCTGATCAATAGTTATTCAGTGAATCTGTGGAGATAAAAGTGGAGAGTTAAAAACAGCCCCGTGGCTGCGTGGACAAATCTTCCTTTGATTTACAATATAACGATATTCTTACGTGTGCACCTCTAGGTGAAAAAATGTGCAGTCAGATTTCCAAGTGAGCACTTCTAGTGTGTGTTCCTAGGGGAACCCCTGAAATGAGGCAAAGCATTCTGTGTACCAAATGGTTATGTCAGAATGGTACGTAAAATTATTTTAACACATTGAAAAAAACACTTGTTTAAACACACCACATACATATAAGATGTTTGGGCACTGCCTCATGGTTCCTCCGGGGGAGAGGGGAACTTGTAGTCACACTCTGTGGAAAATGAATGTAATCAGAAAGGCCTGGAAAACACTGTGTGCCAAAGGATCCGGCCTTAAACATGATCGCGCTCACCACTCCAAAGCTCTACCTCTGTATGTCAACCTGAATCATTGCACCGCTGGGGACCGCATCTTACTCGAGCGCTGGTCTGGACGCCGCGCGATGAAAACTGGAGTCGGGCGTCTGAGACGCTGCGTCCGCGCGTTGCAAAACGAAATAGACTGCGCATTTGACGCCAAAACAAACATGGCGTCTCAAAACGAAACCTCTTGTATGGTTCCATTAGTCTGTACGTGGGTTCCCAACCAAGTCCCATAGTATGTATAGAGAGGTTGGGTGGGTGGTGGGGGTTGTTAGGGTTGCAGATACGTTCTGTCTTAGTTTACGCATGCCCTGCAGCAGAGAGATCTGCATAGTGTCAGGCTTGCAGATACGTTCTGTCTTAGTTTCCGCATGAGTTAATCAAAGAAAATCCACTAGGGTTTAGAGGTTGTGGTCATTCCAGATATTCCCTGAGGGAAAAGACTTATTTTTCTTAAAATAACCCTCACCCACCAAAAGGCCCCTTGGTGGCATGCTTCATTATCGGGTTCTTCCCGCCCCGCTGCGGGACGGGGCGTGCTGCAACCGACGGAGACGTGGGAGCACTTTTGAGAGGTGGGGTCTATATTATAAAAACTAGAGTAGGAGTGAAAAGGGTCAGTGAATTAGTGAAGAGAAATGGTAAAAATACCAGGCCACTAGGAACCTAAACTTTATTGTATCTAGTGACTGGTATGGTTAAAAACGGGGTATTGGGAGGTGCACAAATGATGTATGTGTTTACTCCCGGTCTACATGTTTCAAGCCTTCCCCTGTGGCTTTTCATCAGGACCAAATAGAGTTGATCCCCTATAATCACTCCTAAAAGCAGGTAAGTGTATTCACTCTATGCCTATACAGTGACAGTGTAGCAGAGAGGTGCACAGAGTCATTCTTGCCGACAAGGCTTGTCTTAGTTTACGCATGCCCTGCAGCAGTGAGCTGCACAGAGTCATGCTTGCAGATACATCTTGTGTTAGTTTACGCTTGTCCTGCAGCAGAGAGGTGCACAGAGTCATTCTTGCCGACAAGGCTTGTCTTAGTTTACACTTGCCCTGCAGCAGAGAGGTGCACAGAGTCATTCTTGCCGACAAGGCTTGTCTTAGTTTACGCATGCCCTGCAGCAGTGAGCTGCACAGAGTCATGCTTGCAGATACATCTTGTGTTAGTTTACGCTTGTCCTGCAGCAGAGAGGTGCACAGAGTCATTCTTGCCGACAAGTCTTGTCTTAGTTTACACTTGCCCTGCAGCAGAGAGGTGCACAGAGTCATTCTTGCCGACAAGGCTTGTCTTAGTTTACGCATGCCCTGCAGCAGTGAGCTGCACAGAGTCATGCTTGCAGATACATCTTGTCTTAGTTTACGCTTGCCCTGCAGCAGAGAGGTGCACAGAGTCATTCTTGCCGACAAGGCTTGTCTTAGTTTACGCATGCCCTGCAGCAGTGAGCTGCACAGAGTCATGCTTGCAGATACATCTTGTCTTAGTTTACGCTTGTCCTGCAGCAGAGAGGTGCACAGAGTCATTCTTGCCGACAAGGCTTGTCTTAGTTTACACTTGCCCTGCAGCAGTGAGCTGCACAGAGTCATGCTTGCAGATACATCTTGTCTTAGTTTACGCTTGTCCTGCAGCAGAGAGGTGCACAGAGAGTCATGCTTGCAGATACGTCTTGTATTAGTTTACGCATGCCTTGCAGCAGTGAGGTGCACAGAGAGTCATGCTTGCAAATACGTCTTGTTTTAGTTTATGCATGCTCTGCAGCAAAGAGGTGTTAATTTCTGCATGACCTGCAGCAAAGAGGTGCACAGAGTCATGTTTGCAGATACGTCTTGTCTTAGATTACGCATGCCTTGCAGCAGAGAGGTGTACAGAGAGTCAGACTTGCAGATACATCTTGTCTTACTTTACGCATGCCCTGCAGCAGTCAGATGTTAATTCATGCCTGCCATGCAGCAGAGATATGTTAATTCATGCATGCCCTGCAGCATAGAGGAGCACAGAGAGTCGGGCTTGCAGATACATCTTGTCTTAGTTTACGCATGCCCTGCAAAAGAGAGGTGTAAATTCATGCATGCCCTGCAGCAGAGAGGTGTTAATTCATGCATGCCCTGCAGCAGAGAAGTGTTAATTTATGCATGCCTTGCAGCATAGAGGTGTTACGTTATGCACGGCCTGCTGCAGAGAGGTGTTAAGTCATGAATGGCCTGCAGCAGAGAGGTGTTAATTTATGCATGTCGTGCAGCAGAGAGGTGGTAATTCATGCACGCCCTGCAGCAGAGAGGTGTAAATCCATGGATGCCCAGCAGCATAGAGGTGTTAATTATTGCATGGCCTGCAGCAGAGAGGTGTTAATTCATGCATGCCCTGCAGCAGAGAGGTGTTAAGTCATGCATGGCCTGCAGCAGAGAGGTGTTAATTTATGCACGTCGTGCAGCAGAGAGGTGGTAATTCATGCATGCCCTGCAGCAGAGAGGTGTAAATCCATGGATGCCCAGCAGCATAGAGGTGTTAATTATTGCATGGCCTGCAGCAGAGAGGTGTTAATTCATGCATGCCCTGCAGCAGAGAGGTGTTAAGTCATGCATGGCCTGCAGCAGAGAGGTGTTAATTTATGCACGACGTGCAGCAGAGAGGTGGTAATTTATGAACGTTGTGCAGCAGAGAGGTGGTAATTCATGCATGCCCTGCAGCAGAGAGGTGTTAAGTCATGCATGGCCTGCAGCAGAGAGGTGTTAATTTATGCACGTCGTGCAGCAGAGAGGTGGTAATTTATGAACGTCGTGCAGCAGAGAGGTGGTAATTCATGCATGCCCTGCAGCAGAGAGGTGTTAATCCATGAATGTCCTACAGCAGAGAGGTGTTAATTCATGCATGCCCTGCAGCAGAGAGGTGTTAATCCATGCATGCCCTTCAGCATAGAGGTGTTAAGTAATGCATGGTCTGCTGCAGAGAGGTGTTAAGTTATGCATGGCCTGCAGCAGAGAGGTGTTAAGTTATGCATGGCCTGCAGCAGAGAGGTGTTAATTTATGCATGCTCTGCAGTAGAGAGGTGGTAGTTTATCCACGCCCTGCAGCAGAGAGATGTTACTTTATGCGTTTCCTGCAGCAGAGAGGTGCTAATCCATGTGTACCCTGCAGCAAAGAAGTGTTAGTCCATGCGTGCCCTGCAGCAGAGAGGTGTGAATTCATGCACGCCCTGCAGCACAGAGGTGTTAATTCATGCATATCCTGCAGCACAGAGGTGTTACGTTATGCATGGCTTGCAGCAGAGAGGTGTTAATTTATGGGTGTCCTACAGCAGAGAGGTGTTAATTCATGCACGCCCTGCAGCCGAGAGGTGTTAATCCATGAATGCCCTGCAGCAGAGAGGTGGGAATTCATGCACGCCCTGCAGCACAGAGGTGTTAATTCATGCATGCCCTGCAGCACAGAGGTGTTAATTTATGCACGTCGTGCAGCAGAGAGGTGGTAATTCATGCATGCCCTGCAGCAGAGAGGTGTTAATTCATGCACGCCCTGCAGCAGAGAGGTGTTAATTCATGCATACCCTGCAGCACAGAGGTGTTAATTCATGCATGCCCTGCAGCAGAGAGGTGTTGCGTTATGCATGGCCTGCAGCAGAGAGGTGTTAATTTATGCATGTCCTGCAGCAGAGAGGTGTTAATTCATGCATGCCCTGCAGCACAGAGGTGTTAATTCATGTATGCCCTGCAGCAGAGAGGCGTTAATTCATGCACGCCCTGCAGCAGAGAGGAGTTAATTCATGCACGCCCTGCAGCACAGAGGTGTTAGTTCATGCATGTCCTGCAGCAGAGAGGTGTTAATGAATGAATGCTTTGCAGCAGAGAGGTGTTAATGAATGAATGCTTTGCAGCAGAGAGGTGATAATGAATGAATGCTTTGCAGCAGAGAGGTGTTGATGAATGGATGCTTTGCAGCAGAATGGTATTAATGAATGAATGCTTTGCAGCAGAGAGGTGCTAATGAATTAATGCCCTGCAGCAGAAAGGTGCACAGAGTCAGGCTTGCACACGATCCTTGTTGCATGTTCGAGGTGAACACTCCCTCGTGCACTGCGTGGCTTCTGAAGCCTCTGGGGCATATTTACAAGCCCCTTGCGCCACTTTTGCGCCACCGTTGCGTCACGCATGTGACGCAGCGGCGACGCAAACCATGCGCCACGTTGCGCTATATTTACAACGTGACGCATCTAGGGAGATGCGTCACGTAGTAAACCCCTGCGCCACATGAAATCTGCGTCAGGTTTCATGTGGGCGTACCGGCGCAGGGGGCGTTCCGGCGCAGGAACGCTCGGAAAGTGACGCAGTGAAATCTACAAGATTTCACGCAGTCACTTTTCGAGCAGCTGGTGCGTCAAGTCCTTACGCCTGCTTCAAGCAGGCGTAAGGATTGACGCACCATGTTAGGGATAGGGAAGGTTGGAACAGTGCTGGAGTTGCGTCGCGCTTGCGACACAAATTCAGCACTGCGCCAACCTTCCGCCGGCAGTTGCGTCACGCATCTGCTTATCCTTGCACCACGATGCGCCGCATTGTGAATGCGGCGCATCGGACGTGGCGCAAGGGTAAACTTGCGTGACGCATTTTCCCTGGTGCATCCCTGCTGATATGCAGCGACGCGCCAGGGAACGTAAATATGCCCCACAATGTCTTGGATTTCCCTTTTCTTCCAGTTTGTTTTGCTCCGGAGCCCAGATTACAAAGCGCTGCTCTCTTGCCCACCACTAATTAATTAAAAATCTCGCAACAACAAACGCTTAAAGTCGGTCTTCACTGTGTGCTTGTCACGGAGGCGCGCTCTGCCAACCCGGAGCTAAAAGGTGCCAACCTGGTCTGCAGAGCCAGCAGAAAGGCCTGGCATCCTCCTCGCTTCTCTACACAAGGGAGGAGGCAGGCTCTGAGCGCAGTGCAAGTGTGGCACAAAGACAACGTGCAAGGTCAGAGCAGGGTCAGGGCAGGCTTCTGCGCGGTGCCAGGGCAGCACAAAAACAATGTGCAGGGACGAGGCAGGCTTTGCACGGTGCCAGGATGGCACAAAGACAACGTGCAAGGGCGAGACAGGGTCTGTGCGGTGCCCATGAGGCCACAAAGACCCACCAAGGCAGAGCTGGGCGCACTGGGAGGGACTTCTCAGCCTTGGCACAACTCAGAAAAAAAAGCAAACCTGGGGGAAAAATGTTATTTATGGCCAGATGAGTTAGGCTGAAGCTGTAAAGCACACACCACTGTTCCCACAGTAAGGCAAACACCAGCCCATCTTTCCAAGTAGCTGAATGACGCCCAGGCGGCCTGGGGGCAGATTTACTAACAAGTCACGCAACGCAGCAAGACAACTTGCTGCGCTGTGTTGCATGAGAAGGAGAGGGTAGAAATAAGCCATATCTAATAAGATACGGCTCATTCCTGCCCTCTCCCTGCACTGGAGCATTGAATGCCACCTAGCGCCAACGCGGTCACCTTTGCGTCATGGTGCAAGGGCGCCTCCGTTGCAGGCAGGATTGTTTTTGTGCAGGAAGTTACACCTTCCTGCACAAAAACAATACTCTTAGCCTTTTTCCTCTTTCTATAAGTTCTGCACAATGCAGCACACGTAGAAAGAGGAAAAAATACGAAGAAATAAACATAAGTGCAAATCGCTGCGTTGCCTTACTCTGCGCCAGGGAGGCGTTTCATGGGTGTTCCCATGCAACACCCAGGGATTTGGATGAATCCTTAGATTTACAATACTCTGTAATTCCGGGGATGAGCCCAAAGCTTATCCCTCCGCAGGGGAGGTGCAACGAGAATAAATATCACTGTTTCTCCTTGCTGTTTCCTTTTTCTACGTGTTGACCTCTGCAGCACACATAGAAAGACGAAAAAGCCTCCCAGGATTGTTTTTGCGTAGGAAGGTTCCCCTTCCTGCACAAAAGCGAACCTGCACACAACGCAGAGACCCTTGAACCATGGTGCAAGGGTGTCTGCGTTGGTGCTAGGCTGCCAAAACGGCACTAGCGCAGGAGGAAAAGGACAGGAATGCGCTATATGCAATAGATATGCCGCATTCCTGCCCTTTCCCTTCAATGCAGGGCAGCACAGCAAGGTGACTTGCTGCGCTGCCCTGTGCCAAAATCTCATAAATCTGCCCTTAGTAACTCCGGGACGGTGCCAAAGTTCATGGGTGGATGTGTGGGAACACCCACGGTCCACCCATGCAACGCCATCCCAATGCAGAGTGACGCAAGGCAGTGACGTGCGCTACTTTGCGTTCCTCCAGATCTACTGATCCATGCAGAACCACGCAAGGCATCTGTGTGGCTTAGTAAATCTCACTGACGCCCTTGCGTTGTCTTGCACTGCCTTGTGTGATGCAAAGGCAAAGCAAGGGCTTCGTAAATCCGGGCCAAGGTGATGCAGTGTTAGAGCACCACTGTGCAAGACTTTGGAGCAGGGAAATGTGTGGCTTCCAGACCCAACTCCTGAACCTAGTCCTGAAGATGAACCACACAAAACTTACAGGGCTCAGCAGCCTAAGCCGTAATTCTGAAACTTCGGAGTGGAGTAAAGCAACCCAGCGCAAATCACTGCGTTGCATTACTCTGCGCAAGGGAGTGCCATAAGCGTTGCAGTGGGTGTTCCCTCTCAACTCCCATGGTTTCTGATGCGTTCGAAGGTTTAGCAAACCTGGTAAACGTGGCAATGCGATAAAAAGATACGCCTGCGCAGGGTAGGTGTAAAGAGGAGATGTTTATTTCTGCTCGTTTTTTCCTCTTTCTTGAGGAACAAGACACTCAGGATAGTTTTTTTGCAGGACGGTGTCCCTTTCTGTCCCTTTCTGCACAAAAAACAATCCTGACTGTAGCACAGGCACCCTTGCACCATGGTGCACCATGGTGCAAGGGTGCCTGCATAGCAGGCAGGGTTGTGTTTGTGCAGGAAGCTACACCTTCCCTAAAAATTCTCCACTAGAACCTACTACTGGAATTATGTGAATCTGCGGCCACAGTGGTTTCCACATAATTATGGATGCCACATAAGCCACCATCTACTGCATAAATAGCTGGTTTTGACACAATACATTTTGCTTTTAGTTGAAATAGAATAAAAGTATATGGTGCTGCACAGTGCCAGACCCTTTCCAAGCTATTTTCAGTAGCAGATTAATGTATTCCGATGTTAAACGGGTACTAATGAGATAGAATATTTAATCAGACAGTTCTACTGTGTGATAAAATGACAAAATAGCTTGATATTGCTGCCACAGAAAGTGCTGCATTATGCCACATAGTTTGCTTTTTCTTCCTGCATAATTTAGTCAACCTTGCCATATATTTTGGTCCTCCCTTGCTGCATAATTCAATAGCCAATAGGAAGCAGCTAATTTACCACAAATACAGGAGATGCAAGTTTAGGTAAACTAGGTAACTATAACACTTATCCCTCAAGCGTCCTCTAACCCTGGGTGGAGTTCGTGGAGTAGCACTACGCGGAACACCGCGAAGTGCATAAAAAACTCCATCGCACTACACAGAGCTCCGCGAGCGGCGGAGTATGATAGAAAAATGCCGTTCGCGGTGATTGCACAGTGCCGGATGCTTGTCCGCACTGTGCAATCATTGCAAACGGCACCATGCACAGCGCAAGCTTTCCTTTTCTGCCGCTCGAGTAGATTTTTACTCGAGCGGCAGCTTTCTTAACGCGAACGGGCAGTTTCTCAACGCGAGCGGTCGCGAGCATACGCGACCACTCGCAATGAGAAAACCTGACCCCCCCACGTTGAGAAATCTCGCCGGGATGTTGATTTTCCACGCTCGCGCTCGCCAACTTGATGTTGACGATCGCAAACGAGGAAAAATCTTGCCGGGAGGTTGATTTTCCTCGCTCGCGGTCGCCAACTTGACGTTGACGAACGCGAGCGAGGAAAAAAACTCCGCTATGCACCACGAAGCTGAGTTTTTCGGAACTCCGCGATCTCCGCGTAACGCGGAGTGCAGGAAACTCCGCAAACTCCGCGAGCGGAGCGGAGTTCACCGCCCAGGCCTAGTGCCTTCTTCACAAGGTCACACCTGCTGCAAAATACAGACGGGGTTCCAAGACCTGATCGCCCACAACAATATCGATCACCGAGTCTTAAAGGAGACCCAGCTCAATGACTCTCACAACCAGGGGGGAATATTTATGAGCCCCTTGCACCGCTGGAACATCACTTTTTGTGACGCCCCCGCGAGTCAAACCACAAAATTATATTTATGACGCCACGCAAAGGCACTTTGCGTGGCTTTGAATGGCCTTATAGATATGGAGTAAGACAAGGCAGCGCAAATCACTGTGTCGCTTTCCTCTGCACTGGGGAGGCATTTCATGGACGTTGTGGTGGGTGTTCCCGCAGGGCTGGCTCTAGGGCGGTGCGATCAGTGCCACCGCACCGGGCGCTGACTTGGGGTGGGGGCGTCATTTTCCCAAATATATTATCATATCAAGAGCACCTGCTGCCCCCTCCTGGCCTCCAGCAATTTTCAGGCATTAATTAAAATGTCAATGGAACTCTGGTGATTAATCTCTTCCTGGAAAGAGACCAGAGGTTTGTCTAGTTGTGGTTTTGACTCGTCCTAAGGTAGCGCAGAGGGTTAAATTGCCTGCTGCTAAGAACGTGCACCATGCAGATAAGGAAGTGCATATAATGTAGATAGGTCAGTGGGTTCCTGCTTCTGTAAGACAGCTCATTTTGTTACTTGTCGTTTATAAGTCAAAATTCTAATATAGAACATTGAGCCAGGGACATCTTAAGGATTTTGGGGGCCCTGGGTCAAACGTATTTTGAGGGCCCTTGTTTGGATTAGGTTTGAATTTATTAACCAATTGCAGCTCTTTTGCGGCCTCTCTGGCCAGGTCACAGACAGTGCACAGTCGCACTCGTCCAAATCGTAAATGCATTTACATCTAAGATACTGAGATACACCAGCAGCTCCCTAATATTACTGCAAATAGTTTCTGTGAAATAAAATCTGTGACTTCCTCCCATTTCTAATATGTGAGGTCCTGTTTTAATCTCAAAGAAACTTGTTTTATGGATGTTGCATGAAACGTAAACACAATATTTTATGCAAACTGTCTGCAACAGCCTCTCACACATCACACACAGTAAAAATAAATGAACTAAAAACAGTATTTAAAACAAGCTAAAAATTATTAAAGGTCATCAGGGCAAGCCTCTCTGCAGAACCTAGCTGCCTCTATCAGGGGGCCCCCTAAAAGCCTGGGGCCCTGGGCCAGGGCCCACTTTGCCCATGCCTTAAAACGTCTCTGCATTGAGCTATTAACTGTCATCAAAGAGCTGCATCCAAACTGCAAGGTATATATTAGAGCTACATGTTTTTTTGCCCAGTCTTTTATCATCTTAATCTTGTGAAAAGGGTTCATATGGTTAGAAAACAATTCTTATTATTAAAGAAAACCCCTAACAATGATGTTATGTTTTAAATTCTGAATTTGTGCTTTTCCAGAATAAGGACTCAAACTATATTGCCTACCAGTATCGATGACACGTCACTCCTACACTACACCTTGTAGTACTGTCTGATTTAACATTTCCTATACACTGATTTACACACATATGATTGTCCCTGTGCAATGTGTGTGTGGTCTAAAGTGCTCTGACACCTTACACTGGTATGAGTGGTGCTATAAAACTAAAAGATCTGAGAGACATTGGTTATGGAGACTTGAGGGGGCACTGTTAAAGGGTGCTATTGAGGGACTCCATGGCAGAAGTGGTCACTGGAGGGGCACCAACAGACATTGTCGCCAGTGTTAAGGCCGGCCCTGTGTTCCCGCGCAACACCTATGGTTTTTGGCACTTCTCTGGATTTACAAGACCATGTAAACCTGGGGATGTGCCAAATCCCTACGCCTCCAGAGGTGAGGTGTAATGAAGAGAAATAACTTTATTTTTCCATGTTTATTCCTCTTTCAATGTGTGCTGCAGATTCTTTGTTTGCTGCATCCTGCAGCACGCATAGAAAGAGGAACACATCTCAATGGATTGTTTCTGTGCAGGAAATTAAACAATCCTGCTGACAATACAAGAACCCTTGCGCCTGCGTTGGCGCTAGGCTGCTGAAACGGCGCCAGCGCAAGGGGAAAGGACAGGAATGCAACATATTGGATAAATACGGTGCATTCCTGCCCTTTCACTTTGGCGTGGTGCAGCGCAGCAAGGTGGCTTTCTGCTCTGCCCTAGGCCAAATCCCCATAAATGAGGCCCTAGGTCTGGACTTGTTTGTACCCCTTGAGCAATCTATCATCCACCTTTACTGACCTGGATAAACTGGTGGTGGAGTGGAGGTGAGTAGTTAGAACTCCCTTCACTGCCAACGTCTGAGAAAAAGGAGCTTCACTGCCTTTCAATTCCTCTTGTTTGATATTGAAACTGCAGAAGAAATACCCAGCACATCCGACTCTATTTACTACTCTCCAGAAGAAAACAATATATTTATTGAGCAAATCAGTGAACTCACCCTGGAGAGATAAACCTCTTCATCCAACCAGAACTTTTTGGCAACTTCAACTAGCATTGGGGTGCCAAAAAAGAAACGTTTGCTGCTCATGCTGCGTATCCTGGTGGCAACGACCGTATTCAATATTCTTCCACTTCTACCCATGTGAAAGGGTCTGTTCTTTGAGGCTTAATTACAATAGGCCGGCGCCACTGGAGAGCCACTTTTTATGACGGTCTGGGCGTAAGCCTCTCAATCATATCGATGAGGTGACGTAAAGCCACCCTGCGTGGCTGTGCATGGCCTCATAGATATGGAGTAAGGCAAGGCAGCGCAAAGCACTGCGTTGCCTTAGTCTGAATCAAGGAGGCGTTCCATGGGCGTTACTTTGGGTGTTCCCACGCAAGACCTATGGGTTTTGATGCTGCCCCAGATTTACAAAATCACGTAAACCTGGGGCAGAGCCAAAACCTTACACCTTCCCAAAGCAGCCGTAATGAGGAGAAATGTTTTCATTTCTCCTCGTTTTTACCTCTATCCTTGAGTGCTCCACTCTGCAGAACACATAGAACGAGAAAAATGTCTCCATGGATTGTTTTTGTGCAGGAAGGTCTCCCTTCCTGCACAAAGCATTCCTATCAACAACGCAGACACCCTTGCAACATGGTACAAGAGTGCTTTCGTTGGCGTCAGGCACCGGCACTGGCAGAAAGGACAGGAATGCACTGTATCTCGTAAATAAGGTGCATTTCTGCACTTTGTAATTGACTTAGGGCAGCGCAGCAATAAGACTCACAGCGCTGCCCGATGCCAATTTTCTGTAAATTAGGCCCTTCATGTCTAAGGAGGAGGCAATCACAGCTGCTCTGCCTATCCTGATTGACCAGTTGGCCTTCTTTTTCTACTGTTCGCTCGGTAGAAAAAAGGGCTATGACGCGGCCAACACTCACTGCATTATAGCACTTTTTTTGTTTACTTTCATCCATGCTGCACAGCACCTACGCTGTTCTACAACATGGCTAACAGACATTGAGAAAGCCACAGCTCTCTCATTGGTGAGACTGATTGGCTTTGCCAATGTTTGTTTGTCAAGTGAGGAGGATCAGCAACTTTAAAAGATGGTCTCTTCACCTCACCGTGATATTACGAGGGGCAGAAGGATTCCTGCTACCCTAGGGAAGGCCCTGGTGTGGTAATGTTTCAGGGGGTATTCTTGCAGCAGGCAGATTTCTGGTTTGGATAGTGCAGTGGAGGGTAATGCAGTGGGTGGTGCAGGTGTGAGCAGGAGTGGTGGAAGGTGTGCCGGTAGGTGGCAGTGGTGTGTAGGTAATAGAAAGCTCTGCAAAAGCTGGATCCTGGAGCTATGTGCAGCAGCATTGGAAGGACCACAACCAGTACTTAATTGTAGAACAACAAGTGCCAGGGCCCTGTCAGGTGGCCACTGGAGCTTGCACCAGCTATTGCCCCTGCCAGATCTGCCAACCACAGTGCCTACACAACCACTAGCCCTCACACTCCTACAAGTGTGACAATTCAGACTATTCCAGGACACCCAAAGCTATAAGAATTACTTGGGTGGCAGGTATTACTAATTTTTTATGTATAATAAAATATTAAAGAGCTGTTGTTTTGCTCATTTTGAAATTAGTCAAACAGTGCCACCTTGCGGCAGACTGTGACAAGTGCCGGTGTTGTCAATTAAGTACTGGTGCCGAGCAACGGAAACCACCGGCTCAAATTAAGCCCTCACCTCAACATGTTCTCATGTTACGTGCTGCAATGGTGCCTGAGAGAAGTCAAACACTGTAACTGAGACAGGAGGTGAGCGAAGAAACCTATAGCATATACTAATGAATGAGGTGCGCTGGTCCTAGTCAGAAGCTTTGTCTCCCGTGGAGGCGGTCGGGCGAGGTGGACATTCATGTGGAGAGACACACTGCAATCAGACCCAGACCCCGTTCCACTCACTATGGGCAAACCATCATCCAAGGGGGTGCGCAGCGGCATGCAATCAGGAGTAATTGTTGTGCTAAACAACACGTTTGGCAAAAACCATTTAGAGGGGGAGTTGCAATGGAATAAACCCAAGAGCTGAGCTGGAGGACAAGAATGTCAAACAAATGTAGACATCCGTGACCTTCAGTGACTCTCATTTGAGTGTTATTTTATGTCTGTGAGTCGGCTGCAGCGCAGCAGGTGCCATTGGTGTTTACACAGGACCCACGACAAGCACTTTCAAGTACCTGAAGAGGTTGTTTGTGGACAATGACGTATTGTTCATAGGTTTTTGACATGATGACAAGGAAACAACAAAAAAATACCTTAATCTGAGAGTGGGCAGTGGAAGGACACTAAGAAAGCTATTAATCAGCCCATAGTCCATGCTCTATTGAAGAGGGAAGCACACAAAGAGGAAGTGAAACCGGGACGCATTGATAAATGAGCAGCAAGAAAATGAGAGTGACGATGAAGCCAACCAATGGTAAGTAATGGGCGGGTTCTAATCCTGAGAGTGACGATGAAGCCAACCAATGGTAAGTAATGGGCGGGTTCTAAGCCTGTGAGTGACGATGAAGCCAACCAATGGTAAGTAATAGGCGGGCTCTAAGCCTTAGAGTGACGATGAAGCCAACCAATGGTAAGCAATGGGTGGGCTCTAAGCCTGAGAGTGACGATGAAGCCAACCAATGGTAAGTAATGGGCGGGGTCTAAGCCTGCGAGTGACAATGGAGCCAGCCAATGGTAAGTAATGGGCGGGCGCTAAGCCCTTTTTCAGCTTTTCTAAGTTAACAAAAGATCTCTCCAGCGACAGCGCATGCGCTGCCTCAGACGAGACCTAAAAACAGATTGGTTTGAACTTGGCTTGTCATAGTTTGTAAAAAGATATATAATTTTGGAACCAGTGCATTTACCCATTTCACAGATCCCTTTCATGCCACCATCATAAGGGAACTCGGGGGCATATTATCAACGGCC
The DNA here is from genome assembly GCA_963921515.1 of Calotriton arnoldi. Taxonomy (NCBI): domain Eukaryota; kingdom Metazoa; phylum Chordata; class Amphibia; order Caudata; family Salamandridae; genus Calotriton; species Calotriton arnoldi. The sequence goes on from CAWUFW010000456.1 coordinate 822,569, forward strand.
AGCGATAATTATCGCTGGCCGTGCTTAGCGATAGATTTCTTATCGCTGGCTATCTCTGGAATTTATCGCCCTGGTAGCGCGTTATTAACAACGCGTTACTCCAGGGTGATAGAAATTCCAGAGATAGCGAGGTTATCGCCGTTTTGCAGGGAACATCGCTGGTTTTCCAGCGATGTTCCCTGCAAAACGGCGATAACCTTGCTGATACGACCCTGTGGTCGTATCAGCATAATCCATCCCCTATGTTAGGGATGGCTAAATCGGGATTATAGCAGACGTTAGATTTTGGCGAAAACGGCAGTTTTCGCCAAAATCTAACGTCTGCTAAAATCCTGTGGGCTGCCTTGTAAATATCGCGATGTGCACATCGGCGATATTTACAACGTAGCCCATCTGGGGTATGCCCAGTAACGCCCACTTTGCATCTCATTAGAGATGCAAGGATGGGCGTTGGGGGAAAGGGCGATAGTGCAGGGATTCACGCGATAGCGTGACCTTGCTGATTAGGCGATAGAATTATCGCCGCTTTCCGTGTCCGAAAACGGACGCTAAAGCGGCGATAATTGACTATCGCCTGGTTGTTAATATGCCCCTCAGTCCTTCCCTAACACCATCCTGGGTTACATTGGTGAACACAGCACTAACAAAGGAAGCTGTCTCGGTCACCACCTTTTGAAAAAATTAGGTGCTGATTCCAAAGATATCGGCAGATACCTACCTGTTTCAAACATATCCTTTCTGGCAAAAACCCTGGAAAGCTGTGTCGAGAACCAGCTAACAAAAGATCATTACTGATACCAATCGCCTCAGGGACTTCCGATCAGGTTCTATCCCAGGCTGCTCACCGAGGCTGCAGAGCTTCAAGCTATGGATGAAGCAGTCCTTCTCCAGGACAACGCTGACTCCTGCCTTCTCACCCAGCAGGATCTCTCTGCGGCATTCGGCATGGTCAACCATTCCATCCTTCTAAATCTCTGGGTGAGGGAATAGGATTCGGAGGGGTGGAACTCAACTGGTTTTATTCATACCTGAGAACCAATGCCAATCCATAGATATCGACGACTACGGCGTCACCGCCGGACCTCTCCAATATGGTGCAGTGTAAGGCTCTGTACTTTTGACTGTGCTCCTCAATGTATACATAGAGCCCCTTGACTCTCTTTTTAAACATTCCTGCATCTCCTGCCAAGTCTGTGAAGAGTCCATGCAGCTTTGCTTTTTATCGCAATAGCAAAGTTACAGCTCACAGATCTTAGAGCAGCTCTAAAGCAGCAGGCAGTCTAGTCTCAGGACCTAGGAAGTACGACCATGTGTCACTGGAACAGCAAACAGGCACTGGAGGAAGCTCAAAGAAGTCAAACACGTTTGATACAGAAGAAGAGCCGGCAGGCACCAGTTGTGTGCTCAGTGCCGATTGCCATTTCTACGGGCCAGAGCTTCGCCCCATAGTCAGTTGGAGCAGGGAATGCTACATTCCATACATTTCGGTGCTACATTTATACACTTTTTCTCAATGCAATTGAATGGAGGAATAAACACGTGGTGCAACTGAAACTACATATAGACACTAAAGCGCAGGTGCTGGGTCCTCTCACAGGAAGAAGGCAAGAAAAACTTGAAGGAGAAACAGTAAGTTTGGGTAAAAAGGCTGACCAGTAAATCAGCAGTTCTCGCTTCCTTGTGCCAACTTCACAACGAGGCTCCTCGTACTAACACAATTGAGCTAAATGTGTAGCGTACAACACGGGAAAACAAACTGGCAGTGCAATTAAAATAAGTATAAATGTGCAATAATACTAAGGCTTCGGTGTGCTTTAAACAGGTGTAAAAACAAATTCACTAACAGACAGAAAGTTGTATGAAAACTTTACGTCCTCAGTCACCATTCTTGATCTCCTGGTACTGGCTTCCGATCTCGCTCAAAGCCTCCACTCTTAACTTCACTTGCATCACTCACAGAGCTCTCCAGTCCGAGGCTCCAAATCATCGATCCAAGAAATGAATCATCTCACACACCACTACCCCTCAGAGCCTCCTCCGCACTTCTTGAGTGCCGCAAGAAACTGAAGATCTGGCTCTTCGTATAAGCACCTTGAGACCACACACCTGCACACCTGCCCAAGCGCCTGGATACTCTCTCGGGTGATAAGGGCGCTATACAAATCAATACAACATAACATAACACCCAGGTTAGAGAATTCCATTCACCTCCTCTTAAAACAACCCCCTCTTAAGAGGCCTTCAAATGTGAACTAAAAAGATACTTTCTAAGCAACACCTCTTGGTCTAATCTACCATCTAATAGCAGTTAATACTAATCTACTGGCGGGCGGGGCGAGCCCGAGACAAGATGGCCGCAGGATAGTGAGGCTCTCCCGACCGGGCTAATGATCCGTTAAAAATCTGCGGATCCGCTGAAGATTATGCCCCACAAGTGACAGCCCATTGCAGCGGAACCCCTCGGGAATTGCCCGTTATGTGGCAGTTCTGGGTCCCATAACTGACAAGCCAGCAATGCAGCATACGTGTTTTTCTCCCCCCCGGCCTCGCGGGCATGCAAAATGGTGGCTGGGACAAGCCGCAACTTACCCTGAGGCGGAGTAAGTCGGAGCGCGCTCTGTGATTGAGGCGGCGCTGCCCCCTAAATAGCGGTATCCTGAGGGTGAGCTGGCGTGAGAGCGGCTCCCCGCGCTCCCAGAGGGCGCCTGCTATTGGAGCTCTGCGGCGAGGGGTTGCAGTTGGAGCTTCACACGGCGGCGGATGACGGAGGTATTCTCGTGCCGAACTGTGTGGAGGTGCTGTCCCCAGGCGCTGCAACAAGTGAGGTGCGTGTCCGGCTGCGCTGGGAGTGTACGGGGCTGTGACGGATCAGCGCTCCTGGCTCATGTGGCGAGGTGAGTGAGACGCGCATCATGCTAATTAGCAAACGGACCAGACTAGCGGATGACTGTGGAGCGTTATTATTGTGGTGCTAACCCCGAGAATAGTAGCGGAGCTGATCTCCTTGATGTGGAGTCTGGACATATTGTTTAAAATTGGCTGGGAGCATTGCGGGGCATGTAGGCAGGTGGTACCATGGTCTCCCTCAGTGACTGTTTGTGACGTAGCTGCAGCTCCGGTTGCCAAGTGCTGGAGTCAACGCTGGAATGATAGTGTGCATAGCTGCTGATTACCACCTATGGGCTTACATAATGGCACTAGTCTGAATCCGCCAGCATGATGGGGGCCAGTTGGTGACGGAGTGGGTCCGGGCACAGGTTTGAACAGTGTCATTGCAAAGCCGACCTCATCACCACGGCGATCTTCATGCGAGCAGAGCCTGACCCTAAGATGGCGCCCGTGACTCAGATTTCGGCTCATCCATTCAGTGATATCGCCGTCGGACACTGCTGCAAGGTAGAGATCGGTTCAACCCTGTTCTGTTACACCATGCTGGGGGGTATTTCACCAACATTACCAGTTTCTTATCAGATGATCCCGCAAAGTGCCGGTGCCCTCTACAACTCTCATGGAGCTCAGCCCTTTAATGTGTCATTTTCCTTCTGCCAAAGCGTCAAGCTAACCTTACTGACAGTCACCCAAACATTTGTGGGACTTCATTGTTTAACACTGGGATAAAACAACATTGTGGAGACCGTAGAGACCTAGCTTTTTGGCCGATGCCCGGTGGAGCTACTTGATAGCTAGATAGGAGATGGGCTGTGGACTTCCCCCTTGGCCGTCACCTACCCAGCCGGACATTGGGCAGACCTCACTTCGTCTCTCCGTTGTACTCTCCCTCCTACCCCCTTGAAATGTTTTCTCGTAACTGATGTAACTTGTAACTGATGTAATTTTGTAACTTTGTGGATCCTCATGTAAAGCGCTCTGATACCTCCGGGTCTAGCCAGCGCTATATAAAACTCAAATAAATAAATAAATAAATACTACCTCTTAAGAGTTAACACTAATATACGACCTCATCATAATTAACACTGAGACAAGATACTTAGGAGCATATTTACAAGGGAAGTGGCGGAGCGCGGCGTTAGCCTTCCTGGCTTAACGCCTCACTCCACCACTGCAGAAACGCAGGGCTGCACCATATTTACAAGAATATGGTGCAGCCTTGCGTTTCCCCCTGCGCTGGCGCTACACTTAGCAGTGTTGCGTCAATGCAGGCATGCGTTCTGCAGCACACATAGAAGTTGCAACTCGTCATTTTTTAATGATTATTTATAAATAGGGGGCAGCATCAAAATCGATGGGTGTTGCGGTGGAACGACCACCGCAGCACCCATTGCCCGCCCCTTTCACGCTAAGTACTGCGTGAATAGGGGCATTATTTACAAGGCGGCGTTAAGCCACGTTAGGTGGCTTAACGCCGCCTTATAAATAAGGTGACGAGTTTATCGCCACCAGAGCGCCATAAAAAGTGACGTTCTGGCAGCGATAAGCCTTTGTAATTATGCCCCATAGTTTTCTCAAATGTATGTGCCAAAAAAAATGGAATTTGTAGTTAATTGCTAAACTCCTACTATGCTGTGTTCTCAACCTTCACTCTATACGAACTGTCCCTGATATGTGAGAGGGCATGTTCTTTGGGACTGAAGTGGCCCAAGATCACAAACTTGTCAAGTGACATTTTCAGGACCCAAGATCACTGGAATTTGCCATAAGGGATGTTTACAATATTCAAGCCCGGTTCTGAACACTTAGAACCCTAACCACCGCAGGCAGGTTTGAAAATAAGGGACACATGGGAATGCAGCAAGATGTGACTGCGGGTTCTGTCTACTTTGTTGCACCTAGAATACCATGCAAGCATCGAACTATGGCTAGAAAAGGGGACTTTCCTAAAATATATGGGCGCTAGAAATTACCCGAATTTTTGGTGAATGGCAAACGTCCTACCAGCTTGGGTTCCATCACCTCTCAATTAAAAGCAATGCCCACTTCTGTGTTGGACAGGATCACGCCGAAACCACAACTAAGTCCAATGATATTTTAAGGAAGAAAAGTTGCAGCAGTTTGACTTGAGGATCGCTGCAGTATTCTGGCTGTCACCAAAGGAACCCTACCAATCTAAAACATTTTTGCTAAAATGCATACATTGATCAAATGTGTGCACGATAAAACAGAGAAATTTGAATCCAGCAGTAAAAGTCCTAGCATTCTGCTTTTCCACACTTCTCCCGATAGAAATGGTATCCCACATTTGAGGATGGGAATAACATACAAATGAGGTACCTCTGTGTGGATGTTTGTAGTAGGTACGTATGCGTGTGTGCGTCATGGAATGGTCGTGAATGGAATGGGAGAATAGAAAGTGAGATGATGGAATATGGAATGGGGCAAACGGCAGTGAAGAGGAGGAGACGCCCCTGAACCTCATCACTCCATCTATATTGGAAATTAAATAAAATGACTTGTTGAACTTCATTGAAGTTTCTCATCCTTCTTACAATGGTGACAAGTGGGAGCAACGTTGATGAAGCAAAGTATTGCGTCCACGTCTTGGAAGAAGATTTGTGAGTGGCGTAACAAAGACTTGACAAGGAACCTAGTCATGGAGTGCATTGCCCTAGCCTTAACTAAAAATTTCTTCGAATATGAAAACACACTGTATGTTCAAAAACACGGTACTAGCATGGGAAGCACCTTCGCCCCAAGTCTGGCAGGGCTTTATGTACACCACTTGGAGAGTAGCAAAATTCTCCACCAGGACAATCCTTTCAGGCACAACATCAGTACCTGGAAACGTTACATAGATGACGTGCTAGTCATTTGGAATGGGGACATCGAATCAACGGAACAATTCATGACTTGGCTCAACCAGCAGAACCCTTTCCTCAAATTCACCAGTACTGTATCAAGAGACCAATTGGTGTTCTTAGACTTAAATATATACCAAGAAAATGGATTTCTTAGAACCACCACACATTTTAAACCCACGGCAAGAAACTGTCTGCTACTTTACGATAGTTTTCACCCGCGCCATCCACGGGACAATCTCCCATATGGCCAGTTCCTCCGCCTACGGCGCAACTGCACCAACCTCAAAGAATACAAAAAACAAGCTCAGGATCTAAAGACTAAATTGTCACATAGGAACTACCCTATCCCTATCATAGATAAAGCTATGACGAGGGCACGCAATAACAACAGGGAGGCATTGCGGGAAGACAAGGTGCCAAAAGACCCAGACGCCAGACCAATTTGCGTGACCACATATAACACCCATTCAAATAGGATATCTAAAATTGTGAACAAACACTGGAGAATCCTTAACTGTGGAGATCTCAATCTTGAAAAACCAATGTTCGCACACAAAAGAGGCAAAAACCTCAGAGACATGATTGTCCACACTTGACCACGAGCTGATTCAACAGTAATGACAAGAACTCCTCTTTTACAACCAATCCAGGGCCACCACCCATGTGTCAATTGCAGCACTTGCCATCTAACCAGCAAGAGTTCTAAGATTAAGTTCAGGAATGGCAGTGAATGGGAGCAGAGGAAGTTTACCACCTGCAACAGTCGCAATGTCATCTACATGATAACGTGCCCCTGTGGGTTGGAATACATTGGGATGACATCACGGCCGGTCAAAGTCCGCATCGGAGAGCACAAGAGCAACGTTCGGTGTAAGAAAAGCACCACGAAAATGGCGACACATTACCTGTCAGAAACCCACGGAGTAAATGACCTCCGATGGACAGTAATAGAACAACTAGCAACAGACCGTGGCCTTTTAGAAAAAGAACAACGCTGGGTTTTCCGTCTGGGTACTAACACCTTAGGTCTGAATGATAATATACCATGGAACCTTTTCATTTGAACGGGATGTCTCTGTCCACATCCGCAGGGCGCCATGGTACCTATTTATCATTTGGAAGTATGCACCTCGATATATTTCCCTTTTTTTGACCATTTCCTCTCCATAATCTGGAAGACGTCTAGTTAAGTATATCACAAGGAACCCGTGGTCCATCAATACCCCTCCAACTGTATCCTTTTTCTTCCCCCTCTGGGGCGTTTAACAATGACTGTGAGAATGCCCACAATTTTTATGTTGGCCTTTCGCTTCATTTTTATCTTTTTGTCAGCACTTTGAACGCATTTTTTTAGCGCGGAATAAACTCTGCTCAAGCGCTAATACATGCCCTCCCTTTCCGCTTAGAACGATACATTCCGTTCTGGGGTACAGTACTATGACCCTTATATGCATATAACATTCATGATGATTTCAAAACCCACCCCCTTTTTTTGAACTCCCAATAGCGCTGGAATATCTGGACACAAAATATTTTTTTTATTATTAAATTTTTTTTCAGCATAATAAAATCTGGTTTCAAAACTCCAAATAGCGCTACAGTATTTGGACGCTATTTTCTCTCCCGTTCTGGGATTGAAATGATTTCTTCTGGAAATATGCTCACACAGCATGACTTCTACCATTAGCGGTCTAGTTTCATTTCGATGCACGAACAGCGTCATGAGCAGACGCACACAGAGCACTGAGCGTACTTTGTTTTCCTTACTTCCGCTTTTCCCCGCAACCGCTTCACGCCTCACTGGCAGCGGTCTAGTCATATTAGCATTCCCTCCTGACTCCGCGCTAATCATCGGTATCGGCGGTCAGGGCTTGTACTTGGACATGCCGACACGCACGCACCTACACTTAATTGGCCAATTAAGTAAAGTATTTAACATCGACCGCCTCCTGGTCTCTCAGTATCCACGGAGTCACGGAGGGGACTGTCGGATGAGGTAGTACCCGCGCATTCGTAAGTACGGCACAGCCGCTTCATCTAGACCACCATCTGCTCTGACCAAGTAAGTGGGGATTTCTCAGTTTAAATACAGTTCCTTTTCCTCTCAGAGTGCTGATTAGCACAGAGTCCCCTGCGTTTCCTCCCAGGCTCACGAGGCCTTGAACTTCTGGATAGCAAGTATGCCACCTTTTTCCTACAGTTCACGTTATTTCCTCCTTTTTCCTTAAACGCTTGCCAATGGTTTACAAGGAACAGTCCTACATAGTGTGTGTGCTTTATGTTACTTGTTGAGTATGTCTAGTCTTTGTCCACCTTTTTTACAGGAAAACTGCACTGACACTATATAGTTTTTCTGATTTTACTTAGACACTTTATATATCACTTTACAGGTCACGATCTTCACGTCTGGAATATTTTAACTAGCTAAAATGTACCTTTATACTTTTGTGTTTCTTTTCAGAAGGAGATAGAGATATTCACTTTGTCGCCTAACCTATTGAGCCTAATAGGCATATTATACATATAAATTACACATAGAATTCCCTATGTTTTCGACGGTATTTACTGTCTTCTGTGAGTAGAGTAGGGATCTGTGTACCTGTCCTGAAGAAGAAGCTTTTGGCTTCGAAACATGTTGACACAGACACACAGGAGGTGTCGTACATTAATACGTTAAACCTCCATTTCACTGTTTTTAACAATACCAGCAAAGGGGTTTATTAAAAATCTTTCTAGTCCTCATTTGCCAGGTATTTTTTAATATTCACTCACTAATCACTGTAGACCCTACCACTCACACCCTCAGACACTACACATAGTGGTTACTTTAAGTGCTCCCGCGTATTCGTTGGTCAGTAGCACGCCGCACTCCGTAGAGGAGTACGAAGACCCCTATGATGAAGCATGACACCAAGGGCCCTTTTGGTGTGTGAGGGGTATTTTTAGAACACAATGTGCCTCCTACCATTGTAGGATACACATCGCCCGCAAGACCATACATCTTTTTACAACTTTGAATTGTTGTGGGTGGATTCTATTTGTTTAGTAATTATAGCCAGGGGAGATTGAATCCACTCCCTGTGTCCCTCTGGACACTTCCTCTCTCCACTCCCTCCTTTGATATTTATGGTAATGAAGACTTGGCCACCCTGAGCCTAGGTGCTGTGGTGCTAGTCGTTTGACACTTGCAGTCTGATGCCAAGGTGCTGAAAAGATAAAACTAACAACAGTAGGGATCGAAGGTAGACCAGCAGGCATAGAGTGAACTAAATCTGAGAAGAGATAATGCTGAAAGTACCTGCAAACACTGTACCAAGGGATCTCTTAAAGTAGTGTCCACGCTGCTCGCACATTAAGTCTGACTGTCACTCAAACTGGGAACCCAGAATGGGGATTCCTCTCAACTCTGATCTGGAACGGCTCACTCCAGAGGGAAACATGAACATTACTGAAAAGACAGACACACTGGCAGTCTCAGGGATGCTGATGAGGGAAGATATGTAAGAGCCGTGGAACAGTCTCCTGGAAACAGAAGAATATCTGACCTCGAAAACAGAATCAGAAAGCAGGCACACTCCATGGAACAGTTGCAGGATATCGTGAAGTGGCTTGAAGACAAGCTTAATGACTTAGAAGATAGGTCACAGAGAAACAATATGTTTTTGATGGGTTTCCTGGAAAGTATGAGATGTACCCAGTAGGGTTGTCTTGGAGGAATTCATTCCATCATTGGTAACAGGAAGGGGACCAATCAAGGCTGGACATATTGGACGCTGTCTGTTGGACTTGGCCCTTTTTGGAGGGTCAACCCAGGACTTTTTGCCTTCCTCCTATATTTTTTCTGACCTGTTGTTGGTGCTTTTATGACTCTGCGCACTTTACCACTGCTGATCAGTGCTAAAGTGCATATGCTCTCCCTGTAAATTGTTGTTATGGATTGGTGTTTCCATGATTGGCTATTTGATTTATTAGTCAGACCCTAGTACAGTGCACTGTGTGTGACCAGGGCCTGTAAATCAAATGCTGCTAGTGGGCTTGGAGAACTGATTGTGCCACCCACAGAAGCAGCCTGTAAAATGTAACTCTGGCCTGCCATTGCAGAGCCTGTGTACAGTCTAGTACTGCCATGTCGCATTGGCAAGTGCACCCACTTGCCAAACCCTAAACCTTCCCTTTTCAACATATTAGTCACCCCTAAGGTAGGCCCAAGGTACCCCTGTGAGCAGGGTGCATTGTATGTGAAAGGCAGGACATGCCCTTGTGTGTGTTGCATGTCCTGATAGTGAATTACTGCCAATTTCGTTTTTCACTATTGCAAGGCTGCCTGTTCCCATAGGACAGAATGGGGAGTTTGTTTATAACATCTTATAAACATAACTACCCCTGGGAACGAGGTAGAAAAATAAAGTTTAGTATGCCTGAACTCAGAATGCTAAAATGCATCTTTTAGTGAGGGTGATCTTTACATTCTGTGTTTGAAAATACCACTTTTAGAAAGTAGGTATTTTCTTGCTTAACCATCCAGTGTGCCTCTGCTAGGTTTTTGTATTGCATGTCTGGCTTTGGAGTGTCAGGGGCTGGGGAGGAGCAGTGGCTCCAGAGAGCCTGATGAGTCAGGGCTGGACTGAATAGGCCTGGTCTGCATTTGGAGTGGTGGGAGGAGTAGCACCTGTACCTGAATAGGGCTGTGCCTGCCTTCCACAATGATGGCTCCGCCCCCCTGTGGTGTGTCTGGAGCCAGGGCTCACACTGACAATGGAGGTTGTTGTGCACTTGCAAAGTGCCCCACAGAACTGGTTTTGGCTGGGTACAGACACTCTCTGCCTTCAGAGAACAAAAGATTTTTGTGTATAAAAAGAGGGGCCTAGGCCCCAGACTTTTAGATCACTTCTGGGAAATCAAGAGGAACCTTTGCCAAGGAGAAGAGCCAGAGAAGCTAAGGAGGAATACTGCCCCTGTGCTGTTTGCTGTCTGGGGTTTAGGTTTAGGTTTAGGGATTTATAAAGCGCATGGCTACCCGTAGGCATCCCAGCGCTATAACAGGTAAGGGCAGTTAGCTGGGGTGAGAGTTAGGGGAACAGCCAAGTTTTAAGTTTCTTTTTAAAAGACTGTTCATTTCCGATCGATCGCAACTCTGGGTCCATGCTGTTCCAGAGTTTGGGCACCAGGTGTGAGAATGATCTTCCCCCCCACCTTGACCTCTTAATTCTGGTAGTGTTCATCAGAAAATTCGACCCTGATCTGAGACAACGGCGGGGTGAATAGGGGGAGATCAAAGTGCGTAACATGGCTGAGCCTCTACCATACATGGCTCTGTGTGCCAGGCAGAGGGACTTGAATTTAATCCTGGACTGAACGGGAAGCCAATGCAGCCCTCTCAAGGACTCTCTAACTGACTGATTCCTGGGTATCTTGAGAAGCAGTCTAGCTGCCGCATTTTGTACCACCTGTAACCCATCGGTGACGTATTTAGGTGACCCAAGGTATAACGAGTTGCCATAATCGAGTCTCGAGACCACCAAGGCTTGTACCACCTTCCTTCTTGAGTTCTCTGGGAGTAGTCTCAGAATTTTCCTGATCATCCGGAGGATACCAAAACAAGTACCCGCCATTTTTTTGGCTTGCGTCTCCATAGTTAAATTCTGATCGAGCCACATACCCAGATTTTTTATGGAGTTGGGGGGGGGGTGCCCAGTTTGCTGGCCAAGGTATCTCTAAGCGAGGATTAAAATTGCTGCCCAGGATCATAAGCTCAGTTTTGTCCCTGTTCAGCTTAAGACTGCAGTCAGCCATCCACGTTCCTATTTTTTCCAGACACGGGATTAATTGCCTATGGTTGGAATTAAGGGAATCGGCAATTGACAGCACTAATTGTGTGTCATCAGCATATGACACAATGGAGATTCCAAACTCCTGTACTATATGAGCCAATGGGCTCATATAGATATTAAAGAGGGTCGGGCTCAGGGAGGATCCCTGGAGTACTCCCCAAGGGGCTGAGAAAGAGTCTGACAAAAAGCCGGCCTCCATACACTGAAAAGATCTGTCGCTCAGGAACGAGGCCACCCATTGGTTGGCTGTACCTCTAATCCCAATATTTTTTAGCCTGTTGACAAGAATTTTGTGGTCTACCATGTCAAAGGCCGCGCTTAGATCTAATAACACAATGGCAGCGGTCCTTACCTGATCTAGTATGCTTTTTAATTTTTCAGTGACAATAAGTAGTGCTGACTCCGTGCTATGCTCCGGTCGAAAACCCATCTGGGTCTGGTGCAAAATGCCATTATCTTCCAGAAACAGTGAGATCGCACTATTCACGTGTTTCTCCGCGATCTTTCCCAGAATGGGCAGTAATGAGATCGGGCGATAGTTTGCCATGACGGCGGGGTCTAGTTGAGGTTTTTTTAACAGAGGTTTTACGATGGCATGCTTCCACTCTTTCGGTACTATACCTTTTTCAAGAGACAGAGATATAAGGCTGGTGAGTTGGGTTAAAACACGGTTCCCACCTTGAGCGAGAAGGTTGGGCGGTGCAGGGTCTATAGGGGACCCTGATTTGATGTTCCGTAAAAAGGAACCAGCCTGGTCTTCGCTTAGTATAGGATATGAAAGCAGAGCCGGGGGAGGGAAGATTGTTGGTTGCTCTGAGCAAATAGGGGGAACCTGGATGCTCTTAGGTACTTCAGTTGCTGCTGGCATCTGGCTAATGTTTGAATGAAGGGAATTATAGATCTTTTCTGCAGTGGCTACTTGCTGCCAAGGAAAGGAGAAAAGGACTTTGCTGTTTGCTGTGTCCCCTGCTTGAGGAAGATCTCCAAGGGCTTGAAACTGATCTTGCCTCCTGTTCTGAAGTCTCAGGGACACAAAGACTTCACCACCAGCTCACCTGAACTTACTGGCTGGGAGTTCTAACCTGCAAAGAGGTGCCTGCTGTTGTTTTGGACCTCTCGAGACTGTTTTCCGCTGGGAGCTGGAAGAATCCATGCATCGTCCCGGATCGTCGCATCGCATCGAGGCGCCAAGTTTGCCTCATCTTTGGGGGACGCAGTAAGAAACCGACGCATCACCTCCCCACGCTGTAAGAAACCGACGCATCACCTCCTCTCCGGTAAGGAACCAAAGCATCACCTCCCCTGCGCAGCAGTAAGGAACCGACGCATCACCTCCCCCGGAGCAAGGAACCGACGCATCACCTTCCCTGAGTGTAAGGAACCGACGCATCACCTTCCCTGTGGCCCGTTTTGTTTGTTTGCGTGACGCATCCCAGGTACTTTGTGTGAAAAGTGCAATTTGCTTTGAACTGAACTATTTCTACCATCTGAAAGTCATATTTTAATTACTGTATTGTGGAGTTTTGTCGTTTGGTCTTGTTTTGGTTTAGATAAAGATTACTTATTTTTGTAAACTGGTGTGGTGTCCATTTGTAGTGTTTTCACTGTATTACTGTATGTGTTCACAAATGCTTTACACACTGCCTCTGAGATAAGCCTGTCTGCTTGTGCCAAGCTACCAAGGGGGTGAGCAGTGGTTATTTTAGAAATGTATCCCTCTTACCCTGACTAGAAGCAAGGGTCCCTATTTGGACAAAGGTACCTACCTCTGCCAACTAGAGACCCCCATTTCTAACATTGGTTGTCAGCGGTGAGGATCTGGACTTGCATTTGTGTCTTACATACAGTGATTGGTGTACACTACTAGCATAGTGCAGACCATTACGTGACCACATACTGTTTTTTATGTTTTCTGGTGTCCTCCTGGAAGTATTTTTTGATACTAGGACTCTGGTTAGTTGTTGCAAAATGGAACTTGACTTCTGGCACATGTTTGTCTACACAATGAAGGAGCTACGTGTGTTCTGCAAGGAAAGAGGGCTGCCTATGAAGAGAAGGTCCAGGGAGGATCTAGAGGCATCCCTATTTCGTTATGAGTTACCACGCTGGAGGCCAACACTACCAGTGGAGTCTGAGGAGGAGGACTTCCCTGAAAGTGAGGAAGAAACAGAAAAAGATGGCTGGCTTCTAGCTTGTGAGCAGAGGCTGAGAGAGCTTGATGAGGAGCTCGAAAGGGCTGAGGCCAAGAGGGCCTTAACCCAAGAAGAAGAAATGTGTATAGCTCAGGAAGTGAGCTTGGCTGGGTTTGAGGTGGAGTCCAGCTCAGATAGTGACAGCAAAATGGTGTTATCTAGTGCTGAGAGAGCAGTACACACACCCAGAGATGTGGCACCTGACTTGAAGGAAGGGGTTAACATACACCAGGGGGTTCAAGGATATGAGGTAGTTCCAGTGGTGCGCAGTGTCCCTGAGGTGGATTGGGGAACTGGCACAGAGGCTCATAGTCCTAGTGGTGGGAGGGTCACTCTACTGACTCTAGATGAGAGGTGCAGGGAGAGGGGTTCCCCCATGGTAGAAGTCCTGGTGTGTGAGTGTGGAGACCACCCAGAAGAGTGTGGGTTGAGTGACAGAGACAGTCAGACACTGTCTTGCCAATCTCAGGAGAGTGGTGTGGGGTACGTTTGCGAGGCACTGGATGGTAAGGCAAAGGGTAGCTTGGTTAACACCTGTGTGGGGCTGTATGATTCAATTGATGGAGAGCATATTTTAAGTCCCTGTTTTCCAGAGCTATGCCAACACCTGGTGGAGTGTGAGTTCTCTGACCCCAGGGAGCTCACACTGGAGGCAGACCTTTTGGTGGATTCCAAAGGGTCTGAAGAATCATCTTGGGGTTGATCCTGAAGGTTATGGAGGCCCAGATAGATCCCAGAGTAATGGGAGGGGTGTAGGGTCCCATGTCCTGTCTCAGAGGAGAAGGAGTGGGAGGGGGCTGTGTCACAAGGTGCCCGAACCCCAGTCTCAAGTCCTGGTTGGTTCCATGGGGGAACACCAGGAGGGGGGCCTGGTCTGTACCGGAAGGCCATCCCCTGAGGGGGATCTCAAGGTGTCAGTTGAGCTGGGGGAGACTGCTGTAACCAGCATTCCACCAGCTCTGGTGTCTGTCAGCACCTTTCCAGTAGGGAGAGGGCATGAGTCCAGAGAGAGGGGTGAGAGGGGGACACAGTCCCCAGTGGAAGCACCAATGGGTCAGGGGTTGCTAGCTCTGGAGTCAGAGCACCCCAGGACTGACCCTGGTGAGGCCACTTCTGGCCTGGGGGGTCTTCATGCTCTGTCAGGTGGACAGGAGGCTGGAGACCTGCACCAGGCAGACTCTTATACAACTCCAGAGGAGTGTGTTTCAATTGGGGGGGGTTGGTGTACTCCCCCAGAAGTCCTGAGTTGCCAGGCACAGGTCCAGCCTAAGGGTATAGACCCTAGGTTGGAGGGCCAGGTTCAGGGTGTCCCCCCTGACCTGGAGGAAGGGCAACTGCTAACAGTGCCCCTACTGGTTTGTCTTCTGGGGGCACCGCTCCAGGTGGGAGGGTGCAGGGCCCCAGTAAGTGGGGCGGGGAGAGGGCAGCCTCACCCCTGACCTCTGCCCAGTCTAAAGGTGCAGATCCTAGGCTGGGATCCCAGTTGCAGGATAGAACCCCTGAACTAGTGGGCGAATTGTGCAGGACACCTGCCACAGGTACCCTGACAATTCTGGAAGGGGGTACCGCTCCAGGTGGGAGGGTGCAGAGCCCCGAGGAGGAGGACCGGGTGTGGGAAAGCCCACCCCAGTTTCCTGTCCAGCCACCGGGTACAGGCCCTGGGCTGATGGGTCAGTGTCAGGATGTCATACCTGACCTGA
This sequence comes from Calotriton arnoldi, assembly GCA_963921515.1. NCBI lineage: Eukaryota > Metazoa > Chordata > Amphibia > Caudata > Salamandridae > Calotriton > Calotriton arnoldi. Next base: position 838,048 of record CAWUFW010000456.1, read on the forward strand.
CAGGAGGGAGAGTGGACAAAGGGTGCCAGGCACCTGGGGTTACTGCCACCCGCTCTCTGACACCACAGATGTTTGAGAGCCCTGAGAGGCATAAGGCTTGGGTCTCATCACTGACAACTGTCAGTAGCCACTGTGGCTTGCTGTCCTGGTGGACAGAGTGGCCCCTGGGAGGGGGGTAACAGGAGTCACACTCCGGTGGTGGACTGGGCCACACCACTGTGATGGCCATGTGGGTACTGTCTATCTGTTGGGACACACCTGTGAGCAAGCTAAGGTTAGGTGCTGCACGGATGGTGTCCACAGGTGAGGAGAAGGGTTCCCCATGGGTTAGCTTAGTAGGCCCTGAGAGTATGGACAGAGGTATCCAAATGGGTTCAGATTGGCATAGAACTGGAGTATGCCCCTGCAGTTGCGGACCACGGTCCATGTTCTATCGCCCCAAGCAGGGAAGCCCATCAAGGTATTGATTAGTCTACCCTGGCTTTAGGCTGGAAGGGGGTCGTGTTGGACTTGGCCCTTTTTGCAGGGTCATCCCAGGACTTTTTGCCTTCCTCCTGTATTTTTTCTGACCTGTTGTTGGTGGTTTTATGACTCTGCGCACTTTACCACTGCTGATCAGTGCTAAAGTGCATATGCTCTCCTTGTAAATTGTTGTTATGGATTGGTGTTTCCATGATTGGCGATTTGATTTATTAGTCAGACCCTAGTACAGTGCACTGTGTGTGCCCAGGGCCTGTAAATCAAATGCTGCTAGTGAGCTTGCAGCACTGATTGTGCCACCCACAGAAGCAGCTTGTAAAATGTAACTCTGGCCTGCCATTGCAGGGCCTGTGTGCAGTCTAGTACTGCCATGTCGACTTGGCAAGTGCACCCACTTGCCAGTCCCTAAACTTTCTCTTTTCTACATATTAGTCACCCCTAAAGTAGGCCCAAGGTACCCCTGTGGGCAGGGTGCATTATATGTGAAAGGCAGGAAATGCCCTTGTGTGTGTGGCATGTCCTGATAGTGAATTACTGCCAATTTCGTTTTTCACTATTGCAAGGCTGCCTGTTCCCATAGGACAGAATGGGGAGTTTGTTTATAACATCTTATAAACATAACTACCCCTGGGAACGAGGTAGAAAAATAAAGTTTAGTATGCCTGAACTCAGAATGTTAAAATGCATCTTTTAGTGAGGGTGATTTTTACATTCTGTGTTTGAAAATACCACTTTTAGAAAGTAGGTATTTTCTTGCTTAACCATCCAGTGTGCCTCTGCTAGGTCTGTGTATTGCATGTCTGGCTTTGGAGTGTCAGGGGCTGGGGAGGAGCAGTGGCTCCAGAAAGCCTGATGAGTCAGGGCTGGACTGAATAGGCCTGGTCTGCATTTGGAGTGGTGGGAGGAGTAGCACTTGCACCTGAATAGGGCTGTGCCTGCCTTCCACAATGATGGCTCTGCCCCCTGTGGTGTGTCTGGAGCCAGGGCTCACACTGACAATGGAGGTTGTTGTGCACTTGCAAAGTGCCCCACAGAACTGGTTTTGGCTGGGTACAGACACTCTCTGCCTTCAGAGAACAAATGATTTTTGTGTATAAAAAGAGGGGCCCAAGATCCAGACTTTTAGATCACTTCTGGGAAATCAAGAAGAACCTTTGCCAAGGAGAAAAGCCGGAGAAGCTGAGGACGAATACTGCCCCTGTGCTGTTTGCTGTCTGGGGTTGGCCTGCAGTGGCTACTTGCTGCCAAGGAAAGGAGAAAAAGACTTTGCTGTTTGCTGTGTCCCTTGCTTGAGGAAGATCTCCAAAGGCTTGAAACTGAGCTTGCCTCCTGTTCTGAAGTCTCAGGGACACAAAGGCTTCACCACCAGCTCCCCTGAACTTCCTTGCTGGGAGTTCTGACCTGCAAAGTGGTGCCTGCTGTTGTTTTGGACCTCTAGAGACTGTTTTCCGCTGGGAGCTGGAAGAATCCACGCATTGTCCTGGATCGTCGCATCGCATCGAGGCGCCAAGTTTGTCGCATCGTTGGGGGACGCAGTAAGAAACCGATGCATCACCTCCCCATGCAGTAAGAAACCGACGCATCACCTCCCCTGCGCAGCAGTAAGGAACCGACGCATCACCTCCCCTGCGCAGCAGTAAGGAACCGACGCATCACCTCCCCAGGAGCAAGGAACCAACGCATCACCTTCCCTGAGTGGAAGGAACCGACGCATCACCTTCCCTGTGGCCCGTTTTGTTTGTTTCGGTGACGCATCCCTGGTACTTTGTGTGAAAAGTGCAATTTGCTTTGAACTTAACTATTTCTACCATCTGAAAGTCATATTTTTATTACTGTATTGTGGATTTTTGTCGTTTGGTCTTGTTTTGGTTTAGATAAAGATTACTTATTTTTCTAAACCGGTGTGGTGTCCATATGTAGTGTTTTCACTGTATTACTGTATGTGTTCACAAATGCTTTACACACTGCCTCTGAGATAAGCCTGTCTGCTCGTGCCAAGCTACCAAGGGGGTGAGCAGTGGTTATTTTAGAAGTGTATCCCTCTTACCCTGACTAGAAGCAAGGGTCCCTATTTGGACAAAGGTACCTACCTCTGCCAACTAGAGACCCCCATTTCTAACACTGTCTGAGTGACAACCTCTTGGATCCCACGAATGGTTGCGATTCGGCTGCTGAGATATGGGGACAAAGTAAAACTACTCAGGGTGGCCAGCAAGAAAGGTGAACTAACCTATTATTGTAAAATGACTTTATTATTACCCAGATGATAGGGGTTTGATAGGGAAAAAGTGACAGCTCTGCAAAAAGACGAAATATGACCTGCAAGAAAAGAACTTTGCATAAGCCTTGCTACCCACAGCTGAAATACGCCCTGAAGATAGAGACAAAATTATTTTTTTTGATCTTCCTGGTGATGAGTTGTAATATAGTGAAGCACTGTGCTGGTTACGATAGTGGAACACATCCTGTTATATAAAATGTTGATCTAGTGTGACTCATATTCAAGGAGCCTTTCTTTGCCTACATCTAACCAAGCACATAGTGCAACACTACACGACTCTCATGTACACTCTGGACACCATGTCTTCTCTTCTGGAATCATCTCGGTGGTGGCGGGGGAGACCCTGTGAACCCAATGAATCTAGCTCCCTCCTTCTCTGCCAGAGCTGAGCCTAGGTTCACTCTGCCGGGTTGGGCAGCAGATGACAAGCTGTGGGCCTAGACAAGCGGTGAAGCTGGGTGCACGTATCTTACCCCAGCGATTGCAATTCTTATATTAATTGAATATAGTGACACTCGTGACAATGGCTGTAAGGGCTCTTTCACATACCTGTGGATTAGCGGCGCACTTGATTGCAAGGTTACTCTATACTTTGAGAATGCGTCATCACTACCAGATACAATGATTGACTTTCTGTAAAGTTCCCAGTGTCCCTGATGGGATCCATAGATCTGGTGATGGTTCCAGATTGCTGTATATCTTGTAAGACATACTATTGGGAATTCCAAACACAGTTTTGAAGAAACTCAATTCTATGCTATTACAATTACTCGGGGGAGGGCGGTGGGAGGTCTGTGACATGGAGGCATGGGTCACACTCAAGCTGTCACGACAAAAATGGTGGATGTTGGTCCCAGACTTTCAACGACACCATGTGGTGTCGCGATATGTGATATCCTAGGTTAGAAGTGTGAGCTCAGATCTTCCTACAAAGGTCATTAAAGAGCTGCTTATTCCTTATTCCGTGTTAGCGTTGTCATCACTGTCTGTTCCGCAGTTGGATCTCTTCCGACATATGTGTGGACGGTACAAAGCTTCGTCTGAGAGTGACCATTACCCCTGGGCAGAGATGGATCACAGTGCGCTAGAAATCATCCTGGGCGCCACACCCTTAATCACAGAGCACAGGGAATCAAAGGCGGAGAAGGTTTGGACAGATGGGAAATGGTCCTTACCTTTTTATTTCTTGCAGATACTCAACATTTGTTGATTGGAACAATGAGTCGTGTTTCTAACAGAAATGTTTTGCACAAGACCACGTTGAGATCAGGGGCTTCTTTGCGAGAGCCCCGCTTCACTTTTGCATTACGTAAAATGGTAGATGCGAGACTCAGAGATTTCATTTCAATTCATGAAGCCACGCAACGCCACCCTGCGTGGCTTAGAGTGGCCTCATAAATCATGAGAAAGGTGACGCAGCGCAGATCACTGCGTTGCCTTACTCTGCGCCAGGGAGGTGTTCTATGCGCGTTGCGGTGGGTGCTCCCATAGAATGTGTCGCTGCCCCAGATTTACTTAATCAAGTAAACATGGGGCAGCGCCAAAACCTTACGCCTCCCCAGAGCAGGCGTAATGAGGAGAAATGTTTTCATTTCTCCATGTTTTTTCCTCTGTCTATCAATCAATCAATCATGTCACTTATAAAGCGCACTACATACCCGCGAGGGTCTCAAGGCGCTGGGGGAAGAGAGGGGTGGTGCTGCTACTGATCGAAGAGCCAGGTCTTGAGGAGTCTTCTGAAGGCCAGTAGGTCTTGGGTCTGTCGGAGGTTGGTGGGGAGGGTGTTCCAGGTCTTGGCGGCGAGGTGGGAGAAGGATCTGCCGCCGGAGGTCGTTTCCCGGATGCGGGGGACTGTGGCGAGGGCGAGGCTGGTCGAGCGGAGCTGGCGGGTGGGGGTGTAGAAGCTGAGTCGTCTGTTGAGGTAGGCTGGTCCGGAGTTGTGGAGTGCTTTGTGTGCGTGGGTGAGGAGCTTGAAGGTTATCCTCTTGTTGACAGGGAGCCAGTGCAGGTCTCTCAGGTGGGGTGTGATGTGGCTGCGTCGGGGGATGTCGAGGATAAGACGTGCAGAGGCGTTCTGGATGCGTTGCAGCCGTCTCAGGAGCTTAGCCGTCGTTCCTGCGTAGAGGGCGTTTCCGTAGTCCAGCCTGCTGGTGACGAGGGCCTGGGTGACTGTTTTTCTTGTTTCGGTGGGGATCCACTTGAAGATCCTGCGGAGCATTCGGAGGATGTTGAAGCAGGATGAGGAAACGGCGTTGACCTGCTTAGTCATGGAGAGGGTGGGGTCGAGGATGACCCCTAGGTTGCGTACGTGGTCGGTGGGTGGCGGGGCTGTTCCCAGTGAGGTTGGCCACCAGGAGTCGTCCCAGGCTGAAGGGTTGGAACCAAGGATGAGGACCTCCGTCTTGTCCGAGTTCAGCTTCAGGCGGCTGGTCCTCATCCATTCAGCGACGGCCTTCATTCCTTCGTGGAGGTGGGCTTTGGCGGTGTGAGGGTCTTTGGTGAGGGAGAGGATCAGCTGGGTGTCGTCGGCGTAGGAGATGATGTTGAGGTTGTGCTGTCGGGCGACGTGGGCGAGGGGTGCCATGTAGATGTTGAACAGCGTTGGGCTGAGGGAGGAGCCTTGGGGTACGCCGCAGATGATCTTGGTGGCCTTGGATCGGAAGGGGGCGAGGCGGACGCTTTGTGTTCTGCCGGAAAGGAAGGATGTGGTCCAGTCCAGGGCCTTCTCTTGGATCCCGGCGTCATGAAGGCGTGTTCGTAGTGTGTGGTGGCAGACCGTGTCGAAGGCGGCTGATAGGTCCAGGAGGATGAGGGCTGCTGTTTCTCCGTTGTCTAGCAGGGTCCTGATGTCATCGGTGGCGGCGATGAGGGCGGTTTCGGTGCTGTGGTTGCTGCGGAAGCCGGACTGGGAAGGGTCCAGGATGTTGTTCTCCTCGAGGTAGCGGGTCAGTTGTTTGTTGACGATTTTCTCGGTGACCTTCGCGGGGAACGGGAGCAGAGAGATGGGTCGGAAGTTCTTGAGGTCCTTGGGGTCTGCCTTGGGTTTCTTGAGTAAGGCGGTGATCTCGGCGTGCTTCCAGCTTTCCGGGAAGGTTGCTGTCTCGAAGGAGATGTTGATTATTTTCCGGAGATGGGGCGCGATGGCTGTACTGGCTTTGTTGAAGATGTGGTGAGGGCATGGGTCTAGCGGTGAACCGGAGTGGATGGTGTTCATGATCTCGCTGGTGTCCTCGTCGTTGATGTTGGTCCAGGAGAGCAGGCGGTTGGTGGTTGTGGGGGCAGTGGTCTCGGTGGTTGCCGGGGCGGTCGTGGTGTTGAAGCTGTCGTGGATGTCGGCGATTTTGCGGTGGAAGGAGGTGGCCAGTGAGTCGCACAGGTCTTGCGACGGCTGGATGTCGTTGGTGTTGGAGCTGGGGTTGGAGAGTTCCTTCACGATGTTGAAGAGCTCTTTGCTGTTGTGTGCGTTGTTGTCTAGGCGGTCTTTGAGTGAGGCCCTTTTGGCGGATCTGATGAGGTGATGGTGATTGCGGGTGGCGCTCTTGTGGGCGGTGTAGCTGTCCGCTGTCCGTTCGTGGAGCCAGATCTTCTCCAGTTTTCGGCATGTTCGTTTGGAGGCCTGGAGGTCTTCGGTGAACCAGGTGGCTTTCTTGCTGGTGTGGCTGTTGGGCGGATTCTTGAGCGGGGCGAGGGTGTTGGCGCAGTCGTCGATCCACTGTCTGAGGTTGCGGGCGGCGGTGTCGGGGTCGGAGGGTTCGGCGGGTGGGCTCAGGGCGAGGTTGTGGTTAGCTGGTCTTCCGTGACTCTGCTCCAGCAGCGGCGAGGCATTTGTTCGGTGCGGTGGTGCGTGGTGGGCTTCCTGTAGGTGAAGTGGATGCAGTGGTGGTCAGTCCAGTGGGGTTCGGAGGTGTGGTTGAAGGAGACGTGTGGGCTTGCGGAAAAGATGGAGTCTAGCGTGTGGCCGGCGGCGTGGGTGGGTGTAGTCACGAGCTGTCTGAGTCCGAGGGTGGCGAGGTTGTCGATCAGGGTGGTGGAGTTGGTGTCCTTGTTGTTCTCGAGGTGGAAGTTCAGGTCCCCGAGGAGGATGTAGTCCGTGGAGGCGATGGCGTGTGTGCTGACGAAGTCAGCGATGGAATCGCTGAACTGTGGTCGGGGTCCGGGGGTCTGTAGATGAGGGTTCCTCTGAGGGTGGTGTTGGGATCGGTGTGGATCTGGAAGTGCATGTGTTCGGCGGTGCTGAGGGTGTCGTCGGTGTTGGTTGAGACTCTGAGGGTGTTCCTGTGGACGATGGTGATGCCTCCTCCGACTCCGTTGGTGCGGTCCCTGCGGGTGATCTTGTATCCGTCCGGGATGGCAATGGCGATGTCGGGGGCTGAAGCGGGATTCAGCCAGGTCTCCGTCAGGAATGCGACGTCTGGGGAGGTTGAGTCGAGAAGGTCCCAGAGTTCGATGGCGTGTTTGCGGGCGGAGCGGGTGTTGAGGAGGATGCATCTGAGGTAGTTGGGTTCTTTCCTGGGCGGTGGTTTGGCGGGGCGGGTGCTGGCGAAGCTGCAGTTCCGGCAGGTGAAGGGCCCTTGGGTGCGCTTCGGGGTGGCCTGGTAGCAGGCGTGATCTTTTCCGGGGTTGAGTGCGTGGAGGGTGCTGGCGTCGTATCGGCGTCTGTTGATGTGGCGGGCGCGGGGGATGCCCGGACCAGGGGTCTGGCGCTGGGCGCGGTCACGGCGCGGACGGGCGCAGACGGGCTTGCCTTAGGCGTGCCCTCGGCGCGCCAGTGGCGCGGCCGCGCAGCGGCCGCCATAAATGGGGAGGTGGGAGGGAGGAGCAGGGAATGGGGCAGCGAATGGGCAGTGAGGGGGCGGGGCCGCAGGGGCGCAGCGGCGGGAAACAGGCACAGAAGGGAAAACGAGCACAATCAGGGCATCAAGGGGGCACAGAAAGGAAAAAACGATCACAATCAGGGGCAGCAAGGGGGCACAGAAAGGAAAAAACGATCACAATCAGGGGCAGCAAGGGGGCACAGAAAGGAAAAACGATCACAATCAGGGGCAGCAAGGGGCACAGAAAGGAAAACGATCACAATCAGGGGCAGCAAGGGGGCACAGAAAGGAAAAAAACGATCACAATCCAGGGGCAGCAAGGGGGCACAGAAAGGAAAAAACGATCACAATCAGGGGCAGCAAGGGGGCACAGAAAGGAAAAAACGATCACAATCAGGGGCAGCAAGGGAGCACAGAAAGGAAAAAACGATCACAATCAGGGGCAGCAAGGGGGCACAGAAAGGAAAAAACGATCACAATCAGGGGCAGCAAGGGGGCACAGAAAGGAAAAAACGATCACAATCAGGGGCAGCAAGGGGGCACAGAAAGGAAAAAACGATCACAATCAGGGGCAGCAAGGGAGCACAGAAAGGAAAAAACGATCACAATCAGGGGCAGCAAGGGGGCACAGAAAGGAAAAACGATCACAATCAGGGGCAGCAAGGGGGCACAGAAAGGAAAAAACGAGCACAATCAGGGGCAGCAAGGGGGCACAGAAAGGAAAAAACGAGCACAATCAGGGGCAGCAAGGGGGCACAGAAAGGAAAAACGATCACAATCAGGGGCAGCAAGGGGGCACAGAAAGGAAAAAACGATCACAATCAGGGGCAGCAAGGGGCACAGAAAGGAAAAAACGATCACAATCAGGGGCAGCAAGGGGGCACAGAAAGGAAAAAACGATCACAATCAGGGGCAGCAAGGGGGCACAGAAAGGAAAAAAACGATCACAATCAGGAGCAGCAAGGGGGCACAGAAAGGAAAAAACGATCACAATCAGGGGCAGCAAGGGGGCACAGAAAGGAAAAAACGATCACAATCAGGGGCAGCAAGGGGGCACAGAAAGGAAAAAAACGATCATATTTTTTTTTTTGTGATCTATGTGTGGTACATTCTGCAGCAGACACAGAAAGAGGAACACACCTCTCAGGATTGTTTTGTGCAGGAAGGTGCCCCTTCCTGCACAAAACAATCCTGCCTGCAACAGAGGCACCCTTGCACTCTGGCGCTAGGGTGCCTATCTTGGCAATAGGTAGCAAATTGTGTGCCAGCACCGGGGGGAAGGACAGAAATGCACCGTATTTCATAAATACAGTGCATTCCTTCCCTTTCGCAATGGTGTAGGGAACAGGGTCAGAGTGGGCAGGCAGGCAGTCGGGCATTGGGCGATGTGACTGTTCCTGGGTCACCTGTGGGCCAGTTTTGTAGGGCTTATATATACTGGCCCACAGAAACTTAGGGGCATATTAACAACGGCCAGCGATAATTATCGCTGGTCGTGCTAGCGATAATTATATTATCGCAGGCTATCTCTGGTATTTATCGCCCTGGTAGCGCGTTATTAACAACGCGTTACTCCAGGGCGATAAAAATTCCAGAGATAGCGAGGTTATCGCCCTTTTGCAGGGAACATCGCTGGTTTTCCAGCGATGTTCCCTGCAAAAGGGCGATAACCTTGCTGATACGTATCAGCATAATCCACCCCCTATGTTAGGGATGGCTAAGTCAGGATTTTAGCAGACGTTAGGTTTTGGCGAAAACGGCCGTTTTCGCCAAAATCTAATGTGTGCTAAAATCATGTGGGCTGCCTTGTAAATATCGCGATGTAAACATCAGCGATATTTGCAAGGTAGCCCATCTTGGGTACGCCCAGTAACGCCCACTTTGCATCTCATTGGAGATGCAAAGTGAGGCGTTGTGAAAAAGGGTGCTAACATGCAATTATGCATGTTAGCACCCTCTTGTGAATAGGGCGCTGGTTTTATCTCTGCTTTTTTGGCTTTGTAAGCCAAAAAAGCGGAGATAAAGCCCTTGTAAATATGCCCCTTACTGTCTTCCCCGATCCCTGCCAGACCAGTGCAAAGTGTCGCCAGTATCATAGGCACTCCCCTGCAATGCTGTCAAACTGAGGCTGGGGGCCAGGTGTTGTTCTGGCCCTTAGGGCATACTCACCTCGGCCCCCTGTCTTGTGTGGCCGGACCGGCGCAGAAGCGGTGTCATTCCCCCCTGGGACATCGCTTTCAGGCCATGGCAGGTGTGGGGAGGTTTGGAGTATGCAGGGGCCTCACAGGGGGGCCATTCTCACGTGAGCCCCCCTAGAACAGCAGCATCAGCGTGTGCTTTTCTTGACCCTCCCTCCCCTGCCAGGTCAGACCCTAAGGCTATGATGGGATGGGGAGGGGGTTAGTAAGAGAAGTGGCCTCGTTAGGGGCCAGGTGTTGTCACCTCGGTCCCAGTGTCTTTTAGTCCTTGGTGAAGGGGTGAGGGAGGTTTGCATAGGCCTTGCTGTGAGGTCACCTTTCTCAGATGAAAACAGTACATAGGATTTAGCATCACGGTCTCAGAGCTGCTGACGCCGGAACTGAGGACGTAAGTTTGAGTTCTGACATCAACTCCCCATCCAGTGATTCTGGGCAAATCACTTAATCTCCCTTCGTCAAACAAAAATGAATTTGATTTTGTGCAATGTAGCTGGTGCTCATGGAAATTAATGCCTTTGGACCGAGTTCCCGCTAGAAAGAGCTGCAATAAAATATTAACCATTTGGCAATATGGGCCACTTTTATGGGGAGTTCCCGGCCTAATTGTGATCCCAATCGACCCTGCTAGGGCAGTGCAGCCAGAGGACGTGTGGCGCTGCCCTACACCAATCCCTCATAAATGCGGCCCTGCGTCTTCAGAGCGATCAGCCTACCTGCTCCAGGGATGCATGGAGTGCAGAACATTGTGCAATGTTTATGTTTCTGCAAACACGAGGAGTAAGTGGCCCTGACTCTGTGTTAACTCAGTGTGGAAGGAATAAAGTCCCAGATGGGAGGGTAATAGGGATTTAAAGTTCTGCTATAGGATAAGTTGCATGAGTGATACTCCTGCGACATGCTTACTGTAAGGGGATTGTGACTGTTTGCAGATGGAATCCGTTCCTTGTTTTCTCTTAAAATTCAATACAGAGATTTAAAACATCAAAATATTAGTAAAAAAGCTGTCGCGGACAGCAAATGTCATGGACCATGTAGCAATGTTTCTTTTCAAGAGTTCACAAATATTTATGGCCACCGTGCGCAGCCCCGCCGCTCGCACAGAACACTTCAGCGCAGTCAGTCAAAATAACTTTATTTCGCCATCACAATGAAGGCATAAAAGCATACTATACATAAAAACATATTCAGTACTACATATAGTTAAAAATACAATAATTACACATTTCCAGCAGCAAATACCTAATAAAGTGCATCAAACTCATTGAACGGGAACAATATAATTCATAAAAACATACCAACATTATAACAAATCTAAGATCAGTTCATATATCGAGTATAAAACGATAAAACATCAAATTAAGCATCTCTTTCTTTCTTTCCTTTTTAAAGCTGTTAACAAGAAAGAGGCTACAGTAAAACAAGTAAAACAATCAGATAATCCCTGTAAAAAATAAAGTGCCACGCGACATTGTGTAAAATTCATTTTACGTAGCAAAGGGACAATAAACCTTTTTCTTTCATCGCAATAAAATTTACAGAAGAACAAAAAGTGCAAATCATCCTGGGCAGATCGATGGTCACATGAACAAAATGGAAGATCAGAAGCTACGTAAGTATTCAGTGGGAGACCCAACATCAAGGGGATGTAACCTAGTCGGAATCTCACCAATATGTACCGATGTTGCAAATTGGTCACAAATGATAAATAAGTTAAGTTCTTGTCCATTTGCAGAATACTCGGGGTTGCCAGAAATGCTCTTACTGTTGATAGCTTACTATTTGTAGAGTCTCTTTTCACTTGTGAGCTAGAGAGTAAGTGGGTTTTTAAATCTTTTTTAGAAATAGACTGGCATAACATAGGGTCAGCAAATAAATAATGTAGCCCTGCAGCTTTTAATGTGGATTCAACATAATGAAGCCAGGCGACATTACCCACACCATCTAGTTTCAAAATATCATTAATTATATCACTTGTCAGAGAAAGAGTCTCCTTCCGCCACACTGAGTGCCACATTAAAATCGGTGCCATACGGATTTTATCAGTTATGTAGGGAACATTCAATTCCATATGACAAATAAAATTCGAGCATGACTTTGGTAAGGAGACTAACTTTTTAAAAAGGTGTCTTCTATACATTGCAATCGAGAACAATCTCTTATCCCCCAGATGGCTGCTCCATAAGTAGCAACTGATACCGTTTTTGCCTCATAGATTGTCTTTATTGCTTCTATTGGTTTTGAGCCAGTTTTTTTATAAATTTAAAGAGTGCTCCAATGTTTCTTTCCATTTGCAATGCCCTATTTGCAACCATAGTTAGCCAATTAGATTTTCGATCAAACATGATCCCCAAATAGTTAAACGAATCCACAACTCCCAACTTACTCCCTTCAACAGTAATTTGTGGCTGTTTCCGCTGCTTTGTCCCTGCCACTAAGACAAACGACTTTGAATAATTAATTTTCATGTCCAACTTATTCATGAATTCTGTGTATGCTACCGCTAAGCGTCGCAATGCATTACTGGTGCGGGTAGAATGACTGCGTCGTCCGCGTATAGTAATATTGGGACCTGCAAGGAATTGATGTAAGGGACATCAGGAGTGGCACCCAGGAGAGCGGTTTCGACATTGTTGGTATATAGTGCGAATAAAAAAGGGGCCAAAACGCACCCCTGTCTCACCCCTCTAGTGATTTTAAAATATGTTGTGCATTCTCCTCCCATTCCATATCGGACACAGGCTGAGGCACCTGAATGTAAATTGCGGATAATATTAATCAATTGTATGTCAATCCCCATTGCCTCCATGATCTGCCAGAGCCTAGACTGTGCCACACAGTCAAAGGCTGCTGACAGATCCATGAAGGCAAGATACAGGTGACCCTTTTTGGCTGCAGTATATTTTGCTATTATTAAGCTTAGGTTCAGGCACTGATCCACAGTGCCTTTCCCCTTTCTAAAGCCAAACTGGCAGGGGATTATAATGTTTTTTTCCAGGGCCCATTCCTCAAGCCTGTTTAAAAGCAGACGTCCCATTAATTTTGCAGTGGAATCTATCAGGGATATTGGCCGGTAGTTTTTCGGGATTGACCTATCCCCCTTTTTATAAATAGGCACAATTACTGTTGTTTTCCATGATAAGGGAGCACCAGTGTGGACAATCTTATTAAAAACATTGGTTAAAAGAGGGGCCCAAAGATCTTGGTTATCCAAAAACAGGTCAATTGGGACACCGTCAGGTCCTGGTGCCTTTGCACGTTTACACTGGCTTAGAGCAAGCTTAGTTTCTTCCAGTGTAAATTTGACCATCTCCCTCGCCTCGGTTAGGGTAGCAGAGGTAACTTGGGGAGTTGTCAACTCATTAGATCCAAACACCCTTGTAAAATGTGTGACCCAATCTCCCTGTTCAACGTAATTATCCAATGAGATGGAATGTTCGTCTTTTAAGAAAGGCGCATTAATAACAGACCAAAAGGCTTGCGAGCATTTTAATAAGGTTGCCTTTTGCAAATTTTCCCACCACTCTTCTTTTAAAGAGTTCAATCTCAGTATCCTAGCTTTTTTATATGCCTGTCGCAGTAACCTAACCAAAGGTAAATTACGAGGTTTGAATTTCAGGGCCAAATGAAGATCTTTTAGGGCCTTGTTACAGGCATCATCAAACCATCTAACATTCTTACCCTGGGCATTGCGTATAGTGTAAGTTAAGTTATTTTTTACCTCCAATAAAATTGACTCAAAAGCTGTGACCATGTCAGCATTAAGAGTAGGATCTAAGCATGTCTTTATCTCCTCAGATTTACTGGAGACTAAGGGGCATATCTACAAGGGCTTTATCTCCGTTTTTCTGGCTTTAAAAGCCAGAAAAACGGAGATAAAACTATCGCCCTATCAACAAGAGGGTGCATAATCGCATGTTAGCACCCTTTTTCCCGACGCCCCCCTTTGCATCTCTAATGAGATGCAAAGTGGGCGTCACTGGGCGTACCCCGGATGGACTGCCTTGCAAATATCGCTGATGTTCACATCGCGATATTTACAAGGCAGCCCACATGATTTTAGCAGAGGTTAGATTTTGGCGAAAACGGCCGTTTTCGCCAAAATCTAACGTCTGCTAAAATCCTGACTTAGCCATCCCTAACATAGGGGGTGGATTCTGCTGATACGACCACAGGGTCGTATCAGCAAGGTTATCGCCGTTTTGCAGGGAACATCGCTGGAAAACCAGCGATGTTCCCTGCAAAACGGCGATTTCCCCGCTATCGCAGGAATCATTATCGCCTTGGAGATACGCGTTGCTAATAACGCAATATCTCCGCGATAAATACCTGCGAAAGCCGGCGTTAGGAAAATGAGCGCTAAGCATGCTTTGCGATAACTATCACAAAGCGTTGCTAATATGCCCCTAAATTTATTAGAAACCTCCTAGTATCTACTTTCTCCCATTTCAGAGCAATTCCATTTGTCCTTGCAATAACTGGTGTTACATTTAGTTTAAAACTAGTTTCATTTCTCATTAAGGAGGGAATAAGGAAGGTTATAGCAGCATGGTCACTAAAAGCATAGAGGTTTATCTCAAAGTCGGAGAATAGGCCCTTTATAGGATCTGAGACCAAAACATAATCAAGGGTAGAGGAAAAAGAGTGATTAAAAAAAGTATATCCTAACTGATCAGTTCGATTATCAGTCACATTAAGAAGTACCAAATTATTTATCATTTGCAGTCTATTTAGAGCATTACCATACTCTGAGTGACTAAAATGGGATAAACTTTCTCCATCATCATCCAGAATTCCACAGGTTAGAGAGTCCATCTTATCACAGGGGTGAGCGTTAAAATCCCCAAGCCAGATTATATTACAAAGCTTAGTGCATTTATTTTGTACAAGTTCAATATCTCTTTCAATAGAGACTAATACTGCTGGTAAATTGGTTCCAAAGTTGTTATTATAAAAATTAATAAGGAGCCAATGTTGGTCTACACAATACTCTAGTAGAATGACATGATAGTTTGGTGATGTATTTAAACAGAACTTTACTTTGAGTGGGAGGGCATTGGAAAGTAAAGTCAATAATCCACCTTTAGCACGCCCAGCTGGCGATGGAATAGCAGGGGTATGAAATGATCTTTACCCATTTATATGTATTGGTTCGACTTCCCATGTCTCCTGCAAACATATTATGTCTTTAAATGTTAGTAAGGCTAACCACTCAGGATTTGTTCTTTTCTGGTTATAACCAGCAATATTCCATGTCATTACCACAGCGGCCCCTAAGATATTCTCTTGTTGCATCGATGTTAGGGGCAGATTCAAACTTCCGCTCTCTAAATTTGTTTCTTTTTGCGAAATTACAGCTGAGGAGATAGTCATTGGTGAATCATCTAATATTTGACCACCATTGACCATGGTACTCTGTTCATCACCATCCCCATCAAGCGTAATACTCTCTTCATTACCATCACCATTAGCCTTAATAATCTGTTCATTGCTATCACCCTTAATCAAAATACACGGTTCATCCAGTCAATCACATGTCGGCATGCCTTCCAATGCGGCAAATCTATTAGTGAGAGGTAAAGGTGAAACCAAAGAAGGAACAGGCTGATTAAACCGATAATAAAATGGATTGTGGGGGTTAGGAGCCGTGGGCCTCAGGAAATGTGAAGTGCCGTAAGGCTTATAAAAGAATCCAAGTGGGAGAGCATAAATTTCAGAATAGAATGACGGAGTAGAAGGCAGTATAGGTAATATCTCGCCCACTACATGATGATTGTCAAAGTTTAGTACAATGCAATCACCTTTGATAGACTTAGGAGTTCTTCCTAGCCAGTTAATCCTTCTAGCCATAATAATGTGTTTTTGGACATTAACATTTTCGCCTATACAGTTGGATAACCAGTGTTGACACTTATGAATTAGCTGTTCCGTAGATTCTACAGCGTTCGACTTCAATTCTGGAACATTTGCTAAAATTATGACATATGGGCAAGCAGCTGGGGAAGATCTAACCTCTCCTTAGATTTCTCAGATACTGCCTGGCAATCAGAGGCCCCCCTCCCAAAACTAGACACCACAGCCCCCACCTCTATCTGGGAGGTGGCAGTAGGCCGATTAATATCCGCACAAGTGTTTCTAGGCCTATTAGGTCCCTTTGACTCAAGATTGAGTCTGGGTATGCCAGTTCTTACTATACCTGAGTGGGTTGGGGGGTGGAGGTTATTATTATATGTACTCAAATTATTTAGGCGCTGGCATGCGACACCCAATAAGTTAGACCCTTTTCCTTGCCTAGCTTCATAACTTCCTATTTCTTGGCGTACATCTTCTGGTGCCGGTAAAGGGCCTAACGATGATAATCCATCTGACTGTAAGGTAGGCCTCAGATCTTCTATCGGTTCAGCAATATTTTGAGGGACCTGACTTAATTGGTAAGTTGCCTCCAAGGTAGACAATTTCTCCTCTATCTGAGTTAGTCTATCAACGATAGGGTTTAAAAGCACAATCATCATACTCTCAATACTTTTTAGCAAATCAAAATCATTCACCAAATCCGTTTCAATGATAGTTACATCCTTCTGCTTTGTTGATCTAATAGATCTTGAATGAGTAGGCAAAGTTGAATCAGAGTTCTCACCCCCAGTCCGCTTTTCAGTACAGGCTCTTTTCAGCGTCTTTTGTCTCAATGGGCCACCGCCCTTCCTTTTCCTAGACCTTTGATCAGCGGCACTACTTTCAGTCGGTTGTTCAAGTGTTACAGTTATAACGTCTGGGGATACAGTCTTATTCGTCGCTGCAGCTATAGTATGGCTTGGCTCTCCTGTAGGTTCCTCAGAGGTTATACGATCAATGATTAAGGGTGTCCCACCCAGGGAAGAACGTTTTTGGGCAATTAAAGAATCCAAAGAGAGCCTCCGCTCTGTTAATTCTATTTCATGGGCAAGTACAGATTCAGCCCTCGTCAAAAATGCATCAAGCGTCCCAACATGTCCCGCCCCCTGCTTTTCCTTGGCAGGCTTCCTTTTACTCATTTCAGTTCGGTTCAGTTCTCCAATATAGGGTTATCAAGTATAGTGGACGGGATTCAGCAATGAAAGTTAAAACAATAACACCAATAAAAGAAGGCGGAAAAGGGACTAAAACAAACAATACCTTGAGAAAGCCCTATACTTCACTCATCGAATGAAAGAGGGTAAGCCCAGCCCAGCCTCCTCCGGGCTTCGACGGGCGTGGACGGGCCCGCCCTTGGCCCGGGCTTCGCCCGCGCGCGTCCCGCGCTGCGGGAGCCCGAGTGAAGCTTTAAGCGCCGGCTGGCGCAGAAACGATGCGCGACTCCAGCCACGTTGCCCACTGGAGGTTGTGGTGAAAATCTGACGGGCGTCCCGCGCTGCGGGAGCCCGAGTGAAGCTTTAAGCGCCGGCTGGCGCGGAAACGATGCGCGGCTCCAGCCGCGTTGCCCCCTGGAGGTTGTGGTGAAAATCTGACGGGCGTCCCGCGCTGCGGGAGCCCAAGTGAAGCTTTAAGCGCCGGCTGGCACGGAAACGATGCGCGGCTCCAGCCGCGTTGCCCCCTGGAGGTTGTGGTGAAAATCTGACGGGCGTCCCGCGCTGCGGGAGCCCGAGTGACGCTTTAAGCGCCGGCTGGCGCGGAAACGATGCGCGGCTCCAGCCACGTTGCCCCCTGGAGGTTGTGGTGAAAATCTGACGGGCGTCCCGCGCTGCGGGAGCCCGAGTGAAGCTTTAAGCGCCGGCTGGTGCGGAAACGATGCGCGGCTCCAGCCGCGTTGCCCCCTGGAGGTTGTGGTGAAAATCTGACGGGCGTCAGCGTAGGTTTACCCATTTTTCGTGCGGCGCAGCCAAATTTGATGTGCTGTGTGTTGGGGAAGTGGAAAAGAGCCCTATGTCCTAAGACGTGTGTAACAGAAACAACGGTTCCAGCGGAAAGTTAGGCTAATCTATAATAATAATCAAATGCACAATCGCAATCATAAAAACGGGTTAAGGTGATGTCAGAAAGAAAGAGGGCCTTGCAGACTTTATGTTCACATTAATTCTTTTTATCAGATTTGTAAAATTCAAATTGATATATACACAGACCAAG
The DNA here is from genome assembly GCA_963921515.1 of Calotriton arnoldi. Classification (NCBI taxonomy): domain Eukaryota; kingdom Metazoa; phylum Chordata; class Amphibia; order Caudata; family Salamandridae; genus Calotriton; species Calotriton arnoldi. The sequence goes on from CAWUFW010000456.1 coordinate 855,918, forward strand.
AAAAAACAATAGTGCTTTTGTGTCCCCAAGTGAAATGGAACCATAAAACAAACAGTGAAAAACATGTAACGTGTACAGCTTGCTTTCCACAATTTTTTAAAAAGGCGACCAAAGATTAACTTAGTAATGATTCCAGCTTCTGTGTACAATAGTCAGAGCTGTTAAACTGGTTCGCTTTCAAATACAGTCGACGGCGTTTTGACCCTTTTACAGTGCAGGGTCTCTTCAGGACCAAGGGATATGGGGACAATCTGATGGCGATTGTTCAGCCTCGTGAGACAGTGAAATAAGTGAGACACCGGTAAAGTGAGAGAGGAAAAGGGAATACTCACACGGGGACCCGGTCGGGTGCCCCGTATGAGAGACGAACTGGTGGGCTGACAAACGGTCTTAATCATAGGTTGCTCAATCGTGGTAGATGGCAGAAGTACATGACCCCCACTTAGTGTAATAGTGATGGAGCAGATTCTTCAATTTAATTGAACCGGCCGCGGGACCAATCGTGCCACGGGAATAGTATTACTCTTTGGAATGAATCTGTCAATTCGAACTGCTCCGGTCGTCTGCCTGGTTACAATCAAAGACGGGCCGCCCGTGGTGTCATCCCATGAGCTGGCACTCCTGCTGGTCCACCTTGGATGATACACATCCTCACACCATGGTGCGCTGTCTAGCATTGCATTAGTACTGGAAGCACACATGTAATGTGTTTTTTTTTTAGAAATGAATACATTTGCACTTGCTTGTGCCTGTTTCAAGTAGGATGCAAAGCCCAGTCTGACTATCTTAATAGATCAGGCTTTGCGTCAAACCCTGTGGGTATTTGCTCTGATTCTCCCCAACAACGCCCACTTGACGCACTTTGAGAAAAGCAACGCAAAGCAGCTTATGTGCTTAGAATGGGACATCTTTCCTGGGCAAAACACTGTGCAACACATGGGGCCTTATTACGAGTACGACGGTGTGGGACAGCCGTGCTCGCGGTGGCGGTCAGACCACTGCCACCCCTGCGGGTCCGCCCGCTGTATTAGGAGTGTGGCGGTTGGACCGCCACCACCACCAGGATCCCACGGCGATGCGGATTGGAGGCAGAGTTTGTGACGGTGCCGGCACCGCCTAAGCAAATTATGACCTACCATTCCACCAAGCATTTCATGGCGGTGAGCCCGCCATGAAATGGTTCAGGGAAAGGGGCCCCCGAGCAAATCTGCCCATGGGGGTGGGAGCAGGGGGCACAAGATGTGCCACCCCACAAGTCCATGCTCTTGCATGCATTGTGTGGCATGCACGGCATGGTGCATGCCACACAGTGCACACAATGTGGCAATGGCCCCACGGCGGTGGCATGACTGCTGGTGGTAATCCTCAGCCAAAGCATGCCGCCGCCGCACCGCCCACCCACCTTGGATTCTACTCGGAATCTGGAGGGTGGGTGCACCACGGGCTTGGCGGTCCTCCTGTGGGCGCAGCGCTGGTGGTCCTACAAGAGGACCCCCAAACTCGTAATCAGGCCCTCTGTGTAGCTTTGTGTTGCCTTGTGTGGGCGCCAATCCTCTATCAATCTATGCAAAGGTTAGACAGCAGGGCTCGCAGAGACATTATGCATTGTTTTATAGGTGCTCAGGATGTCAAGAGTGGCTGCTTCCCAAGGCCGCATTGCCTCTCTTCCTGAGAGCGCCCCTTATTACTGCTTTTAATTTGATTTGCTGTTCCACTAACAATTTCACTTCCATGCAATTACTTTCTCAAATTGAGGTCTTAAGTGTGCTGAACGCGTGTGCGCGGCCTGGTGGCTCCAGTCCACGCTGCTGCAATTAGCGACTCAGGAGCAGAAATCTGTTCTACCACTAAAAATATTAGAACCTTAATTGCGTCATTGTGTTTGCTGAATTAAACCTGTTATCTTTTTATTTTTTTAATGCGTTTTTTAAGTAGATGGAATTAGAGTACGTTTCTGATTTTTGTTGTATTGTGTTTCCTTCTTGTGGAACAAAAGGTGCAGCTTTGTAATAAACCAAAGAGGCTGAAATGTCCCTCGTCTCAGCCAGAACCCACCTGCAGGCACTTTAGGCGGTAGAAACGAGGGCTTTCCTGGGGCTCTGCTTAATTTGTAAAAGAATAAGTGCCGGGGACAAAAATGTTGCACAGAAGCTGTCGGCGTTAGCGAATGTTAGCGACGCCAAAACCAAGACGGTCTGGTCTTTATTACACCTCACGCCTGTCTCATCCACCACAGACACGCTCTGCCCCTTCATCTCACTCAGGCCTCTCTCATCCACCACAGTCACCCTCTGCCCCTTCATCTCACTCAGGCCTCTCTCATCCACCACAGACACTCTCTGCCCCTTCATCTCACTCAGGCCTCTCTCATCCACCACAGACACGCTCTGCCCCTTCATCTCACTCAGGCCCGTCTCATCCACCACAGACACTCTCTGCCCCTTCATCTCACTCAGGCCTCTCTCAACCACCACAGACACTCTCTGCCCCTTCATCTCACTCAGGCCCGTCTCATCCACCACAGACACTCTCTGCCCCTTCATCTCACTCACGCCTCTCTCATCCACCACAGTCACCCTCTGCCCCTTCATCTCACTCAGGCCTCTCTCATCCACCACAGACACTCTCTGCCCCTTCATCTCACTCAGGCCCGTCTCATCCACCACAGACACGCTCTGCCCCTTCATCTCACTCAGGCCTCTCTCATCCACCACAGTCACCCTCTGCCCCTTCATCTCACTCAGGCCTCTCTCATCCACCACAGACACGCTCTGCCCCTTCATCTCACTCAGGCCCGTCTCATCCACCACAGACACGCTCTGCCCCTTCATCTCACTCAGGCCTCTCTCAACCACCACAGACACTCTCTGCCCCTTCATCTCACTCAGGCCCGTCTCATCCACCACAGACACGCTCTGCCCCTTCATCTCACTCCGGCCTCTCTCATCCACCACAGACACGCTCTGCCCCTTCATCTCACTCAGGCCTCTCTCATCCACCACAGACACTCTCTGCCCCTTCATCTCACTCAGGCCCGTCTCATCCACCACAGACACGCTCTGCCCCTTCATCTCACTCCGGCCTCTCTCATCCACCACAGACACGCTCTGCCCCTTCATCTCACTCCGGCCTCTCTCATCCACCACAGACACTCTCTGCCCCTTCATCTCACTCAGGCCCGTCTCATCCACCACAGACACTCTCTGCCCCTTCATCTCACTCAGGCCCGTCTCATCCACCACAGACACTCTCTGCCCCTTCATCTCACTCAGGCCTGTCTCATCCACCACAGACACTCTCTGCCCCTTCATCTCACTCAGGCCCGTCTCATCCACCACAGACACGCTCTGCCCCTTTATCTCACTCACGCCTGTCTCATCCACCACAGACACGCTCTGCCCCTTCATCTCACTCAGGCCCGTCTCATCCACCACAGACACGCTCTGCCCCTTCATCTCACTCAGGCCTCTCTCATCCACCACAGACACGCTCTGCCCCTTTATCTCACTCACGCCTGTCTCATCCACCACAGACACGCTCTGCCCCTTCATCTCACTTCACGCCTCTCTCATCCACCACAGACACTCTCTGCCCCTTCATCTCACTCAGGCCCGTCTCATCCACCACAGACACGCTCTGCCCCTTCATCTCACTCAGGCCTCTCTCATCCACCACAGACACGCTCTGCCCCTTCATCTCACTTCACGCCTCTCTCATCCACCACAGTCACCCTCTGCCCCTTCATCTCACTCACGCCTCTCTCATCCACCACAGACACGCTCTGCCCCTTCATCTCACTCACGCCTCTCTCATCCACCACAGTCACCCTCTGCCCCTTCATCTCACTCAGGCCTCTCTCATCCACCACAGACACGCTCTGCCCCTTTATCTCACTCACGCCTGTCTCATCCACCACAGACACGCTCTGCCCCTTCATCTCACTCAGGCCTCTCTCATCCACCACAGACACGCTCTGCCCCTTCATCTCACTTCACGCCTCTCTCATCCACCACAGTCACCCTCTGCCCCTTCATCTCACTCACGCCTCTCTCATCCACCACAGACACGCTCTGCCCCTTCATCTCACTCACGCCTCTCTCATCCACCACAGACACCCTCTGCCCCTTCATCTCACTCACGCCTCTCTCATCCACCACAGACACGCTCTGCCCCTTCATCTCACTCACGCCTCTCTCATCCACCACAGACACGCTCTGCCCCTTCATCTCACTCAGGCCTCTCTCATCCACCACAGACACGCTCTGCCCCTTCATCTCACTCACGCCTCTCTCATCCACCACAGACACGCTCTGCCCCCTCATCTCACTCAGGCCTCTCTCATCCACCACAGACACGCTCTGCCCCTTCATCTCACTTCACGCCTCTCTCATCCACCACAGACACGCTCTGCCCCTTCATCTCACTCACGCCTCTCTCATCCACCACAGACACGCTCTGCCCCTTCATCTCACTTCACGCCTCTCTCATCCACCACAGACACGCTCTGCCCCTTCATCTCACTCAGGCCTCTCTCATCCACCACAGACACGCTCTGCCCCTTCATCTCACTCACGCCTCTCTCATCCACCACAGACACGCTCTGCCCCTTCATCTCACTTCACGCCTCTCTCATCCACCACAGACACGCTCTGCCCCTTCATCTCACTCATGCCTGTCTCATCCACCACAGACACGCTCTGCCCCTTCATCTCACTCACGCCTCTCTCATCCACCACAGACACGCTCTGCCCTTCATCTCACTTCACGCCTCTCTCATCCACCACAGACACGCTCTGCCCCTTCATCTCACTCACGCCTGTCTCATCCACCACAGACACGCTCTGCCCCTTCATCTCACTCACGCCACTCTCATCCACCACAGACACGCTCTGCCCCTTCATCTCACTCACGCCTCTCTCATCCACCACAGACACTCTCTGCCCCTTTATCTCACTCAGTCCTCTCTCATCCACCACAGACACTCTCTGCCCCTGTATCTCACTCACGCCTCTCTCATCTACCACAGTCACCTTCTGCCCCTTCATCTCACTCACGCCTCTCTCATCCACCACAGACACGCTCTGCCCCTTCATCTCACTCACGCCTCTCTCATCCACCACAGACACGCTCTGCCCCTTCATCTCACTTACGCCTCTCTCATCCACCACAGACACGCTCTGCCCCTTCATCTCACTCACGCCTCTCTCATCCACCACAGATACGCTCTGCCCCTTCATCTCACTCAGGCATCCCTCATCCACCACAGACACGCTCTGCCCCTTCATCTCACTCAGGCCTGTCTCATCCACCACAGACACGCTCTGCCCCTTCATCTCACTCAGGCCTGTCTCATCCACCACAGACATGCTCTGCCCCTTCATCTCACTCAGGCCTGTCTCATCCACCACAGTCACGCTCTGCCCCTTCATCTCACTTCACGCCTCTCTCATCCACCACAGACACGCTCTGCCCCTTCATCTCACTCACGCCTGCCTCATCCACCACAGACACGCTCTGCCCCTTCATCTCACTCACGCCTGTCTCATCCACCACAGACACGCTCTTCCCCTTCATCTCACTCACGCCTGTCTCATCCACCACAGACACGCTCTGCCCCTTCATCTCACTCACGCCACTCTCATCCACCACAGACACGCTCTGCCCCTTCATCTCACTCAGGCATCTCTCATCCACCACAGACACGCTCTGCCCCTTCATCTCACTCACGCCACTCTCATCCACCACAGACACTCTCTGCCCCTTCATCTCACACAGGCATCTCTCATCCACCACAGACACGCTCTGCCCCTTCATCTCACTCACGCCTCTCTCATCCACCACAGACACGCTCTGCCCCTTCATCTCACTCAGGCCTCTTTCATCCACCACAGACACGCTCTGCCCCTTCATCTCACTCAGGCCTCTCTCATCCACCACAGTCACCCTCTGCCCCTTCATCTCACTCACACCTGTCTCATCCACCACAGACACGCTCTGCCCCTTCATCTCACTCACGCCTGTCTCATCCACCACAGACACGCTCTGCCCCTTCATCTCACTCAGGCCTCTCTCATCCACCACAGTCACCCTCTGCCCCTTCATCTCACTCACACCTGTCTCATCCACCACAGACACTCTCTGCCCCTTCATCTCACTCACGCCTGTCTCATCCACCACAGACACGCTCTGCCCCTTCATCTCACTCAGGCCTCTCTCATCCACCACAGACACGCTCTGCCCCTCTATCTCACTCAGGCCCGTCTCATCCACCACAGACACGCTCTGCCCCTTCATCTCACTCACGCCACTCTCATCCACCACAGACACTCTCTGCCCCTTCATCTCACTCAGGCATCTCTCATCCACCACAGACACACTCTGCCCCTTCATCTCACTCAGGCCTCTCTCATCCACCACAGGCACGCTCTGCCCCTTCATCTCACTCACGCCACTCTCATCCACCACAGACACTCTCTGCCCCTTCATCTCACTCAGGCATCTCTCATCCACCACAGACACGCTCTGCCCCTTCATCTCACTCAGGCATCACTCATCCACCACAGACACTCTCTGCCCCTTCATCTCACTCAGGCCTGTTTCATCCACCACAGACACGCTCTGCCCCTTCATCTCACTCACGCCTGTCTCATCCACCACAGACACGCTCTGCCCCTTCATCTCACTCAGGCCTCTCTCATCCACCACAGACACGCTCTGCCCCTTCATCTCACTCACGCCTGTCTCATCCACCACAGACACGCTCTGCCCCTTCATCTCACTCAGGCCCGTCTCATCCACCACAGACACGCTCTGCCCCTTCATCTCACTCAGGCCTCTCTCATCCACCACAGACATGCTCTGCCCCTTCATCTCATTCAGGCCTCTCTCATCCACCACAGTCACCCTCTGCCCCTTCATCTCACTCACACCTGTCTCATCCACCACAGACACGCTCTGCCCCTTCATTTCACTCACGCCTGTCTCATCCACCACAGACACGCTCTGCCCCTTCATCTCACTCAGGCCTCTCTCATCCACCACAGTCACCCTCTGCCCCTTCATCTCACTCACACCTGTCTCATCCACCACAGACACTCTCTGCCCCTTCATCTCACTCACGCCTGTCTCATCCACCACAGACACGCTCTGCCCCTTCATCTCACTCAGGCCTCTCTCATCCACCACAGACACGCTCTGCCCCTCTATCTCACTCAGGCCCGTCTCATCCACCACAGACACGCTCTGCCCCTTCATCTCACTCACGCCACTCTCATCCACCACAGACACTCTCTGCCCCTTCATCTCACTCAGGCATCTCTCATCCACCACAGACACACTCTGCCCCTTCATCTCACTCAGGCCTCTCTCATCCACCACAGGCACGCTCTGCCCCTTCATCTCACTCACGCCACTCTCATCCACCACAGACACTCTCTGCCCCTTCATCTCACTCAGGCATCTCTCATCCACCACAGACACACTCTGCCCCTTCATCTCACTCAGGCATCACTCATCCACCACAGACACTCTCTGCCCCTTCATCTCACTCAGGCCTGTTTCATCCACCACAGACACGCTCTGCCCCTTCATCTCACTCACGCCTGTCTCATCCACCACAGACACGCTCTGCCCCTTCATCTCACTCAGGCCTCTCTCATCCACCACAGACACGCTCTGCCCCTTCATCTCACTCACGCCTGTCTCATCCACCACAGACACGCTCTGCCCCTTCATCTCACTCAGGCCCGTCTCATCCACCACAGACACGCTCTGCCCCTTCATCTCACTCAGGCCTCTCTCATCCACCACAGACATGCTCTGCCCCTTCATCTCACTCAGGCCTCTCTCATCCACCACAGTCACCCTCTGCCCCTTCATCTCACTCACACCTGTCTCATCCACCACAGACACGCTCTGCCCCTTCATCTCACTCACGCCTGTCTCATCCACCACAGACACGCTCTGCCCCTTCATCTCACTCAGGCCTCTCTCATCCACCAGAGACACGCTCTGCCCCTCTATCTCACTCAGGCCCGTCTCATCCACCACAGACACGCTCTGCCCCTTCATCTCACTCAGGCCTCTCTCATCCACCACAGACACGCTCTGCCCCTTCATCTCACTCAGGCCTCTCTCATCCACCACAGTCACCCTCTGCCCCTTCATCTCACTCACACCCGTCTCATCCACCACAGACACGCTCTGCCCCTTCATCTCACTCACGCCTCTCTCATCCACCACAAACACCCTCTGCCCCTCTATCTCACTCAGGCCTCTCTCATCCACCACATACACTCTCTGCCCCTTTATCTCACTCAGGCCTCTCTCATCCACCACAGACACTCTCTGCCTCTCTATCTCACTCACGCCTCTCTCATCCACCACAGACACCCTCTGCCCCTTTATCTCACTCAGGCCTCTCTCATCCACCACAGACACTCTCTGCCCCTTTATCTCACTCAGGCCTCTCTCATCCACCACAGACACCCTCTCTATCCCTTTATCTCTCTCAGGCCTCTCTCATCCACCACAGACACTCTCTGCCCCTTTATCTCAGTCACGCCTCTCTCATTCTCCACAGACACTCTCTGCCCCTTCATCTCACTCAGGCCTATCTCATCCACCACAGACACTCTCTGCCCCTTTATCTCACTCAGGCCTGCCTCATCCACCACAGACACCCTCTGCCCCTTTATCTCACTCAGGCCTCTCTCATCCACGACAGACACTCTCTTCCCCTTCATCTCACTCAGGCCTCTCTTATCCACCACAGACACTCTCTGCCCCTCTATCTCACTCACGCTGGTCTCATCCACCACAGACACTCTCTGCCCCTTTATCTCACTCACGCCTCTCTCATCCACCACAGACACCCTCTGCCCCTTTATCTCACTCAGGTCTGCCTCATCCACCACAGACACTCTCTACCCCTCTATCTCACTCAGGCCCGTCTCATGCACCACAGACACTCTCTGCCCCTTCATCTCACTCACGCCTCTCTCATCCACCACAGACACCCTCTGCCCCTTTATCTCACTCAGGTCTGCCTCATCCACCACAGACACTCTCTGCCCCTTCATCTCATTCATGCCTCTCTCATCTACCACAGACACCCTCTGCCCCTTTATCTCACTCAGGTCTGCCTCATCCACCACAGACACCCTCTGCCCCTTTATCTCACTCAGGTCTGCCTCATCCACCACAGACACTCTCTGCCCCTTCATCTCATTCATGCCTCTCTCATCTACCACAGACACCCTCTGCCCCTTTATCTCACTCAGGCCCGTCTCATCCACCACAGACACTCTCTGGCCCTTCATCTCATTCATGCCTCTCTCATCTACCACAGACACGCTCTGCCCCTTTATCTCGCTCTTGCAGGTTCTTTCTCATCCCTGCTTTCTTTCTTTGTCACTGTTTTTCCGTCTTTCTCTTCTCCTTTTTTCCTCTTTTGTGTTTTCCTCTCTCTTTCTCTGGGTCAAAATTAGAAGAGGAAAAGAAGTACTGCTCCCCAGAAAATAAGTACTGGTGGGCCGCTTCTGCCACCACCGGCTGAAATTAAGCCCAGCCTGAGAGGCGCAATGGCATAATTGGGAATTGGTAGAGAGGGCTGGCAGAGTTTTTTTTCTGCTCGGCCGGAGCAGGTCAGTCATATTAATGGTCAGTTACATTTTTTTACTGAGATTCTAATCTATAAACTTTCAGTTTGTAATGGGATAACCACCGAGGGTGTCTTAACCAACTGACCTATTGCAGTAAAGTCAGAAAAGAACTTTTCACCAAAAGGCAGGGCTTCCCAGGGCCTCTTGTCAAGCCCCCTTGACTCCTGGTCAACACCTTCCACCCCCCCTCCCGGCCCCCCCACCTCTCCTCTTGGCCCTGGTGCCTATGCACTGGTTGCATCAGTGACAGCTACACCCTACTCCCCAGAGGTCTAGTCATAGGAACTGGGAGTAGGGGTGCAGGGGTGCTACAGCACCCCGATAGTAACCATGCTGGGGTTCAGAAGGTGGATGAACAATACACATTCCATTACATTTTATTTTCATCTTGCCACATGTGCTGTGAGTTTGAAGACATGTTGTGTGCCAGGCTAAATCTTCTGACACACATCAGAGTATTATTTTAATAGGAGATTGGTGTTTACTTTGAGTGCAAAGCTAGAGGATTTTGTAAAGTGAACTGTCTGACAATCTTGCTGTTGTAGAGGGAGTGTGAGAGGAAATGCTGTAAGGAGTCAGCTTTTTTCTAACATAAAACAACATTTAAATAGCTGTAAAAATGACCGTACACATATTACAAAATATATCAGCATTTAGGAAAGCACAAATGAAGCAATTTGTTTTCTAATTTTGGTGTGTGATGGAAACACAGGGGTATATTTACAATGAAATGATGCAGCAGGCGCTGCAAGCCAATCTGCAGTGCCGAGCTGCATCATTTCACAAAGGCACGGATGCGCCATATTTACAAAAATATGGCGCACCCCTCTGTTTTTCCTTGCGCTGGCGCTAAAAAAAGCAGCCTAGGGGCAAAACACACACACCCTTGCGCCATTGTGCAAAGTTGCCTGCGTTGCACAATGCTTTGCAGGGATGATTTCCTGCAGCACAGGCACCCTTGCACCATATTTCAAGGGTGCCTGCATTGCAGGGAATGATGGTTTATGTGCAGGAAGGGGCACCTTCCTGCACATAAACAATCTTTAAAGGTGATTTGCTTTTTCTATGTTTGCTACAGAATGCAGTGCATATAGAAAGAGCAAAAAACAGAAGAAATAAAAGTATTTCTCCTCATTACACCACTCTAACACCTGGTTTTGCACGGCAAGTGACGATCTGGTGGCGCAATCCCCTTGTAAATATGCCCCCAAGTTTTTAAATAGGACCAGAACAAATCAAGACACTTTACTTGGTGATGTGCAAGTGGCAAATATTTGCTGAAACCCAATTTCCAAATATTATATTATTTTTGCGCTGTCTACTTCTATTAGGAAAACGGCATAGCAGGACTAATTTCGTTTTATGGCCAATCTAAGAGTTCTCTTGCACTCACCATGCACTGTTTTCTCACTCTGTATTCTACTTGTGTGTGCTGCCTCGTGATGGAGCCTGCTCCTCTCGTTGCTATCTGTCTACCATCAAAGTACAAACATTTTCTTCAAGTCTGATGTTTCAATAATCAGTATTGTCCCTAAAAATGTGCAATATTATTATTATGATTGTATTCACAGCTGCCCCTGAAGAAGGGCGAACCACCCGAAATGCATTGGGAATCATCTACAAGTTGTGTGTAGTTTAATGAATAATGAGGTCAATGCTTTGTGTCTATACAATGTGATGTAACATTGAAGGAAGTTTATGTGATGCGGATCTTGATGCATGGATCCGCCCCAGAGAGTCCTCCGATGCGCTCGGTGATGCGCGGATCCGCCCCAGAGAGTCCTCCGATGCGCTCCTTGATGCGCGGATCCGCCCCAGAGTCCACCCATGCGCTCCATGATGCGCAGATCCGCCCCAGAGAGTCCTCCGATGCGCTCGGTGATGCGCGGATCCGCCCCAGAGAGTCCTCCGATGCGCTCGGTGATGCGCGGATCCGCCCCAGCGAGTCCTCCGATGCGCTTGGTGATGCGCGGATCCGCCCCAGAGAGTCTTCCGATGCGCTCCTTGATGCGCGGATCCGCCCCAGAGAGTCCACCCATGCGCTCCATGATGCGTGGATCCGCCCCAGAGATTCCTCCCACGTGATGCGCAGATCCGCCCCAGAGATTCCTCCCATGTGATTCACAGATCCGCCTCAGAGAGTCCTCCCATGCGCTCCGTGATGCGCGGATCCACCCCATAAATTCCTCCCATGTGCTCCTTGATGCGCGGATCCGACCCAGAAATTCCTCCCACATGATGTGCAGATCCGCCCCAGAGATTCCTCCCATGTGATGTGCAGATCCGCCCCAGAGATTCCTCCCATGCACTCCTTGATGCACGGATCCACCCCAGCCTAGATTCCTCCCACGTGATGCGCAGATCCGCCCCAGAGAGTCCTCCTATGCACTCCGTGATGTGCAGATCCGCTCCAGAGATTCCTCCCATGCACTCCGTGATGCGCGGATCCGCCCCAGAGATTCCTCCCATACGCTCTGTGATGCATGAATCCACCCAGAGATTCCTCACACGTGCTCTGTTATGCACAGATCCGCCCCAGAGAGTCCTCCCATGCACTCTTGATGCACGGATCTGCCCCAGAGAGTCCTCCCATGCACTCTTGATGCACGGATCCACCCCAGAGAACCTCCCACGGTCTCTGTGATGCACAGATCCATCCCAGAGATTCCTCCCACGTGATGCACGGATCCGCCCCAGAGAGTCATCCCATGCGCTCTGTGATGCACAGATCCACCCCAGAGAGTCCTCCCACGTGATGCACAGATCCGCCCCAGCGAGTCCTCCCATGCGCTCTGTGATGCACGGATCCGCCCGAGAGAGTCCTCCAATGCGCTCGGTGATGCGTGGATCCGCCCCAGAGAGTCCTCCCACGTGATGCGCAGATACGCCCCAGAGAGTCCTCCCATGCACTCTGTGATGCGTGGATCCGCCCCAGAGATTCCTCCCACGTGATGCGCAGATCCGCCCCAGAGAGTCCTCCCATGCGCTCGGTGATGCACGGATCCGTCCCAGAGATTCCTCACACGCGCTCTGTGGTGCTCAGATCCGCCCCAGAGATTCCTCCCATGCGCTCTGTGATGCACAGATCCGTCTCAGAGATTCCTCCCACGTGATGCACGGATCGGCCCCAGAGAGTCCTCCCATGCGCTCGGTGATGCGCGGATCCGCCCCAGAGATTCCTCCCACGTGATGCGCAGATCCACCCCAGAGAGTCCTCCCACGTGATGCGCAGATCCACCCCAGAGAGTCCTCCCATGTGATGCATGGATCCACCCCAGAGATTCCTCCCACGTGATGCGCGGATCCGCCACAGAGATTCCTCCCACATGATGCGCAGATCCGCCCCAGAGAGTCCACCCATGCACTCCTTGATGTGCGGATCCGCCCCAGAGAGTACTCCCACGTGATGCACGGATCTGCCCCAGAGAGTCCTCCCATGCGCTCGGTGATGCGCGGATCCGCCACAGAGAGTCCCCCCATGTGATGCGCAGATCTGCCCCAGAGAGTCCTCCCACGTGATGCACGGATCCGCCCCAGAGAGTCCTCCCATGTGATGCGCAGATCCACCCCAGAGAGTCCTCCCATGTGATGCACGGATCCGCCCCAGAGAGTCCTCCCATGCGCTCGGTGATGTGCATATCCGCCCCAGAGAGTCCTCCCATGTGATGCGCAGATCCGCCACAGAGATTCCTCCCACGTGATGCGCGGATCTGCCCCAGGGAGTCCTCCCACATGATGCACGGATCCGCCCCAGAGCGTCCTCCCATGCGCTCGGTGATGCGTGGATCCACCCCAGAGATTCCTCCCATGTGATGCGCGGATCCGCCACAGAGATTCCTCCCACGTGATGCACAGATCCGCCCCAGAGAGTCCTCCCATGCACTCCTTGATGCGCGGATCCGCCCCAGAGAGTCCTCCCAAGTGATGCACGGATCCGCCCCAGAGAGTCCTCCCATGCGCTCGGTGATGCGCTGATCCACCCCAGAGAGTCCTCCCATGCGCTCGGTGATGCGCAGATCCGCCCCAGAGAGTCCTCCCATGCGCTCTGTGATGCGCGGATCCACCCCAGAGAGTCCTCCCACGTGATGCGCAGATCTGCCCCAGATATTCCTCCCACGTGATGCGCAGATCCACCCCAGAGAGTCCTCCCATGCACTCTTGATGCACGGATCCGTCCCAGAGATTCCTCCCACGTGATGCGTAGATCCACCCCAGAGAGTCCTCCCATGCGCTCTGTGATGCACGGATCCATCCAAGAGATTCCTCACATGCGCTCTGTGGTGCTCAGATTCGCCTAAGAGAGTCCTCCCATGCGCTCTGTGATGCACGGATCCGCCCCTGAGGTTCCTCCCACGTGATGCGCAGATCTGCCCCAGAGAGTCCTCCCATGTGCTCTCTGATGCACGGATCCGTCCCAGAGATTCCTCCCATGTGATGCACGGATCCACCCCAGAGAGTCCTCCCATGCGCTCGGTGATGCGCGGATCCACCCCAGAGATTCCTCCCACGGGATGTGCAGATCCACCCCAGAGAGTCCTCCCACGTGATGCGCAGATCCACCCCAGAGAGTCCTCCCACGTGATGCACGGATCCACCCCAGAGATTCCTCCCACGTGATGCGCAGATCTGCCCCAGAGTCCTCCCATGCGCTCCTTGATGTGCGGATCCACCCCAGAGAGTCCTTCCACATGATGCACGGATCCGCCCCAGAGAGTCCTCCCTTGCGCTCGGTGATGCACGGATCCGCCCCAGAGAGTCCTCTATACGCGCCGTGATGCGCAGATCCGCCCAAGAGAGTCCTCCCATGCGCTCAGTGATGCGCGGATCCACCCCAGAGAGTCCTCCCATGTGCTCTGTGATGTGCATATCCGCCCCAGAAATTCCTCCCATGCACTCCTTGATGTGCAGATCTGCTCCAGAGAGTCCTCCCATGTGATGCGCAGATCCACCCCAGAGAGTCCCCCCATGCGCTCAGTGATGCGCGGATCCGCCCCAGAGAGTCCTCCCATGCGCTCTGTGATGTGCAGATCCGCCCCAGAAAGTCTTCCCATGCACTCCTTGGTGTGCAGATCCGCTCCAGAGAGTCCTCCCACGTGATGCATGGATCCACCCCAGAGAGTCCTCACACGTGATGCGCAGATCCGCCCCAGAGAGTCCTCCCATGCGCTCTGTAATGCAGGGATCCGCCCCAGAGAGTCCTCCCATGAGCTCTGTGATGCACGGATCTGCCCCAGAGAGTCCTCCCATGCGCACTGTGCTGCACGGATCCGCCCCAGACAGTCCTCCCATGCGCTCCATGATGCACGGATCCACCCGAGAGGGTCTTCCCACGTGATGCGCAGATCCGCCCCAGAGAGTCCTCCCATGCGCTCGGTGATGCGCGTATCTGCCCCAGAGATTCCTCCCACGTAATGCACAGATCCTCCTCAGAAAGTCCTCCTATGCGCTCCGTGATGCGCGGATCCGCCCCAGAGAGTCCTCCCACGTGATGCGTGGATCCGCCCCAGAAAGTCCTCCCACGTGATGCGCAGATCTGCCCCAGAGAGTCCTCCCATGCGCTCGGTGATGCGCGGATCCGCCCCAGAGTCCTCCCACGTGATGCGCAGATCCGCCCCAGAGAGTCGTCCAATGCGCTCTGTGATGGACGGATCCGCCCCAGAGAGTCCTCCCATGCGCTCTGTGATGCGCGGATCCGCTCCAGAGGGTCCTCCCACGTGATGCGCAGATCCGCCCCAGAAAGTTCTCCCATGCCCTCCGTGATGCACGGATCAGCCCCAGAGAGTCCTCCCATGTGCTCGTGATGCGAGGATCTGCCCCAGAGATTCCTCATACGCGCTCTTTGATGCGCATATCTGCCCCAGAGAGTCCTCCCATGCACTCAGTGATGTGCGGATCAGCCCCAGAGCTTTCTCCCATGCACTCCATGATGCGCAGATTCCTCCTTATGTTGAAGTCCCCCATTGTTTTGCGGAACCATGAACTAGCATCTCCTTGAACCAACACCTTGTTAAACCAGCTATACTTCGATTGTAAATAAGTAGGCTTTGACTAATATTCCACCAACTTGATTTCAAGATTGCTTAGATAAAATATGAAATCATTTGTTTTCTTAGATTGAAATCATTTGATGAAGCAGCATTAAAACAGATACAGAGACTGCCGCTTCTGAGCTCCCATACAGGTATATATGCCTGCAAAACGTATAACTAATTATAATTAAATCAAACGAGTTAGATGGAGCGCTATAAATGAGCCATTATAACACCTTATTTTTCCTCCTTCACGCATATTAGTAGCAACTCGGACAACCGAGTGCCAGCACTTGGACTTGGATTAAAGGAGCAAGAACCTTTATTCCCACACTCAAAGATCATTTCTGACTACATCAATAGAAGGTATATATATACCACTCTCGTTTATCTAGTCTATTGGTGAATAAGTCTTGCACGATACCTGATTCAATAGTGGCCTATCGTTTAATCTAAATAGGTTAAAACTGGAGAGGAGGCCATTACGATACATATATCTACCTATTCACTTGTTTGGAATTAAAATACACAAAAAAGTGATAGGCTATAAAGCAGTTCAAAGGCTGGCGGTAGATGAGAACTACGTGTAAGGAGGTAAAGGGGTAGAGGGTGTCTGTGATGGATGAGCTTTTCAATATTCTGTTCACATTTTTTGTTCTGTCACCACAGTGTTGTTTTGTACAATTTTTGTCTTTTATATGTTTGCATACATCTGTTTCTTCATAGGCATATAATCATGTATATGACTTTTACAGAATTGAGACCGATAACATAAATATATGTACACAAAAATATATATCTTAAAAAATAATCTTGAAAAAATAAGAATATTTTCATCAATGAAATTTCTTAAATAAAAAATATTTTGTTATAAAAAATATACAGTTGTTCTCTACCATTTGTTTATGCCTATTTAAATGTTTTACATCATGTCTTTTGACCAATAAGATTTAGAAATGTATGGCCTGATATGCTTTATATGAATGTTTAACTTGCATCTAGCCGTTACCTTTACCCCATTGCAGATTCCTCCTACATGCACTGTGATGCGCGGATCCTCCCCAGAGATTCCTCCCACGTGCTCCGTGATGCGCGGATCCACTCTTTCAGCCCCTCCAATGAGGACAAATGGTCCTTTATTTCACATACATTTCCAGCAATTTCAGCAATGAACCGAGGGTTTTGAGATGTAATCTCTGGTGATGTCATCATTATGCTAATATGTGGTTCTGAAACCTACAATTCCAGGCTCTTTTGGTCATGAAATGTAAGAGAAATTGAAATGAGTCAGGAGCGATCCTTGCTGGTGTGAAGATGCCAAGGCTTATGTGTGGTCCTAGTGACGTCATCATGCCTGTGCTGCTTTCACAGACTACCTGCTTGTGGCTTGGTGCTTGTGTTAAAGCCTGGAACCCCTGAAATGACCAGGTTGGGGCTGATGAGCATAGATGTCCTTCAGCTCTCTGTAGGACCAGAACCTATCTTTGGTGTCAAGGTGCCAGTTCAGAAGCCTATTGTAGGCGCTCCATAGTATCAACAAAGATTGGGCCTGCAACCGGCCATGCAAACACATCCATGCCCATGCAGAGAGATTCCCGCATCCAGGCCTGCTCCCAGAGCTGAGGCCAGACCTGCTCCCAGAGCTGAGGCCAGACCTGCTCCCAGAGCTGAGGCCAGACCTGCTCCCAGAGCTGAGGCCAGACCGGCTCCCAGAGCTGAGGCCAGACCTGCTCCAAGAGCTGAGGCCTGACCGGCTCCCAGAGCTGAGGCCAGACCTGCTCTCAGAGCTGAGGCCAGACCTGCTCCCAGAGCTGAGGCCAGACCTGCTCCCAGAGCTGAGGCCAGACCGGCTCCCAGAGCTGAGGCCAGACCGGCTCCCAGATCTGAGGCCAGACCTGCTCCCAGAGCTGAGGTCAGACCTGCTCCCAGAGCTGAGGCCAGACCGGCTCCCAGAGCTGAGGCCAGACCGGCTCCCAGAGCTGAGGCCAGACCTGCTCCCAGAGCTGAGGCCAGACCTGCTCCCAGAGCTGAGGCCAGACCTGCTCCCAGAGCTGAGGCCAGACCTGCTTCCAGAGCTGAGGCCAGACCGGCTCCCATAGCTGAGGCCAGACCTGCTCCCAGAGCTGAGGCCAGACCTGCTCCCAGAGCTGAGGCTGAGGCCAGACCTGCTCCCAGAGCTGAGGCTGAGGCCAGACCTGCTCCCAGAGCTGAGGCCAGACCGGCTCCCAGAGCTGAGGCCAGACCTGCTCCCAGAGCTGAGGTCAGACTGGCTCCCAGGTTTACGCCTGGGCTTGCTCCAACACTCTCACAGCGCCTGCTGAAGCCCCCTGGTAGGATTTGATGCCAACTGTCTATGGGGCTCTGGAGCACTACTCTTACTCTACTTCTCATCTAGCGCCATGAAACCTTTTTGGTGTACGTGCGCTTTAAAAATGATGGGTAACATAACATAACATACCATAACATAAGATAACATATAGTGAGACGCTGGGGTACATTTTGGGCCAGCGATGGCCAAATTTGGTTCCCAAGCGTGAATAATGAATCTTTCAGAAGAGGTTTTACATAGAAAGTCATTTTCCTGGGTACCTGGCACTGATCCTGCCCTTGAACACTGCAGTTCAGTCCAGCTGCAGATCACGGTGTGGTCTGTGGCCTAGAAACAAACAATGAATGGAACACAGACACAGACACACTATGAAATGTGACAAACACTGACCATGAGGAGGGTCTATGAAACCTGCAGGACAAGGGCTTTATTGACTGATACAGCTTCCTGTGCTCATTCGCTGGTTCACATAAACCTGCTGTGGTTCGCGAAGCGGCGCAGAACGAAGGCGAGACAGTGCAGGGCTTCAGGTCGCTTTACTCACACACCTTGGGGAAGAGATGTAAGTGGAAGCAGGGAAGCAGACACATGCCTTGCGAGGGGCAGGTGAGGTGCAGCCGTACAGATGATGAAGGAAAGCGCGACACCCGCTGCGGTGGCGCTCAGAAGACCCATTAGACTGAAGAATTGGTTTTCAGCTAGATATATTGCACTTTTAGATACACTGCACACATCCCTCATTCCTTCAGGGAAAACAGTAATAAAACTCAGACACCTAGACTGCCTATGAAGAGCCCATGATTGCGTGCTCAGCTCTTCGGTGCGCGTTGCGTACTCGCGACAGTGCGAAGTGCAGACCTTTGGATAATGTCTGAAGTCTGAGCTCAGGCAGGTAGCAGATGCTCTGGGATGGTGGACTCATTACAGAAGTGGGCCACCTGCGGTCTGTCAATCAAGGTCTCCACAGGTGGGCATTTGTGTCTAGTCTGCGGAGTGATACCCAAGGCCTTCATAGGGTGGTGGTATGTATCAGTAACACAGGTGAGAGTTAATTACAGAGAATGTGAGGAAAGATGCGCTCAAGAGCAGGAGGTACAACCAAAGACCACCACTAGTATTTGGAGATAAAGAAGAAATCATCATTCTAATGACAATAAAGAGTTGGGAACAACAAGATAAGAACAACAACAATATCCCTTCTTCCAAGTGTAACACTAACACATTTTACAGAGTCAGCCTACACCCATGTAATCTGGGTGTACCTAGTATCCACATGTGTATGTGTACATGGTAAGGAACATCCTAGGGTCCTTTCAGCTGTGTCCTCCTGTGCCCCACATGTTGTTCAGTGCTCTGAACCCGCCTGAGTTAAGTCTGTACTTTAAAAACATCTCCAAAACTAGCCGCATTACCTACAGATCCATCACCACCTGCTTTAGCAGTGTCTGCTGCTGGATGACGAGCTAAGGGTCTCTGGTGGATCTCGGCTCACCTGCAGCCAGGACAGCATCTGACGACCTGAGGGGCCATCTCCATCCGGGAAGCAAGGATGTGGAACAATGTATACATCAGCTCCGGCAAACCCATAATCAATTTAAGAAAGAGCTGATCTTTGAGGAACACTACATCACGGTGCACCAGCGGCCCTTTATCACTCTCACATCTCCCTGAGGGACTCTACATCATGACGCACCAGCACTCCACGTTCACTCCCGGATCTCCCTGAGGAACTCTACATCATGACGCACCAGCGATCCTCGTTCACTCTCACATCTCCCTGAGGAACTCTACATCATGACGCACTAGAACTCCTCATTCACTCTCACAGCTCTCTGAGGAACTCTACATCATGACGCACCAACACTCCTCGTTCACTCTCACATCTCTCTGAGGAACTCTACATCATGATGCACCAGCGATCCTCGTTCACTCTCACATCTCCCTGAGGAACTCTACATCATGACGCACCAGCACTCCGCGTTCACTCCCGGATCTCCCTGAGGAACTCTACATCATGACGCACCAGCGATCCTCGTTCACTCTCACATCTCCCTGAGGAACTCTGCATCATGACGCACTAGAAGTCATTCACTCTCACATCTCCCTGAGGAACTCTACATCATGATGCACTACAACTCCTCATTCATTCTTACAGCTCTCTGAGGAACTCTACATCATGACGCACCAGCACTGCTCATTCATTCTCACAACTCTCTGAGGAACTCTACATCATGACGCACCAGCACTCCTCGTTCACTCTCACATCTCTCTGAGGAACTCTACATCATGATGCACCAGCGATCCTCGTTCACTCTCACATCTCCCTGCGGAACTCTACATCATGACGCACCAGCACTCCTCGTTCACTCTAACATCTCCCTGAGGAACTCTACATCATGATGCACTAGAACTCCTCATTCATTCTCACAACTCTCTGAGGAACTCTACATCATGACGCACCAGCACTCCTCATTCATTCTCACAACTCTCTGAGGAACTCTACATCATGATGCACCAGTGGTCCTCGTTCACTCACATCTCTCTGAGGAACTCTACATCACGAGGCACCAGCACTCCTCGTTCACTCTCACCTCTCCTTGAGGAACTCTATATCACGATGCACCAGCACTCTTCATTCATTCTCACAACTCTCTGAGGAACTCTACATCATGACGCACCAACGATCCTCGTTCACTCCCACATCTTCCTGAGGAACTCTACATCATGATGCACTAGAACTCCTCATTCACTCTCACATCTCCTTGAGGAACTCTACATCATGACGCACCAGCACTCCTCATTCATTCTCACAACTCCCTGAGGAACTCTACATCATGATGCACCAGCACTCCTCGTTCACTCTCACATCTCTCTGAGGAACTCTACATCATGATGCACCAGCACTCCTCGTTCACTCTCACATCTCCCTGAGGAACTCTACATCATGACGCACCAGCACTCCTCCTTCACTCTCACATCTCCCTGAGGAACTCTACATCATAACACACCAGCACTCCTCGTTCACTCTCACATCTCCCTAAGGAAGTCTACATCATGACGCACTAGAACTCCTTGTTCATTCTCACAACTCTCTGAGGAACTCTACATCATGATGCACCAGCGATCCTCGTTCACTCTCACATCTCTCTGAGGAACTCTACATCATGATGCACCAGCGATCCTCGTTCACTCTCACATCTCCCTGAGGAACTCTACATCATGACGCACCAGCACTCCTGGTTCACTCTCACATCTCCCTGAGGAACTCTGCTTCATGACGCACCAGCGGTCCTCGTTCACTCTCACATCTCTCTGAGGAACTCTACATCACGATGCACCAGCACTCCTCGTTCACTCTCACCTCTCCTTGAGGAACTCTATATCACGACGCACCAGCACTCCTCATTCATTCTCACAACTCTCTGAGGAACTCTTCATCATAACGCACCAGCGATCCTCGTTCACTCTCACATCTCCCTGAGGAACTCTACATCATGACGCACTAGAACTCCTCATTCACTCTCACATCTCCCTGAGGAACTCTACATCATGACGCACTACAACTCCTCATTCATTCTCACAACTCTCTGAGGAACTCTACATCATGACACACCAGCACTCCTCATTCATTCTCACAACTCTCTGACGAACTCTACATCATGATGCACCAGCACTCCTCTTTCACTCTCACATCTCTCTGAGGAACTCTACATCATGGTGCACCAGCGATCCTCGTTCACTCTCACATCTCCCTGAGGAACTCTACTACATCATGATTCACTAGAACTCCTCATTCATTCTCACAACTCTCTGAGGAACTCTACATCATGACGCACCAGCACTCCTCATTTATTCTCACAACTCTCTGAGGAACTCTACATCATGATGCACCAGTGGTCCTCGTTCACTCTCACATCTCTCTGAGGAACTCTACATCACGATGCACCAGCACTCCTCGTTCACTCTCACCTCTCCTTGAGAAACTCTATATCATGACGCACCAGCACTCCTCATTCATTCTCACAACTCTCTGAGGAACTCTACATCATGACGCACCAGCGATCCTCGTTCACTCTGACATCTCCCTGAGGAACTCTACATCATGACGCACTAGAACTCCTCATTCACTCTCACATCTCCCTGAGGAACTCTACATCATGACGCACCAGCACTCCTCGTTCACTCTCACATCTCTCCGAGGAACTCTACATCATGACGCACCAGCACTCCTCGTTCATTCTCACATCTTCCTGAGGAACTCTACATCATGACGCACCAGCACTCCTCGTTCACTCTCACATCTCTCTGAGGAACTCTACATCATGATGCACCAGCACTCCTCGTTCACTCTCACATCTCTCTGAGGAACTCTACATCATGGTGCACCAGCGATCCTCGTTCACTCTCACATCTCCCTGAGGAACTCTACATCATGACGCACCAGCACTCCTTGTTCACTCTCACATCTCCCTGAGGAACTCTACTACATCATGATTCACTAGAACTCCTCATTCATTCTCACAACTCTCTGAGGAACTCTACATCATGACGCACCAGCACTCCTCATTTATTCTCACAACTCTCTGAGGAACTCTACATCATGATGCACCAGTGGTCCTCGTTCACTCTCACATCTCTCTGAGGAACTTTGACTCTACATCACGATGCACCAGCACTCCTCGTTCACTCTCACCTCTCCTTGAGGAACTCTATATCATGACGCACCAGCACTCCTCGTTCACTCTCACATCTCTCTGAGGAACTCTACATCATGACGCACCAGCACTCCTCGTTCACTCTCATATCTCCCTGAGGAACTCTACATCATGACGCACCAGCACTCCTCATTCACTCTAACATCTCCCTGAGGAACTCTACATCATGACGCACCAGCACTCCTCGTTCACTCTCACATCTCTCTGAGGAACTCTACATCATGATGCACCAGCGCTCCTCTTTCACTCTCACATCTCTCTGAGGAACTCTACATCATGAGGCACTAGAACTCCTCATTCATTCTTACAACTCTCTGAGGAACTCTACATCATGACGCACCAGCACTCCTCGTTCACTCTCACATCTCTCTGAGGAACTCTACATCATTACGCACCAGCATTTGTTGTTCACTCTCACATCTCCCTGAGGAACTCTACATCATGACGCACCAGCACTCCTCGTTCACTCTCACATCTCCCTGAGGAACTCTACATCATGACGCACCAGCACTCCTCGTTCACTCTCACATCTCCCTGAGGAACTCTACATCATGACGCACCAGCGGTCCTCGTTCACTCTCACATCTCCCTGAGGAACTCTACATCATGACGCACCAGAACTCCTCGTTCACTCTCACATCTCCCTGAGGAACTCTACATCATGACGCACTAGAACTCCTCATTCATTCTCACAACTCTCTGAGGAACTCTACATCATGACGCACCAGAGTTCCTCGTTCACTCTCACATCTCCCTGAGGAACTCTACATCATGATGCACCAGCACTCCTCGTTCACTCTCACATCTCTCTGAGGAACACTACATCATGACACAACAGCACTCCTCGTTCACTCTCACATCTCCCTGAGGAACTCTACATCATAATGCAACAGCAGTCTTTGTAAACTCTCAGATCTCTCTGAGGAACTCTACATCATGGCGCACCAGCGGTCCTCGTTCACTCTCAGATGTCTATGAAGAACACTACATCACGATGGACCAGCGGTCCTCGTTCACTATCAAATCTCTCTGAGGAACCCTACATCATGACTCACCAGCGGTCCTCATACACTCTCAGATGTCTTTGAGGAACACTACAGCATGATGCACCACCGGTCCTCGTTCACTCTCAGATCTCTCTGAGAAACACTACATCACGTCCCAGTAGCAGTCCACGCTCACTCTCAGATCTCTCTGAGAAACACTGCATGACAATGCACCAGCAGTCCTCATTCACTCTCAGATCTCTCAAAGGAACATTACATCATGATGCACCAACAGCTCTCCTCGTTCACTCTTGGATCTCCCTGAGGAACTCTACATCATGACTAGGCCTGGGCGGTGAACTCCGCTCTGTTCGCGGAGTGTGAGTGCAGCAGAGTTTTTTCCCCACTCGCACTCGCCAACGGAAAGTTGGCGAGCCAGAGCTGCCACTCGGGTAGAATTTCTACTCGAGCGGCAGGAAGATCAGCATGAACGGCAGTTCGCACTGCCCTCAGCCACTTGCGGAACTCTGCAGAGTTTTCTGTCAATTCGTGGAGTTTTGCGTAGTGAAACTCCACAAACTACGCCCAGGACTGGTTATGACGCACCAGTGGTCCTCGTTCACTCTCATATCTCTTTAGGAGATCTACATCATGACACAGTAGCAGTGCACGCTCACTCACAGATCTATTTAGGAACACTACATCATGATGAACAGCAGTACAAGTTCACACTCAGATCTCTTTGAAGAACACTACATCATTATGCAGCAGCAGTCCACTTTAATTCTCAGTTCTCTTTAGGAAAACTACATCATGACGCCACAGCAGTCCATGTTCACTCTCAGATCTCTTTAGGAAAACTACATCATGACGGTACAGCAGTCCATGTTCACTCTCAGATCTCTTTAGGAAAACTACATCATGACGGTACAGCAGTCCATGTTCACTCTCAGATCTCTTTAGGAAAACTACATCATGACGGTACAGCAGTCCATGTTCACTCTCAGATCTCTTTAGGAAAACTACATCATGACGCACCAGCAGTCCTCGTTCACTCTCAGATCTCTTTAGGAACACTACATCATGACGCCCCAGCAGTCCTCGTTCACCCTAAGATCTCTTTAGGAAAACTACATCATGACGGTACAGCAGTCCATGTTCACTCTCAGATCTCTTTAGGAACACTACATCATGATGCCCCAGCGGTCCTCGTTCACCCTAAGATCTCTTAAGGAACACTACATCACCACGCAGCAGCAGTCCACGTTCACTCTCAGATCTCTTTGAAGAACACTACATCATGACGCAGCAGCAGTGCACATTCACTCTCAGATGTCTTTGAAGAACACTACATCATGACGCAGTAGCAGTGCACGTTCACTATCAGAACTCCTTGAGGAACACTACATCACGATGCACCAGCAGTCCTCGTTTACTCTCAGATCTCTTTAGGAACACTACATCATGACACAGTAGCAGTGCAAATTCACTCTCAGATGTCTATGAAGAAAACTACATCATGACGCAGTAGCAGTGTGCATTCACTCTCAGATGTCTCTGAGGAACACTATATCATGGCGCATTAGCAGTGCACGTTCACTATCAGAACTCCTTGAGGAACACTACATCACGATGCACCAGCAGTCCTCGTTTACTCTCAGATCTCTTTAGGAACACTACATCATGACACAGTAGCAGTGCACGTTCACTCTCCGATCTCTTTAGGAACACTACATCATGACACAGTAGCAGTCCATGTTCACTCTGATTTCTTTAGGAACCCTACATCATGATGCAGTAGCAATTCACGTTCACTCTCAGATCTCTTTAGGAACACTACATCATGAGGCACCAGCGGTCCTAGTTGATTTTCAGATCTATCTGAGGAACACTACATCACGAAGCACCAGCAGTCCTTGTTCACTCTCAGATCTCTCTGAGGAACACTGCATCACGACGTACCAGCGGTCCTCGTTCACTCTCAGATCTCTCTGAGGAACACTACATCACGATGCACCAGCAGTCCTCGTTCACTCTCAGATCTCTCTGAGGAACACTATATCACGACGCACCAGCGGTCCTCGTTCACTCTCAGATCTCTCTGAGGAACACTACATCACGATGCACCAGCACTTCTTATTCACTCTCACATCTCCCTGACGAACTCCACATCATGACGCAGCAGCGGTCCACGTTCACTCTCAGATCTCATCTACATCTTCAATCTCTTGTAGACTATATCCTTGTCTTTCACCCTGAGCAGAGCCCAGCGTTGTCTTCCAGCTATGGATGTGTTATAATAACCATACTTTCCTACATATATAAAATGAAAATGACATTTATTCCTACCAGTCTATATCGGATTATGTGAAAGTCTCTGTTCTGCACCAAAATCTCATAACCCCAAAATATTTACCAATAAAATCAAAGCACCAATTGGACGTGAATGAGACGATGGCCCAGAGGTGAGTGTGAGGTGGGCGTGCATGAGAGGATGGCTCAGAGGTGAGTGTGAGGTGAGCGCGCATGAGAGGATGGCTAAGAGGTGAGTATGAGGTGGGTGGGCATGAGGGGATAGCTCAGAGGTGAGTGTGAGGTGGGTGTGCATGAGACGATGGCTCAGAGGTGAGTGTGAGGTGGGCGCGCATGAGACGATGGCTCTAAGGTGAGTGTGAGGTGGGCGTGCATGAGAGGATGGCTCAGAGGTGAGTGTGAGGTGGGCGCTCATGAGATGATGGCTCTAAGGTGAGTGTGAGGTGGGTGTGCATGAGAGGATGGCTCAGAGGTGAGTATGAGGTGGGCGTGCATGAGAGGATGGCTCAGAGGTGAGTGTGAGGTGGGCGCTCATGAGACGATGGCTCTAAGGTGAGTTTGAGGTGGGCGCGCATGAGACGATGGCTCTAAGGTGAGTATGAGGTGGGCGGGCATGAGATGATGGCTCAGAGGGGAGTGTGAGGTGGGCGTGCATGAGATAATGGCTCAGAGGTGAGTGTGAGGTGGGCGCGCATGAGAGGATGGCTCAGAGGTGAGTATAAGGTAGGCAGGCATAAGACGATGGCTCAGAGGTGAGTGTGAGGTGGGCGCACATGAGAGGATGGCTCACAGGTGAGTATGAGGTGGGCAGGCATGAGACGATGGCTCAGAGGTGAGTGTGAGGTGGGCACGCATGAGACGATGGCTTTAAGGTGAGTGTGAGGTGGGCGCGCATGAGAGGATGGTTCAGAGGTGAGTGTGAGGTGGGCGCACATGAGACGATGGCTCAGAGGTGAGTGTGAGGTGGGCGCGCATGAGAGGATGGCTCAGAGATGAGTGTAAGGTGGGCGCGCATGAGAGGATGACTCAGAGGTGAGTGTGAGGTGGGTGCTCATGAGACGATGGCTTAGAGGTGAGTATGAGGTGGGTGGGCATGAGACGATGGCTCAGAGGTGAGTGTGAGGTGGGCGCACATGAGACAATGGCTCTAAGGTGAGTGTGAGGTGGGTCCACATGAGAGGATGGCTCAGAGGTGAGTGTGAGGTGGGCGCGCATGAGATGATGGCTCTAAGGTGAGTTTGAGGTGGGCGCGCATGAGAGGATGGCTCAGAGGTGAGTGTGAGGTGGGCAGTCAGGAGACAGCTCAGAGGTGAGTGTGAGGTGGGTGGGCATGAGGTGGACCGCATGAGAGGATGACTCAGAGATGAGTGTGAGGTGGCCGCTCATGAGAGGATGGCTCAGAGATGAATGTGAGGTGGGTGCTCATGAGACGATGGCTTACAGGTGAGTATGAGGTGGCCGGGCATGAGACGATGGCTCAGAGGTGAATGTGAGGTGGGCGCACATGAGACGATGGCTCAGAGGTGTGTGAGGTGGGCGTGCATGAGACAATGGCTCAGAGGTGAGTGTGAGGTGGGCGTGCATGAGACCATGGCTCAAAGGTGAGTGTGAGGTGGGCGCTCATGTGAGGATGGTTTAGAGGTGAGTGTGAGGTGGGCGCTCATGAGAGGATGGTTCAGAGGGGAGTGTGAGGTGGGCGCTCATGAGAGGATGGTTCAGAGGTGAGTGTGAGGTGGGCGCTCATGAGAGGATGGCTCAGAGGTGAGTGTGAGGTGGGCACTCATGAGAGGATGGCTCAGAGGTGAGTGTGAGGTGGGCGCACATGAGAGGATGGTTCAGAGGTGAGTGTGCGGTGGGCGTGCATGAGAGGATGGTTCAGAGGTGAGTGTGAGGTGGGCGCTCATGAGAGGATGGCTCAGAGGTGAGTGTGAGGTGGGCGCTCATGAGAGGATGGCTCAGAGGTGAGTGTGAGGTGGGTGGGGTTGAGTCTGGAAGACCTTCCCTCCAGAAATAAAAGGAGCAGTGGGACCAACACAGCATTGAGTCATTGTAGCATCGGTTTCATGGGATCAGGGTGCTCATGGCACGGAGAACTTCATTTAGTGTGTGCCGCAACCTGTATTTTGGCAGGGCCACCTCGACCTTTCATCTTTCAAAGCTTGACAAACAACAGACTCACAGGACATAGATGCAGACTGTGTGAAGGGCCTTGGTGCCCTAGGTCTGAAAGGTACAGTCAATATTTGTGCTGAGAGGTCGAAGAGGGTGCAAACCCCCCTGAGACTGCAGCATGGAGATACTAACTGAGGGTCTCCCTCCTAGGGTGCCACAAATGGTATCCCTGAGGGGCACCCATATGCAGTTTGAGGAGTCCCTTAGGATCAAGGGGCACCATAAACTGTTGCAAAACATCAAAACTGAGACAGGTAACCCTTCAGAGACAACAAGAACGTGGGTGCAATGGTATGTGTATAAAGGACATCATTTTGTTGTTCTCACCTAGTTTGTTCCATCTCGTTTGGTGGCTTTAAGACTCTGCTTGCTGTATCTCTTGTAAACAGGAATAGAACTCCTGTCTCTGCCCCTGAAACATGACCTCTGCACTGGCTTCACCTAATGGACTTCTTTAACCTTCCTGCAAGGCCATGGAACATGGCACAGAGAATGCACCAGTGGCATGTGAGCTAAATGTCATGTGTGGGATGTTGTTTGCATTTACACCACCAACATATATGGCAAACTATGGCTGCCAGGAGCACCTCTGTGCTCTGACTGGGCGGAGGTTTAAAAGCGCTGCTGTGTCACGCGGAACGCAAACGTGTCTGTGACATGTAGGAAAACCTATTTTTATATATTAATAAGTCACCCCTAAAATTTAACTCGTGAGCCTACAGGGCTGGGTGCTTAATATATAACAACAATGGCACAGTACAGAATTCAAATACTACTACACAGTGACTAAGGCCGAGATGTACAAAGCATTTTTCTGGTTGCAAAGGGACCAATTGGCAGAATCGGGCAGTTTGCAACCGGAAAAATTGTTTTCCAAATGTACAAAATGCAAGATGTGATTCGGTAACTTGTTAGTAAATCGCAATTTGCATTTGTAATTTGGTATTTGGAAGGGGCATGTTTTGGACGTCCCTGCCAAATACCGTATCGTTATGGTATTTATTACTGTTTTGCAACAAAATTCCGGTCACTAAACAGTAGTCCTTTACCAACATTTTAAAAGTGCTGATAACCTATTCGTAAATGGGAAGGGGTCCTCTTAGGGCACCCTCCCCTTGGAGAGTATTGAAAAATATCTCACGGACCACTGCCTACTCTTGAAAAATAAAACTTCAAAGTTTCATCTTTTTCTTTTTAAACGCACCCCATTTTACTTCAAGGAAAACATGCTGCATTTGTAGAAAAAAGATTGCTTTACTAAAAAGCAATCACAGACATGGTGGTCTACTGGCCTCAGCTGGACACCATCCCTGTGATGGATGCAATTCCTAACAGGTCGGAATTGCGACATACCATATTAATATTCATGAGGTAGGTCGAGTTGCAACCTAGTAGGAATCGCTATTTAGAAACAAAGGGCCAGATTGATCAACATTGTATTTTGCGAGTCCTTAATAGCGAATTTTACCGATTCGCTATTATGGACTCGCAAAATGCAGTGTATGTAGGTTTCGCAAATAAAATTGAGATTCCTACATATTCCTTAATAGCGAATCACAAATTGCGATTCGCTATTAAGGAATGCCTTCCCATTCATTCCTATGGGCCTAGAGGCCCATAGGAATGAATGGGAAGACATTCGCAATTTGCGATTACCAAATTGGTAATCGCAAATTGCAAATGCAATTTCAAGGGTGATAGGGGGCCAAAAGGCCACCCTGATTCACCCCCAAAAAAGGTAAGT
Organism: Calotriton arnoldi; assembly: GCA_963921515.1. Classification (NCBI taxonomy): domain Eukaryota; kingdom Metazoa; phylum Chordata; class Amphibia; order Caudata; family Salamandridae; genus Calotriton; species Calotriton arnoldi. The sequence goes on from CAWUFW010000456.1 coordinate 885,868, forward strand.
GTGCACATGTGGCGCACATACATGCCCTAAGGGCATGTGTGTGCACCACATGGCACATAGAAAAATGCAAAAGTGCATTTTTCTAGGAATTTGTAAATTACCACCAACTTGAAGTTGGTGGTAATTTGCGATTCCTTTAAGCAAGATCGCAATTTTTTCTTGCTTCCTGCATTTAATTTAAGGAATCGCAAATTGCGATTTCTTAAATGCATTCGCAAATTAGGTAATCGCAAAAATTGCAATTCCCTATTTTGCGAGGGCCTTTTGGGATGATACATCCCAAAAGGCTTTTTACCGTTCGCAAACGGGCAGATTCTGCGAATCAGCCCGTTTGCGAACCGTAAAATGATTGATACATCTGCCCAAAAGGTTTTGTACATTAGGAATAACGATTTCCTAATTGTGACTTGGATACAATCACAATTCGGAAATCGGTATTCTAATGTTAGTACATTTAGCCCTTAATGTCCAAAAGTTGTGTTCACTTTGTAGGTTCAGCCAGATTTCATTACAAGACCGGAGGCTACCATTACGCATATACTTTTATTTGCTGCCCCAACATGCAACCCTTTAAAGAACATATATACATCATAAACATGTAGAATGTTTGTGAAGAAGTCTAACTATCCCGCGCACAGGGCTGCCTTCCTCATTTGTTAGCTGCTCACAACAAGATAAGTAGACCATTCTGTTTGTCTTCCTTACTCTTTAGTTTATAAACTGTCGCGCTATCATTCGTTTACAGTTTAACGCATTTATCGCTGTTTATTTGATTATCCTTAATCTTTATATTTTATTCTATTGGAAACGCTTTTTCAAGCGGTTTTTTGATTTACAGGTTTATCACGATATATTCACGATTTGTTTCGATTTACAGGTTTCTTTCTTTACTCATTCTTAGCCTTTGTCAGGTTTGATAAATTTAACCTTTCAAGTTCCGCCAATACCGCTAGAAAGATCCACGCATTAAGCAAAATCCCCGCTGGCGAGGTGAGGCGCGGCTTCACAGACGCTTCACCTTGGATATAATCGCAATTGGGAAATCGGAATTCTAAGGTTAGTACATTTAGCCCTAAATGTCCAAAAGTTGTGTTCACTTCGTAGGTTCAGCCAGACTCTCCATGCACTAAGAGACCAGCACAGCCATACTGGCAGCGCCCCCTCGTGGTGGACCTAATACTTGAAGTTTCTGCTGTGAATACACAGTGCCAAGAAGCAATTCCTAGAGCTGAGCACCCACAAACACCGGGACAAATTAAGCACTGTCCTGTAGCTCTTATGTGTTGTATCAGGGAAACTGGCCTACACATGAATGATGGACCACCATGCATCACCAAGGCCTTGAACCTTAATGAGGTCTCAGCGGCAGTGATTGCAAACCATACATCCGGTGAGTTAGCATGGCTGTCATATGACAAGCGTGAAGTCTAAGGCGCCAAACACATGTGGGAAGTGTTGCACTGTGTAGGTCTCTAGGACATGGAATGCAGTGAGGAATACACTCTTTATATATGTGGTGACCCGTCCAAATGTTACCTTTCCTTCAGCACACGAGCTTTACTATTTCTGTTCGTCTTCTCACCTTCTTGCCCCCCCCGCACCATCGCATTATACACTCCATCCATCACACATA